>OY754965.1:32971843-34171843 GCA_963576475.1 Molanna angustata
GTAGCACCAGTCTTAATAATGTCCTTGTAAGACAAAAACATTGTAAGATCCACCTCCGTAAATGGACCACATCGTAAACCAGTAGCGCCAGTCTTAATAATGTCCTTGTAAGACAAAAACATTGTAAGATCCACCTCCGTAAATGGACCACATCGTAAACCAGTAGCGCCAGTCTTAATAATGTCCTTGTAAGACGAAAACATTGTAAGATCCACCTCCGTAAATGGACCACATCGTAAACCAGTAGCGCCAGTCTTAATAATGTCCTTGTAAGACAAAAACATTGTAAGATCCACCTCCGTAAATGGACCACATCGTAAACCAGTAGCGCCAGTCTTAATAATGTCCTTGTAAGACAAAAACATTGTAAGATCCACCTCCGTAAATGGACCACATCGTAAACCAGTAGCGCCAGTCTTAATAATGTCCTTGTAAGACGAAAAAGCTATTGAAACAATAAAATAAAAATGTAGTTTTATTCCACTAAATTTACAATGGAATTATATCAAATAAATAAATAATTATCTTAATATGTAATTATGTAAAATAACGGAAAATTCATATTGAAACATTTAAATATTCAAATATTTATTTTTAATCCGTTTAAAATAATAGGTATTTATTGAGATGTTTTGTACAGACATTTAATGGGATATGTGAGGTAGCCCTGAACATACTCGTAGTGCATTGTAAAGAGCTTATTGAGAATTCATTCATAATATATGTAATAGCAACATTGCATTATTTCATTCTGCGTAGTTTAAACAGGGAATCCATGATGAGATGGATGGGATGCAACAGAGTACTAAGAAGGTTTTAGAAAGGAAACCGAGGAAATAAACATAATGGTGCATCTTCAAGAGGCTGGGAAATCGTTCAAAATTGATAATGTATCGATAGTACATAAGAAAATAAAATCGCGAATCGATCGAGTTCAACTCCAAATGTGGATTACATAAAAGTTACACATTATAATTAGTATTTTTTTCCTTAGGCACGAAATACTATTGCATCGACTTCACTTCTGAGATTTCACGTTACTCGGATTGGTTGGAAGAGATTGCCTTTAGGCAATAACAAACTTGTGAACTTGCCAAATAAATAGATTAATAAGATGTTATTTGGAACTTTAAGATCGAAAAAATGAAAATATAATATAGAAATTAAATGCACGTATCAATATATATTATCAACTAAATTATACCTACTCACGACACACTCCTCACTCTCCTTCTCCCTCCAAAACCATTTAATCTTAAAGATTTAAACATATATTTTAGCGTTTAGCAAAGATATTTTAGCGTTAGTATAAATTGGTACAGGTATTGTATTGAATTGTTTTTTAATTATTTTTATCTCATGTTTTAATATGTTTGTATGATGCATATATACTAGTGTGTGTGGACGTAACATTATGAATAAAAAAAAATAAGCGTGTGCATTGATAAACTTTGTTCACGTCTAGTTCGCTTCTAAAAAGGCATTGACAATGTATAAAACTTTAAGATATACTTTCTTATATACCGTTGTCAATGTCTGTAAATGTCCCTCATAAAATAAAATAAGGTCAACTGTTATCCGAGTTGACGAAGAAGTGGTCTCATTGAAATCGGTCGTATCACTTAACTGATTCGAGGTTAAGTTGATTCATAATAATTGAAATTGTTTGAAAATGTGTCACGGAATTAAATGCAATAAAAAATGAAAAATACAATTATTGAAAATTCACTTGAAATAAGGAATTAACATACGTATCCACAGTTATTTAGTAAATAAACATTGCTTTGCACCCTGTGCAAGCAACAAGCTTCATTCCAACGGCAATTTATTCTAGCCAACCAGTGGTTTTAGTCCAGAAAAGCGAGATTTGCGCGAGAAATATTTTTTATATATTTTTTTCGCGGCTAAAAATTGAGAAAATTTACTCTATTCAAGACATCCACACAACCTAAAATAGGTATTTAATCGTAAGACATAGTGTATTTACAATACATTAAAATCAAATTAATAAATACACAATTAAATATAAAACAAAATATGATCATATATTCATGCCGAGGGCCCTGAGCCAGTCCACAAATGCAGGCGTCAGATCGCAAATATCCGTCTTTAATAAGAGGCTGAACAATTTTTATATTAAAACCTCCCAGCCACACAAAATGAATTTATAGAATAGTAATAAAATTGGTCGAAAGTCATAGACCCATCTATGTTTTATAGGTATGTTAGTGAAATGCAGCTTTCCTATTGATTGATAGTGATTGTTTACTATTCTTATTGTAGGAATGAATAAAGATAATACATATATAATAGGTAGAATAGAATGTATTGATCGCTTTTTAACCCCGTGGTACACAATATTTCAATATAATTAGAGGCTGCGATGTTTATTCTCATCACACGACAGTGACAACCGCGGGAATATTAATTTCTTTCCTTAATAAAGTGACTCGATCAACGAGACGGATGAAATCATTTGTCGGGTTTTTGTATTTTTAATTACCGCTAGCCCCGTAGCCACCCGTTGTGGTTAATTGTTTTTGAGACCTTTTGTTTAGTGAGAACACAGGGCCAGATGCCATTTCGCGTCACTCTCTCTCACTGTTCGTTTCATAATTTCACCCTTTGAACATTTTTTTCCCTCCTAGTGAATTACTTAGATTTATTGTTTCTCCTCAGCGGAGGTTGAATAATTTCCACTACGTATGCTATATTATAAAACAAAATGGCTTTCATAATTTTAAAGAAAATTTGTGGTTTCATTGACACAATAAAAAATATCTTTTATCGCGACGCAATGATGCTTATATTATTGATCATAAATATTGAGTAAAAATAGAAAACAAACTGGCCAATTTAGAAAATTTTAATCATTTCGAATCCACAATGAAGGTCAAAATTAAGTCAAGTGGTTGTTGAGGATAGTGGTCATAAATTATACAAGTAAAAAATCATCTGAAGCATAATAAAAATGATGTTTCTTCACGACAAAATCGTAAATCTCATTAAAAGAAGCACTCCAAATTTCATTTGGAACTACAATATTAATTTCATTGCAATATCTAAATATTCAAAATAGTTATAACGAATATAGAAAAAGATGAAATTAATAATCATACATTTAAACGCTCAGTATTATATGAAGATAGATTTTTATTTTTTTATGAACACTTCCTAGTAGGTACCCTGTTTTATTGCCCAATGGAAATTTCTTCCAACTAATTTATGCCTCCCGTCCAGAAAAACATAGAAAATTATTATAATAAATACATCCTCTGATTGAATCAAACCCAGTATACGGAAGTCAAATGACTTACCGCCACTACGAGATTTAGCAAATAGTAAATTGATTATTTTGATGAATTAAATAATCCAACAATGATAAAATCTTTGCGGCAAAAAAAAAACTATTCCATGTCTGAAATCAAAACTTATAACCTACCAATCTAGTATTTAATGCAAAAAATTTCACAAAAATAATATCGCGCTAGCTTTCTTAACTTACTTCCATACTTCAAAACTTTCTATTGCTCGATAGGAATAATTTTCATTAGCCATTCCAATGCCTTCAGCTCGGAATATTGTACAAGTATACGGCTAGAAATGATTTTCTAAAGTGATCATTAAGTACTGGAGTATTAAAGGAAAGGAGATAATTTCGAGAATAACATTTATGATTTTAATTTCGAAACTCGATCCTCACATTCTTTCTTATTTGATTGAACCAAAAGACAAAAGGATGGTGTGTTTTGAATATAAAAATGATAAAAAATAAAAGTTTTATTGAATTAAAGTTTTTAAATAACTCCATTTAAAGTTTTCGTATATATTTTTTTCTCTATTTGAAAGTGTGTGTTATATGAAACGTGTAGACATTCTATTTTAAACAGTTCTTTTGCGTCTTGATACTAAAAAAAATATTAATAAACGATAGCTTATATCTTAAAGCATAGGATATACGACATAATAAGGAACAAAGATAAATAGGCTGAGTGTATTTAGGCTGAGGATATTGAAGACAGGATGAAAATGAACTTACTGCGATGTTTTGACCACATGGAAAGAAAGAATGAAAAACGAATGACAAAGGAATTTTATAGTGGTAATGGATATATATTTATTTTTTATCCCACCATTTAAATATGCGTCATTAAAAATAGATAACTGCTGTCCAACTAGGTATACCTGTTCTAGGGCTAGCAGTCTACGTATTATTACAATATTTCACAGGAAGAAGAGACATATAGGTTGTATTTACATTTTAAGAAATAACTATTTTTTTAACATAGATAAGAAAGATTAATTAGAGTCATCATTATATGCATGTACATACATGCAATGTATGTATGTATATTGTAATTTTTAATTATTCGTAGCACAAATCAGAAAAAAGTATCTATTGGGAATAGACAGAGATAGTTGCATAGTGCATATTATTTTGGTGATTTAGCGGCGAAGTTAGAACACGAATATATGAATTAAGAGATATGAGCCGGTCAGAACATATGTACACTATTCGTAAATAAATATAAATAACAGACAAGCATGCATGAAGTATGAATGTATGCGAAGACACAAGTGTATAGCGCAGAGTTCTCTCTGTCTTGGCATGATGGTATTTATGTATAGTGCTAAATAATCAAATTTACTATTTAATTGATCAAATTCTGGGCGTAGTGGCAATGCATTGTTATAATAATTGAACTGGCTTTCTAAATTATATATTTGACTCAATAAACTGCTGATGCACAAGAGACTAGGAAAGGATGAAGACCTTCACTGACAATGACAAATTATATAACATCTACAAACATATTTTAAATAAATGAAATGATAAACTCAAGCAGTGATAAAGTTAAGAGGTTACTAAGAGAGCATTAGCATGCTGGCATCTGGAAAATGATAAATACATTAAAACTGTATGAACAATTGAGACAAGTAACAATGAAAATGTATTGATAAACGTCTGACTGAAAAATAAAATGTGTTACGCAATAATAGAAGATAAGACATGAACGAAGAAAAAAGGAGAAAATGTGCCCAGAGGTCGTGTGTGGATTAACAGTTGCTATTTGTGCGATTAACTGTAGTTATCAATGCAGAAGATCTTTCATGTAATTTCATGCTGACCAAAAAACCTACCTAAAGAACAATAAGCAAAAAAACACGAAATGCAAACAAAATTATCTACCAATTGTTTGAAATGATTGATAAATAATATAATGTTTGTCAATATTTCAATTGTTTATTTCTGTAGTCTGTCTAGTTATTTTTAAGAGAAATGATTCTTAATCGCGAATATCACTCAACACCCTGTAGCATTCTCCAAATAACAATATTTAACTGTGGAAATATAACGATACAGTGACGGGGTCGTTTATCTCATGATGTTTGAGTATTAATTTCACCTGTTTAATATATTAAAACGCAAAATGCATTACATTCCTCTGTCATGTTTGACAGGAGAAGATCTGGAACATGAGATATAATTAAATTCATTAATTAAAAAGGGAGGAAGACACCCTGAGAGTGTGTTGACGGTAATAATAATAGGTATGAGAGAAATACAAACGTTATTAAATTATTTCAGGGATTCTTCTTATTATAAATATGACATTTAATATTCAACAACGAAAGATCACAATATTATATGTAAACGAGTGGGCTACATTAAATTCTCCACTACAAAACAAATCTTTAATGATTGACAATCACCGAAAGCATTTTTATAATAAAAATTAAAAAAAAAAAACATTAAACATTACTTCTCAATACAAAACTGTTTGAATTTGTACACGAGTGATTTGTTAAAATAACCCTAACACGATGCGCTCACGATTAAGAGATTCAAATCTCAACTATATCAAGCCCGCATTATTTTATTCACTAAAAAATGATGTAGATATTTATATTAGTTAACAAACAAATACCTTGGAATCGTTTTATGTACAAAAAGAATCAATTTTTTAATTTATTTAAAAAAATGTACACTGATGTACAAATATTAAATATTTACATATAGGTATATAGTTCACGGTAAATTTTCTGATTATATTTCTTTTCTGTTTATGCTTAATTATCTCTGTTAATTATTTTGCATTCAAAAACATATAACCACAGGGCAAAATGAATCAGTACTGTCTCATAACAGACTTGTCTAGTGAGGCAGTAAATTTCCAAATAGGAACAATTGTACATACTATGTATAAGAATTTTTAAAATAGTGTTATTCTTTTGTTATTGTTATATATACATATGTATAAAAAATGGAAATAAATAATTTCATTTCATATAACACAATAATTTCATACATGGATGAATCCACGATTGGCAATCGAGTGGAAGATTGACGAGTGCGTTGATGTTGAAAAATAGTCCTGTATTAAGGGGTGAAAATATAGCAATCAAGATTTTATCGTAGAAAAATCCATGTCATTAATAAATTTAAGGTAGCTAGATATTTTATTTCTGTACCACAGTTAGTACTGCAATCTTCCGGTTGAGATTCTAGTTTTCCTAATGACATACATAATATTCCAAATTGGAATATAATATATTACATACGACGAGAGTTTCCAACATCACTTTAAGCCAAATCAACCGTGAATTTCATAAATCTTTAATTAATTCGTAAACAGGTATTTGTATAGTAGGAAAGTCAGTACCTAAAGATACGAGATTTTAATTTAAAAATTACAAATTAATAGAGGAAGGATTTTTTATTTGAAGAGATTGAAGAAAAACAAATAAAGATATATATAATATGTAACCAGTATGAAAAATATTTTATTGACAGTACTTCATATTAAAATGACATCGTATAAACTCATGTACAGAAACAAACATTGATTTACAAATCAGTTTTAATAAAAAGCGGTTTTCAAATATATTTTTGGAAATCTCAATGAATGTAGTTATTATACAATGATACATTAAAAAATAGATAATGACAAGATAAACTTACAAGTATGACTAATCAATATTTTGACAATGTTTTGATACATGTTCTGAGGTGAACAAATATAATTTTATCTTTATACGTTAAAGCTTGTGGCACATTTCAACTAATATAATTAAAATAAATAAATATCTTAGTGTCAACCATGTCTGAGTATTTTTATGTCAACTACTTTCGCAGATGTAACTGCTCCTTCGTCTGGACAGATATTTTATTTTATTTTATGTAGCTTCTCGGGCAACTAACAGGTTCTATGTCAAATAAAATATTTAACACGCACCCAATAACAAGTTGCCACATTCTGGAGACTTATGATATTTATCGTCTCACAGATCCAGACTGAAAACACAATTAAAAACTGTGTCTTCACCGGGAATCGAACCCGGGACCCTTGGATCAGCAGTCAGATACCCAACCAACTGAGCCACGTAGGTCGACTATATACTATAATTACTATGTACGTATGAAACGTGTGCATAAAACTATGGGTCAAAAAGTTGACGGGCGGAGCTTAAATTGTTAGAAGCAGGGTTTGTCAACGGAAAGATATTAAATAGTGCAGTGTTATTCAAATGTAATTTTTTTTGTATTTTTAAGGTCTCCAAATTATCTAATCTCAAATTCACGATATTTTTATTGATGGAAAAAATACCTATTCAGAATACGCTATCTATGGGATTCGCAAAAAGAGAAAGAGAAATTTTGGAATACTAGCTTTGCGGGAAAAATATTAGACTTTATTTACATTACATTATTTTGATTAAATTAACATCAAATAATGTTCGGTTTGATCTACATAGATAGGTAAACACTGATATCAATTATTATTGACACAGAATATTCTTGATTGAATGTAAAGCCTTTAAACAAAGGGGAATGAAAGAACGTACATAGATGGGTATAACGGAAGCCCCCGATGAAATAAATAGTTAATGAGTGAACGAGAACCAGAGAGAGAGAGAGAGACTTAACAAAATATTATTTATTAACAGATGTAATCATGTATGTAGGTAAAAGAGTGTCTATGTTTAACAATAATAATAATAATAATAAGATAGCAATAGAGAAGAGGAGGGTGCGGTGTGGAGGCTTCAAAGGACTTAATAAATAAAGGAGGCCTAAGCGGTGAGATTCAATATGAACCACCTCCCGGGCAGGCCTTCGGGGAAACATTTGATTTTAGACAAATATTGTAAACGAAGAAAATTCTCGAAAGAGAGGGGCGCACCGAGCAGATAAATATTTCATTTTATCGGAATCCTGCAATCCGTGGCCCTTCTCGCGAGAAAGTATCCGCCCACATGTACAAGGGTACCTACTACACTGTACCTACACGAGTATAAACAAACAGGCTGAAATTACAATTGCCTGTCGCGGGGCGAAAATGGACGAGGATGAGATACCTCGAGATAAGACGATTGATAATACCTATTGCTAATTATGTATGTGTAACACGAAGAACTTTAAATAAAAGTACAGAGTTAGAGGAATAAATTTTACCTATTGATTGTAAATTTATGAACTCTAAGAAAAACATTTTGATTTCAAGAACCGGATTTATGTTATAAAATATTTATTCTCGACTTTGTAAAAAATAATTCCTGGTTTTTATTTGTCTCAGTGTAGGTACCTACCTACAAAAGAAAAAGCTGTCACATTTTTTTTTATGAGTTACACCTAGCATTGCTCCTATCTTTAACATTAGCTGAATAAATAATGGTCAGAAAGGAATCAATTTTCCTCACACATGCTTCTTTTTAGGATCATCATCATCGATGTCGTCTTCGTTTTTGGATATACAAATGTAAATAACTCATTGAACCGAATTTGTAATGCAAAACTCACTCAATATTGGTAGTTGATTCAAAACTTTTTTCGGTGTACAACCGACTCATGATACAGGCAAATTAAAATGCTACATTAGTGAGAGAAAAAAAAACAGATTGTGTCTCGAATGGAGTATAAAGCAGATTAAAATTTTACCCATAATTAAAATTTTAGAACCACCATTATTTTTTGTAGATAATTGAAAAAGTAAATGTACATTATTATATCGAAAACATGAGCAATTAGGAAGGATTAATGTCCATCGCTGGACGAAATTGATGAAGTGTTACCCAAAAGTGTTTCTCATTAATCATCCAAATTTGGTAAGCGAATCAAACTAAGGCATCATATTCCTACCAAACAACATACATATGGAGGGTATATAACGTTAATAGTATTAATATTCATAAGGAAAACGTGAACGTTCATAAAACGACAGATTATTTAATTGATGAATTGTTCAGAAGGTAGATTATCATAAAAAAACCAACATAAGTACTATGAATATTATGATAAAACTATTGATGGTATATTTTTAACCGACTTCCAAAAACGGAAGAGGTTATCAATTTGACGTCAACTTTATAATGTATGTTCAACAATTTCTTTTTACCAAGTTGACCAATTTCGATGATTCTTTTTTCATTAAAAAGGGGTATCTTCCGATTGGTCCCATTTCAATTTGGTCATGATATGGTCATGTGTGTCAATAAGAACTCTTTACAGCATTGTCCGATTGTAATGATTTCTTTTTTAATAGGAATCACAAAATAAGTGTCATCGAGTTCTGATGATAGGACTCATATGAGAAAAAAATCTTCAATTTCAAAAGGCGTTTGCAATCTGTACAACACGCATTATTGTATGGGCGAATAGTGAGATAATATTAATACATACAAACCTTCACGCCATGTCCCTCATGGGGCAGGCAGCGAGAACCGAACGCCATATTTTCTATCTTATCATGAAAGATAATGTTAATTTCTTGTAATGTTTTTTTACATGAAAGATAATGTTTATTTTCTTGTAATTCTTCACGTTTGACTATATTATAATCATTATTTTATATTTATACTTAAGTTATTTATTTATATCTTAAAAATGATAAAGATCTATCTATAAAATATGTGTATAGTGTAATTTATATTGAACGAATATTTACAGTTATAAATGTTATTAATTAAATACAAGTGATTGTTTTCAAATATAAAATAAAATATTATTTAAATAGTGAAAATGATAAAAATAAGAACAAAATGAATAAAGTTAAATATCAACGTCTGCAGGATTATGACAACGAAACGAGGTAAGTTCAGTTTGATTAAAAATCTACACCATTGCATATTGCATTCATATATTATTTTTTATTCAAATCCTTTTCATCATCACTAATCAGTAAGGGCTTTAAGTACTTTTGAGATTATCACAAATATGTATTTCATCGAGTTCTGATGATGGAACCCACGAGAAAAAAATATTGAACTCTTCAATTTGCATAGTCGTCTGTAATCAGTGATAATTCTTTACCATATCGTTTGATGATAGAAATCATGAAGCTCATCAATTTGCGAAGGATTTGCGTATTATATGAAAGACAATATTACTACATACATACCACACCACGTTTGTCTATTTTGACATACCTACATTAATTTTGAGCTCGGATTTTTATATGAAAGATTATATTAATCACAAATATTCTCTTATTTACTCAAAAACTCATCGCCACACTGGAAAAAACAATTTAATTTTGTATTCAAACCTAATATTATTTTTCCAATACCTACTTCGTGAATATTTGAAACTATTATTAATAGGCGGAATAATTTCTTAAAATATGGTATTATAGTAATTTAAAAAATGAAAAAAAAAAAAAAAACAATACGATATGAAATAATAACAATGAACAAAAATACACATACAAGTACAAAGTAAAGAAACCTACCACATAGTGATAAAGTTATTATCATCACCATAATTCCCGAAAAATGGAAAATGAATAATCCACGACGAGGCAAAAACTATTATGAAATTTTGTATTTGCTTAACGGGTACTTTTACATTTGAGTCATTTATTGAATTAAATTCGCTTTGATTTTAATTTCGGCGAGTCAATAATACCTATTCAAACTTGTAAAACTCGTAACTTTCAAAACAAGTGAAACATCTTCTTCGCCTTGAGAGACGTCTCATGAATGTTAGGCAGGTAGACATAATGATAATTCCAGATAATAATTCGCTAACTGCTTAACTGTTTCCAGTGGTGTACTTCTCTCGCGTGAAGAGAACGCCTCTCGGGGAATGAGAGGAGGGATGTGGTGGGAGATATTCACCCCTGAATATAATGGAATAAAGGATTCACCCCCCTCCCGGCGAGAACTGAATAAAATCACGATCGTCACGGAACCAGGTATTGAGCAGCGACAGTATAACCTCTGAAGTGAAAGTGAAAAGTTTCCTGCGTTAACCAGTTGGCTCCCGAGAAAACCTATTCCAAGGTAAAGGGAGGACGGGAGGTGTCATCGTGTTATTGCGGAATAGATCTTCATAATATCGCGTTGACAGACAGCGTCGTTGTATATAATATAGGAACGTGAAGCATTTTCTTGGCAGGACCGTTCAATTGAGTTTGTAGAAAACTTAATTGCTTATCTTCGGTGAAGATCAGTACCTAATATATTTTTATGAATGATGCTACGATAAAGTTCGGCAGGTACTTAATATTTTTTATGAAGAATACCACAATAAAGATGGGTGCCTAATATATATATTTATGAATTTATGATAGATACTACGAAGGTTATGAGTAACATATATATTTAATGACATCATAATGATGTGCATTATGATGTTGTCATAATGATTTTTGAAAAGTAAATACACATATTTATACATTCCCTAAGTTAAGCATAAGTTTAATGATTGTGATATAGGTGTTCGAAATCGGTAGAGGTAGTAAAGGTGGGGCTCGAACTTGTCATCACTGGTTTACTACACCTGACCGCTATGCCACCGACCCATCTAATATGATTTTTTAAATTTATTTTTTTAAATAAAAATGGTGAACGAAATCGGTCGAAGCAGGATTCGAACTTCGACCACTGGATTACTAACCCAGCGCGCTGACCGCTCTGCGAACTACCCATCTATATATTGTATTGTTAAATAAAACTTACATTAGAATAGGTATATATAAAAAATAATACTTTTGGCAATTTCAACTGGTGACATATTAGGCAGTGTGCATATTACGTGACATGTTATATACTTAAAAAAATGAGTTGATATTAAAAAAAAGATGAGCGAAACGAAAAATAAATACTTTAAAAATACAGGATATACGAGGAAACTCAATGAAAGGAATATTTAGTGAACACCAATCTGTGGGACTTAAAGTAATAATATACCAGCCGATGAGAGATTGACAGCTCTGATTCTTCGGCTTTCAATGTAACTAGTAGGTACATAAATATAGTTTATAAAACAATAAAAAAAGATTGAATATAGAAGTAGGCAAAAGAGATAAACCTATGATCGATGTTAAATAATATTATTCACTACAAAATGAAATCGCAAAACATCCAGGAACTAATTGTTGGAGTGGAACATATTGAGACAAATAAAGGTACAGTTTTGTACCTATTATGATATCACCCGGAGAATAGGTACAAATATACAATGATTTTAGATATTGAAAATACCATTCACAGAGTCGTTGTCATTCTGTTTCAGAACAAAAGCACGTCACGGTGGAGGTGTATCATCAATAGTGGAAGGACCTTGAAAGTAGGTCGGGGGTTGAAAAGAAGTTGGCAGTAACTAAGTGCTTATCAAAATGACCTAAACAAAAGGGAAAACCTTAACCGAAATGTTGAAACTGGATACACATTTATACCCAAATAATAAAACAACAGAATCGTAAAGTTTTATGTTATGGGTGAACTGAAATTCTTCCAGGCGACGAATAGATATGATATGGAAGATGAGGAGGGAAGGATGGATGCTAATAGATATGATATGGAAGATGAGGAGGGAAGGATGGATGCTAATAGATATGATATGGAAGATGAGGAGGGAAGGATGGATGCTAATAGATATGATATGGAAGATGAGGAGGGAAGGATGGATGCTAATAGATATGATATGGAAGATGAGGAGGGAAGGATGGATGCTAATAGATATGATATGGAAGATGAGGAGGGAAGGATGGATGCTAATAGATATGATATGGAAGATGAGGAGGGAAGGATGGATGCTAATAGATATGATATGGACGATGAGGAGGGAAGGATGGATGCTAATAGATATGATATGGAAGATGAGGAGGGAAGGATGGATGCTAATGAGTAATCGAACATATTGTTCAAAACGATTATATATAAAGCAGCAAAATCAATTTTACACAATGGTATTGAAAAACAATCATTACATTCGATTCGCAAAAATGTGGGAAATTCGGTTTAGTAATCAACAGTAAACCAAATACAATTATTATTAGTAGAAAACTATGATAATTTTAAAACAATTGATTGACTTGATATATTACATTTGAAAATAATCTTTTATTTTTACATCCTGTTGATTAATTTCACACTTCTTCTGTACAGTAATTTTGCTATCGATTTTTAACTAACCCTCGACCAGTAAGAGATCTGAAAATTTCAGACTTTGTGTATTCCCGATGCAATGCATGTTAAAATTATTATATTTTCAGCTTAATTCATTTAATATTTTGATAAAACTCAACAATTTTATATTTCATACGAAATAATCATTTTTTAATGATTTACTTGATATGTAAATTTTTCATGAAATATTTGACAATATAATTTTCAATAAATATTTAACACTATTGCCATTTTAACAATAAAATATAGTTAACTTACAATTCATCTTGGGAAATACTTCAGTAAGAATTTGTTAAGAAAATAAGATCGAAAATATTACATAAGTCACTTTACCAACAAAAGAACAAAGTATAAATGTAAAAAATAAAAATAAACATAATTCTACAAATTAATACATTAGAGTAATGTTGTTTTAACTAAATAGAATTAAGTAGTTTTTTCTTGGAAATATAATAAAAAGTAGTATTTATTTATTTATTTTACATTTACGACTTGAAAGCCTATTTAAAAAAAACACCAACAAGTATACAAAGATAAAAATTGAAATTTTAAAATAAAATCAAATTTAAACAAACATAGTATTGGTAATAAAGATTTCAATAGTAAGTTTTAATCGCAAACAAAACTGTACAAGATACATTTGATGTATTCATAGGCAATAAATAAATTATTTATTGACACAGCCCTCGAAAATAAATTGACGAAATGAACAATTATAATTGAAGCTCCGAGTAGTAGCGCCATCGCACGGGTACCTACTGTGAAATTATTTTGTGAACCCTTGACTCAAATTTAATGCCTTCTATTGATTGTAAGTCCCCTTCGTAATATCCAACGTCCGCAATGAATTCATTCAAGGATTTATACTCGACTTCAAAGTCTAATAAAAGTGTCAATTTTCACAGAGAAAAATAAATCAGGACGGGATTATAATACACTTTTGTTTTAAAATAAACATGTACACGCTTCTTCTTCGTCTTACATCAACTCCTTCTCTGTGTTCAAATATAGTTGAAAGCTGCATGAAATAGTTATGGTTGAACTGGGTTACATTTTTAATTTTGAGGCGCAGTGTCTACATAATTATTTTTTTTTACAAATGAATTATATCATTCAAGAAATATATTCAAAAATCCTACAAAGATTTGTTTAAAATGATGTAAATCAAATACCGTTAATAAATAAAAATAATACATAAAAAATACAATGAAGTTAGGGTAAGATGGATGAAAAACGCGACTTCTGATGTTTTTGAATGTTGCAATGATAAAAGCATGTATGAAAATATCATAATGAATATTTTAAATGTAAGCTACCTACTAATGAAATGAAATTCAAAAATTCAATGCAATAATTCGTTCGGTGAAACTAATATAAAAACGAAGGAAATTATTTTTTAAAGCTTTCATAACATGATGTATTGTAAATGGTCACGGATTTTTTATTTTCATTTTTAAATTATGCGCAATAATAACTAGGTATCTGTTTGTTAGGGAAAATAATGTTCGGACAAAAAGAGGCAGGCTATAGTGGGTAGGTAGAGGCAGGCAGGCAGAAGCACGGACGGATGATCATTATAATCCCATCAGAGTGTTGAGCGCAGGAAGAGGCTTAAGACCGGAGGTGTAATTATAAAATTAAACTTGTTACAATCTCCCCGGGGAGTAAACTAGCCCCGACTTACTCTCCCGGCCGATATGAATTCACTCGGCGCGGCACGTCATTTCTTTATTCTCGAAAATAGCTCCTGTAAATGAGAGAAGGACAGCGCACTATGAATCCTTTGGGGGATATTATAAATTTACTAGCGTAAACTACAAAAACATGACTTCGAATAAATGTTCGAACAATCATTATAAATATAAATATTTCTATTGTTTTCAAAGTTTTTGGGATACGCAATGCATTGAAATCAATGTTTACATTTTTTTCAAATATCAACACAATGGATCAAAAACTAGATCCATGTAATATCTTAAGAACAGCGATTATTATCAATCAAAATATTCCTATTCATGCAAAATTAAAATTATCTTATATAGGTTACAAATTTAACTGTCATAATTATTGCGCTCAAGGTATACTGCTAAATATAATATATAGAGACTGAACAGTTACAGACTCATTCAAATTGACAGCTTAAGGTCGACGTACAAAGATATATAAACCAAAGTCATAAGCGATCATCATCATCATCATCATCATCTGTGGCTCCACAACCCAGGTCGGGTCTTAGCCTCCTGCAGAGCCCGCCTCCATGACTGTCGATCCTGCGACGCATTGCGCCAGTTATGGACGCCGATGTTGTTCGCATCCTTCACCACACCGTCCAGCCATCGAAGGTTCGGCCTTCCAACTTTTCTTCGTCCCCCCGGTGCACCATTCATGATCCGTCTTGGGACGTCCTCCTCGCTCATTCTTAGGACGTGTCCAGCCCATCTTAGTCTTCCTATTCTTATTTCTGTCACTATGGTTGCCTCCTTGTACAGATCATACAATTCGTAGTTGTGCCTGATACTCCACTCTCCATTGTCACAAGTCGGGCCGTAGATCCTCCTCAGTACCTTCCTCTCAAAAATTTCCAGGGCTCTTTCATCAGATTTAGCGATTGCCCAACATTCTGATCCATATGAGAGTACTGGCCGAATTAGAGTCTTATAGAGGAGGACTTTCGTTTTTCTGGTGAGGTGACGAGACTTCATGTGCCTCTGCAACCCATAGTAGCACCGATTTGCGGACACTATTCGGCGTTTAATTTCGGTTGAGACATTGTTGTCACTTGTCACCATAGTACCGAGGTACACAAACTCGCTAACAGTTTCGAATGTGTAATCGTCGACTCGCAAATCTGGCGGTTTTCGACGTTCATGCACTGGCAAATACTTTGTCTTTCCCTCGTTTACCATCAACCCCATATTCCTTGCTGATGCAGCCAGGGCTTTAAATGCAATTTTTAAATCATTTTCCGAGCGTGCAATGATATCTATATCATCAGCGTAGGCAAGGAGTTGCACAGATTTATTGAAGATATGGCCACCAATTTAAATACCCGAGTCTCGGATGGCCTTTTCCAGTGCCAAGTTAAACAGTGTGCATGCAAGTGCGTCTCCCTGCCTCAGTCCGTTGAAAGTCTTCAGGGGTTCGGACACGTCCTGTTGTATTCTAACTCGACATTCGACGTTGGACATTGTGAGCTTCACTAGGTTTACTAGTTTCTTGGGGATATTAAACTCATCCATGGCTCTGTAGAGTTTTTCTCGGTTTACTGTGTCGTAAGCAGCCCTAAAGTCGACAAATAGATGGTATGTGTCAACGTTGAACTCTATAGTTTTTTCCAGTATCTGTCTCAGGCAGAAAATTTGGTCAGTTGTGGACATTCCCTTACGGAACCCAGTTTGATATTTTCCGATAATGCCATCCGAGTATTTCCCCAGTCTGTCACACAAAATATTTGACAGGATCTTGTATGAGACATTCAGCAGAGTAATGCCTCTGTAATTAGAGCATTTCATGGGATCTCCTTTTTTATGGAGAGGGCAAATTATTCCACAGTTCCATTCACTTGGCAGGGTTTCGGAGCACCAAACAGATTTTATTATAGAATGTATATGGATGTGGAGCTTCACCCCGCCATATTTAATCAATTCCGTGGGAATATTGTCTGTTCCAGGTGATTTATTATTATGCAGGCTTTTTATGGCACGCACCACCTCCTCTACTGTCGGTGGCGGCTAAGTATTGCTGGCATCATCGTTGTAGACTTCCCTAGTACCCGTTAGGCTCTCACTCCCACTTACATTCAGAAGAGTGTCAAAATATTCCATCCATCTGTTCAGAATTTGCTGTTTCTCACTCAGAATGTTTCCCACACTGTCGTGGCACATCGTAAGCCTGAGCTTGAACTCTTTTCTCTGTTGGTTGACCCTCTGGTAAAAGAGTCGGCTCTTGTTATGGGCGTTCGCTAGTTCAACTTCTCTGATCTGATTTTCAAGGAATACACGTTTTTTCTTTCTATGCAGTTTCTTCTCCTTCTTTCTCAGGTCCCTATATTCTAATACTGCCTGACGTGTATGGTGTCGCTGTTGCATTCTGAGGTATGCATCATTCTTTAAATTGGTCGCGTATTGGCATTCCGCATCAAACCACGTTTCTCGCGATTGTGCACGCCTACTTCCCAGAATTTCATCAGCTGCAGTGGTAACCACAGATCTAACACAGTTCCAGTAAGAGTCAACATCATCCAGCTCTACATCTGTATTGATATCATCCAGCCTGGGGCCCATGGCCGCAGCAAACTGTTCTGCTGTTTCTTGTGACTTCAGGCGTTCTACATCAAATTTATTCGTGCGGGATCCCCTCTGTTTCATTACATTTGATATTCTACTGCGCAGTCTGGAAATTACAAGGTAGTGATCAGAGTCAACATTTGCCCCACGATAAGATCGTATGCCTATTAGGTCAGATTTATGTCTACCATCAATAAGAAAGTGGTCTATCTGATTTACATTTCTGCCATCCGGTGCCTTCCACGTTCCCTTGTGTATATCCTTTCTTGGGAAGAATGTGCTGCCCACTATCATGTTATGAGACATTGCGAAATCGATCAGTTTTGTTCATAAGTCATAAGCGATAATTAGATCAATGCGTTCCTTTTTAATTATTTTTTTTATCTCTATTTTGACAAATAGAGATAAAAAGCATGAAAATTATTATTTCAATCTATATAAAGAAATGATGTAAATTATGTAAATGAAAATATGTCCTATTTTCTGAAAACCGCGTAGGTAAACGTGTTGGGAATAAAAAAATAATTTCTCAGTTAACAAAGGGTCGCGCAAATTATTAACAAAACGACACGACACGGTTGTAAAGGAAAATAAACTGAAAATTAAGGAAAGCATTATAGCTTATACCTAACTTTGTAAATGTTTTATTTACGGACCAGAATTTAGGAAGAATAATAATATTAAAAGTCATGTTCGTGATTATATCATTTCAATTGTTATTTAATATTATAAGTGCCTTTGACATTTTTCTTCAAAATAAAAGAAAAGATGGGTCGATGGCAGAGCGGTTAGCGCGCTGGGTTAGTAATCCAGTGGTCGCGAGTTCGAATAATCCTGCCTCGACCGATTTCGTTCACCTATAGCACAAGCATTTATGCTTATTTTAGGGAACGTAGGAAGATGTATATGTACTTGTTTAACAAGGACATATTCATTTTTTAAAAAAAAAAAAAAAAATATAATTTAAATTTCACAAAAAAAACATAGTTATTAATTTAAATCAATTGATAACATACATGATATGAAGGATGCAATGAAGGAAAAATAAATGTTATATAAAAAATACAGAATTTTCAAAATAAGAACAAGACTGAATTCTTTTAAAATTGTATATATCATTTTTTCAATCCACATCTACTTAGAACACCAGTACGACGAAGCTGTTTAGAGCTAGCCAAAAGAAAGAATGCGGAGACGTCTCCTGCAGACAAACTTTAGTATAATCTGATTTAAATCAGCCAAAAAAATCAGTTGGCGTTTGAAGTTGCGTAGTTGTATCGCGTGTCACTCTTGTCCAAATCATTTACAACCAAACTGAATAGTAAAACTGTTACCCGCATTCCCTCACTTGTTGAGTCCTATATTTTCATTGATATAGATTACAAACATATTCTGGTACATTGTTTTCAATACAATATTGTGAATATTAAAATCAATCAATATGCTGATAGGCGTGGCGTGGATGGTAAATACACAAATAATTGCTTTAAACACGTCAAAAAGTATCGGATATTCACACACTTGACTGAACAATGAACAATGTGTGACTACCCATCGTTAAAAGGAAATGTTGCAAGACAAGTAAGTTTTTTATCAGAATAATTTATCATACATTAAAACGGGGAAATAATAAAAAGCCAACATCAATTTTGCAGATGGGTAACCATTATGCAAACTCAAAATCAAAGTGAGGCTTCCTTAAATAAGTTTTCATAAAAAAATAATTAAAATTTCTCTTTGTTTCAGTAAAACTCCACGTCCGTCTCGTCGGTACAAAATGCAAATAAAGTATTAGCAGCGAAAGAGGGACCAAAACAGAAACTTTATCGAGATTATACAATGGTAAAATTCTATTAAGTATTATATAATATGTATTTTATGAAAGTAGGTACCATTTCGAACATTATGATGTAGAAAAATTAATACGCATTCCATAGACAATCAGAAATTGAGTATCTACGTGTTTTTTAAAAAAAATATTTCATAGATAACCAGTAGTTCAATATAAAACAAGCAATTTGCAATAAGTAATTTTATATTATTACATATTCCATACAAAAAACAAGTACACAAAAACAAACAAGATCCATTTACAAGATTCCATACTTTAATGAATAACAAACTTGAAATCCATAAATACAAGTATTATTTTGATAAAAATAAGACTAACGGAAACAATTTTTTATTTGCTAGAGTTAAAATACAAAAATACCCTATGAACTTTTGTTCCTCTAAACTCTTAAATAATTATTTGGAATACAACACAATCAATAGATGTAACTACATACTTACACCAGTGTGGGTAAGTATGTAAAACAAGTACTTACATAGATGTCACCTAGAAGTACTTATTTCATTTTTATTTGAATTGGTTCTATATTAAAGTTTTAGTTTTATATTTGTTTTAAAGTGACAGTTAAGATTCTAAAAAGGAGGAACTAAAAGCATTTAATGTCGTTTCTCTTATTACAGGTAAAATTATATTTGTTATCATTATTATTTATTTATGTTTATGTTATTATTACTTTTATTGTATTTTATAATTATTTTAATAATAAATTTCTCTTATTACAGAGCAACTATTTAATTTGCTTAATACACTCCATTATAAAACGACATTAAATGCTTTTAGTTCCTCCTTTTTAGAATCTTAACTGTCACTTTAAAACAAATATAAAACTAAAACTTTAATATAGAACCAATTCAAATAAAAATGAAATAAGTACTTCTAGGTGACATCTATGTAAGTACTTGTTTTACAAGTATATTAAATCCGTTCCAAAATAATCCTTTAAATTGTATCACTATTTCTCGAAATCGTGAACACGAGCGAGATTGCGAATAATTGGACGGGATTTTAGAATACGGAATGGTGATCTGTATTTGTGTGTAAATTTGATTCACCAATGAACTCGGCTGAAACCACTTATTATTGTTAGTACATCCTTATAATTATGTTAAATATTCCAATATAAAATGTCGAATGTTTCGGGTAGCTCGGGCGGCTATTTGGGTGTGTATAAACACAATTTATTATTTGGTTCAGTACTCGGCTAAAACCACTTATCATTGTTATCTCCCTCATAACAACGTTTAGTATATTAAGCGGTAGATTACAGTGGGTTGTAGAAATGGTGTGCGAACTTGTCCTCATCCGGCGACGGTGTAAATGACATTGTGCTTTAATTCTGCTGAAGAAAATAAAATAAAATAGCGACGGTTAAATAAGTCGAGATATTTACCAAAATGATACAACGGCATTCTTTTAATATTCGAGCGTAGGAGAAATAATATGTGGAGGTTGGTGAGCAGTGAGCAACAGCAGCTATGTTTCAACAGAACCTGGTCCAACCCTAATTTACCCTACACTTTCATTGTCCAACTAGAGACATTAGTTTAAAACTGGAAATTTCTTTGACAACACGAGAAAACAAAACAATTTTTGTAACTGTTTAAATATTTATTGTGAAAACGCCCTGAAACACACCAACTAGGTTCACAATAAGGTAAAAAATAATATGTAAAAGTACCTCAATCGAGTGAAAATTGATATGCATAATCAAAACGAGTAACAAAACCAGATAAATGTTTGAAATTACTAAGAAATATAATAAAAAAAGAAATTTGTCGATACTGTCAATTCAAAAATACTATTTAATGCCAATGGTGTTTTGATAAATATTGATGTATTTGATAAAAAAACAGAGTTTTGTATAAAAGAGTGATCAGGTTTTACCAACATTTTTTTCCCAAATGTATTTAATACTAAAAACACTAACTTATATTTTAGTTAGACGATTTAACGACTTAAAAACAATATAAAACAACGTAACGTATATAAACATTTACAACGCTTTTGTAAATACTCTCATGAGCGCTGAACAGTAAATAAATAAATATATTTTTGTTGTCAACAGAGACAAAAATATTATGAAGAATGATATTTTTTTATTATGTAAGAAATCGGTACAGCAAAAGTGCACGTGGATAAAAATGTGACATTTCTACGCTTTTGTCTTATTTAAAAACCTCCACCCTCCAAAACAAAATAAGCATTTTTAAGTACAAACTCTTATTTATTTTTAGCATAAAATTATTTAGTCAGTGTTATCTGGACGAAAGACTTGAAATTTGTAATGAATGAACTAAATATAGACGTTTCTATTCCTGTAATAAATATTCAACGAAAAATTTTCTGTAAAAATATCCGTCAATGATACGAGATCATTCCAGGGCTCTCTTCATTATTTTTTGGCTAGACGAAAAGGCAGTTCAATTTACAATAAAAGTCAGACATTTAAATAAAAGTAAGTATTACTTTTTGGAAAATAATATTGTAATGTGTTAAATAAATTCTACGTTGATTAAGTTATGTACTTAGTACAAAGTATAATAATTCATAACGGTTTCTTAATCCACAATGAAAACAAAAAAAAAAATATTTCAAACTTTATAAAATAGATCTTTATTGTAATTATTCTGAAATATAGCAAACATTTCGTTATTTTTCTTAACTCTTCAAAATTAGTAATGATCAGTATTTGTGTAGAACGTAATCATTGACCTATTTTTAACGTTTGCTATTATTTCGCTAGTTTGTAAAATTAATTATATTTTTTGTCATCAGTTGTAAATCGTTTACTAAATTTTATTTTATAGTTTATAATATAATGAATACAGCTATTTTTAGGAAAATCCCTTGTAGGGTGTAATAATATTTTTCAACAACATATTTGTATAAATATATTATTCTTCAAATAGTTTTCAAATCCAATCTACCTACCTCTTTTATAAATGAACATATAATATAATTTTTCATAACCGCACATATATATGTAGGTATGCATCTACGTAAAAAATGTTTTTTAAAAGTATGTTGTGTATTTCCAAGTTACGTAAACGTTATATAATGGAGAATGGAAAAGTTGGTGACAGGCGTGGTAAGTAGAAGGATGGGGAGGAGAGAAGGAACGGAAAGCAAGGAATTTCTGAAGCGAAGGGGGAGGTGCCGTGTGTAGGATACCTTCGGATGGAAACAGGATAAAACTGTTGTTGTTACTCACCGCCTCTCCCTTAACTATACCCTTAGCAGAGGATGAATCGCGGTCACTTAGGAGATCTATATATGAAATACACATACACACATTGCTACTTAAGATCTTAATGTAAAGATTAGTCGGCTTATAAAAAGAGAGATTTGAGATTAGGATATGATTTTGTATACTAAAATATTTCAATAAATTACGACAATGCACTAGGAATAATTTTATAATACTTGATTATTTACACGGATTTCTAGTATTTATTTTTCTGTCAGCATGATATTCATGATGAAGAAATCCATAAATCAAATGTATGAAATAATAAAAAAATACATTTTTGTGTGAGATAATTAATATGAGCCATGAAAAAAATTAACAAACCTTGGTTTTATCAGCAACGTCAATATCTCATAGGGATTAAGTAACGGTGACTTACCTGAAAAAAAAAAGAAAAATATGTAAGGAAAAATGTTTTAAACAATAGGTATTTTTCAAATGAAAACTACATGAATAAACACCGAAAAAAATACAAAATACTTAGTTTAAGTAAATAACTTTTTAAAAACAAATATTGATAAAGCTTTGTCAATTATTGTGTCTCTATATGTGCGTTTTCAACGTGAGCTTTGAATCGAAGATAACTCCTAAATCTTTAATTTTGTCAACGGTTGCGAGTATTTTATCATCGATAGTGTAGTTATAGTGGTTTTTTTGTCTATTTCGGGTAAATGTAATTTTAAAACATTTTGAGGTGTTCAGTTGTTG
Source organism: Molanna angustata (assembly GCA_963576475.1). Taxonomy (NCBI): domain Eukaryota; kingdom Metazoa; phylum Arthropoda; class Insecta; order Trichoptera; family Molannidae; genus Molanna; species Molanna angustata. The sequence goes on from OY754965.1 coordinate 32,995,350, forward strand.
TAATCTGTTTACAAGACAGTATGCAACGAATCTATTTAAGTCTTCTTGAAGTTTGTGACATTCAGTAAGAAAGCGTACAGGTTTGTATATTTTCATGTCATCTGCGTAGGCAATAAATTGGGAATATTTGAAGCATTTCATATCAGATTCAGAGATCAGATTATCATTGTTATCAACAAAAATAACCTCTAGAAATCGTTCGGAAGAGCATTTTTATCAATTCAAATTATTGTATTTAAGGTAACAATATACTATATCCATTCTAAATTTATTTTTAAACTAGTTTTTAAACTTCTGAGTCCTGGTTAACAACACCAGTTGATGGATTTATTTCTTTAGGGTAAATTGGTATACATATAGACAAATACAAAATCTCAAATTTGTTGTTTTTCAAAAATATTCCAGAGTTTCTCAAACAATTTTCATTAAGAAAAACATTTTTTTTTCAAAAACAATTTAATTTGCTATAAAAAAATTTACATTTATTTTGATAAAAATTGAATTTAGTGACGACATCGTTTCATACAATTTGTAAGGCAGTAAACACTACACAATATCTCACTCAATAGTTTGAGATATTGTGTAGTGTTGACATATTCTGGGTAGGAAAAAAAGACTGACCTCCATATTATCCTATCCAGACACACATACCTATATGTTTTCTATAGAAAACAAAATATCTTCAAATATTTATTAATTTGTGTTTTAGTGTTTAAAGTTTGGTACGTATTCTTCAATTATACATAAAATCGCCATCGACAGTTGGAAATCATGTGTTACATGCAACTAGTACAGATACATTTTTAAGGTATTAAAACTAGTTGCAACCCATGAAATATTCACGAAAGTAATACTAAATTTTTTAATATATTTACGCATAGTTTATTAATTGTCGGCCTTCGTGGCACAGTTGATTAGGTATCTGACTGCTGATTTAAAGGTCCTGCGTTCGATTCCCAGTGGAGTCACAGTTTTTAATTGTGTTTACAGTCTGGATCTGTGAGACGACAGAATGTGGCGACATGTTATGGGGTGCGTGTTTATTTAAAATTTGACATAGAACCTGTTAGTTGCCCGAGAAATAGTATAAAATAAAATAAAAAATAAACACTTCCTTGCACCCTACGCAAGTGGCGAGACTACTGCCATATAGTAATTTCTTCAAATTAACTAATGTTTCCAGCCCAGTAAAGCAATAATTGCATGAGAAATAAATTAAAGTAAATAAATTTCTTCTCTGCTGGGTATCGAACTCAGGACATAATAATATATAGATGATTTAATGGTTTAAGATGATACTTATGGCTAGGTACTCAATGATTAGCGTAGAAAACGCTTTACTTTTGCCTACGCCTGGGTTTTTGACTAATAATATATAAATAAATGTTTTCCGAAGAAAAAGCATTTATTATAAAAAAAAATCCCTTCTCGTTCTCCCTCTGATTTTCTCCCTCGTTCCCCCGGACCGTGTCCAGGGGGAGGGGATAATGGAGCAGGGATTTGTCGGGATGCTGCTTCCGCTGTGCTGTTCTGAGGATTAATATGTAGAAAGCTAAAGGAAAACTTCAATCATATAACAGCGTGTTAAAACAAGGCAACCCAACGCAAGAATATGCCGGAGCTATAGGTACAATACAACACTCAACAAGACCATACATCCCATATCTACACGATAAATTATGTTTATAATATAATTATATGTATCATGATATTAAAACTTACATATCGACACATTGTTTTATGATTATTTTACTTATTTATTTCTAAACACAACATATTTACAATGACAACAATAAGTTGATTACTGCTGTCCAACTAGGAAATCATGTTCTATGGCTAGCAGTTTATAATTTTTAGTGACAATATAAGCAATTATGAACCAGGTGTTTGTTCCTGTTCCATATTAAATAGGCACACAACTCACCATTCTGCATTCACAAACATTACCTCAACAAAACATATGGGTTCACACAAAATAGATCAACCAGGTCCTAGTGTCCGCCATAGTACCTGTCATAAATCCAATAAATTACTTGATTTTTATTTCAGAACCAAAGAAGAGACTAGTTAACTACGTTGGTGTAGTTAATATAAATCACATGCTTCCCAAGACAAATAAAATATTTTCACGTGTTACTCAAAGAGCATCGTAATGTAGGTACTGTTCTAATATGTAAACATTCTAAAATATCACATAAATATGAAGACATACAAAGTACGACAATACCATATTAAAAGAATCATCATTTTGTTTGTCACCTGTGTGTTTTTTTTGTTTCCTTGGTCTAATAATAATAACAGTAGAAATCCACCTTACGATTGGTATAAAGGAAAGCTTTACCAGAAGTATATCAAAATATTGAAATGAGTTTTTATATTTATTAAATATAAAATACAAAAAAGTTGATATTTGTATTTGAAGTATGATAAAGAATAAATAAGTATATTAAAAATAAAGAATAATTGAGGTACGGTTTTATAACTTTTGCAAATAAAATCTGAGTAAAAACAATAGATATATAATATTGTTTGTCCTACGTGGGTAGTATCTTCACACAATATATTAGACAAAAAATATGATATTCAATGCTCACATCATTTCTCAGGAAAAAAAATGCATTTTTTATCAAGTTACATACCTGGGGAATACAAGAAAAAATACTGTTATTGTCTTTGAAAATATCCTCCCAAAAATATTTTACATTAAACAAACGATAAGTTAGCGCAAGACATTAATAAAAAATGTGAAAAAAGACACAACATAATATGATGTATCCCGACGATTACAAAAAAAAACGAAAAACATAAAATACACCTAGGTATAAGAAAAACATATCGAAGAAAGTAAATACCTAATATAATATAATATTATATGTAATATTCTCATGTGAATTCCTGACTTAATGGAGTATTCCGTCGTGTAAGAAAACATAAAATGATACAGAAAATATCAAAAATCCACATAGATAGGTATATCAAACAGAGGATATGGAGATCAATACACGAGGGATACAGAAGCAAATTAGGCTTAAAAGGAAATGTCCAGATAGAAATACAAACACACGCACAGTTAAGTTGAAAGTAAACAACAAAGTTTCTGATGTAAGATCCTGAAGGTATATGTAATATAGGTATCTAATATGCAGAAAAAAGACAAAAAAATAAGGTGGAATAATATCTAACATAATGATTTTCCCAAAGAATCGTATGAAATATAATTACTGACGTTATAATTACTGACGTTAAAATAACAACCATTTATTCATTAATTAAAAATCTACCAAACATAAAAAAAAATAGTTTTGAAGATAAAAGCATTTAGTGGAAGGAAAATTATAGTGTTTCAAATATTCTTTGAATATTCAGTCCATAATTTTGCTATAAATTAACATATCCAACTAATTGTAACATTTGCAATAATTTGAAAAGATATATAAAAAAACAATCTATGTAATTTAAGTATGTAAAATAAAAAAAAAATATTGTGTCACAAGGTGTAAAAATAACTTGTACAGGTGGGGTATAGGACGAAAAGAAAACGTATCTTGCGATTGCGGGGAGTCTCAAGATGAATCTTCTTGTCTGCCGAATCATGGCACAGGGATGTAACGAGAAAGACTTGTGAATAATTTACCGAATGGTTGTGAATGGCCTAATATGTGTTGTCCAAACACGTAAAGTAAGTAAGTATGTAAATATGTCTATCTATATTAATTGTGTTATTTCTTACAAAATATTATATAATTATAATATAATGACTGGATGATGCTTTTGATTTTTGATGATTTTTGATTAGTTGAAGCCAATTGGTAATACAGTGAAAACACGAGTAATAATAACTTTTGTTTGAAAATAATATACTCGACTTAGTAAAGCTATTAAGATATTGTGGCATTATTAGGGCAGGCAATTAAATAATCGCATATTATAAAGATGAATAACACCAATAAAGATACCTTAGGAATCTAATTTAGATCAGTGAGTTGTTCATAAAATTATAATGATAACAATAACGGAAACCACACCAATCACTCACTAGGGGTCGTTGTTAAAATTTACCATTTGAAATATAACAAAGATTCAACTAAATGATAAATTTGTATATCATAACTAAAAACTGCTTATACATGTATGATCAAGATGATATTGAATAAAAAAATCAGTTAAAACAAATAAAATAATTTTAATAGTTACATGTTCTTACTAAATAGCATCAGCGCCATCAGCGAATGGAGCGGAATAGATCGAATGGAGGATCTGTTCTGGGCAACATAGAACCTACAGAGAAATCTTCGTCACGGTAATGGCCAACGTAGGAGAACCTGACTGACATAGCACGAGGTGAAGAAGAATCAATAAATAAATTTTAATAAGTAGTCAATATGTTGCCGTTAATTTAATCGTATCCGCCTGTCACAACTCAGAACATTATTTCTTTCTCCACTATAGTCAGTTGTCAATCGCCCTACCTACGAAGCAATCGTAACAGTGAACTCATTCATGGATGAAACAAAATGATTTGGAGTTATTTAAATCGATATGAAAGAAGCTACCAAGAAACATGTCATGGTTCTGGTAAGGAAGTTCATAGGTACCATTTCAAATTGTGTCTAAAATTGCCTTATAGCAATACATTATTGTCCACCAAATATATGGGTGTTGGCATTTTTTTAAAAAAATAATACCTACAAGCCTTGGAATTTATAAAAAAATCTTCGTATTTGTCGATAGCATAGGAAACCGATGTAAGTACCCCGAAAAGCAATAATTTGTGACTTTTCCAATATGATTTGTTTGTGTAACTTTACTGCACTCATTAAATTATTAAACACGAACAGTGTTATTTACAAAAATAAATTTGGTTCAATTGAACCCGGTTCAAAGTCTTATTCTGAAATTCAAATATTCTCATATAAGAATAAATAATTCTTGTATGAGAATATTTGAATTTCAGAATATGACTTTGAACCGGGTTCAATTGAACCAAATTTATTTTTATAAATAATACTGGAAGAATTTAATTCTGTTGTTAGGATTAAAATAGCTAAAGAAAATTTTCTCTAAACGATTATTTATTTTTATTTATTCATCTTTCTGTACATAATCCAACTGTCGATTTGTTCAAGAGAACTTTGTTCTCTTAACATATCGACAAAGTTTCAAGCCAGGATACGGAAGATTTATATGTAGGGTCTATATTTTTACGATTTTTCCAACTTTGAAGTTAAAAAACACCAACATAGAAACTTCGCAGCATATATGTTCTGTATATGGATTTACTCAGAATTCGGAGTAGAACATTAATTAAATGTGTGTATGTGTGTGTGTCTGTGTCCCCCCCTTATAACTTTTGATTCGCTCAATTTACAGAGCTCAAAAATTCATAATATAGGTATAGATAGTTACAGGCCTACATAACTTTTATACTCAGAATTTTGAATTTTTGTATCAGTCATGGGTTATCAACTTTTTTGAATTTTTACTTTATTTTTCCATATACATATCTCAAAAACCATAAAAACTAGAAATCTGATAATAGGAATAAATATAGACAAATAAAAAATCTCAAATTTGTTTTTTCAAAAAAATTCCAGTTTCTCAAACATTTTTTACTAAGAAAAACATTTTTTTAGATAAATTTGTTTTTAACTGCCTGTAATTCCAAATTTTTTAAAATATATAAAAAAGCCGAAACACTCAATCATTTTTTTTTTAACAATTTTTATAAAATTTTAATTTAGTGACGACATCGCTTCATAAAATTTGTATGGCAGTGCCCTATAAATTATATCTAAGTTTGATACTTAATCTCCAAAAATACATACATACCACCATGCTGTTTTCATATTCTGGGTAGGAATAACAGACTGACCTCCATACTATCCTATCCTGACATACATACCTACATGTTTTATATAGAAAACAAAATGTCTTAAAATATTTATTAATTTGTGTTTGTGTTTATAGTTTGGTACGTATTCTTCAATAATACATACGATCGTCATCGACAGTTGGATCTCATGTGTTACATGCAACTAGTATTATTGCCACTAAGCACTTTCTCCCAACTAAATTGTGTTTGTACAACAACAAAAGATAAGAGCAAAAAACAAATATAATTTAAATATTAGACTAAGAAATGAAAAATACTTCATGGCAAAAAAAGGATATGGTAAGGACAAGGAAAGGAAATAGGGAAGAGGTGTTCAGGGATAAATATTCATTCTTAATTTGTTTCTTGAATATACAAAGTGAGGTATACGACGCAAAATCCGGACTTAGGCTATTCCATAATCTTGCTGATTGTACTTTGAACGAAGAGCTGAGAAATTCTGTATTATGGATAGGGATGGATAGTGTTGTACGTTCAGCAGATCGGATCGGATTTCAATTTTCTAAAAATCTGTGCACCAATGCATAAAGCCTTTCAAAGACGTAAAAATAATAAGACAAACCAAGATTGACCGATGAAAAACAATAACTTTACTACAATGAAAATGAATAATTTATATATAAAACGAGTGAGTTTTGGCCAACGCTAAACTCTTACTAAGAAGTCATTCTATAAATTGTTCAAGTTTTGTATGGAAAATATTCAGCATTTTTATGAAATGAGTTTGATAAATTGTTTTTTATTTAAATATTTTATTATGAAAACTTGATAACTCTTCAATGCCATTTTATAAAAGTGATTTGTCTTTTTATCAATTTGAAAATAAAAATGAATAAATAAATAACTTTGTATTTTTCCACAATATTTTTTTATACTAACAACCGAACGTTTCGTTTGGACCTTGATAATGCCAAATCACCTTGGCGAAAACGTTCGGTCGTTAGTATAAAAAATATTGTTGAAAAATACAAAGTTATTTATTTATTCATTTAAAATGGATTTCAAATTTTAAATTTCCTGAGCTTGGGGTCACTTTGAAATATTTGACAGTTAAAAAAATTGAGAAGCACTATTCAGATATCCTTCAAAATTTACGGGGGCTAAGCGAGTATAAGATATACATATTTGCAAAATTTGAAAATAATCGAATGAGTACTTTAGTCAATAATCGATAAACTAAAATAAAAACGTCGAACATAGCACACAGCACATAGCGCACACACAGATACATTGTGATGAAACATTCAGAATACAATCTCAGCATGATACCAGTTGATAATCTTCAATAAAAAAAATACCCTTAAAAAATGCGAAATCATAACTCATCACTATATCATATCCCCTTGGGTAAGTGAGGAGTAAAAAGTAAAATTTCAATTAAAATTAGATGGGTCGATGGCAGAGCGGTTAGCGCGCTGGGCTAGTAATCCAGTGGTCGCGAGTTCAAATCCTGCCTCGACCGATTTCGTTCACCTATAGTACAAGCATTTATTTGCTTATTTTAGGGAACGTAGGAAGATGTATATGTACTTGATTAACAAGGACATATTCATTTTTAATATTTAAAAAATAAAAAAATGCAACATAAGACTTGGCAAACAAACTGTTATGAGGGAACGTATTACAAATATTGTTATAATATTATGTATGTAACTAGATGATATTTAATGGGTACAAGAACATTCAATAATATTCCTTTATTCCCACATACATGTTTCTTTTGGTATAGATCTGTGTCAACGATCATTGAGCACAAAATCGTTTGCGGCGGAAGTGATTAATGGAGCGGTGACAGGCATACATTGCGGGGTCGATTTGTCACGGCAATATGGTCCCTAAGAGCATGTCAAATTATACACGAAAAAATGTCAACCGTCGGACTAATATGGAGTAATTCAATTAATCCGTGTGATGGATTTATAACGACATTTTTTCTACCAACCAACCGATGGATGTTTTAAAAGTTTTCCATACATTATACATATTAATGTACTTACATACTCGGCAATTTATCGAAAATGTGAGAGGTGCATGTAATCAATTATAAATATATAAGTACATAATATAAAAATATAATTTAATTGAAATTGGATAGTGTAATTCACTGATGAGCGCTAAATGAATGTACCCACTGAGTGAAACGATTTTGTTTCATTTGTAGTAATTGTTCAAACACAAATGTTCATATCAGAGACGAGTGGAAACAGATGGAAGAGATCTATTATATCCACATTAAAGAGAGGAGGACTGAAAAAGAAGAAGAAAAACTACAAGCACAGTTGCAAAATCTTGAACATTTGTAAACTCCCCATAAGTACACTTTTTTAAAATCGATCAATATCAAATGAATATTTTGTTCATAATTCTGAAACTTGTACATGAAACGAGTACATGTTAATGTACTCGTTCCGTAAATCAATTGAATCTGTAGTCGTAATTTAATTAAAATAACCTGCAACAGGTTGGTTGGTTGGCAATTAATGTTCCCCCGTACATCACATCATATTAACAGTGAGTAAAACTGCGCTTACTTAAACAATAAATAACATTCAAAGCAATTTTAACTTGATATTAACATTTTTATAACAATTCATAAATTGTGATTAAAATAATATAATTAGGTAATGTGAAATTTGTAATAAAAGGGCAAAAACTTAATTGTGAATAAAATATTTATGATTTACAAAGAAATATTCAAACGGCACGTGTATCTTATATTTCAGTTTGAAAAGGGCTACTTATGCCATAAATAAACAAATAACATTACCTACATATGTTGAATGTGATTTTGGAATATTTTTAAAGCATTAACATAATACATATCACGCTTTGCTTGATAAGTCTATTATAATAATAAAAAGATATTGATTTGATATTATGCCGAATTCAAACATTGGTGTACCACAAATTCCATAGTATATATTTACATATCAAACTGATTTCGTACTGTGATTGATTTCGTAAAATTATACAAATAAATTATAATTCAATTCCATATACACAATTGCCAAGATGACAAGCCAATATAACTCTTAATTTATATATTTTAAAACTTATAGAAAAGAACCTTTAACGTTTTGAATTGGAAGCTAAAATACAATCATTCAACCAGAGATTTCTTAGAACGGATTTGATAAGATTTTCTAGCAGGATGGGGATAAGAAATAAAACAGTGAAGTTGGTAATCAATCAAAAATCAACAGCTCATAACGAGAATCCGTAGTACCCCCCCCCCCCCCCCCCCCACACACACACACATTTTAGACAATTTAGCAAGGAAAGCAAATTCAATAAATCAAATTGTATTATTTCTAGCTTTTGCGAATGAAGGACCTTAGACGGGAAATCTCTTGCACGTCTACCTATAGATGCTGCACCACCGCTACGGAGCCCAGCTGGAGTGAGAGAAAAAAAAAAAACATTTTCGCAAAAATTACTCCGGAGATTAAATTTTCGGTTTCGCTATGACAATTCTCACAAGAGTTCATTTGAGACATTGGGGAATATTACTGAGGGCAACTATCGTATTACTTTCATACAATTATTTAATATCTAGGAGAAACTCTAAGCCAGATGGTGAATCGATAGCGAATTTCAACAAATATAAAAGATTTACAAAGTATGTATGCGCGAACCTGTATACAGATTAAATATTGCATTTAACGATGTAAAAACGATTTAATTAAAAGACAGATTAAATTTTACTGGATAATTATCTGGATCTGGATAATTTAATAACCGGATTACTTGAAAGGTCATAAATAACATTATTAAAAAGGTAGCGGATCAAAACAGAAGTTGGAAAGATGAACAACAATTTTTACATTGTACTCAACCATAACGTCGGCCTTAGTGGTTCAGTTGGTTGGGTATCTGACTGCTGATCCAAAGGTCCCAGGTTCGATTCCCGGAGGAGAAACAGTTTTTAATTGTTTTCAGTCTGGATCTGTGAGACGATAAATATCGTAAGTCTCCAGAATGTGGCAAATCGTTATTGGGTGGGTGTTAAATTAATATTTGACATAGCGCCTGTTAGTTGCCCGAGAAGTAATAAAAAATAAAATATGCTTTCGCTCACAAACAACACCACATATGTTAAGTTTAACAAAAATACAGAACAATAGTTATGAAGAGTCTCTTATTTGTGGTAAACAATAACAGATTACGTTATAAAAGTATGTATATATATATATATATATATATATATATATATATATATATATATATATATATATATATATATATATATATATATATATATATATATATATATATATATATATATATATATATATATATATATATATATATATATATATATATATATATATATATATATATATATATATATATATATATATATATATGTTATAATATTTTTATCTCGGTTTTCCCGTGTCAGTAGGTCTTGACTAAGACCATTTGTCTTCCGACGTTTCGCCTGAATATCACCAGGCATTTTCAAGGACTTAACGAAAAGCACGCGCGCGACACACGTCTACTCACACTGAAAGCTCACCGTCAAGTGACTCGTAGCGTACAAGATGGCCGCTTATGTCAAATATTGTTAGCGCGACGTGATTGGCTCCTTGTGACACGCCCACCTGCTGTCGTGTTCGTTGGTAATAATATTTTATCATTATTTTTGTGTTGTGATTTATTGTTAATTTTAGTTGTGACATTAATATTATTATTGTTGTGTTTCGGGGTTATTTTCGCTATGGTATTATTAATATTATTATTGTATTGTTTGTCATATAAAATGTTCTTCCAGGTACTAGGCAAACGAACTCCGTCGTCCCGATTGTTCAATATATCCCTTCTCTTATATATTTCTATAGCTTCCCTGTAAATTCTGAGAGGTTCACTGTTTAAACTTGCTATTATTTTTGAATGGTCAAAATCTATTGTATTATTCTATTGTATATTGTATAATAATAATCGAATTTTTAAAGCGGCGTTTTTTGGTTAAATATCATTCTAAGGTCGCTTTTGCTTATTTCTTAGCTATGTGAAACAAATAAGTCTTAAGTAATTAACTGAAGGCCCCAATCGCTGCTATCCTCGTATTTCAGAAGGCAATTCAGTCCATTTAATAGGTCCGTTTACACTTAAACCACGATCAAAGTAAGCCGCTTTTTTGGCATTTAAAATAACAATTTATGTGACATACATTCATCAATTTTCATGTTGCTATAATTAATTTATTTCTGCTAATTTAATTCAAAATAGATTTTAATTTTAATTAAAACTACGTAATTATAAAAAAATATGTTTGCCTCTCATGGAGCAGTACTAAGGTATTTGATTTATAGATCAGCGTCTTGGGTTTGATTTCCAGCAAAGGAAAAAGATTTCTCAAACAAATATTGCATGGGCTGGGAAAATGAATAGATAAATAGTGCTTTATGAAAAATAATGTTCTCTTGAGTGATATTTTTTAAGTATTTTAAACAATATGAGTTGACTGACCACTTGACTCAAGTCGTGCGAACAAGGCACAAGATGAAATTGTAGTCTAGGTATGGGATAGTATGGTTTGGTATTCTTGAATATCTCTACAGAAACAATAAGTCGCCTTTCTTATAACTTGTCGTTATCCTTAACATTGCAGATGGTGGCAAACAATCGTTAATCATTTGTCAAATTAGCATACAAGACAGATGATGTTTGCTACTTTCTTGCCAAGTCAGACTATCTGGTATATGTACAATACACATACATACATATACTTAACTACATACTAAGAATGTTTTCAACACGACAATAATACAAGATTACATATTTGTCAACGCCACGTAATAAATTATCACTACAATAAAACAATTGAGAACATTATGTACCTATGTTAAAATGAATACGTTGGTTCCTACATTGAAAAAAAAAACAAATATCATATCAAGCCAGTATTTTGACAATACATTTTTTTTTTCTCTTAAGGCTTTTCACCCAAAAAAGGATATTGCAGCCGTTATTAATCAGAAACATTAGTTAGCAAAGATTAAGTCAATAAAAAAAAATTAAATAATAGTCATATTTTTTAAAATAGATTTAAATATTAAACCATGAACTTGAGGAGACTTCAGACCAAGAAGGTAAACTGTGGAAACAGGATATTGGACATTCTCAAACCTAAAATAAATGTCTAGCGCATCCCTGAACAATACATTTTGTGCTATATAATATTTTGACAAAGTTTTATCGTTATGACACAAATATGTTTAGCGATTTTTACTCCTCACTAACACAAGGTGATATAGTGGAGAGTAATGATTTCGCAATTTTTAAGGGTATTTTTTTTTTAGATTATCAACTAGTATCATGCTGAGATTGTATTCTGAAAGTTTCATCACAATGTATCTGTGTGTGCGATATGTGCTGTGTGCTATGTACGGCGTGTTTATTTTACTTTATCGATTATAGACCGCTTTAAGGCCGCCGTCGTGGCTGGATGCTTGAAAAATGCTGTATCGAGAACTAGAGACATGCTGAAGGAGAGTAATGCATGATCTATAAGACCTGTGTAAGGCCGATCATGACATACGGCATAGAAACAAGAGTTGACACCGCCAGAACAAAAAAAACCTCCTAAGAACCACTGAGATGAAGACTCTACGACCCATCGCAGGCGTAACACTTCTTGACAGAGTAAGGAACTCGGAGATAAGAAGAATCTGTGATGTCGAAGATGTTGTGCGATGGGGAAGAACACGAAGACGATTCTGGAGAGATCATGTGGGGAGAGCGGGTTCGGATCGAGTGGTGAGGATGGCAGCGGATGGGGAGATAACAAATGACAGACTCCCTGGAAGACCACCCAAACGATGGAAGGATAGCTGGACGTCCACTTCACAAGAGCAGGCTCCGAGAATAACAGGACACAGTCCTAACTAAAGCAGAAGAAGAAGACAAAAGTACTCATTCGATTCTATTCAAATTTTGCAAATTTGTATATCTAATACTCGATTAGATCCCATTAGATTTTGAACGATTATGACTAGTGCCTCTCAATTTTTTAACTGTCAAATATTTCAATGTGACCCCAAGCTCAGGAAAATTAAAATTTGTAATTTTTATTTTCAAATTCGTAAAAAGGCACATCACTTTCATAAAATGGCATTGAAGAGTTAGCAAGTTTTCATAATAAAATATTTAAATAAAAAATAATTTAACAAACTCATTTCATGAAAATGCTGAAAATTTTCTATACAAAATTTGAATACTTTGTAGAATGGCTTGTTAGTGTGGAGTTTAGCGTTGGCCACAACCCACTCGTTTAAAATAAGATTTACAACGCCTAGCAAAGACATGTTTGCTGATACGGAACTAATAATTCGAGGGCTGGACTCTCGTTTCAGCTCTATACATTTTAGGCAAGTTATATTCTAACTTTTTCAAGACATCAAAAAAAAAAAGATTCGAACTCTGCAAACTACGCCTCTGTTGAGGTGCCAAGCCATTTTTCCATACTAGGAAACGAGAAGAAATCACTTGGAGCTTAATCTGGAGAATAGCTACTTTTGAATAATACTTTTATTATATCTAAAAAATATAATATCAACATTGTTATATTATATTAAGTTTGAATTTAAAAATATGATAATACAAAAACAAAATAACTACAGCATACCTTATATAATTATTGAATTTCAACTGGCCTTTTGATGAGATATCATGAATTGCACCTACACAAAACCTAGTTGGACCTAGTTGGACGCGGTCTTGGTGCAAGTGGTCGCATCTAAGTGTCCCTTTGCGATTTGGACGGCAGGAAGATCTATTTAAGAAGTGTATAGAAGAGGACTAAGGTCCGAATGCAGATTCCTACCTAAATACTAAATACTAACCATGTTTTCATTGCACAGTCGATCACTTACAAGTTAGGAGATCACGTGGCTTCTTAGCTGGAGGATGTTACGAAGTTTTTGTATGAGAATTGCATTGCAGAGACATACCTATCTAAATACTTAGCATATGCGCGTCGGCGTAAACGAACATTTGCGAATTGTCAAACAGTAAGGTTGATCGCGAGGAACCCTACGAGTGGTTTAATAATGCATGCTCGGTCTCATATTAAGAAGCACCAAATCATTCAAAAATCCCATGTCCATGGTGGTGTTGTTTAATTCCTTGGTTAGAAGCGTGCTTGAGTTTGGAGCTGTCATATGGAGTCCTAATTACATAACTCACATTGAGGCACTCGAAAAACCCCAAAAAAAATTAATTAAACAGCTGAATTTTAGGAATAGAATCCATTTGGAAAACTACAGAATTAGCCTTCAACACTACAAACTGAAATCATTGGAGTCTAGAAGACTTGTGGCTGACTTATGTTACTTGCATAAGATAGTTAATGGTGGAGTAGATAGTCCGACTATATTGCAGCTGCTTCCCTTTCATTGCCCTCGGAGAATAGTCAGGAACCCATCTTTATTTTACATTGACACACCTAGGACTAATTACTCACGCAATTCATTTGTTAATAGAGCATGTTATTGTTACAATAAAAACTGTATGAGTGACCCTAGGCTTGATATTTTTACGTCTAGTCTCTATACATTCAGAAAATGTTTGATGGAGATGGTTAAATTTTAATTGTATTTTGGGTATGCCTGCGCTGGGACTGATCTTTCGACTGACCTGACAACTTGTTTCTCCAAAAGGGAGCTAATCCCTTCCTCTCATCCTCCTTTTCCCCTCCTTGACCCTTCCCTAAATCCCAAAACCTCTTGCAATGCTATATGTAGGTTCAATAGTTTTTTGTTTTTAATTTATTCAAACTTTTTATTCATAATACTAAATAAGAACATTGTAATTGGCGTTATGAAAATTTGTAATTTTTATACTATTTTTAAATAAAACTCAAAGCTGTAATGTTCATTCAAATAATAAAATAAAAAAAAAATAAAAAATAAAATAATAAAATACGCGATGTTTTCGATGGATGATGATTTTAGCGACTTCCTCAAATATGTATTTAGTAATTTTGTCAAATCAAATACCAAACAGATTATTCAGCGATCTATACGAGATGCCGAAAATTTGCTGGAATTTCAGAAAAATCGTGACATTGAGCTGTCAGTGTGAGATTGGTTACGTGTGTTTGCATTGTTATGACAAAAAAAACATTTGAAACGTCAGTCTAAACCCATAGAAAACTATCTATCTCTTTTCTTCATAGGCAATAATATGAAATGCTACGCCATCGACCTAAGATTTGGTATAGTATTTAATAAGTGATGTCTCTGCAATGCAATTGCCAACTTAAGAATACTCAATACTTGAGTGAGGTTAGGAGTTAGTATTTAGTTACCTAGTGGCCGTGTTCACCAAGGAACATCAAATGGATCATCAACTAACTACCTGCTCGGAGCTCAAATCCTTGAGTACATCGCTCAGTGAATTTGTATTTCACCAACTAAAAACCAACATTCTTAATTGAGCCCTAGGCTCAACTCTCCTTAAATTTCCGGTGTAAAGGAATACGAACTCAAGTTTAATTATATAGAAATATTTAAAAACCAAGAACACATTATTTATCTTGTTTCCTTTATTAAAATAACAATCAAATATTATTACAGTGTGTAGTTCACAATTTTTACAAGTTTTGAAATAGTTTGAAAAAAAGTATTACTTTGATCTCATCAGTAGGTATATTCGCATTAGTGTCGTGAATGGCCGCGGGCGCTGTATACCTGAAACCATGTTTTCAAACATATCGCGTACCTGATATTCTACCCCTGCTACCTGTGTTATTGTGCATACTGCCATTATTGTTTTCGTTGACATCTATTATGCTGTTTTAAATGAAATTCAATTTTATTTAACAAATACAAAAAGCAATGTTTTGACATCATGAATAAATTCTTTCGTTCATTTCACCTGGGTAAGCGTTCTTGTCTATTTCATCGGCTAATTCAACTATTTTCTCAAACCAGGTCTTTCGTGATAATAATATATCTGGATAATATAGAAATATAATATAAAATATAACAAGTGCTAAAATGTAATAATTTTAGTTACAAAATACGTTGATGAATGACTTGATCCACAATAGACCGTCACTTAAGAGTTGAGTCGCCGGCGTCACTTAACGGTAGTAAGTTTGTTTGGAGAAACGAAATTTTACGCTAAGTGCATCAAAAAATTGATTTTAGCGCTAAGGAACCTTGGTGAAAGTGGGGGTAAGACTCTGCATTCGGGTCTAAATCCAGCAGACGAGGGATAGTGAAAAGGAAGATCTTTTAAACTATGTATTATGAGTGACAGGATAAAATTATATTAACAAAACATAGAAGTAACGGAGTAAACTAAAAATATAAACCATGATAATTTAACCTTTGCAAAGAAAATCGCTAAAAGTAGTAACGAGGCAAGAGGATCAGGAAAATCGACAACTTTATTAACAAATAGTAATATTATGCTGTTTAAAAAATAATCAGATTGTTTTTAGGTCTTAGAAATTTTATCACTAATAAAATGTATTTGACATTGTGATGGTAGGGGGTGTATGAGCTTAAGTGAAGCTACAAATTTTTTTTAAAACAATCCTACCATCCACCGACTTACCCTGTGGTAGCCATGAAACTCACAGTTCAAATATATCACATCACCTCAGGGCGTGAAGCCATAATATTTATTTCATCTAAAGGCAAAAGAATTATATTGATAAAACATTTGAAGTATACAATTTTAGAGAGGAAGGGTACTATCTGCTGTTGTGAGAAGGTTAACATGATAAAGACCAATTTCAATAACAAGATTTAATTACCATTGTATGCTGAACAAAATATTACAGGAAAGCTATTAAATTAATATTTAATTAATTATATGATTTCAGATTACAAGATATTATGAATAACAAAGTATTTTACGAAGAATATTTGAGTTTTTCCACTATAAAGTTTATGAATCGCAGAGAGGTTGTAGACATTCAAAAGTAGCAGGTATACAGTAAATTTTCATTGTCAAAACAGATCATCATCATCAGTATAAAAGTCATAGCATCATTTGGTTGATTGCACGTTGATGGCCGATATCACACGTGGTGTGTGTGACATCGGCCAACATCATACATCATTTATCAAGGCATCGTCCAGCATCCAATGATTGTTAAAAAGTATAAAAATATCCACGTCACGAGGATGACGTGGATTTCAACGACACAAAATCATAAATTTAGGCATAACATAATATAGGAATAAAAGAAGTCGGTAATTCAGGAAGGAGAGGTTATTTGATAGCGTGCTCCCCTGTAAAAATTCAGCTGCCATTGGAGACTACTCATGCCAATTATTACCAAGAAAAATAACAATATTACATATATAGCAGTGTGTGAAACTCACCTTCCCGAATCTGTCCATGAGTTTGACCGCCTTCCTACATGTCGCTTTTATTCTTTTCTCGTTTTAAATATTCGCCACAGCTCTAAGATGTCCGTGCGACATGCCTCCATATTGAAAAAGAAGGAAACGATAGACGTCAGATTTGTCTATGCGACACATCGGGTACGTTCCAAACTCGCCCACCGGGATTCGCAGAAGTACGTTCAACACACTACCAAGTCGACAGGTGAAGGCGATGACGTCTATTTAATAAAATGACGTCATAATATGTATAACTTTGATCTGAAGAAATTAAGATATTAATGGTATATTATTGGTTTCAATGTTATCTCACAGGACGGCACCAAACTATCAATCTAGGATCGTCTCTCGCTTTTATAAAATTCGGTAATACCCAGGGTTCTGTGAAAGGTCCGTTACTCTTTATTTTATACACAATAGATATATGTATTTTCAATCATTGACTCTACTAGCACACTGTTACGCGGACGATTGGCAGCTTTACTTTTATTGCACACTATAAATGCTCACCATCTTAAAACCGCAATTCGCAAATGAATCAAATATATTGGTTTTGGATGTTTTTGATGCGAAACCGACATAATTTAAAAGACACCTCCCCACTCACCTTCGAAAATTCCGATATTATCCCAAATCCAGTGTCAAACTTTACGGAGTCAAAATAGATTCTAATATATCTTTGCAAACGAAACACAGTTTTTTCTTCTGCTGTCTTTCAATTACGACATTTAAGTCAATCCGAAGGAGTATCCCATTTGAAGCCATGAAATCTTTGGCGAGCACCTTTGTTTTCTCCTATCTTGATTACTGTAATTGTATATATGCGAATCTACCAATAAAGAAATGAATAAAATTCAGTCAGTTTTCAATGCCGCAGCCAGGCTCATCACTAGAGCCTCCAGGTTTTCTCACATCTCTCACCATCTTCGCAATCTACATTGGATTAAAGTTCCTGAAATGATTAAATATAAGCACCGTCTAATGATCTTCAAATCACTTCACGGTATGGCTCCTTACATCTCCGAACTATGCATTCCACTTTCGATTAAAGACAGACAATCATCACTTGGTTCTGCATCTTCATCCATGGTTGGACAATTAGCTGAAATAAACAGTGTACACACCACTAATTCCGGCGATCGTGCGTTTGCTGTGGCATGACAAAATGCATGGAATAAGCTCCCACATTCCCTCAGACAGACCGAAAATATATAATATACCATCAGAAAATCTCAAAATACACCTATTTCACATATCTTTTACCAGAGCCAAAATGATACATTTTAATCAGTTTTCAGCGCCCTTGAGGTGAGGTATTTACAAAAACATCGGTTTATAAATTATCCCAATTATAATACCTTATGTTGATAATTATTACGACACATTTAACAGTTAGATTTTCAAAGGATACATTTCGCAATAGTCAGTAATTTATATGTACCTTTATAGATAAATATACATACAGTTGTATGCATATATAGCAGTAGGTAATTAATTATGACTACATATGAATCTATCGTTATGTTTGGTAGGTAAGTTTAGCAAATAGTTGTTTAACTTCTATGTGTCTCGGGGGTATGTATCTAAATCTACACAGTTTCAATTAAATCTGATCTCCCACGAGCCGTGTTACAGTGCGCGATATTAACAAAGGATAAATTGGTAATGTTGAACATTTTCTAAAGTAGCCCAGCCAGCTCTCTCACAAGTAATGGAATGGAATGGAAGGTAGTTGAATATTATGCCGACGGCGCGGGTTGTTATAGTTGTTGCTCGGATATCTCCGAAGAAATTTCACAATAAACTAGACTGGATACATGAGGGTATTCATCTGATACATATTTAATAAAAATGCTTCCACCACTTTACCTTACCTTCTCTGTTGGGATTTGTTTACTAAATGTAATGTTGTAGAAATGTACACCTTTTGCTTACTCTAATATTAAACCACATGTAACTTTGCATCATTGTTGGATGGAAATATTGGTAGGTAGGTACATGGGTATATACATGGGTACACGCAGCGCAAAGAAACCCCAATCACTTAAAAAAAAATCATCATTCAAATCAACCCATTAACTTAAGTGTGTTTCATAGTTTCTGTATCAAATAGAACTTTGTATTATTTTGATATTAACTTCGATCTTCGTTTAACATTTTTTATACCCTACTATGGATTTAGAATAAAATTATTAGACTTTGAAGCAATACCTATATTTTTTTCATAAATTCATCGATTTGGTTGATATTTAGTATATCTTGATAAACTTAACTTCACAAGCGGAGAAATGCTAGAATCGAAAACAATATCCCTTAATAGTAAGATCTACAAAACAAAGTATCGCTAATCTGTAATCATTACAATATCTAGATGTAAACAGAAAATTTCGAATTTCTCTCATCGAATAGATTTGCTTGTATCCCAAGGAAAATTTAACAAAATGGAACGACAGTTCTTTTTTTACGATGTAATGTAATAGACCAAAGGCTAGGGCAAAGAAGAAGGTAATGTACACAAAATTCATAAAAATCGTAATTTAAATAGGTAATAATAATTGCACTAACAAATAATTAAGTTTGCTCCAAAGCAGAGTGTCATAGGTTGTCATCAGCTAATGGTTTTATTCTTTGATAATTGTTTAATTTAATTAATAATGTAAACTGTACAATATTTTAAAATAAAACTGGGATATGGGTGTCCAAATGATAAAAATGAAATCCACCTCATATCTTAACAAAACATTGATACCTACGTAATCACAAGCAATAAATTCTCATATGTTCACCCATTTGACTTTTCAGACCATTAGACAAGACCGAACAGATTGCATCTTGCGCAATGTGCAGTGCACAGGATTGCTGCATATGCGTGATGACTTGGCGTTTCTTTACCCCCAGGGAACACCACAGGGGTTGATCAACAGCTAAAGGAAAGTAATGGATGGCCACCTTTATACTCATAATACCCTAAACGCCGATCTCACAAAAATCTAAATTTTTGAATGGAAGCATTGCATTACTTTAATTAACTAGTCAAGTTACATTTTACAATCTACCGTTTCTGTCATGAGAAACGGTGACTTAGTGGAGTTTTACGTCGTGACATTAGCCATATTATGTCAAATTAATGTCAAGGTACTTGCTATTATTTGAATACTTTATTAATAAATTTTGGTTCATACTAATATATTTTGTTACTTTATGAATCTATAACGAAGCCACAATGTTGGTTCATTAACAATAAGGAAATGACAACACTTCTTGTCATCGTGAATTCGTCCATTATAATTTATTCGCATAATTCAAATACTTGAATTATTCTAAATTGATAAATTAATTGTCCACACTCAATTCATCTCAATTATTTTCAACCAATTATTGATAAATCGACACAACGATACTACGTATTCAACATTTTTTTGTGTCTAAAAATATTTAATAATATCACTTCTTTACCACATAATGTCCGAATATGTTCTTAATACTCAAAGAAAAAGATTTATGTACTTACACAAGAAAAGGTTTTCAGAGGATTGAAAGAAAGAAAAAAAACTCGATAAAAAATTATATTTCTTGTAAGGTGAAGAAATGGGTCTATCGTTTAAAAACTCCCAGGAGAGAATGGCAATCATTACAAGAGATTTGAAGTACAAACAGAAGCAAAATGTAGACGGTCACGTTTCTTTTGGAAAACATTCCACTTTTATCGGGACTTTTCCTTCAAATATGGATTATTATTCTGTTTCATGTGCCGAGTCCATATTTAGAATTCTTAGAAAAAAATACAATAAAAATAAAAAAAGATACATATAATGCAAATACATTCTGGATGTGGAGACGGTTAATTTAATACATATGTCTCCAGAATGTGGCAACTTATTATTGGGTGCGTGCTGTAGGTATTAATATTTGAAATAATTAGTATCTGTTAGTTGCCCAAGAAGCAAAACAATACATATATTATGTATTTCAGTAATCGGATCATGAAGATTGTTCTTGCTTTACTCAAAATACCCTTAAATGACAAGCAGAATTAAAAGTCTACCTCATTGGCATAGTGGTAAGCGGTTTAACATTTGTGCTCCATTCCCAGCTGGGGAAAAAAATATTTGTAATTATTTTTTATAATAATACTTGTTGGAAAAAATGTGAGGAATTGGAATTGTTTATTATTTTATACACACATACATTATGCCATGTCCCTCACGGGGTAGGCAGAGAACCGAACGCCACTAATTCTTATCTTAACACACAATCATCGCCTCGTCCATATTAACAAATCGTGTTATACGTGTTCGTCTGTTGTCCACGCTTCCAACATTTTCGTCTTTCAAAATACCATTCACATGAACATGCCATCCCTTCCTTGGGCGTCTCCGATCTCTCATTCCATTCATGTCCGCAATGTATATTTTCTTCATCAGGCGTTCCCCACTCATTTTCCCCATTTCCTTATGTCCTCATTTCTGACCCTTTCATACATCTTATTTTATATTATTTTATTGTTCTTTAAAACCGCAATATATTGACAAGTGAAAACTTCAAATCAAATTGCACTAAATTCCTTAAATTCAGATTTATAATTTGCGATTTAAGCACGAAAAAGAACATCACAATAGGATTCTAAATTGAAACGTATAACAAATCAAACAATCACAATAATATTAGATTATGACAGTATGGAAGTGATATAATTGACAATCAATATGTCTCGGTTCTTTTCCGATATCTCTCATTTCATTATTCGACCATAAGTTATGACACTCGGATATTTATTGCTTGACGAACACTTTTGTGGATTCGTGAAATTCCGTGATGAAAATTGAAAAGCACCATTAGGCATAATGGCGAGTGCCAATTTCGAAAATGTCGCTTCCCTGACAAATTGTGTCACATCTCATACGATATTGGGAATCGCGAATTGGCGTGTAAACAGCCCCACAAATAATAACTACACAAACCAGTGTTTTCCAACAATAACGCTTGCTACCCGTGATAAGTTTTGGGTTCAAATCCCTAAAGATTCCTATTCAAATGACACATTAAATTGTTTGTCACATTTTTTTTGACAGTACATTTTTTGTAGAATGATCACGTATCATTGGGTACACAAAAACTTAAGATTTTTCAAAAGTTCTACACTAACAAGATAATAAAAGTAAATAATCTTTGGCTGTGTCACTAAGTTACCAACTGTCAGAGCTCAGCGCCGTTTGAGACTGATCTAAAAACTTTTAATATCGGTGAAGATACATATTCATATATACAATGACAAATCATTGTCTATCAGAAGTAAGTTTGAATGACATTGTGAAATAAAAAAAACAGGTAAATTATATTGAGTAATGGATTTTCAACTGTAAGATTTGACAAAATAAAATAAATTGTCAACAAAATTCAACTAGATACAATATAATTCAAATGTATTAAATTTGCAGAAATGAATCATCCAATGTGTGTAATTGAAGAATAAGCAATAAGTTTAAAGTGAGTTTGATTTAATTATAACAAAAATAAATAAGACTTGATTCAATTATGTAAGTACCTATTTATTTTGAAAAATAAAAAATAGGCTTTATCCGACATTCGGGGAATGTAATATCTACAGATATATTGATAAAATTATAATCTTTTATGTCGAAGCAAGTCACTTCTTAGTAAGGATGGACAGTATATCTAATGTGTAATTTTAAATTCGAGCCTATTAATTTGTATTCTTTATTCGAAAATCGAATATTTTTATAGTTGCATATGCGCATAAAGTGATCACGTAAGCCAGCCGATGACAGTTCGTATGCTCTGTAAGCGCCTTGATTTCCCGGTTCTCCCTTAATATTCCAACTTCGTCTCAATTGAGATATAAAAAAAATCGTTAAAAAGTACATAATTAATGCATATAATGGATGTTTATTGATTCCATTAGCGAATATTCCAAGACAAATAATTTATGTATATTCACAACACATTCCACGTTAGTTGTAGTCAACCGTGGTGACGATGCGATTTGCTTCGATACCGGTCATTTTTAACAACAACATATTTTGTATCGTCTGTGTTAAGATTAATAGAAAAATGAATCCAGGTATACCTGTAAATTAATATAGGTTCGTACGAAACGTAATGATTAGGCTAGAGAAATATTGTATTGAGTGAATGAAGGTAGTCAAGTAAAGTAAGTCAGTCTGGCACCCGCACGACACTGTGAGGCTCCACTAAGTCGCATGGAGTAGGGAGGTTTGGGAGGGTAGTGTGTAGTGTACGCTAATAATACTTATTCCGCGGCTATTGCAGGATGATTGTATGACATTGGGGTGATTGAAACATGACTTATGATTCCGCCATGACTTGACGGAATATACAAATAACAACTATATACACAAAATATTACACATACAATACACAATAGCTTTATCTCGGTGCAGCATGGACGACGTCATTATATAACTTATAATATTATTATCGTGCACCATTCGAAATTGCATAATCCAATATTCCGATTTCTACAATATTGTGTGCATTATTGGAATAAGGGACCATGTAATATGTGGAATAAGGGTGAAATACAACAGAAACTATTTCGTTCCTTTATGCAATTCTCATTTTATTCTAATGTCATATAATGTCAACGTCGAAAAAATATGTTTTAATTTTTCGACATTGAAGGTGTTAGCATTATGAAATTACAATTGAAATGATAAAATTTTAATAAAACAGATTCTATTCTACATTTAGGCCCGAGTTGTAGATTCGTTCTCCAGCTTGAGACTGATATTGAGCACATGTTCTCAACCAAAATGGTAGATATTAAAGGAACAAAAGTCACTGAGCTTGATCTCAAGATCGGTTTCGAAATGTATACAAGATTTGAGATTGCTTCAAGACAGCTACCCCGCTGTTGGGTGACAGTTTCACCTGGTGAAAGATTTTTCAACTGGTAAAGTTCATGTAAAAGGTTTTGGTTTTATACATTGTAACTTATTTGTATGCATATTTGTGTTACAATTTTATTACAAATGTGGCAACTTGTTATTGGTTGTAGGTTAAGTTCCTGTACGTTGTTCAAAAAGCTATATAAAATATACAAATAAAGAAGGTACAAAACAATAAGTATAAACATAAAATTACTAAACATTTGAAAAAGATATGTAGAT
This sequence comes from Molanna angustata, assembly GCA_963576475.1. Classification (NCBI taxonomy): domain Eukaryota; kingdom Metazoa; phylum Arthropoda; class Insecta; order Trichoptera; family Molannidae; genus Molanna; species Molanna angustata. The sequence continues at coordinate 33,019,760 of OY754965.1, forward strand.
AATAATTAATTTCCCAAAAAAGACATACGATATCACGATCTAAAATATTCAATATTCATTCATTTACGTCACGAAGCATTTCGCATCGGTTAATGGATTTCGTAATAATATTTACAGACTTTTGCACAAGTGAAATTTTATCTAGATCAAACCCACCCCTTCCATCCCCTCTGTAACCAGCAGCAGTCCCATTGGGGAATGGATGAGGCCGGCGAAAGAACTTTTATGCCGAGCAATTAAAAACAAAATTTAACAAATTATTTTTTGAAAGTCTGCACTGCCATTTGTGTCTAATAAGTAAAAGAGAAAAACGACATTCAGAAATTTTCCGCCTTAAAATCGTATATCAAACAAAGAATAAATATTCTTAACGAGGACTTATACATAATCAAAATATACTTTATTATATTAAAACAATACGGTGGAATAATATATATTTTTTTGCAATTTCTTAATTATTGTCTTTATATTCAATTAAAATTCAATAATTAAATTTCTAAATGAAAAGAAAACGAAAATTGAATTGCCTCTCTTGATATCATTAAAATATATTTCAACGCAAAAATTATTTATTATATTTTGAGTGATAACGGAATGGAAGTTCAATTATAAATTTAATTTAATTATAAAAAAATATATGAAGCATCAGTTTCAATACAAAGCTCTTGCCAAATATCAACATTAACCTCATAAAATGATACATGTCTTATTAAATCTCATCCTCAAAGATCAACTGTACTTGCATTGTTTTGCTGAATTTCTATTAAACAAATTAAAAAGAAAAAAAAGTTAACTTGTTAATAAAATATATGTAGAATTGGGAGTTGAAAATCGTTTTACCGTTTAATCGTTTTAATCGTTTTATGGAATAATTTAGGATAATATACAACTTTCATATTATACCTACGTATTTTTCATTGATATATCTGAAAATGTGTTTGTAAGTTCATGAGAAGAGAAAAATCTAATGAAAACAACGTCAGACTCCACGATGAGCGCTTGCGCCCTCACCCCGTGGCGACACTTTGATCCAATCACCGTTCCCCTCCCGTCCACGTGTCCGTCACGTGACAGCCGGGATGAAGAAGGGCGGGTTGTCAGGGGGGGAGGGGGGGTGGGGCTTCTCGGATAAAATTATATATATACCCTCAACCTACACGGCCACAATGACGAAATTACCGGCTCTCAAACGCGACATACAAGCGGTGTATAATCATAACACCCACACCCACGCCCGACTATGAGAGAGTTGTTGCTGCCCTTAGCACACCCATAACTAGCCATCTATTGATAATATCTCCTCGAATTATCTTCGTTGACAAACGGGGAGAATCATTAAACACCCGGGGAGTTATTTAAGATAAGGTTTTTGTTAAGGTGGCTTATATACAAAATTAAGAAAAAATCTAATATATTTTTTTAATTTGTTTAACTGTGTATTAATTTGGTTATTGAGTGATTTCATAAAAACATACATTTACTATTCAGCGTTCTTAATACTTTCCGATCTCATTCCGCACCAAAGCAGACCTCATAATATTATTTTGTTTAATGTGATTGTAATATAAATGTTTTTTTTAATAATTATTTAAAAGCTTTATTTTTTGCGTAAACGCTAAGCCTCCTCTCAATACCAAACTCTTCAGTTTCTATAATAATATTTAAATAATCTCGGTAGAAAATCCGGGTTTGAAATAAGTTTTGCCCATATATAATTATTTTGTCAAGGATATACTCATTATTTAAATATTATGGATTGAGGGATAAAGATCTTTATTTTTTAACACTTCAACAGGTATTCCAAACAAACACAACCAACACATGATACGAGAAAGATAATTATATACAAAATTGGTACGAAGAAAATTCGTGTAAAGGAAATGTCTTGGGGTAGGTATATTACATAAATACTTCATGGAATTTAAAATAAACCCTCAAATTATTCTACTCATAATAGACGAAACGACATCAATATTCCAATTGTGCGATAAATGTGTTCTGCGAAAAGAAAAGTCACCTATTTAAAAAAAAAACAAAGTTTCACGACGCGACTGGATGTCAAGAGTTGCGCGAATGACCGTGGATTCGTCGACCCTTAAACAATTCAATCTAACAATTTGAAAAAAAAACAATGGATGCAGGTACATACATAAATAGAAATAAAAAAAAACAAAGTTTCACGACGCGACTGGGTGTCAAGAGTTACGCGAATGACCGTGGATTCGTCGACCCTTAAACAATTCAAACAATTTGAAAAAAAAAAACAATGGATGCAGGTACATAAATAGTAAGTAGCGCGTATGTTACTCTCATATTTCGTTTAAATGTCGCATATTTCTCGCGCATCATAACATGGTATGAAATGTGCGATGTCGCTGTTGTATTTAATTTCGTGGCAATAGGATAAACACGACATAAAAATATTTTTTGCGAAAATACAGCGAAAAAAAAAACAGTGTATTGTATCTAAACGGTACATTCCGAGTGACACGTACCCAATAAACAGCGACGGGGTGTCGTTCGGAATGTGAAATCGATATGGAGGGCGATAAAAATAATATTAAACGCCGGATCGATATGCAATAATGAGGGATGGATGGAGGGGAGTGGATGAGTCAACAATGGCGAGCGGCTAACACCGTTTACTATTAAATTTATGACATCGCATGAATTATGAACATGAAATACATATTAATCTAACAGGAACAGGCCGTCTACCACCGCAGACTTATCTAATCCTTCATTGGGATGCACAAAGCTAAGTAAGCTGATAAAATTACGCAAATCAAATCCCCAATGACAAACGAGATATAGTCGAGTTCCTTAAAGAAAGTACCCGCTATGAGCGCTGAATCGTCTATATAACTTGTTCTTTGATTATGTCATTTTCATATTTACAAGTGGACAAATCTTTCAAATTGAGGACTATCAATACCTTTGTTCCCTCTCACACGACACTACATTTTCTGTTCATCGTACAGCTGACATATTATTTCTTGTTCGACATATCCTTGTCGTTTCACCGCGGACAAATGTTTTTATTTTTATAATTCATGCAATATAAACAATTTTTTCCGTAGATTAATATTACAATGTTTCGTATATTATTAAAGAGACTATTTATAATACATATATTTAATGTAATTACATTTTAAATAGGAGTCTTCTTGAAAATATATAAAATAATCAATATTAAACCCTTGATAATGAATAAGTAAAAATCTACCGGAAACTATATATGTGATTAATCGAGGCCAACATGAATGAAATTACAGAATATCAAAAGGGTTGGATGTAGGTAAATTGAATTTTTATTTACCTTAACGGATCATCCTGGTATCAAATAATACATCATCTGATGCACAGCAACTGAATAACTATTTCGTTGATTCAAAGTGTAGGTATAGTACATTTTATTTGTGGCAATTGCTGGTGCAACGTATTGGAGTGGAAAGGCCTAATATGTATGTCCGGACACGTTAAACTTTAGATTGAAGAAGCAATAAAATCAATTGTATCCATACACAGCAAACTCTTTAAACTATTTATTTATTTTATTTTATTTTAGAAAACAAAACAGCCATTAAATATTTTACATTAATAAAAAAATAGTTATAAAGAAAGAAAGCCAATTACAATGCTCCACAGATAAATATAACAAAGACAATTCAAGCGAAAAAAGAAAATAAAAAAAATTGTGATTAGTTAAAACTGTGGTGTAAGTGTACAATGGTAATGTGTGTGTGTGTATTTTATGAAGCGAGGGTGGGGCATGGAGAAGGGTAGGAGAGGAGGAAAGGGTGAGTTGTGATATTAATATAGTATTGGACATACTAAAAATTATGCAATTTGGTACAGAATGTATGTGGATTTATGGAATTTTCTGATAACACGATCACTACACTACACAATTTCAAAATTTCTAGATCTACATTTAGAGCTTGTTTTTCAATTTCAATACAACCTAAAAACATCGAGGTATGCAATTCTCAAAAGTATTTATTTCGTATTGTTTCTCTGGCTACTAACAGGTAGTATGTCAAATATTAATTAAACACGCACCCAATAACAATTTGCCACATTCTGGAGACTTACAATATTTTATCGTCTCACAGATTTTGTTGTGAGTGCATTATTTCAATACATAACAAAGTGTTATACGCAAAAATCAATCTCGTTCCAAACTCTGTCTCTCCAGTTTATTTTTAGAATTTTTCTGTACATCCAGAGTTCAAATGATTGTATGACTCATGCAAAAGTTTCAATTAATGCGATTATCAGTAACTTGCGCTACTTAGATGACACTACTCCTAGCTAAACTCAGATTCTTATTACAACTACAGATACTTAAAGTTTCTACTGTTAGTTGCAAATATGGCTGAATCCTTAACGTGAAGAAAACCAGTAATGACTAAATAAAACTTGCAGTTCTGAGTTGAATAATGTTGTAAATGGTTCAAAAATGGAATATGTTAGCTCATATAAGTACCTTGGATGTATGGTCAATGAGTGATGGGTTCATAGTCAGGAAATCAAATGTCACATTCAGAGAGAGCTCGTGGAATTTTCATGAAGATGCAGGAAATTCTAACCATTAAATACCTTTCCCTAGAGCTAAAAATTCGTATTGTCCGATGTTTGTGTATCCAGTACTGTTGTATGGTATGGAAACAGGACAGAAAGAAGAATACAATCAATACTTGTATATTTAATACTTAAACAGTGGAGATTTTTCATTTTTAAATATATACCCATATTTTATCGAAACATTTTGTATGCAGATTGACAGCTTACCTGGCCAAAATGAAACGCTTCAACATTTTTTTAACGAAGTTTAACAATGTATATTGTATATTTCATTTGTTGCGTCATGGCTTGGGGAGAGAGAAGTGTTTTTTTAAATTTAAATGAATCCCAATTGAATGAGAATTTAAACGTGGCTGAATAAAAATATGTGCTAAAATAAATAAATGTAAAATTCAAAAATCAATAAATGATCTGTCTACACTAAAAATGTTACTTACGCAATTTTTTTCTTCGAGCCAAAACACTGATAAAATAATTATGAGTTGCTCAAGGTGAAACAGATGTGGTTATACTCTACAATACAATTCATAAAACGCCACGAAGTTACGAGTGCTTCGTAGGAAGAACGGGCACATTGAGGTGTCATTTAAAAACGTTGCAAATCCACGCACAGGGATGTATTATACCTATTATTGAAAAGTTATTCAAAATTACTGCTGCATTGTCACGGTGCAACGGTGCGATGCAACGTGGGGTTGTTCAAATTCAAATACGAGTATAGAATGAATAACCAAATCGAACTTCATAATATTAGGTATATAAATAGTTTGATCACGGATCTAATAATGAAATAATATTCAAAACAATTGGACTGATTACTTCCCATTGAAATATATTCAATAAAACATAAAAATACACATACCGAAATAACAAATGAATTGGCAATTATACATACATATATGTACACCTTAAAGCAATGCCAATCACGAAAAATACAGAACAAAATAATGTTTACTTTAAAATAAAATATTACTAAACCATGTTTAAAATAAAAATAAAATCTAAACAAGAAAATAAACAAGAAACGATATATAAAATAAAAGAAAATACCAATGAATACAGTCTGGTTCATTCTGTTTCATTTACTTTCAATAGTAATTCAATTGACAGAATTAACTCAGACATTTATTAAAAATCATATAAAAAGGATTGTGTAAAGATTTCATACGATAAGCAATCCCTTGCGCTAAATTGTCCAACGCTGATGGTCTCTGACAGAACGATACCGGTCAGTGTCATTTATGATACATAGTCGAATAAACTCAGATTACAATTTGAATATTAAAGAAATATAAAGTTACCTAAATATCTGTGAAATTTAAATTAGTTTAATTTAAAAACGCATATTTCTTTGATGTCAAAACAACAATTTTATCATGCCACAGTAAACATAAAATAAACTGAAGAAAATTGCGTAGCTCCAACAAGCAAAGGCAAAATGAAATGATTAGTATTTCAAAGAGAACTCATTTCGTTCAACAGGGATCACAGGAAATGCAGAAAAAAAAACAAGATTATACTTAATGGCCGATTTACAAATTTCTCGCTCATTTATTTCATTAGGTACACATTGATACACCCGCCCGCCTTACTCTACCGTGGCAAGGGTCGGGTCGCCATTGTATACCAATCATATCCTACCATTCCACCCCATCATTTTATTCCCTCCTTCAAAGGTACACACACAAAATAAAAATAGTAAAAAAAAACTTTGTGCACGGCACAACATCCTGTCCCTTTTAGAGACTTCACAAACGAATGAGACTAAACGATTCGGTTCGATAAAACAACGAGTACAACACTTGTTCTCGAAATAGCCTATTTTAGTTAAAAACAATTGGGTTGTGGCCAACACCAAAATTTCAAATGCAATGTGTACATTTATTTTTCTTCAAAACTTGACAATAATCCCTTAATGCACTTTTGTAGAGTACAATTAGTTGTATAAATAAAATCACATTAAACAAAATTTTCAATAAAAAACTCATTTAACCAGACCGAGCATTTCAAAAGTTTTGACAGTTAAACGGACTATGTATCTATAGGATAAAAATAAGAATCATATATTTTCAGTGGCTTCTATTGTTATCTAAAAATATAATTTTGTACGATTTGTTTTATTCGTAGGATGGGTTGGATCAGCTATCCAGAGGTGGTGACGGTGAGACAGCCCGCAAACAATAATAATAAACACTTCCTTGCACCCTGCGCAAGTAGCGAGTTTATCGCCATATGGAAATTTCTTCCAACTAACCAGTGTTTCCATCCCAGAGAAGCTATATTAGCGTGAGAAATGAATTTAAATAAATTTTTCCTCTGCTGGGGATCGAACCCAGGACGGCCGCACAGAAGCCAAACGGCTTACCAACTGTTTCACGGAGGTCGGTAAATCAAAAATAAATAAAGGTATGTCTATGGAAAATTTATCGGCTTTACCTTAATGCATTTAACACACACGATATCAATACGCCATACAGCCAAAAAAAAAATATTGTGCACTCTACGTCACGAAACCAGTTGAGAAATTATGTAAAAATTACAAGAAAATAATTACTTTTTATTACGCAAAATATTTCATTGTATAAAAAATATATACAACGAAAGTGCACGTGGATGAAAATGTGATATTTCCATATTTTTATGATACATAAAAAGCAAAAACGAGTGGTTCGCGGTCAATTAGATGGGTGGTGGCAGAGCGGATAGCGCGCTGGGTTAGTAATCCAGTGGTCGCGAGTTCGAATACTGCCACGACCGATTTCGATCACCTATATTACAAGCATTTATGCTTAGTTTAGGGAATGTATGAGGATGTATATGTACTGGCTTCAAGGACATATTCCTTCTTTTTTTAAAAAAATGAAAAATTGTTATAAAAAATATTCTGGTAAACATTATGAAATTATAATCATCTGGTGAAAAATGAAAAGGCGAAAAAAATCATAAGGTAAATCTCATTAACGTTACGATATATTTATTTAATCAAAATAAAACTTTATTTTTGTCTCCGGTTCTACACTTATTGAAATAAATATCTAGAGTATGTACCTACATACAAAATGCAGTCGACCTTTGATTACCACCCGATATATAATTCGTCTAATTGTAATTCCGTTCACTGGGGACATCGAGCAACAAGAAACATTTTAGTATTGTCCCGAAGGAATGGAATAAAAAAGGTATTTTTATGCACGCGGCGCAACATTTCAACCTATTACCGGACAGCAAAACTGGGTAGGTACCTACTACTCCAGGGGGATAATAAATTTGGATTATAAAACTTCATACTCGTGTGACTAGAATTATGATATTTTCTACCTACTTACTCTTGTTTGGTATTCGTCTACTAACTACAATTAATTTAAACTAAGCAACTTACTAAGAGCACATTTGGACAATATACCTACATAATATTTTTATGCAATATGAACGTATGGATTGTTATATAAATTATTGAAAGCGATACAGTGAGAAATATAGACATATATTTATTTAATTATTTATTTATTTATTTTGAATCTTCTTGTACATATAATTAGTACACTGGCGGGCTTATTGCCTAATGACAATTTCTTCCAACCAACCAGAGTAAATGTTAAATATACAAAACAATGTGTTCTATGGCAATAAGTTAATCACATTACAAAATAAATAAAGATAGCAGAAGAAATGTAAAAAAAGAAAAAAAAAACAATGAAGATAGCATATAAGAACAATTCATAGCAATGATAGGAAAACTAAAGGATAAGGAAAGGAAGAGGATACGAAGATGTAATCAGGTGTTGTCAGATAAATATTTTTCCTTTAGCCTTTTCTTGAAGATGTTTAGTGAGATAGACGACGTAATATAAGGACTTAGGCTATTCCATAGTCTAGCCGAATGTACTTCAAATGAAGAGCTAAAAAACTATGAATAGGGATAGATAGTAAAGCACGTTCAGCATATATCGAGACAAATAAAATGTTAGATCGTGAAAGGAAAAAAAAATGATACGACTATAAGTGATATTTAAAAAAAAATTGATACAAAACGTAAAATTCCGTAAAATTAAAAAAAAAAACGAAAAGAAAAATTTAGCTCTGTGGTAGGCATCTAACACTCAGGTCTTCTGGATCACAGAGTAACAACTCCCTGAAGGAGTTGGACAGAGTCAACAAAGCGACTTACTATGACCGATACTTGGTGGGACCGAATTAAGTGGAATCCATAGCCTCCAGTTATCCGCAGTGCTCAAAGCAAGAGCACATTTACTAAAGGACTAAACTGAACTATCAGCGCCCATGGAATGATCTTGAATCATTAAACGGCGCTATAAAAATCACGATAATTACTATTGAGCATCACATTATGCACACATTCATACATCATCTCATATAACATGCTCGTCTGTTGTTTAAACGTCTTTTAAATAAAAATATATTTTAGGTACACAATCTTGCTTATGTCAGTAGGTTGTGATAGGTACACCAATAAACCAGCTTTTATACACTAATTTAGACAAAATTGGAATAAATAAATAAATATATTAATCCGTATGCTATGAACACGTGATACGACTGTATCTATGTTTGTATGAAGAGTTGTAGAGCCCTAATTTGTTCAGGGGTCACGCAATTGCATTTCGAGGATGCGGAACGAAACATACTTTATTATATTGGGTAGGTACCTATGTACCTACCTACAAGGAGAGTAAACGGGTTTTATTAATGGCCAGAATTAATCATACACATTTAATTTTTAACCATATGTTGGGTTCACAACAATGAACGATTTGTATAATTTTATTGGGAGAATTCATACACCGAGGTCATAAAACCACAACATTTGAGTTTTTTATTCGCAAGTACCTACCTATCTTTATAAAAAGTAAGCGGGTTAGAATAGATAGGGTAACTAAATATTTCAAGAGTGCAACAATTGAAATAAATATATTGAAAAATGTAAGGGTAAATAGCAATCACTTCTTTACAAATTGGCAAAATATTTAACACAATAAATGAAATCGCTGATGAAATATTATTTTTATTGAATACTGTTATAATAATCACTCGATATCGTATGGAACGCCAATACAATATTAAAAAAGAAACTGTTAGAAACGTTCAGATGTATTAAAAAAACAGTATCTCAAACTAGTATTGGTAAATTTAAATATTGCTGGGTAAACTTTCTATAACACATTATTATGTTTCACATAAATTTCTGAAAAATATATTACATTATGGTACGGTAGAATTTTTAAATTAACAACTGAGAATCGAACTGCATATACATTTATCTTACAAAATACTCAATTACAAAAAAATAAATACAAGTAAAATATAGCTAAAAATGAATAAGACAATAAGTAAATAAGTGAGCATTTCTCTGACGGAAATTATTCGACTCAAACTGTTTTTTAATGAACGTAATATAATATGTACTGTACAAAATACAATAACATCTTCATAAAATCTATAAATTAAGTGAAAAATCATGTGGCAAATGAAATAGATCAAGTGAACTATCTCCTCAACCGTCGATTCATATGGTACATACATCATATGGTAAATACTGATAATCCAATACAATAATGTACCAAAACAAATTTACGCAAGTAAAAACAACCATCATTTTATGACATGAATTACATTTAAATATGATTTATAGAATTAAATCTAAATCGACCAATTTCTTAGAAAACGAGACGGAATCCATTATCTAGTCAATCGATGTTTGGTATTTAATGAGACCGGAAATATACATGGAGTAAGAATCTATTCTTTGTGTTTTAAAACATTGCCGTTTGATTCCCCTTAATGTTAATGGCGCTAAAACTTATCCCGAAGTCCACGGAAGAAAGTTAAGTTACAAGACGAAATAAATTTGTCACTCGTAATTGCCGGAAAGACAAATATTTGCCGACTCGCTCTTCCTATTTTCTATCCTCTCTCTCTCCCACTCTGTCCAACTCCTAGGTTTAATTATTGACTTTGACAAAAGTTACGTAGCCGGAGCTAAACTTGTCAGGGTTTTGTACAACTTTTCTACTAAATTATTTTATTACACATTTCACGAATTCAGTAAACTGTCCAAAACCTATGAAAAACTAAGATAAAACCTCTAAACCCCAGAGATACAGCTGATTCCAATATTTACCTAAGTATTTTACTACTAACAATATTCCATTATTCTTCTTTTATCATTCATATCTTGAAGCTTCAAGTTATAAAATTATTTAATTAGAACATCTGTCTACAAGAAAAGTGAGATATGTAAGTATCAAACCAACGAAATAAAATACCACATAAAAATATGTGTCAGTACGAATTGAGAAATGTGAGAAATAGTTTCCAAAAATACGATTTTCAAAATGAAAAATTTTTAAATCGAAAAATTCAAAAATCAACTTCTCAAAAAAACACATTATTAAACAGAACACGATACAAAAACAAAATTTGATAGATTTCACATAATATTTACGCTATAAGGTTGTCACATAAATATGAAATAAACTTACAAAATTAAAAGTACCTTGCAAAGATTATTCAGCAATGAAAAATACCGATATACTATTTTTTACCTATTAAGAGACATAAAGCACGCTTTGTACTAGGGAAGAATACCCATAAAACTTATAGTTAGGTATTACAATGTACCTACAAACGAAATATTCATAATAAAAAGTATTCAATGCACGAATGAACACAAAGATGCCTGCATCATTGAAATAATTTAAACGGAGATTTTTTAGGGAGCATAATTGACAATTTGAAGGATTCAATATAAAATAATTAACCATAAGGAAAATAGCAACTAAATAAGCTTAGCGGGGGATAGTCCCCCCCACCCACTTCTCTTCTGTACCCTCCTCCCCCCCTCCGATCGTTATTTAATAACGAGAATATACAGTTTAAATCCCGATACGGCTATTTGGATTCAATTAAGGGGTCCCAATCTAAGGGAGTGCTCAGACTCGTCGTCCTATCCACGCGACAAAACACACCAATTAAAATAGGAAACGTCGACTTTAACCAATTAAGATAAAATAAATAGTATTTAAGTTTCGGCGAGTTCCACCACATCCATCCAATTTAATTGCCCACAGAAGAAGAGGAGAAACTCATTTAAAATTTATTGATTTCAAAAGAATAAGAAAGTAATTAATTTGTCAGCTCCGTAGAACCTGCACAGGTAGATTAAAGTAAATGTATGTACAGTACACATACATACATACCGAGTATATTTACTCAGTTAGTTGATAAAGCTAATTAATTATTAACATAGAAAATAAGAACAATTCTACGTTTATTTCAGAAACAAGACAAAATCTTTAATTTCGTGGAAATTATAAAATACTTACATCACATGATTTATTGATAATACGCATCAATATTAAAAAAAACTACCAAAATGGGAACTAATTATTATTTTCTTAATGAATTGAGTGAAGAAAGTGACAATTGTTTTTAAAGAACAGCAAAAGGTACAAAAATTCAATTTAATTCTTCAGAAACGTTTGAATGTTAAGAGTAACACGTGATTGTATATAATCGCCCTTGGTATAGATACATTTTCACATTTTCATACGTTTGTATTTTCATATATTATGTTTGTTTTGAATAAATAAAACATACTGCTTACTTAATCCTAAAACATAAAAATTATTTCTAGAATTTCATATGTATTATTTTAGAGAAGTAAAAATATATTGAGTACATTTAAAAATAAACCCGTTTTGAGAGAAAAATATAATTTGTCTTATAGTTGTGGCAACAAAAGTTGTTCGTGCTGGCAGGTGTGAGAGAGTCCTAAGGGATTGAACGATTATCATTATTGAATTAGTAAATCGATTTATCAAAATTATTGCTAATCCCAACTAGGCGGGTGTGCAGAATAATCTTGTTAGATTTACATTGATTGATGAATCTCCAACGAGTGTGAGAATGTGTATGATTGAAAAACATGTTATTTACATTTGTTAGATTATTTCATTAATAACAATAACTCTACAAGGTTCTATTTTACAAGCATAAAATGTTTTCAAGCCTATACATATAATGGTTTGTAGCTTAAGGTACATTATTTGATTCCTACAAATGAATTACTTCATCTTGTTATAAATATTTTACTTGAAAATATTTAAGAAGCACGTTAGAGAAAATAAAATATAGGTATATATCATATCTGATTACTTTATATTACTTATTGACTTATTGAGATTACATAAATCATAAAAATACATTTACGATAGACAATTTGTGGAATTGCTTTACACATTCAAAAAACGAGAATTTCGATTGGTATTTTGTATGCTCCAGTAGGCAGGCAGTCAGTATCATGACATAGTGTGGGTTGACACGAAAGAGAAACAAGGGATTGTGGTGTTTGTATCCGAGATATTACCTCTTACCTCGTTGTCATTCGTCTTCGCCCGTCACACACATCATCTGTATCGGCGGCACCGGTGTCGATGTGTACCAACCATGTCCCGAAGGTTGGATGGAAAGAACATCGCAGTCTCAACATCGCAAGTCGGGCCCCATTCAATTTGTCTCATTTGAATGTGTAATGCAAAGTGAAAATGAAAAGTGACTTTTCACCCTTAAAAAGGGAAAATAAGTGACAGTGTTTTTTTTTCTCTCTCTTTCCATCTCTCCTTTGCCGAACGTTGCGGGGTCCAGAGGTGTTGGGACAGGGAATAGAGGAGACAAGGGTGAGAGACGAGAGGAAACTCGAGTCAGACGGATACGACACATGAATGTATAATGAGGGTTTTTAGAATAATAATAGAAAAAGTTGTATTTAAGGAAAAGCTAAGTCCCACCCCTTAATCATCTTACGGAGGACGGTGTGAATTCTAACGCGACCTGCCGAGGGAATCGTTTTGAATTCAGTTCTATGAAAAGGCGTCAAGAAAAGGAGATCAATTATTTGAAAATAAAAAAAGGAGTCTGATTTGCAAATTAACACGCGATTCCACTTGAAGGTGTAGAATACTTACACATTCCAGACAGAAATCACTAGATACCAACCTCACCCCGAGATACATATTTTAAATTCCATTAATAATACTAACTGTGGGACGTGAATCTGATTCTTAACCATGAAAATGTCAATTGAAAAGATGACTTTATAAAACATAGTATTTCGATAAAATTTCATACAAACTAAAAATTTCAATACAACACACATTATTTAATAAGTTGTATGTTGTAGATAAATGTGTCAATAAGTATTTTCTGCTGGCCATCATATCTTTACATGTAAGTGACATTTGGTATGGACGATGTATGGACGTGAATGAAGCGAGGAATATGTGTCAAGAGAGAGGAGTCTGACGTTCAGTTCTCTCTGCCTACCCCAAATAGAGAAATGGCGTGATGGTATGGTAAGTGACATTTGGTTCTTATGTTTGGTGCAGTGTTATAATGTCGTAGGTAACAATTTTTCTGAAATTGTCAATATGAAACATAAATATACAATAAATATATTTTCTGATGGATGATCAAGTAGATGAATAGTAAGTAATAAGTAAAGAAAGATATAAAAGCATCAAAGGCATGTTAAATTTAATATCATAGATATTTTATTCTACAGCGGTACAGAACATTTGAACAAAAAGCAATATTATTTTTAATATTTTAATAACATTTAACCATATTCTTGGACTCAAGATTCGAATATATACAGCTACAAGCGAATTACATTTGGGACATGAGATATATCATAATTTTTTTTTATTTTTTATTTATTTTCAAGGCATTGCATCCTATTGGATGATTTGTGCCAAAAAATCGACAAATTAACAATTAAACATAAACAAATAAACTCAGACATTATACTGAAATAAAAATATAAAAAAATTAACAAATACATAAGAATTAAATAAACTCAGACATGGAACTAAAATAAAGATATAAAATTTACAAATACATAAGAATGAAATATACAAATTGACACAAACAAATAAACTTAGACATGGAACTAAAATAAAAATATATAAAACTAGTTGCATGTAACACATGAGATCCAACTGTCGATAGCGATAGTATGTATAGTTGAAGAATATGTACGAAACTATAAACCCATAGATACAAATTATTGAATATTTTCAGATATTTTGTTTTGTATACAACATATGTAGGTATGTATGTCAAGATAGGATAGTATGGAGGAAGATCCTTTTTCCTACCCAGAATATGCAAATAGCATGATGGTATGTATGTATGTTTGGAGATGAAGTATCAAACTATTAAGTCTTCTTACATATTGTGTATAGGCGACTGCCATACAAAATGTATGAAGCGATGTCGTCACTAAATTCAATTTTTAAAAAAATTGTTAAAAAAAATTGAGATCTTCTACTACAATGTTAATATTTTTTATAGAAAATTAAATTATCTAGTTGGGGTGTTTCGGCTTTTTTCGATAATTGTAAAAGTTTTGGAAATATAGGCAGTTAAACTCATAAATTTATCATAAAAAAAATATTTTTCTTAATAAAAAATGTTTGAGAAACCCTGGAACTTTTTTGAAAAAATTAATTTGAGATTTTGTATTTGTCTATGTTTGTACCAATTTTAAGCGTTCTAGCGTTTATGGTTTCTGAGATATATGGAAAAATAAAATAAAAATTCCAAAGTTGATAACCCCTGACTGAAACAAAAATTCAAAATTCCGAGTATAAAAGTTTTGTAGGCCTGTAACTGTTTATATATTCTGAAATTTTAGGCTCTGTAAATTGAGCGGATCAAAAGTTATAAGGGGGGGACGGACACACACACACACAGACACACACACAGACACACAGACACACAGACACACACACACACACACAGACACACGAAATGTTCTACTCCGAATTCTGAGTAAATCCGTGTATGGAACATATATGCTGCGAAGCCTCTAAGTTGGTGTTTTTTGACTTCAAAGTTGGAAAAGCCGTGAAAAAAGTAGACCTCTCCATACAATTCTCGCGTATTCTGGCTTGATACATTGTCGATATGTTAAGAGAACAAAGTTCTCCTGAACAAATCGACAGTTGGATTACAAAACATATCATAATACTAGTTGCATGTAACACATGAGATCCAACTGTCGATAGCGATAGTATGTATAGTTGAAGAATATGTACCAAACTATAAACCCATAGATACAAATTATTGAATATTTTCAGATATTTTGTTTTCTATACAACATATGTAGGTATGTATGTCAAGATAGGATAGTATGGAGGAAGATCCTTTTTCCTACCCAGAATATGCAAATTGCATGATGGTATGTATGTATGTTTGGAGATGAAGTATCAAACTATCAAGTCTTCTTACATATTGTGTATAGGCGACTGCCATACAAAATGTATGAAGCGATGTCGTCACTAAATTCAATTTTTAAAAAAATTGTTAAAAAAAAATTGAGATCTTCTACTACAATGTTCATATTTTTTATAGAAAATTAAATTATCTAGTTGGGGTGTTTCGGCTTTTTTCGATAATTGTAAAAGTTTTGGAAATATAGGCAGTTAAACTCATAAATTTATCATAAAAAAAATATTTTTCTTAATAAAAAATGTTTGAGAAACCCTGGAATTTTTTTGAAAAAACTAATTTGAGATTTTGTATTTGTCTATGTTTGTACCAATTTTCAGCGTTCTAACGTTTATGGTTTCTGAGATATATGGAAAAATAAAATAAAAATTCAAAAGTTGATAACCCCTGACTGAAACAAAAATTCAAAATTCCGAGTATAAAAGTTTTGTAGGCCTGTAACTGTTTATATATTCTGAAATTTTAGGCTCTGTAAATTGAGCGGATCAAAAGTTATAAGGGGGGGACGGACACACAGACACACACACACACAGACACACAGACACACACACAGACACACACACAGACACACACACACACAGACACACGAAATGTTCTACTCCGAATTCTGAGTAAATCCGTGTATGGAACATATATGCTGCGAAGCCTCTAAGTTGGTGTTTTTTGACTTCAAAGTTGGAAAATCCATGAAAAAAGTAGACCTCTCCATACAATTCTCGCGTATTCTGGCTTGATACATTGTCGATATGTTAAGAGAACAATGTTCTCCTGAACAAATCGACAGTTGGAATATGTGCCACATGAACACTTGCAAATACCTATCTGTAGTATGAATAAGGAGAAATATTGGACATAAGGTGGATCTTATTGATACCGCAAAGAAAAAACTGTGCATCGAGCATATGCTACGAAAATATTATTGGAATACTTCTCGAGTAGAAAAATATAAACTTTGCAGATTATATTATACGATTAAAATAAAATGGTGTGTTTAGAAACCTAACTCACATACTATTATTATTTATTTATATTTTTTTGGAAGACTTACAGCTATAATCAGTGTAACATTTAATAAAACTAGTTGCATGTAACACATGAGATCCAACTGTCGACAGCGATAGTATGTATAGTTGAAGAATAAGTACCAAACCCATAAATACAAATTATTTATTATTTTATGATATTTAGTTTTCTATACAACACATGTACCTAGGTAGTCAAGATAGGATAGTATGGAGGTCAGTCTTTTTTTCCTACCCGGAATATGAAAACAGCATGATGGTATATGTATATTGTATGTTTAGAGATGAAGTATCAAACTATTAAGTCTTCTTTGATATTGTGTATAGAGGACTACCATACAAATTGTATGAAGCGATGTCGTCACTAAATTCAATTTTTATAAAAATTGTTAAAAAAAATTTGAGATGTACTGCTACAATGTTAATATTTTTTATATAAAATTAAATTATCTAGTTGGGGTGTTTCGGCTTTTTTCGATATTTAAAAAAAAAATGGAAATATAGGCAGTTAAACTCATAAATTTATCATAAAAAAAATACTTTTCTTAATAAAAAATGTTTGAGAAACCCTGGAATTTTTTTGAAAAAACTAATTTGAGATTTTGTATTTGTCTATGTTTATACCAATTTTCAGCGTTCTAGCTTTAATGGTTTCTGAGATATAGGGAAAAATAAAATAAAAATTCAAAAGTTAATAACCTTTGACTGAAACAAAAATTCAAAATTCCGAGTATAAAAGTTTTGTAGGCCTGTAACTGTTTATATATTCTGAAATTTTAGGCTCTGTAAATTGAGCGGATCAAAAGTTATAAGGGGGGGACGGACACACACACAGACACACAGACACACACACACAGACACACGAAATGTTCTACTCCGAATTCTGAGTAAATCCGTGTATGGAACATATATGCTGCGAAGCCTCTAAGTTGGTGTTTTTTGACTTCAAAGTTGGAAAAGCCGTGAAAAAAGTAGACCTCTCCATACAATTCTCGCGTATTCTGGCTTGATACATTGTCGATATGTTAAGAGAACAAAGTTCTCCTGAACAAATCGAGAGTTGGATAATATAACAGCCAATGAGAAGTCATCAATTATAATTTTAATAAACTAGTTGCATGTAACACATGAGATCCAACTGTCGATAGCGATAGTATGTATAGTTGAAGAATATGTACCAAACTATAAACCCATAAATACAAATTATTGAATATTTTCAGATATTTTGTTTTCTATACAACATATATTATGTAGGTATGTATGTATGTCAAGATAGGATAGTATGGAGGAAGTTCCTTTTTTCCTACCCAAAATATGAAAATAGCATGATGGTATGTATGTTTGGAGATGAAGTATCAAACTATTAAGTCTTCTTACATATTGTGTATAGGCGACTGCCATACAAAATGTATGAAGCGATGTCGTCACTAAATTCAATTTTTAAAAAAATTGTTAAAAAAAATTGAGATCTTCTACTACAATGTTAATATTAGAAAATTAATAGAAAATTAATAATAGAAAATTAAATTATCTAGTTGGGGTGTTTCGGCTTTTTTCGATAATTGTATAAGTTTTGGAAATATAGGCAGTTAAACTCATAAATTTATCATAAAAAAAATATTTTACTTAATAAAAAATGTTTGAGAAACTCTGGAATTTTCTTGAAAAAATTAATTTGAGATTTTGTATTTTTCTATGTTTATACCAATTTTCAGTGTTCTAGCTTTTATGGTTTCTGAGATATATGGAAAAATAAAGTAAAAATTCAAAAGTTGATAACCCCTGACTGAAACAAAAATTCAAAATTCTGAGTATAAAAGTTTTGTAGGCCTATGACTGTTTATATATTCTGAAATTTTGGGCTCTGTGAATTGAGCGGATCAAAAGTTATAAGGGGGGGACGGACACACACACACACAGACACACACACACACACACACACAGACACACAGACACACGAAATGTTCTACTCCGAATTCTGAGTAAATCCGTGTATGGAACATATATGCTGCGAAGCCTCTAATTTGGTGTTTTTTGACTTCAAAGTTGGAAAAGCCGTGAAAAAAGTAGACCTCTCCATACAATTCTCGCGTATTCTGGCTTGATACATTGTCGATATGTTAAGAGAACAAAGTTCTCCTGAACAAATCGACAGTTGGATAATTCGGGCCTTAGTACTAGTTGCATGTAACACATGAGATCCAACTGTCGACAGCGATAGTATGTATAGTTGAAGAATAAGTACCAAACCCATAAATACAAATTATTTATTATTTTATTTATTATTTTATGATATATAGTTTTCTATACAACACATGTACCTCAGTAGTCAAGATAGGATAGTATGGAGGTCAGTGTTTTTTTCCTACCCGGAATATGAAAACAGCATGATGGTATATGTATATTGTATGTTTAGAGATGAAGTATCAAACTATTAAGTCTTCTTTGATATTGTGTATAGGTGACTACCATACAAATTGTATGAAGCGTTGTCGTCACTAAATTCATTTTTTATAAAAATTGTTAAAAAAAATTTGAGATGTACTGCTACAATGTTAATATTTTTTATATAAAATTAAATTATCTAGTTGGGGTGTTTCGGCTTTTTTCGATATTTTAAAAAAAAATGGAAATATAGGCAGTTAAACTCATAAATTTATCATAAAAAAAATACTTTTCTTAATAAAAAATGTTTGAGAAACCCTGGAATTTTTTTGAAAAAACTAATTTGAGATTTTGTATTTGTCTATGTTTATACCAATTTTCAGCGTTCTAGCTTTAATGGTTTCTGAGATATAGGGAAAAATAAAATAAAAATTCAAAAGTTAATAACCTTTGACTGAAACAAAAATTCAAAATTCCGAGTATAAAAGTTTTGTAGGCCTGTAACTGTTTATATATTCTGAAATTTTAGGCTCTGTAAATTGAGCGGATCAAAAGTTATAAGGGGGGGACGGACACACACACAGACACACAGACACACACACACAGACACACGAAATGTTCTACTCCGAATTCTGAGTAAATCCGTGTATGGAACATATATGATGCGAAGCCTCTAAGTTGGTGTTTTTTGACTTCAAAGTTGGAAAAGCCGTGAAAAAAGTAGACCTCTCCATACAATTCTCGCGTATTCTGGCTTGATACATTGTCGATATGTTAAGAGAACAAAGTTCTCCTGAACAAATCGACAGTTGGATTAATATGTTTAAAGGTTGAGGAGGCAAAGATTGTTGGTCAGATCGACATGATTGATAATTTGTACATATACGACAGTATATAAATGTATATGTTTTTAAAACAGATATTTGATGCGTATTAAGATATGTTTTATTAAGACTAGTTGCATGTAACACATGAGATCCAACTGTCGATAGCGATAGTATGTATAGTTGAAGAATATGTACCAAACTATAAACCCATAGATACAAATTATTGAATATTTTCAGATATTTTGTTTTCTATACAACATATGTAGGTATGTATGTCAAGATAGGAAAGTATGGAGGAAGATCCTTTTTCCTACCCTGAATATGCAAATAGCATGATGGTATGTATGTATGTTTGGAGATGAAGTATCAAACTATTAAGTCTTCTTACATATTGTGTATAGGCGACTGCCATACAAAATGTATGAAGCGATGTCGTCACTAAATTCAATTTTTAAAAAAATTGTTAAAAAAAAATTGAGATCTTCTACTACAATGTTAATATTTTTTATAGAAAATTAAATTATCTAGTTGGGGTGTTTCGGCTTTTTTCAATAATTGTAAAAGTTTTGGAAATATAGGCAGTTAAACTCATAAATTTATCATAAAAAAAATATTTTTCTTAATAAAAAATGTTTGAGAAACCCTGGAATTTTTTCGAAAAAACTAATTTGAGATTTTGTATTTGTCTATGTTTGTACCAATTTTCAGCGTTCTAACGTTTATGGTTTCTGAGATATATGGAAAAATAAAATAAAAATTCAAAAGTTGATAACCCCTGACTGAAACAAAAATTCAAAATTCCGTGTATAAAAGTTTTGTAGGCCTGTAACTGTTTATATATTCTGAAATTTTAGGCTCTGTAAATTGAGCGGATCAAAAGTTATAAGGGGGGGACGGACACACACACACAGACACACGCACAGACACACAGACACACACACACACACACATACAGACACACGAAATGTTCTACTCCGAATTCTGAGTAAATCCGTGTATGGAACATATATGCTGCGAAGCCTCTAAGTTGGTGTTTTTTGACTTCAAAGTTGGAAAAGCCGTGAAAAAAGTAGACCTCTCCATACAATTCTCGCGTATTCTGGCTTGATACATTGTCGATATGTTAAGAGAACAAAGTTCTCCTGAACAAATCGACAGTTGGATTAAACAGATGGAGTAGCAATATTAAATCATGAGACTTCTATATCGTGAAGGGACCCTCGATTAGATAACTAGTTGCATGTAACACATGAGATCCAACTGTCGACAGCGATAGTATGTATAGTTGAAGAATAAGTACCAAACCCATAAATACAAATTATTTATTATTTTATGATATTTAGTTTTCTATACAACACATGTACCTAGGTAGTCAAGATAGGATAGTATGGAGGTCAGTCTTTTTTTCCTACCCGGAATATGAAAACAGCATGATGGTATATGTATATTGTATGTTTAGAGATGAAGTATCAAACTATTAAGTCTTCTTTGATATTGTGTATAGGTGACTACCATACAAAATGTATGAAGCGATGTCGTCACTAAATTCAATTTTTAAAAAAATTGTTAAAAAAAAATTGAGATCTTCTACTACAATGTTAATTTTTTTTATATAAAATTAAATTATCTAGTTGGGGTGTTTCGGCTTTTTTCGATATTTTAAAAATAAATGGAAATATAGGCAGTTAAACTCATAAATTTATCATAAAAAAAATACTTTTCTTAATAAAAAATGTTTGAGAAACCCTGGAATTTTTTTGAAAAAACTAATTTGAGATTTTGTATTTGTCTATGTTTATACCAATTTTCAGCGTTCTAGCTTTTATGGTTTCTGAGATATAGGGAAAAATAAAATAAAAATTCAAAAGTTGATAACCCCTGACTGAAACAAAAATTCAAAATTCCGAGTATAAAAGTTTTGTAGGCCTGTAACTGTTTATATATTCTGAAATTTTAGGCTCTGCTAATTGAGCGGATCAAAAGTTATAAGGGGGGGACGGACACACACACACACACAGACACACAGACACACAGACACACACACACACACACACAGACACACGAAATGTTCTACTCCGAATTCTGAGTAAATCCGTGTATGGAACATATATGCTGCGAAGCCTCTAAGTTGGTGTTTTTTGACTTCAAAGTTGGAAAAGCCGTGAAAAAAGTAGACCTCTCCATACAATAGGCGTGATGACAGTAAGAAAAAATCATTGAAATTATGATTTTATTAGATAAAATATGTTATAAAGATTTGAAAAAATATATTTATTTTCATTTTAAAAGAGCGAATAATATTAATACTAGTTGCATGTAACACATGAGATCCAACTGTCGATAGCGATAGTATGTATAGTTGAAGAATATGTACCAAACTATAAACCCATAAATACAAATTATTGAATATTTTCAGATATTTTGTTTTCTATACAACATATGTAGGTATGTATGTCAAGATAGGATAGTATGGAAGAAGATCCTTTTTCCTACCCAGAATATGCAAATTGCATGATGGTATGTATGTATGTTTGGAGATGAAGTAACAAACTATTAAGTCTTCTTACATATTGTGTATAGGCGACTGCCATACAAAATGTATGAAGCGATGTCGTCACTAAATTCAATTTTTAAAAAAATTGTTAAAAAAAAATTGAGATCTTCTACTACAATGTTAATATTTTTTATAGAAAATTAAATTATCTAGTTGGGGTGTTTCGGCTTTTTTCGATAATTGTAAAAGTTTTGGAAATATAGGCAGTTAAACTCATAAATTTATCATAAAAAAAATATTTTTCTTAATAAAAAATGTTTGAGAAACCCTGGAATTTTTTTGAAAAAACTAATTTGAGATTTTGTATTTGTCTATGTTTGTACCAATTTTCAGCGTTCTACCGTTTATGGTTTCTGAGATATATGGAAAAATAAAATAAAAATTCAAAAGTTGATAACCCCTGACTGAAACAAAAATTCAAAATTCCGAGTATAAAAGTTTTGTAGGCCTGTAACTGTTTATATATTCTGAAATTTTAGGCTCTGTAAATTGAGCGGATCAAAAGTTATAAGGGGGGGACGGACACACACACACACAGACACACAGACACACACACAGACACACGAAATGTTCTACTCCGAATTCTGAGTAAATCCGTGTATGGAACATATATGCTGCGAAGCCTCTAAGTTGGTGTTTTTTGACTTCAAAGTTGGAAAAGCCGTGAAAAAAGTAGACCTCTCCATACAATTCTCGCGTATTCTGGCTTGATACATTGTCGATATGTTAAGAGAACAAAGTTCTCCTGAACAAATCGACAGTTGGATTATTAAAACTAGTTGCATGTAACACATGAGATCCAACTGTCGATAGCGATAGTATGTATAGTTGAAGAATATGTACCAAACTATAAACCCATAGATACAAATTATTGAATATTTTCAGATATTTTGTTTTCTATACAACATATGTAGGTATGTATGTCAAGATAGGATAGTATGGAGGAAGATCCTTTTTCCTACCCAGAATATGCAAATAGCATGATGGTATGTATGTATGTATGTTTGGAGATGAAGTATCAAACTATTAAGTCTTCTTACATATTGTGTATAGGCGACTGCCATACAAAATGTATGAAGCGATGTCGTCACTAAATTCAATTTTTAAAAAAATTGTTAAAAAAAAATTGAGATCTTCTACTACATTGCTGATATTTTTTATATAAAATTAAATTATCTAGTTGGGGTGTTTCGGCTTTTTTCGATAATTGTAAAAGTTTTGGAAATATAGGCAGTTAAACTCATAAATTTATCATAAAAAAAATATTTTTCTTAATAAAAAATGTTTGAGAAACCCTGGAATTTTTTTGAAAAAACTAATTTGAGATTTTGTATTTGTCTATGTTTGTACAAATTTTCAGCGTTCTGCCGTTTATGGTTTCTGAGATATATGGAAAAATAAAATAAAAATTCAAAAGTTGATAACCCCTGACTGAAACAAAAATTCAAAATTCCGAGTATAAAAGTTTTGTAGGCCTGTAACTGTTTATATATTCTGAAATTTTAGGCTCTGTAAATTGAGCGGATCAAAAGTTATAAGGGGGGGACGGACACACAGACACACACACAGACACACACACACACAGACACACACACAGACACACACACAGACACACACACACACAGACACACGAAATGTTCTACTCCGAATTCTGAGTAAATCCGTTTATGGAACATATATGCTGCGAAGCCTCTAAGTTGGTGTTTTTTGACTTCAAAGTTGGAAAAGCCGTGAAAAAAGTAGACCTCTCCATACAATTCTCGCGTATTCTGGCTTGATACATTGTCGATATGTTAAGAGAACAAAGTTCTCCTGAACAAATCGACAGTTGGATAAAACTAGTTGCATGTAACACATGAGATCCAACTGTCGATAGCGATAGTATGTATAGTTGAAGAATATGTACCAAACTATAAACCCATAGATACATATTATTATTGAATATTTTCAGATATTTTGTTTTCTATACAACATATGTAGGTATGTATGTCAAGATAGGATAGTATGGAGGAAGATCCTTTTTCCTACCCAGAATATGCAAATAGCATGATGGTATGTATGTATGTTTGGAGATGACGTATCAAACTATTAAGTCTTCTTACATATTGTGTATAGGCGACTGCCATACAAAATGTATGAAGCGATGTCGTCACTAAATTCAATTTTTAAAAAAATTGTTAAAAAAAAATTGAGATCTTCTACTACAATGTTTATATTTTTTATAGAAAATTAAATTATCTAGTTGGGGTGTTTCGGCTTTTTTCGATAATTGTAAAAGTTTTGGAAATATAGGCAGTTAAACTCATAAATTTATCATAAAAAAAATATTTTTCTTAATAAAAAATGTTTGAGAAACCCTGGAATTTTTTTGAAAAAACTTATTTGAGATTTTGTATTTTTCTATGTTTGTACCAATTTTCAGCGTTCTAGCGTTTATGGTTTCTGAGATATATGGAAAAATAAAATAAAAATTCAAAAGTTGATAACCCCTGACTGAAACAAAAATTCAAAATTCCGAGTATAAAAGTTTTGTAGGCCTGTAACTGTTTATATATTCTGAAATTTTAGGCTCTGTAAGTTGAGCGGATCAAAAGTTATAAGGGGGGGACGGACACACAGACACACACACAGACACACACACACACAGACACACGAAATGTTCTACTCCGAATTCTGAGTAAATCCGTGTATGGAACATATATGCTGCGAAGCCTCTAAGTTGGTGTTTTTTGACTTCAAAGTTGGAAAAGCCGTGAAAAAAGTAGACCTCTCCATACAATTCTCGCGTATTCTGGCTTGATACATTGTCGATATGTTAAGAGAACAAAGTTCTCCTGAACAAATCGACAGTTGGAAAACAGCATTATGTAGGTACTACCTACACGTACAATGGGTTGGTGTGGTTCAACCAACCCGAAACAGATTGGAGACTGGTAACTGAATATTAGGAATTCAAAATATAAATTAAAACTAAAATGGACTTGTTAAATTTTACTTATTTTTAAACTAGTTGCATGTAACACATGAGATCCAACTGTCGATAGCGATAGTATGTATAGTTGAAGAATATGTACCAAACTATAAACCCATAGATACAAATTATTGAATATTTTCAGATATTTTGTTTTCTATACAACATATGTAGGAATGTATGTCAAGATAGGATAGTATGGAAGAAGATTCTTTTTCCTACCCAGAATATGCAAATTGCATGATGGTATGTATGTATGTTTGGAGATGAAGTAACAAACTATTAAGTCTTCTTACATATTGTGTATAGGCGACTGCCATACAAAATGTATGAAGCGATGTCGTCACTAAATTCAATTTTTAAAAAAATTGTTAAAAAAAAATTGAGATCTTCTACTACAATGTTAATATTTTTTATAGAAAATTAAATTATCTAGTTGGGGTGTTTCGGCTTTTTTCGATAATTGTAAAAGTTTTGGAAATATAGGCAGTTAAACTCATAAATTTATCATAAAAAAAATATTTTTCTTAATAAAAAATGTTTGAGAAACCCTGGAATTTTTTTGAAAAAACTAATTTGAGATTTTGTATTTGTCTATGTTTGTACCAATTTTCAGCGTTCTACCGTTTATGGTTTCTGAGATATATGGAAAAATAAAATAAAAATTCAAAAGTTGATAACCCCTGACTGAAACAAAAATTCAAAATTCCGAGTATAAAAGTTTTGTAGGCCTGTAACTGTTTATATATTCTGAAATTTTAGGCTCTGTAAATTGAGCGGATCAAAAGTTATAAGGGGGGGACGGACACACAGACACACACACACACAGACACACAGACACACACACAGACACACAGACACACACACACACAGACACACGAAATGTTCTACTCCGAATTCTGAGTAAATCCGTGTATGGAACATATATGCTGCGAAGCCTCTAAGTTGGTGTTTTTTGACTTCAAAGTTGGAAAATCCGTGAAAAAAGTAGACCTCTCCATACAATTCTCGCGTATTCTGGCTTGATACATTGTCGATATGTTAAGAGAACAAAGTTCTCCTGAACAAATCGACAGTTGGATAAAACTAGTTGCATGTAACACATGAGATCCAACTGTCGATAACGATAGTATGTATAGTTGAAGAATATGTACCAAACTATAAACCCATAGATACAAATTATTGAATATTTTCAGATATTTTGTTTTCTATACAACATATGTAGGTATGTATGTCAAGATAGGATAGTATGGAAGAAGATCCTTTTTCCTACCCAGAATATGCAAATTGCATGATGGTATGTATGTATGTTTGGAGATGAAGTAACAAACTATTAAGTCTTCTTACATATTGTGTATAGGCGACTGCCATATAAAATGTATGAAGCGATGTCGTCACTAAATTCAATTTTTAAAAAAATTGTTAAAAAAAAATTGAGATCTTCTACTACAATGTTAATATTTTTTATAGAAAATTAAATTATCTAGTTGGGGTGTTTCGGCTTTTTTCGATAATTGTAAAACTTTTGGAAATATAGGCAGTTAAACTCATAAATTTATCATAAAAAAAATATTTTTCTTAATAAAAAATGTTTGAGAAACCCTGGAATTTTTTTGAAAAAACTTATTTGAGATTTTATATTTGTCTATGTTTTTACCAATTTTCAGCGTTCTAGCGTTTATGGTTTCTGAGATATATGGAAAAATAAAATAAAAATTCAAAAGTTGATAACCCCTGACTGAAACAAAAATTCAAAATTCCGAGTATAAAAGTTTTGTAGGCCTGTAACTGTTAATATATTCTGAAATTTTAGGCTCTGTAAATTGAGCGGATCAAAAGTTATAAGGGGGGGACGGACACACAGACACACACACACACAGACACACAGACACACACACAGACACACACACACACACAGACACACGAAATGTTCTACTCCGAATTCTGAGTAAATCCGTGTATGGAACATATATGCTGCGAAGCCTCTAAGTTGGTGTTTTTTGACTTCAAAGTTGGAAAATCCATGAAAAAAGTAGACCTCTCCATACAATTCTCGCGTATTCTGGCTTGATACATTGTCGATATGTTAAGAGAACAAAGTTCTCCTGAACAAATCGACAGTTGGATAAACTAGTTGCATGTAACACATGAGATCCAACTGTCGATAGCGATAGTATGTATAGTTGAAGAATATGTACCAAACTATAAACCCATAGATACAAATTATTGAATATTTTCAGATATTTTGTTTTCTATACAACATATGTAGGTATGTATGTCAAGATAGGATAGTATGGAGGAAGATCCTTTTTCCTACCCAGAATATGCAAATTGCATGATGGTATGTATGTATGTTTGGAGATGAAGTAACAAACTATTAAGTCTTCTTACATATTGTGTATAGGCGACTGCCATACAAAATGTATGAAGCGATGTCGTCACTAAATTCAATTTTTAAAAAAATTGTTAAAAAAAAATTGAGATCTTCTACTACAATGTTTATATTTTTTATAGAAAATTAAATTATCTAGTTGGGGTGTTTCGGCTTTTTTCGATAATTGTAAAAGTTTTGGAAATATAGGCAGTTAAACTCATAAATTTATCATAAAAAAAATATTTTTCTTAATAAAAAATGTTTGAGAAACCCTGGAATTTTTTTGAAAAAACTAATTTGAGATTTTGTATTTGTCTATGTTTGTACCAATTTTCAGCGATCTAGCGTTTATGGTTTCTGAGATATATGGAAAAATAAAATAAAAATTCAAAAGTTGATAACCCCTGACTGAAACAAAAATTCAAAATTCCGAGTATAAAAGTTTTGTAGGCCTGTAACTGTTTATATATTCTGAAATTTTAGGCTCTGTAAATTGAGCGGATCAAAAGTTATAAGGGGGGGACGTACACACAGACACACACACACACAGACACACACACAGACACACACACAGACACACACACACACAGACACACGAAATGTTCTACTCCGAATTCTGAGTAAATCCGTGTATGGAACATATATGCTGCGAAGCCTCTAAGTTGGTGTTTTTTGACTTCAAAGTTGGAAAATCCATGAAAAAAGTAGACCTCTCCATACAATTCTCGCGTATTCTGGCTTGATACATTGTCGATATGTTAAGAGAACAAAGTTCTCCTGAACAAATCGACAGTTGGATTATTGAATATTTTCAGATATTTTGTTTTCTATACAACATATGTAGGTATGTATGTCAAGATAGGATAGTATGGAAGAAGATCCTTTTTCCTACCCAGAATATGCAAATTGCATGATGGTATGTATGTATGTTTGGAGATGAAGTAACAAACTATTAAGTCTTCTTACATATTGTGTATAGGCGACTGCCATACAAAATGTATGAAGCGATGTCGTCACTAAATTCAATTTTTAAAAAAATTGTTAAAAAAAAATTGAGATCTTCTTCTACAATGTTAATATTTTTTATAGAAAATTAAATTATCTAGTTGGGGTGTTTCGGCTTTTTTCGATAATTGTAAAAGTTTTGGAAATATAGGCAGTTAAACTCATAAATTTATCATAAAAAAAATATTTTTCTTAATAAAAAATGTTTGAGAAACCCTGGAATTTTTTTGAAAAAACTAATTTGAGATTTTGTATTTGTCTATGTTTGTACCAATTTTCAGCGTTCTACCGTTTATGGTTTCTGAGATATATGGAAAAATAAAATAAAAATTCAAAAGTTGATAACCCCTGACTGAAACAAAAATTCAAAATTCCGAGTATAAAAGTTTTGTAGGCCTGTAACTGTTTATATATTCTGAAATTTTATGCTCTGTAAATTGAGCGGATCAAAAGTTATAAGGGGGGGACGGACACACAGACACACACACACACACAGACACACAGACACACACACAGACACACAGACACACACACACACAGACACACGAAATGTTCTACTCCGAATTCTGAGTAAATCCGTGTATGGAACATATATGCTGCGAAGCCTCTAAGTTGGTGTTTTTTGACTTCAAAGTTGGAAAATCCATGAAAAAAGTAGACCTCTCCATACAATTCTCGCGTATTCTGGCTTGATACATTGTCGATATGTTAAGAGAACAAAGTTCTCCTGAACAAATCGACAGTTGGAATACAAAATATGTTTGTCCGCCATTTTATGTGAAACACCAATCAGAGCGCATGACGTCACCATATTGTCACTGTCAATTGTGTTTGTTACTGTCAACTGTTGTGTTGTTCGAAATGGCTATTTTTTTCATAACAAGCTATATGGAATATGCTGCTTATTTTTAACATGCTATTTTTATTTATTGATTTATTTGGTTTATTTGGGACAATAAACCAAATAATATCGCTATCCGCTCTATTGAATCGTTGACGCATCTGTTATAACACGCACCGAGTATTGTAACGTGGTGGAGAATATTTAACGTTTCAGAAATAAATAACTTGGTGGCTTTCATTGCTTGATTATAAAATAAAATGATGTAATTATATTGTTTGTGGGAGTTGTACAGTGTTACATGAGGTTGAAATGGAAATACACAATGTATTATGATGAATCTAATATACATATGGGATAACTGTTATGATTCATATACATATTATGATTAATATATTAAAATATGTAATAGGTGTGATGACTGTAAGAAAAAAATCATTGAAATTATGATTTTAAAAAATAAAATAGGTTATAAAGATTTAAAAAATGTTTTTTTTTTTAATTTATAGGAGTGAATAATAATAATATTATAAATATAAAAATACAAAATGTGTTAGTCCGCCATTTTATGAGAAAAAACAATCAGAGCGCACGACGTCATAGTATGGTCGCGTCAATTCTTCTGATAGTCTTCAATACAATATACGCATTAATTGTCGGTCTGGACTATGTTTATTTTGGTGTTATATATATATTAATATTTTAATTAGATACTTAAAACTAAAACAAATTAAATATAAATGGAACAAGTATTCATCAGAGCAAATAGTTTCAATTTACCTAGATACTCGCCTACCTATCGGGGGACACTATGGGCCGGTATTACAGTGTCAGTTTAAGAGCTAAACTCAAGTTTTACAAAAATATAGCGTATTACAGTGTCCGTTTAGACCTAATCTTCCCTCAAATACGTCACTAAAACGACAAATATTTAACTCAACGTTTCTGGCAGATTAAGTACTTAACTGTGAGTCAACTGTCATTTGCTAGGCAACTCGTGTAGTTTCAGTTTCTATCACTAGAGGCGTTAGGTAACGTGTGTAGTTTCAGTGTTGTATCGAAGGTGGCGCCACACAACAAAACAAACTGACAGCCGTATTGAAACGAACACGGGCATTTAAAAGCATTATTTTGGTGAAAAAAATTAAATTTACCATGTTGGATAATAAAACAATGGTATTTAAAGTCGTAGCGTCCCGTTTTGTATTTCGTATTATTTGAAGTTATTTAAATTTGACAGATAATAACCACAGAAAAAGTGAAATATGTCTATAATTGAAGATTTAGTAACTGACATGTCATATTGCACTGTAATACGGAAATGGATTCAATCTCCCCTTAACATTAATCTTGAGTTTGGCAAACTCAATGAGTTGAGGGCCGACTGTAATATCGGGCCTGTGTTAATTGTATTTTGTATGTAACTTAGTTTTTATTGAATAAATAAATAAATAATGAACGCTCGCAACGTATGGTAAACTAATTTAGTTTTAGTATTCTACAATTTTGTCACGCGATGGTGAGCTGACGAACGTTCGACATGTTATGATGCTGGTCACTGCCAAACTAAACTAGCAAGCTATATTTTTTTCATGCAATGAAGCGATTTGCGAAACGACGGCGATTACGCGAAGCATGCGTTTTAAAACATCGTTACAATTTTAGCAGCATACGAATTATTACATAGCGCTCGTTTTTTGTATTGTGTTCATAACAAGCTATATTTATCTGCTATCGTTATTTTTAGCAATAGCAGCCATAGTAGTTATTTTTCTGCCTGTCTTAACTACTCTTAACTAGAATGGAACTTTTGATGGTCGGATATTTCTTTGCGTCGAACAAAGACTTTTGTTCATCAGAATTTCGAAACATAAAAACTTAATAATAAGTACATATAAGTACTTTATTTATCTGTAATTTAAATACAACTTACATCTCGAAAATCGATAAAATATGCTCCTTCTTCTCTCTACATTATGTGTTCATAAGCTAAAAACATACGCGGGAAACTTATGATGGCCTATTTTGACGTTTGGACATTAATGAAGTTCTTTATATGCTTATTGCCTAAATAATGGTAAATATTATATTATTGAGAGCTAAAAGTGGGGGAACAAATACTGTACTTCATTGTAAACGCGTACTTAATAAAATTCACTTGTGTCTCGCCGTGCGAAATTTAATCACTTATTTCTCTTTTTTTTCGCGTGGGACGAAAACAAATACCTCAGTAGGTGTTTTTTTCGTCGTGTTTGTACATTTAGGGACCGCACAACACTTATGCACTTTTGAATTGATTATAAATACACAAATCGTCTTAGAACACATATATTACATATAGTAGTGATATGCAGTTTACGATACCATGACGTCACCGTCAGGGTCGGCAGCCGCCATGATACTACAAGCTTTTTTTGGCGTAAATGTCAAATTTGATTTTAAAATGGCGATTTTTGCTACTAAACCTTTATTTTATGTAGAAATGTATATATATTTGAAAACAGTGAATGCGTAAAAACATCGTGAGATAGTTTTTCAAAATTAGTCATCATGCCTATTCTCGCGTATTCTGGCTTGATACATTGTCGATATGTTACATAAGAGAACAAAGTTCTCCTGAACAAATCGACAGTTGGATTAAGTTAAAAAAATGGATTTTTTAGATTTTAAAATAACTTTCCTTTCACAACGCTATCAAATAAAACTTTATGATAGATACATAATAACAAAAAATATTTTTCTCTTATCCTCGGATTGAATGTAATTTTATATGTATCAATTGTCGCTGCCATTAGTGTTCACCGTTCTGAGGACGCGAGACTCGTCGTAGAGTGATACCGTCGAAAGAGTCACGTTTGCGAAAAAATCTGTAGGTAAAGGTATTTTTTAAATAATTTTATCATAATTTATTATATTTCATAGCTCTATGTATATAGTTAAATTTTTCATAGTTTTGGGTGTGCTGATCACGAATTTGTGTTATTGTTTGGTTGGTATACGCGGAAACCGCCCCCTCCACGACGAAAAGGTTCAAGAAGTTTGACGACATCTATTATTCACCATAATATATTTGTTACACATTTGATTGAAAAAAATATAAGTAAACTTAACAAACACAATATTGTTTATACATAAAATGTAAGTTTATGTGCATTTTTACACTAAGTCCTGAATAAGGAGGGCGGAAAACATCAGTTTCAGAGCCGGCAAATCGGCGTTTATTATTCAAAAAATATAATAACAATCAAATTTTTCGTTCCCCGTCTCACTAGGAAACATAAAAAAAATAAAGTATCGAAAGGAAATCTTCTATACCTTTATCTCATTACATTATATTATACGCACACGTCGTAACTCTTATTTAGATGTTTATCATTAATATTAACGGCGACATAGAACGGCCAAAAGAAGATTTGGTAGACAAACACTTCACACATTATTACATACTTCAAAAAACTGGTAATTGACTGGCTGAAAAGAAATGGCAGAATACAATCTGCTCATGTCCTGTTAAATATCCTAGCAAAATTCACTGCTCTATGCCTTCATAACCTGAGAATCTGTACCATAACTTGGTGCCATCCATCATTTTGACTACAATTATATGGGAGAAAATAACTGAGAGATCACGTTATATTATTCTGATTATTTTTCTTTTGTGCATTCAAAAACATGTAACCTTAGGCCAAATTGAAAAAGTACTGCCTCAGAACAGACTTTTCTAGTGAGGCAGTAAATTTCCAAATAGGTACAATTGTATATAGTATGTTTATAAAAAGTCTTTTTAAAATATAGTTATTTTTTTGTTATTGTTATATATATATATATATATATATATATATATATATATATATATATATATATATATATATATATATATATATATATATATATATATATATATATATATATATATATATATATATATATATATATATATATATATATATATATATATATATATATATATATATATATATATATATATATATATATATATATATATATATATATATATATATATATATATATATATATATATATATATATATATATATATATATATATATATATATATATATATATATATATATATATATATATATATATATATATATATATATATATATATATATATATATATATATATATATATATATATATATATATATATATATATATATATATATATATATATATATGTTATATTTGATGTTTTCACGGGTGAAATATGTTATAATATTTTTATCTCGGTTTTCCCGTGTCAGTAGGTCTTGACTAAGACCATTTGTCTTCGGACGTTTCGCCTGAATATCACCAGGCATTTTCAATGTTGTGTGTCGCGCGCGTGCTTTTCGTTAAGTCCTTGAAAATGCCTGGTGATATTCAGGCGAAACGTCGGAAGACAAATGGTCTTAGTCAAGACCTACTGACACGGGAAAACCGAGATAAAAATATTATAATATATATATATATATATATATATATATATATATATATATATATATATATATATATATATATATATATATATATATATATATATATATATATATATATATATATATATATATATATATATATATATGTGTGTGTGTGTAAATAATGGAAATAAATAATTTCATTTCATTTCATTTCACATCACACTAGGTGGTCTGAGGATATTTGATGAGTGGCTGGAGGCGGATGGATGCAGTCTACCCAAGAAAGTCTCAGGGGGAGGCCTTTGTCCATCACTGGACGAAGAAGGAGAAGAAGATCATTAACATCATTAAACAAGTGTATGTTAGGTCTCTTAACTTAATTTAGTATTATACATCTGTGATGAATATTAATTAAAAATAAATATTTGAAGATGTGATGAAGGATAGAATGATGTGGTATACCTATAAGTACGCACATATACAAAGACTTAGGAATAGGTTATTAAGTATAGGCAAGTATCAAATTGGAAAATGAAAAATAAAGGAATTTTTCAAAATTCAAGGGAATTTCTTGCCCGTGCGATTTTCGTGTAAAAATATCTTAACAGGCGGGAAAAACGCTCGAATAATATTCTGATTTAATAATATTATTTTTGAGCGGGGAAAATGAATAGAAAATAATATTTACTTTTTTCTCGAAAAATAAAAAAAAAATACTTGACGGTCGGCATTTAAACGGCCGCAATATTCCCACGCCTGGATATTATGGAAATAAAATAATAGGTTAACTTAAATTGAATATGCTCTCCAGGCACATTCCTAATGGGAAACAACATTTTCTTTAAATTTTTATTATAAATTTAAGAGGTATCCAAAATAACTAAAAAAAATCAAGGTACGTTTCTACATATAATATAATGTAGGTAGTCTATTTCTGGAAAAAATGACCCGATATTTGCGCTAGTTCCCACCTAAACAACCATTTCATCAAATCATCATTATTTCAAATAGAGGCAGAAGTCGAATGACTGACACCAAAGAAAGTCTCAAAACTGGTCATTTTCTTCAGAAACAGACTATAATTATATTTATACATTATAAAATAAAAATACTTGGTATTAGCTCTTTTCTGTTTCAATAGATTTTCCACGTGCTAGGAACACGTAACGGTGATGAAAAGCCTTAAAAAAAGAAGAAGATTATCGACGCGTTTCGTGCAAAAATAAAACTCTACAAGACTGAGACTAGAGGTTATATACAAATTTTACAGTTCAGGTGTATAAAACTGTTGGTTTTGAAAGGTTGAATAAGTTATATAATGCAAAATTAATTTATATAAATCTCTGTCTTGTATAAACTAAATGTATTTGAGTCACTGGCTGAAAGTTCCTTGTGTCAGTTGATTCTGTTCTGTAATTAATGAATTATTTAACGTGTAGACACCTTAAAGTTATTAACTAACGTGCTAAACATACGAACAAGGCAAATCTCAACGTTATTTTTAGATAAAAAAAACACTAACACCGCTCAGAATTCGCCGCTGTACCGATGTCTTACCACATACAATAATTTGGAAAGGATCAGGGTGCCTAGTCAAAGTGTAAAATTCAGCGATGAATAGAAAAGAAAACTCAATGCGTGGGAGTGACAGTTTAAAACTCAATGTATGGAAAAAATGAATAGAAAAGAAAACTCAATGTATGGAAGTGAAAATGTTAGTGACAGACAGGGAAGTCACGTGACAACTTTCACATCCATGTATTGAGTTATCTTTTCTTGAATCAAGTTGAATTTTTCTTGAATCAATATGCTTTCTGTTGAATCAAGTTTTATCGTTTATATAATAATTAATCACTCAAGCCCGTTTATATAATAATTAATCACTCAAATTAAATTAACTTATATTAAAAGATTTACTCTAGAATCCAAACATTAAACTGAAAATCAATCGAAAATAATTTTGGAAATATTTTTAATCAAAATTACAATTATTTAAATGGTAATATTGTAAACATATTATTATGTCGAGGTAAGGTAACAAATATATAAAATGTACATACATAACACGACACCAATGTGGTCAGACAGACAGATATATCTGAACGAATGAACGAAGGCGCGTGCATAGTGTTTGGTATCCCAGGTGGTTGGTTGGTTTACCTCTGACGATATGACGGTGCGGGGTGAGGACGGGTGGGGGAGCGGTGGCTGCTGCTGCGGCGTGTCCCGTCACTCCCGAGGGATAGCTCGGCTCGGCATTAATACTTGATATCGTGCCACGGATCATAAGTCATATTTGTTTTGAATAACATAACATACATTGCGAGAGTAGACATAATATTATAAAACCACTCCACTTCTCTCTCCGACATTCGGCCGCAAAACACCGCAACACATCTCACGCGGTAACGTCGCATACGAATGATATCTAAAAACAAAAACGCTAAAAAATAACGGTCTTACTTATTAGATTTCGTTAAAAAGCTTACTAAATAATCAAGACTAAAATAGTTAAGATCGGTATTAAAAAATCTTAATTATAAACGTACACCAATATGTGACTAACTAGTCCGAATTGTTTACGAACACCCTCATTTATTTTTCTCATATGGCCGCATTGGCTTCACAGATGTCAAAAAATACATAAATACGTATAATCTTTGGATAACTGACATCGAAAGATCGAAACAAACACCATGTTGTGCCGTGTTTAGTCAAGTCAATTTGAACACTATTGCGGTATAGAAACAAGGAATTTAAATTGCATATTATTACGGAAATGTGTTGAGGAAAAATTACGCACAAGAATGTAGATACATATAAAAAAAAATAAACCATATTTGGATTGTTTCGCACTGTTAACTTATTGACGCGATATATTTTTTTTAAATCATAATCCGGAAGTTTTTTTAAGAGGACTATAGTCTTTTTATATATGTACCTATTTTAGGTTTCCGAGTGTGAAAATTATCTGTCATTCTCAAATATGCATATTGTGTCATATGCGAAAGTATCCGCCTTTTCTAAAATATTTAGTTCTATGACGCGTTAATCAAGCGTTTAACAACCACTCGACCCGTACTAACTTGACGTCAACTAAAGATAGTCACAGTTTATAAATACACTTTTTCGTTAATCATGTTCTAGTACCAGGTACTAAATATAGTTTACGTTTATAATTAAGACCGTAACAATTTATAAATTAAAATGCATTATTAACGGTAAGCACTAATTTGATCAAAACGGAATCATTTTGACATATCGGACAATTTCAAATATTTTAAATGAATTACATTTTATTTATTTTATTTTTTTTTGCTTCAGGCAATTCACCCTTTAAAGAGTGCTATGTGCCAATTATTTCATGTCAGAGGAGAAAAGTTAATTTTATTATAAATTTATGTCATTCAATGAAAGGAATTTTGAAATAACGGACAGTACACGTGAATTATTAAGAGACAAAAGATGTTGGATATTAAGTGGAGATTGGTGAGTGATTTTAATTAATTGTTTGTATATAATTTTGAAGGCGGAATTATTTTTACAGTTAATTATTTTTAAAAATAATTATTTTAAATAATTATTTTTAAAAATAATTATTTTAAATAATTATTTTTAAAAATAATTATTTTAAATAATTTTTTTTATTCATAATTGTGATGAAGTAGGTAGTTATAGTAAACGTATGTTGTGATGGAAAAAAGATGACAATGTCTACTTATTTTATAAATGTTCTTTGACGTATGGAGGTACTTCTCGGGCAACTAACAGGTACCTACCTACCATGTCAAATATTTATTCAACACGTACCCAGTAACAAATTGCCACATTCTAGAGACTTGTGATATTTATCGCCTCACAAGTATCCAGAATGGAACGAATATTTATATTTTAAATTAAATTTATATTTTATTTTATATTTTGTTACGCTTTATTTTATATTTTGTTAATGCTCTTGTATTTATATTTTGTCAAGGCTTTTATGCTTTATTTTACATTTTGTTAATGTAAAAATGCTTTTTTTTCTTGTATCTTATATTGATGTTTATGTTCTTTTTTAATTTAATCGATTGAAATTTCTATCGCATGATGTAAAAGCGTAGTGAAAATATATTGAAATTGTCTGTCTTAAAACAGGAATTATTCCTAGTTAGATAGACATAGGTAAAGTGATGGAATGATGCCAATCAGGGAGCACCCATGGTTTTTTTTTATTATTATTATTATTTTTGTGTATCATGTTTTTTGTTTTGTATATTTTTTTGTTTGTTTTTGTATAAATACTGAGTGGTCTCTGTGGTGTATTGTTTCTGTAAGTTTTCTTTTCTTATGTTAAATAAATATATTATTATTATTGTTATTATTGCTAAATTGCTAACCTTTGTAACAACGAACTTTTTAGGCAATTCACTGTTCAAAAATAATCTAATCACATGTGATAAATATGAATAATGTCGAGGCCAAATATTCTACAGAATTTAATACAAATTAATGATTAAGTTACTATTTGTAACAAACGGGTTTACAGTACCCGCAGTATAATATACATATCAACACACTCCATTCGGATTGCAATAAATTTCAAGTACCTAGACATTACATAGGTAAAATAAAATACAATTGAAATACATTACGTGTGTGTTACTTTTTGCCAAATGCGAAACTGCCGTAGGTACCTAGTGTATGAAAAGCATGACTCAATTGAATGCGACATTCTACACTTGGAATACTTTTATGAATGTCAAGATTGTTCAACCCTCAGAAGTCGCATAATAAGGAATGAAATACTAGAGTTGTATCTACCACTTCTTATTGTGGGGGTGGAACTCCAAAGTTAATGCAAATTTTATTCCTGGAATATTATCTGCCCAACACAATGTTTTTCTTCAAATACCCTTCAATTTTAACTCCTGAATAAAATATTTGCACATACTATTGTATTACACAAGACATATACATGTCACTCACTTCAATTCATTTGTCAATTTTTTTTATTAAACTCATGAATTTTTAAGCAAATTACATTGAAAAACCATACATCTGAGAATTCCACAAAATTTATTAATGTAATAAAAAGATTTATTAATGTTTATATATTTTACAGAACTTAAAAAAAATACATTTGAAACTATCTACGTAAATTACCAAAATCTTCTAAAAGCAAAATAAAATTATAAATTGGTTTTGAGGCCATTTTTAAAATTTAATGCATATTTTTTTCTCGTTGCACAATGCACTCAATTACTATTTTTTTAAGGATGGAATATATTATTGAGATGTATTCAAATCGTATTTACGTGTAATGAAATTGTTATATTGAAATTAAAAAAAAACTTTATAGGTAGGTAATAATGCAGTGAGAAATGCAATATAATGTGGTATCTATTCTAGTTAAGAGTGAAAACCAAAAATCTATGAAGGGGTACGTTATACTGATTCGAATAACGATATTCAATTTGATAGAATAATTTCAATAAAACTATACTTGGGAGACTCTAAAACAAATGTGAACAAAACAGACAACTTTTTTGGTAGAATGTAATTTGGGAATTAAGCTGCGATAACTTTGGAAAAATGAAGTAGTCCCATAAGTATAGGTACCTACCTATGTACAGTACACCTACCTATGTGGTGGGTCGTCAGATGAGAAATTTTCACGTCTAGGGTAACATGTAGTATTATAAGATGAGGTAGGTATATACATATATTTGGGTAGGTATCTTCCTGATGTTGGGGCACTGGGGGAGTGAGGACTAAAGGAGGGGGGGGTGGACGATGTTAATATTTGATGAAGCCGCGCGGGACACCTATAAGTCTCATTCGTCGCGAACTGCTCTTCTGATGTTGCCACTACTATATGGATGTGTGTTTGTATGTAGGTAATATCAAGGGTAGGTAGGTACCAGTGTTGCCTCTGGGCCTTGGGGGAATGCTTCGTATTATGAATGGACGAGGAGCCGTAAAATGTATACGAGTCTTCAAATTTATTGAACCAAGGCAGTTTTCAGCTTTTAACCATATCTGTAACTATATGGATATTAGATACATACGTATGTATGTACCGAGACATATGCAAGAATGAAACGATATTATATTAATGGAAAAAGGAAATAATTTGTTTGTTTATTTATTTAAGGGACAAACATTGTCTTATAAAATATACAAACATATAGCACTCTAAATAAGGTGAATTGCAATGTAAAGCCAATAAAAAAAATAACAAAAAAAACACTATAAAATTAGCAAAAAACAGACCAATTACGTTTGTCCACAGATGATGATTATCAAACAACAAAAAAAGTAAAAAACATTACAACAAAAAATATATGAAAATATTGTAACAGTTATTGTATGCTTGCCTGTGACGGGAAGTAAAAAGGATGGGATAAGGATTAATTTTGTTACTACTATGATATAAGGTAAAGACAAAAAAAAAAAAAATAGGTAAACAAATTATAAATATTAACAATAACAAGTTTTTGTAGCAGTTCTTACTAGCAGTGAATACATCAGAAAGTGGGATACTGCCCGAGAGATTGACATTTTAATTTTTTTTTTTACATTATAAAAATATTACATTGACATTATAAAAATACACTGTGATAAATTCGTTTTGATTTGAATTGGTGTTGCTTCGAGAAACGTAGAACGACTTGTTTTGTAGCTGCACCTTGTCAGCTGCAATATGTATAGCTTCATGATTCTCGAATACTCCCGACGATTAACGAAGATCAACGAACCATAGCACACCGCTGCATGTTGATACGAGTCAATTTACCTACAGATATTTATTCATGCATTGATCGTTCAATAGAGTAGAGTCGCGTTTAACCTTAATCTATTAGTTCAGACCCACGACATCACAAATTAATTAAGTTAT
The DNA here is from genome assembly GCA_963576475.1 of Molanna angustata. Taxonomy (NCBI): domain Eukaryota; kingdom Metazoa; phylum Arthropoda; class Insecta; order Trichoptera; family Molannidae; genus Molanna; species Molanna angustata. Next base: position 33,060,940 of record OY754965.1, read on the forward strand.
TATATATATATTGTAATTTCATTTATTTCGAATAAACCAGAGTTGATCATGTGAGTAGTTATTTTGATTGAAACCCTTCATCACTATAAATTATGTATTATCAATTATTGAATGAACTGACATAAGCAATATCATATTGGGAGGTAGATGTTTTAAATAAAATAGAATCCTTTTGAACACGCACATTTGCAATATAATCCTTCCGATTAAAACTAAATAAATAAACAGATACCCCCAAAGTTCCATCTGCCATTTTGTAATGGCGCATAAAATGAATCTTATATAATAAATCTGGACAGTCAACTTATGAATAAATCATTTTAAAAAGAAACATCTGATTCGCGACTACTCTCCAGTATACATTCCCCCGGTGTTAGCCCGCGGAACCTTCGGACGCCAACACGAGGACCGAGGGGTCGGGGTACAAGCCCCTCCGACTTGAAACGGAGTGTTCTTAGCGGCCGATTTCGAGACCAATCGGAGGCCCTGACGTGTGTGGTTGGATTCTCGGGGGCAGTGGTTGAACCCGATGGATGGTGGATATTTGTGTTTGTCCGATGTTGCGGCTGCGTCCGGTGGTGAACAGGGCCAATGAGCTCTATAGCGTCGCCGGCGTGGAAGTGGATCGCGATCTCCCTCTCCAGTATACAATCATTGTTATTCGGAAATGTTTCTCGATTTCATTATATGAGCTATATAAATCAAAATAAATTAACACAATAATTTCGAGAACAATTACTGATAATACGAACTTTAAGAAATCTACTTCATAAAATAGATAGCTGAATTAGGCTAGTAAAAAAAATATTAAAAAAATGTATTTTAACATGTGATGTGAAGGTAATAAATGTTTTTTTATTATTAGAAAATGAAGACATAAAATTATAATAGAAAAATAAATCAGCAATGTGAAAAGATTTCAAATAAATTACTATGCATACCTACTCGTTTTGCTTAATTTCAGTTGTCGTGATAAAAAAATGGTTGTAGATGAAAAAGCTTTCTAGACATAAAGTAAAGAACGAGGATAACAGCTAACACAATTAAAAGTGCAGCAAACCAAAATAATGAATTGGACAAAGATCCGAGAAAATGAATGCTCGAATATAAAATATACAGGAAAACGAAGACTCAAATATAATGCATTAACATAATTTTAAGATAGGTACACACGAACTTATCGAACTTTAAAGATACATCTGCATAAGTTGCCTATAGTAGGAAGTTGATTTTCCTCCCGTAGGAGAAATAGGTATATGATGTATGCATAATAATATATGTAGGTAGGTAGTATGTATACTAAAAGTTTCGCGAATAGACCTGATCGACATTAAAACAACATTTACCTTTCGTTAACCAGAACAAATATTTAGAGCACCTACGAAATTCTCAGTAAGTGATTTTAGCATAGTTATGTAGGTAGGTACTACCCAGTATCGAGGATTGTGTTTTTAGCGTCAAGTCTAATGTCTACCCATTACCGAAATTACCTTCAAATACACTCGTCTGCGATCCAATGGGCCGGCCGAAAGTTTAAGTAGGTACTCACCTGAAACAAAACAAAATAAGCATTAATGAAATTTGTATTTTAAATAAACCAATCATTTTACACTACCGTAATGTTTCGTGAGCAGGAGAATCTTTAGAATTGCATTTTAAAATCAACTACTAACAAAAATCATTGTATGTAGATGATTTTGGACAGAGTAAACTAGCCAGTAAATCCAAGTTTAACTATAAACAGGACATTTACCTTTCCCTACAGCAAAATCTTGAAAATATCTTAAAATAATCAAATACAAGAAATCGAAGTAGGTATATGGGTATATCATAATATTCTCTGACAATTTTGCGTACTTTGAAAGAAAATAATGTAAACAAACAGTATTTTGACGTAACGGACAGGTTACGTCAAAATGTTATGTTGTCAAAATGTCAAGTGAATTTAATTTGAATATGAGAGAACACTGTTTTTGTTTTCACTGTCCTCCCAAAAAGCATTAAATGCTTGTGCTGAGAAATGGAGTAGGTAATATTGTGAGGATAAAAAGTTGTCTATGCATAAATAAATAACATACCTACAACTTCAACATTTTGATACTTCATCTATTACAAGAACTATTAACTTCTTAGATCTATATTTGATAATAACTTAGCACTTTAAAGAGAAATAACATATATCATTAGACACAGAAACATACGTCACGTCGCGTCGTTTCAAATTATAATTCAGACCAAAATACCCGCGAATAAAGAATATACCGAGGGAAATGGGAGTTGTGTAGAAACGAAATGAGCGTTGTAGAAATGACCACATTATGGGAGGTAAGTAGGTATATACAATACATACATATGTAGGTAGGTAGGTGTGATGAACGATTAAACGGATTCACATACAGAAGTTATTTTGTGTTGAACAATTACGCAAGCAAGGATGAATTCATTAAATCTTCGCCTGTAATCATTTCACCCGACAGCGACATTCACAAAGGATTAATACCCACACACTCGTAATTGAATATTATTAGGTACCTACTAGTATTTATATGACGCACGGAAAACAAAAAAGAGAAATAATTTATAATAATTATCGGACGATTTGTAAAGCGACAATTTCACCACGAAATCTACCTATAGGTAATGAATCTTAACCGAGTAGATTATAATTAAGGAAAGTTTGATACTTGTTATTGTTGTCATATATAATCTATCTATAATATAATTACTGTACGCCATGTTTTTTCGTCCTTCAACGGATCGCCAGTGAAATAATTTTTCCTTAAACAATTTTCACGTTCGAAATTTTTATTTAAAATAAAAAAATAGATTGATGCAAATTAATTGTTTAAAATATATTTTCTGCATAAATTGACAATATCGTTGTTTAAAAAGGAATTTTAAACATTCAGAATAAATTTTAACCGTAATAATCTGCGAAATATCCATTTTGAATACCTACTGATAACATTGCTTTCAATATGTCATAATAATACGCAAAAAGATGACAGGTAATGTTTTCGTTTAATCGCATTATTTAATTATATATATGTATAATTATAATTTATCATCATTATTGTATTATTATAAAAAGATATTCAGTCTTAACTGTTGTGTACTGTTCTAAATGATATTTCGAATGTACATTCAAATTATCAATGTTTGTAATTTCAAACAAACGTATGCATTTCATATAACGCATTTCTTTCAAAACATTGTCGAAAATATATATTTTTTTAATTTCCACATTTTTACTATAAAAATACCGTTTTATTACTTGATTTTAACGTTTTCACGCAAAGATATTTAGTTTTTAAATGTTGTGTAATGTCCTCAATGGTATATTTGATGATATTTAGTTATATAAGGTTACTTCGCAACTGTCGCGTAGCGGCAAACAAATAAGCCGCGCAGCGGCCGTTGGGGGTTGGGCCGCGATAGCGGACAGGGGCAGAGCCCCGAGTCATTATAATTGTTATACCTAGGTACATTTCCAAAATAAAATAAATAAATAAAATATCATAAGTCTACTGAATACAACTTGTTATTTGGTGTGATACCTAATTTTTTTTTAAAGAATGAATATGTCCTTGTAACAAGTACCTACATATACATCCTCATACATTCCCTAAACTAAGCATAAATCCTCGTACTATAGGTGAATGAAATCGGTCGCGGCAGGATTCGAACTCGCGATCACTGGATTACTAACCCAGTGAGCTAACCGCTCTGCCACCACCCATCTTGAAATTTGATCTTCTTACGGTGCCATGTCAGGTTCCCCAAACTGTGGCTATCACTTTATTCAACGACTTCCTGTCCATCGCCAGCTCGGAGAGTTGCACGACCGTCCCAATGCCGGATGTTCCTCAGTCACATATGTTTACAGCCTACGCCTCTTCCTAACTCAATCCTTGAGAATTAATTGCGGTACACCTCGGACCTCAGTTTATATTAGATATTTTTCGTTGGTTTATGATGGATTTTCAACTGTCAGTTAGAGTCGTCGCTCTTTGTAAGACCAGAAATGAATAATCTATTGACATAGTATTGTAAGTTCCCCGGTAATCAAAACAAAAATAAAGAGACATAAAATAACACAAGTTTTTGACCTCTTCTGTCCGCTTTATTTTATCGGTATTTTTTCACGAAATGGACAGCAAAATGCATTTTACACTGAAAAATAGGTTAAACAATCGAAGAAACGATTCTCGGATTGAAATAAGCGAAATGCATTTTTTTAGGTCTACAAAATACAAAATACCTTTGGTGATAATACTAAGCGATATTTGACCATTTAGAAATTTATTTTATAAAGACTAAAAATAAATAATTTCATTGAAAGTAGTATTACCTACATTCGATTAAAATAATATTGGCTTTTTCAGTTTTGAAGGTAACTCCACGCTCTGAACGTATATGCATTAAGGTAATGTACAAACGCATGAACTGTGTAGTAAATGTTAATCCGAAAATCCCAATCGCTAAGTCCTGGTAATCCATAGTCCATAGTGGGACGCTATAATTGAATTACATTTATCTGTTTCATAAAGGATCGATATGGGTAGGTACATATATTTGGGCATTAAATAAAAATATAACAATACATTAAGTACCGGCCTGCCTATACTATATCTATGTACATTAAACTTAATATTATTTCTGTGTCTTGTGTAAGCTCCTAAGCAGATTAACGGATAAAATAATCTTAGAAAAATGGATTATTTGTAGGTACAAAATCAAATGCGTTGTTTTGTTAACACAAGATAATCTGCTATTTTTGTATCTTAAAACATAATGGATGAGTTGAGTATTTATAAGAGTAAGTACCTACCTGCTATTGGCTAGTTATTGAGAACACTTAAAGCACTATAGAAACATTCGTTTTTGAAAATTATTAAATATTGGGTTTTTCGAAGTCATTTTGTGTTTTTACTCCTCACTAACCCAAGAGGATATTGTGGGGAGTTATTATTTCGCATTTTTAAGAGTATTTTTTTTATTGCAGATTATCAACTAGTATCGTGCTGAGATTGTATTCTGAAAGTTTCATCACAATAAATCTGTGTGTTTGTGCTATGTACGGCGTGTTTATTTTACTTTATCGATTATAGACAAAAGTACTCATTCGATTATTTTCTAATTTTGCAAATATGTATATTTAATACTCGCTTAGACCCCATTAGATTTTGAACGATATATGAATAGTGCTTCTCAATTTTATTGACTGTCACATATTTCAAAGTGACCCCAAGCTCAGGAATTTTAAAATTTGAAATTTCTATTTTCAAATTGGTAAAAAGACACATCACTTTCATAAAATGACATTGAAGATTCATCAAGTTTTCATAATAAAATATATATAAAAAAAAAATTTAACTAATTCATTTCATGAAAATTCTGAAATTTTTCCATAAAAAAATTGAATACTTTATATAATGACTTGTTAGTGAGGAGTTTAGAGTTGGCCACAACCCAATCGATCTTTTATGACAATAAAAGACGGAAATTAAACCAAATAGTTTCAAATGATCACGAAGGTCGAATTTGATACATTAAATTTTTCAGCGATGTCACTAGTCGATATTAGGCGCAATCAATAATAACTTTATTTCGTCTTTATCAGCCACAACTGACTCCAGAACGTGGTGCGACATCAACATCAAAATTTTTGAAATGAAACTTACTTTTGCCGCATTCTGTCAATAAACCTAAAATATTTCATACTTAAAAAAAATTTTATACAGAGTAAAAAAGGAAATGACGCAAATAATTTATTTATTTTATTTATTTACGGCAAATTGCCTTTTATACATAAACAACAATTAGGTACACAAATTGAAATGCTATCGTATTATCATTTTTGTCGAAATTACTTTCTGAGCAATCTATAAGATATATATTTTTGTGACGTTGTGTAACATTTGGACATAGACATGCACGGTACGTGTTGTAAATACTACGGACTTTGAAGTTCAGATTATATAACGTATATAGTATTATGTAATACAAATGTGCGGTTATGTCCTTGTAATTCCAGCGACGAGTATTTTTGCATATATGTATATAAATGTATGTATTTGCCTCTTAACAACATTCCAGATTGGTGGCGGTAATTTTATCCCGCGGTGAGGGGGTTAAATACGCGACCGCAGCGCGCGACCCTTTTAATCCCTACACAACCCCCTACGCCCCGTGGATTCCGATTAATGTGAATTTTATTTTATGCATTAAACTTAAGACACGAAGTCGGAGCTTTTGGACGCGTCCGTGCGTCCAAATTTTGTTAATGTGTTTTTCATAACGACTGCTACTCCCGCATCAATATTATACTATACCCGCCCTCGTACCTGCACATCACCCCTTTCTTCAACGAAAATATTTTAAATTATATAATATGTATACTCTGTTTAATTTGCTAGAGCGTTCTATTGTCAGTTCTTTCTAGTTATACCATTCGAACTGGCGGAGGAAAAAAGGATGGAAAATCATTACATATAAGCTTCGGAAATAACTTCCTTGTTGCACTCTGAAGACGGTCACTAGAAGACCGATATTAGTTGTGTCATTATATTATAGTGAAACTAAGACTTGTTTTATTGTACATAAAAAACATTTATAACTTAAAATAGTGTTAGCAACATGCAACGATGATGACCTCATACAAAATATGAAATAATATAGACAATATCAAACGGAAATATAATAAAGTAGTTAAATAATAACGTTATTTGTAATATTTCTATTTTTGTCAGCCAAGCAACAGACATACATATGGTTGATAATGATTTCGTTGCGAAAAGTCGTAATCGAAAAATCTCATACAGTCGTAGTTTTAAGATTTACTTCAAAACATGTTAATTCAGTGCTATGCGAGGATCCCTTTAGGGCTCGAAATAAAAAACGAGTTTAAATAGCAGTGTTTATTGAATACACCAAAAAATACAAAATTCGTGTTCCAGAAAGAATTTTTTTTTAAAGTATACAAACTTAACTGTCGCTTCAATTATTTACGCGTCCTATAAATATATGTAGTAACAAGTAGTAACTTTCTTGAGAACCGCCAATACAGCCGACACTAAAGTTTGTAAGCAATGGAAAGACATATAGCATGTATTATTATCAAGCAATAAAAAACGAGCTTTTACAATATAAATTAAAATTATATCAAGGAAAACAATAAAATTAAAATAAAATATAGATGTACTGTGTAAAATTCAAATAAACATTGAATTATGATGTATTTACGAATTCAATGACTAAAATATCAATAAATCACAATTATTCTCAATAACATAATATGTAACACACAAAGAGGCAGTAGGAAGCGAAAATCATGTAACGATTTATGGCCACGTAAGTATTGACATAAGTTTCAATAAGTGGTATTTATCAACAACATGAGAAACATGACAGTAACGAACGATTTAGTAATTAATGAGAGTTTGGTTTGGCGGAGCAACAAGAGTGGAATGATTTCACAGCGAGTTGAAGATGTCACGGATGTCATAATAAGGAAATGTTAATACGGTGTGTTAATAATTCTAAGGAAACCACTTAAGTTTCTACATATACCTACGTAGTACTATGGTAGGTATCACACACAATAGGAGAGCGACACGACACATGCTATATATAACTATAATGTATCGTGATCCCAACAATGAATATATCATCAATAATAAATATGTACATGCATATTACATATGTACTTACATGAAAATCTTTCACACGGGGTGAAATATTTTCACAACACAATTTTTTTATTTTTTTTATTAAAATGTATATGTCCTTGTCAAACAAGTACATAGTAATAAATACACAGTAATAAACACACATCATCTACATGATACATAGACATTATTATTATTATGAAAATAATACTATAGTTCAATAGGTGTGTACTACACAAGTACAACATATGAATGTCGGATGTTGTCTATGTGTTATATTTATTATTTGCTATTCATTATAAGATTTTCCTTCCATAAGGCCTTCTCTTCCTTCAGTTTGACATGCGCATAATTACTACTTATAAATGTGTCACATGATTTTAATAACTTTCTATAATATTTTTTTTAAAACATAGTTTTAATTGAGGATATTTTGTCAAGTTTATCCATACCACTTGGAAAGGTGTTGAATATTTTCGGTATGCTTACTTTAAGTGTCCTTTCACCGTAATAGTTTGTCCATCTGGGAATTATCAATGTATTTTGCGCAACATGTCTGGAATTATATACATTTTTACAAGTATTTTATATTCATTAGAGAAGTAATGATTTAATATGACTCGATAAGTGTATAATTTGTAAACTGGGAGTATTCCTGTTACACTGAATATCATTTCATTTTTATTTTTTCATTTATATAAATCTGATTTGGGTATTATTAGTTTTAACAATCTCGCTTGTAACGATTCAACTTTGTCTAAATACGTTTTAAATGATTTACCCCATACATCTATGCCGTATAGAATTAAGGATTCAGCAAGTGATGTATAAATTAGCTTTAATACTGTATACGGATTTTTTTTCTTAAAAGATAGTTTAGTTAATACATTTCTAAGTTTATTACAAAGTGAAAGAATATGTGGTTACCAATGAAAGTGTCAATTTTCATCGCTAGATACATTTCAGTTCTACTTTAAGTATATTTTCATATGGACAGGAACCAATTATATATTTTTGTGTATGTAGACATTCATAATCATTCGATTTTATACTTACTTGTTTTCTAGTTATGTATGGTGAGGTTATATGTATAAGATTAGTTTTTTTTGCATTAATCGATAGGTTATTATCATGCGACAAATTTAGAATACCAATATAATTGCTTTATAATGTTTGTATAGTGAGTCAAGATCTTTACTGTAGGCCACAAAGGCGGTATCATCAGCAAACATGATCATGTAGCAGTTTTCTATAGTAAGTGCTTAGTAGTGGTATAAGGTATAAAATATATATCATCAATATCCTATGAAAATTTCGAATGATGCCTTTTAAATTACGGTACGTCAAACAAAATAATTTTATAATGTCGATTTGACTACGAAATGTGATTTAATCGATAGATACTGATTTTCATCGTTTTGTAACAATCGTGTAGTGTATAGAAAAATAAATAAGTAACTGCACCGAAAGAGTCAATAACCTGAAAATATTCCTCATAAATCACAATAGGTAATAAACCTACATTTCTATTCACTTGATGTATTAACACTATTTTTGGGTCAAAGCAATTAAGAATCACAAAAATATAAATTTTATGAAAAAGATATAACCTAGTTATTTTGTATTGCTTCTCGTGCAAATAAGTCATGTCCTGAAGATGTTTTACAGTCTCACATCCAGACTGAAATCACGCTAAAAAAATGTTTCCACTGGCAACCGAACCCAGAATATGGTCTCAGGAGTCAGATATCTATCAAACTTGAGCCACGATGGCCGAAAAGTTATAATAATAAATAAGGTTCAAAGAATGAAACAAAAGAACATTTTTTAAACCTTCTTTTGAAATTATAATTATTTTATATCACGCATTTTTCCATGGGTAGAAAGTATAATATAATTATCATGTTTCTTCCATTCACCAAACCAAATATTTTTTACATTGGTATTTTAAAATTATTTTTGACTACACAGAACTATGAATGTTTTTTGTTTAATGTAAAATCAATTCACGAGCGTCTATTAAAGCACAGACTTTCATAACATTGCGTATATTTATAGTTTCTACTAATTGGATTTCCTTTGACAACACACATAACTTAGTTTTCAGGTCAAGGTCTAACTTTCCATGCCATAAAACAACACAATATTCATATAGTTCAATCCAATAAGTACATAATTATTGTACTATAAATATTGTAAAATAACATAACGTAATGGCGATAAATGATGTATGTTAGGTATATAGTGTTTTCAGCGCGCTAAAATTATTCCTATGTCCACCACAGCCGCATATTATATGTACGTAGGTATTATATCAAACATAAAATTTCATATCAAATTATATAAATCCTCTGGTATATTTGATTCTGATTCGGATGAAGGCGACCAAACTAACGCTCCGGATGATATCAGGAAAAATCGAACGTATGGTCGAGAGGGTCGGTAGTGGATAAGGACCCACATCCCCGCAAATATTCAATGCAAAATGGTCCAATTTAACGTAAGCGAGTCCGTGCGTAATCAAAATTCCAAACATATCCACATTTATGTAATCCTTACACCACATAAATCCCAAACGCTCATAGCCTCTTGTGTTAAGGACATACTGGCTTGTATATAAATTCGTTAAGGATCATAGGCCAAGCGGATAAACCCTCTTTGTTAAATCGTTATTAATATTTAACTTTTATTGCCAAATCCACGTAAATAATATTTTTACGATACAATTACAGACATATCGATTCTTTCATTACAAATATTGCAGATGAAAAAAACCTCGTGTTATACGTTATTATTGTTTCATGTTTTGCTGTAATATCGTAAACATTTTATGTAGGTACTAGTTTTTATTTTATCTACATAATATAATATATTGATGGCGTTGATATTGTACAGTTTTATTATTGGGTTTGTACAAATCAAATATCTGATTATGGTTTCACTAAAATTTATTTCCTTCGCTGAATAACTAAATCTTCATGAAACTGAGTTTTAGAACCATTTTTTTATCACTAATCTATGTACGTATTCAAGTTTTATATGCAATCATGTGTAATGTAAAAAGTTGTTAAAAATTTAAAAATGTTTTAAATGAGATTGTATGAGATACCAATTATTATAAAATAATTTATATAGTGTCATTGATTGTCATCTATCTTTACTTTGAGAATGTTTTCTCAATATTATTTTGAAAAAACAAAACCAAAATTATTCTATGCTTCCAAAATATTATGAATTAACTGTAATATTCATATAGTCGGTATTTTGGAAGGGCTATTCAAATGAGGAATCTTTCATTAGAGACATAGACACAATTTATTTTAATCGCGTTGTAAAAATAAATTGACCACCACATTCCCGGCTTAATTCACTTTTTCTCTCACCCCATCAAATATTTTCTCCGTCCTCGACCGCCGTAATTCGTCGTTCCCGTCAACACTTTGCGGGAGTCGAAAATATTCTAGTCCGAATCTGTAGTTGGTACATGCAGATAGTTGGCTATCAGCCATGGTCCACTCGCTATCTTGACTATCTGGAGGAAGGCAAACTATCCCCTGGGAAGACTTGCACACCACATAGGATACCTCCGACCTGACAGGTTGCGGGTCCCTTTTTATACATACACATAATATCTACATACTGCTGGTTATTTTAAATAGGAAAGTACTTACTCACATGTTCCGAGGAATCTTCAAAGGTATATTTTATTTAAAAAATGTTAACTTTTGTAGTTTTAAATCCTGCGTAGAATAAACATAATGATAATTTAGCTGAGATATTTTTCGGAATCAAAAATGCATAAGACAATAATTGCAAGTCAAATAATAGAGTCGGAATCAAAAGATCATGCTGAAAATCAAAATGAAAGTGGTCGCGAGTTCGAATCCTGCCTCGACTGATTTCGTTCACCTATAGCACAAGCATTTATTTGCTTATTTTAGGGAACGTAGGAAGATGTATATTTACTTGTTTCCAAGGACATATTCATTTTTTTATTTAAAAAAAAAAGCTACTTCTGGGACATGTTCTCCAGAAACATGATCATTTTGAGTCGGAAAAATAGTTTATCTTTTTATCTTTTCTTTTGGTTGTTATTTGTATGAAAACTTATTGTCTTAATCACCATTGGCGCTACAGCACTGTGTGGGCCCTGGCCTCCTCCAGAATCCTTCTCAGCCGTCCCTGTCCTGCACCGCTCTCCTCTCTCATTTCCTCCTATTGTCTCAATACATGTTTCAATATCATTATTATTAGTGTAATAAAGGTTTTAGAGATATACCTATCTTGGTAAATTTGAGTACCTATTTTGTAAAATTATATTTTTTTGCTTTAGGACATTTTTAATGTGAAGCGGACCTATGCTATTGGGATATTTAAATATATCTTTAACTTCTAAATATTCTTTCAATTCGTGTTCCTCGACCTGTCTCCAACTACTCAATTGACAAAATGTTGTTTCTGTACTACAGTTTGTGAATATAATTTATTTTTATACAGTCAAAATATTGTGATCGTTTTTTTATAATTTCAATTACGTACATAAATGTTTTCGCTCACAAACAACACTATGTTAATAAAGTTTAACAAAAATACAGAACAATAGCTATGAAGAGCCACTTATTTGTGGTAAACAATAACATATTACTTTATAAAAGTATGTATATAGTGATAATAATATAAATCAAATTTTTATAGCGACGTTTTAAGGTAAAATACCATTCTCAGGTCGCTTTTGCTTATTTCTTAGCTCTACGAAACAAATAAGTCTTAAGTAATTAGCTGAAGGCCCCAAACGCTGCTCTTCACATATTTCAGAAGGCAATTTAGTCAATTTTATACGTCCATTTACACTAAAACCACGATCAAAGTAAGTCGATTTATTGGCTCTATCCAATTCCTTTAAAGCATTGGGATTCTGTGGTTCTGACGATCTAAATGGTAAGCATCTCTCTGATGGTACATTCCTCTGAAACAGTTCCCGAATATAGTGCGGAGTCTTGAAAACCATCAAGCCCACTTTGTAATCTATTCGCTCTGGACACCTTAACCAGTGCAGCTCGTTTAAGAGAGGCGTTATGTGGCATCTTTTATCCGCCCTAAAGATCAGCCCCGCAGCTGCGTTTAACACCAGTTGCAACCTATTTAGTTGGGCAGACCAGCATATATGGCATTTTAATAATCCAACATAGACACAACAAAAGTGTTTGCCTCATTTTTGGGCAAACTTTAGCGGATATCTTTAAGCTTTCTCAGATGTAAGAAACATGAGCTAACAGTTTTTGACATCTGAAGGTCAAGCGATAGTTTCTTGTACAAGTACCTATTTCTCCATTGATATTGATAGGAGCATTATCAATGAGATTTTGTCGCCACGATGAAGCTATCCACATAAATTAGGTTTTGGTTGGGTTTAAGTAGGTATGTGAAAAGAGAGAATCAGTTTGGCGGGAAAATATGATAGGGATTCTTTTTTTATTATTAAAAAATAAATAAAAATAAAATAAATGTAACTCAAATATTTCTAGTAATACCCCGTTGTGCAGGTGTATTTTAGAAAAAAATGATGACCTAGAGATTCTAGAGGTCCTCCTGTCAAGATTAAAACTAAGAAAAATATCCACTGTTCTGAAATCTTTTGTAGCTTTATATTTTTTATATAACATTACTTATTTTATTACTTGTACAACTCTTTCACACATTTAAACATATACTAACTCTCGCGCATATAGGTATACCACACACACACACACATATATATATAAACACATACTATCCACCGATCTATTTTCCTCGTTTCTTGCTTTCTATCCCATTTTTCCATTTATAATTTTTGTTGCAATAAAATAAAGTTATAATTTATTTTATTTTTGCTACGACCGATTTCGTTCACCTATAGTACAAGCATTTATCCTTAGTTTAGGGAATGTATGGGGGTGTATATGTAGTTGTTACAAGGTCATATTCATTCTTATTTTTTCAGTGAATCGAAATAGGCTAAAATTGTTTTTGTTAATGTAAAATTGAATGTATCATTGTTATTAATTTAATATGTAGTAGGTACGTTAACTTACTTTTTTAAAAATAAATAAAAAAGTTACAATAGTTTAAAAATTCATAAATGTAATACTAGACAAATGCAAAACAATTACATTTATATGGAAATAAAGAATTTCAATTGCCTCTCAGATAAAAATAATAAAACAGATAAATGATTTAAAATGGTTCAAATAAAGACTGAAAAAACATTTCAAAATCTAATCTTGGTGTATGTAATGATGTATGTATTGATATGACCAAAATTGTTTCGAATTGCCCGTTTTGTATTGTTTTTTGTTTGTTAATAGCTTTTTTCCATCATTGTTTAACTATGTATTTATTGTATTATCTAATATCAAATGATTCCCTCATCAAGTACCTACAAGGTTTTAACCTTTTTGATGAGGTAATGCAACAATTATTCCATAGTAAATATCATTATGTATTTTATAAATTTATTTGTAATATTGTTAAACAAATAAAAAAGGATGCTAAATAAATAAATAAAAATAAAATTGTAAGATTTTGAATTACCAAATAAAAAAATAATTTTCACTCAATTAGGGTTTAACAATGTTTTTAAAATTATTATGCGAGACTCGATTTGTGAATAAAACGTCTCTGGCAACGATGTTAAAATGAACTTCCACCCAAAATTGTGAAAATATTCAATTGCTGGTACGCACCATTAAAAGTGACCTACGGTTATGTAATATATATTATGTAGGTAGGTACCTCATCCATAGCACAGCACATATTCAGAAAATATTATGTTTCTTGACATGCCTTGATATATTTAACCCTTATCTTAACCGCGCAGCTGTAAGGGTGAAGGTTCACCTTTGGTAAAGAACACATTTTGGTATGTTGTAGTGTATTATTTGATAGCAGAACACACGGGTTGACACGAACTGTCTTAAAATATTATTATCGATATCCTTTGGGCCCTTCCCACGTGCCACGGCCAGGCCAGTTGTTTTATATCGATACATAACGTTAATACATTTACATTACATATCTTTACAAGCTATATGTAAGTAAACCAAAATATTTTGTTAGCTGCGACCAGTTCATGCAACTATACTTTGATGTAATATTTATTTTCGTTTTTTTTTGTGGAATGCAGTTTTTTTCTCAACGTATATTTGATTGTTTCATTCATGTTTTAATAATTTTTATTTTATTTTTGTCCTCCAAAATCTCAGGCAGTGGTTCGCGATTCTGGATGCTGCGTAATGAGTTTAGTTTGATGATCGCCAAACTCGTCTTAAAACAGTTTGTCAGTGCAAGATTAGGAGCGGCACATGAAAGAAAATATTTCATGTTTTTCTTAATGCTTAATATACATCGCACTAATTAGTTTCCTTCAGAGGGTAACTATTAGCGATGATTTCATAAATTATAAAAATTCTTTGCCAATCTATGACAGAATAGGTACAGAATCCTAATACATAAAAGATAACAAATTACGCACAGAATAATTATGTCAACAGATGCTTAAATTATTACAATAGTCTTGACCCCCAACCTGATATATTTAACTCCACACAGACATCGATGAAACGCCAATTACGCGCAGTTATTGGTAATATTACTGGTTAAAAATCAAACCTACTTTCCTTAAACATTCATCCCTTCCTTATCAACGCTTTCCTTTATCCATTACCCTTCCCTTTCCCCCACATACACTCACCATCTTACAATGACTACCCAACATTAATAATGTTAATAATTTAAATATGTAAAACTTTATAATTGGCTATTTATTTTGTATTCTCATTTGAAATTAAGTATTATAAATGTATAGCTGTTAAGTTTCCAAACAAATAAAAAATAATAAAAAAAAAAAATAAAATAACTATATGGTTGAATTTGGATATTGTATAAATAGAAATGAAAACAAAAATAAAAGTTTTGTTTCATTTTGTAAAGAATGTAAACAAAATATATATAAAATAAATAGAATGACTTCAACAACATATTTTTTAAGAAATGCCCGAAAGTATTGTTGGTCGGTAAACTAAAACAGAGTTTATTTATCAAATTGTATTTGCTTATATAATATTTATAAAGCATGGGTACACGAAAAGCTAGACAGAATAATTTTCTCCGAAAAATATGGTGGTACAATAAAAAATATTTAGAAACAACATATACAAAATTTCTTATTAAACGAACAAATTCGACAATAAAAACATCCTATCCAGAATATGAAATTATTCAAGTCAACTAAAAGCTTTATCTTATGTACCCACGAAGATTTCTATAACAATGTATGATTTACGCAATCGTCCTTACATTGAACAATAGAAAAAAACCGAATCGATCATCAATTGTTTGTTATATAATACGATTTTCCTTTAACCAAAGTAATTCATAAGGTCACATTGTTGAAACGCTACGCAAGCGAATAAGCCACACCATTAATATCAGTTTCTGTGATTTGTGAGATATTATAATTTCAAAAAGAACCTCACAATGATAATTATTATTAAGTCAACTTATTAAAATTAATGTTATTTTGCATTAATATTGCGCAATAATTAATGTCGCGTAATATTTTTTCTTCATAATTTATTTCACGAAAAAAATACTATTTTCTTTTAAAGCGCTAAGTAGTGTAATAACAGGCGACGTTAAAAAGTAAAGAAAATAATTTATTCAATTTTTCTTGATTAAGAATATTACGAACCTACAATTTTACTGGTCTAAAAAGCAAACGATGTAGGTACACAAACATACCTTCAGTCAGTTAAGTACGGTAGGCATAATATATATACATACATACCTATAATAATAATTCTTGAAGGGGACGACGCGACGTGGCGGTGTTGTGGCTGGTTGGTTGGTACTTACTCATATTATACCGCTCGGGGGAACATTTACCCTAAAAAACCGCTGCATTATATCAATGCATTGTTACATAGAACAATAGACTAGGAAATTCCAAAACGACTTGAACGTTCCTAACCGGGGGAATTCTTAACATTTAAAAGTTTGTAATTCTTTGTGAAATACTGTCAGAAAGACGCCAATTTCGCAGATATTTATATTGTAGGTACTCGCTATCTCTCTTTCTCTAATATAATAATAAAATTCTGGTAAGAATGTACATACAACTTTGTCTTTATATGTATTATTTTAAATACCTTTTAGTAAGAGAGATAGCAACGTTTTCAATGAATCATTTTTTATGACTGTTTTTTTGATATACTCTTTCTTATTGAATATAGGTATGAAAACGGCTCTGGCACCTGGGAGTGGTTGCTTTTATCAGTGCGCATTCTCTTTATATAGGTGAAAATTGCAGATTTTAATATTATCGGGACAAGAAATAAGGACGGACCTCCACACTATCCTATCTTGACAAACATGTTTTGTATAGAAAACAAAATATCTTGAAATATTCATTAATTTTGATTTAAGTGTTTATAGTTTGGTATGTACCTATTATTCAACTATAGGTACATAAGTGCCATCGACAGTTGGACTCAATTGTTACATGCAACTAGTACTACTGTATTATAAACTGTCAACAGATTCTCTTGTACAAAAAGCAATAACAAACCAAATAGTACTATTTAACGTAAAATTAAGTATTAAGTTTATTTTACTAAGTTTATATAATAAGTAGGTACAAATAAACATTTCAAACAAATTTCACACACTTTGAGTAAATAATTTTAATCAATCAAAGGTTAGGACGTTTTGAGAACATTGATTATTGAATCTAATTTTGAGATTCAATTACCAGAGAATTTTTAAACCGTTACATCTGAAAAAAATAACGGAAGTTCAAACGGAAATTCTCCAATTAACATTTTAGTTTTATTTGAAGAGCTATACCAATGAATTGAATTCAGCGCCATGTTATCGATAAAAAAAATAGAATATTACTGTACTTAAATTTTCATATTAATAATTAATTTCTATCAATAAATAGTTTCAAGCTTAGGAAAAAAATATTTACTAGAATCTTACGGTTATGTAAAAAAAGAATCCATTGTTATAAATCCACAGTTTGAAGATCACAGACATTGGAATAGAACAAGGCATATAGAATGAATGATAGAGAGATATTGAAACTTCAACATGAATAAACACTTTGACTGAACTTCGCGTTCGAATTATTTTAAATTGCCTAAATGAGTCAAAAAAATAGTTTTTTGTGGAATACGAATAAAAAATGACATTAACGACAGAGAGAAGGACACTAATGGTTGTTAATAGTCCGCCACAACTAAAATAGTTAACATCAAAAAGTGAGAAATATGTGCTTTCTGTCACGATAAATGGCATTTATGTCTGGCAGCCGGGAGATGACATTGAAGAAAAATAATAACGATCAACAAAAAACAATATTTTCTTGTTCTTTTATATTAAATATTATAAATGACTAATTAAACACCTGAAAAGAAAATAAGTTGTGCGTTCAAAAAAAAAATAGATGTGCATGATTCATATAAAAACGAGTGGGTTGTGGCCAACGCTAAACTCCTCACTAACAAGTCACTTTACAAAGTATTTAAATTTTGCATGGAAAATATTTAGCATTTTTATGAATTTAAATGAGTTTATTTAATTATTTTGGATTTGAATATTTAATTATGAAAAATTGAAAATTCTTCAACACCATTTTATGAAAGTGATGTGCCGAAAGTACCGATTTGAAAATAAAAATAACAAATTTCGAGTTTTCTGAGCTTTGAGAAGCACTATTCAGATATCCTTCAAAATCTGATGGGGTCTAAGTGAGTACAAGACATACAAATTTGCAAAATTTTAAAAGAATCGAACGAGTACTTTAGTCTATATTCGATAAAGTAAAATAAACACGCCGTTCTAGTACACAGCAATAACACACAGATAATTGTGATGAAACAATGTCAGCATGATACTATATAGTCTAATTCTTCTATTTATGTATTTTTTTCTTATTTTATGTAGACCATTGGGATAGTTTTTTATACAAACTATTTCTTATAGTCTAATTCTTATTCTTCTCTTTTTTATTTAGACTTTTGGGTTATTTTTAAGTCTAATAGTCTATTGTGCAGATATATTATTAACGATATGCACATTTGATGAAAATACATATGTAAAAACGAATGGGATGTGAGATGTGACGATGTTACCAGCACTAGAATCTTTTCAATACTTTTGTTTAATCAAATTTATATCATCCTATTTTGAATAATTTTCAACACCTACATATTTGATTTCGTTGACAATATTTAAAGAATGGGGGTTGTGGCCATTACTGAACTCTTCACGTTTATATTCAAATTAAAAACTATTTACCATAGTTTCAATCTTCTTCTTCTTCGTTAATGTAGACTTTTGTGTCAATTTTAAGTCTATCAGTCTAATTGTGCAAAAATATAATACACAATGAAAACTTGATGAAAAAATATAAAAACGAATGGGATGTGACCAACACTAGATCTTTTCAGTACATTATTTAATCAAATTTTAACCACATCCCAACATCCAAAATTACTAAATTTTCAATAGGTACATATTACATATTGTTTTCGATGATAATATTTAAAAATGGGGGTTGTGGCCAAACCAATCTCTTTACAACGTTGATAAACAGTCATATTTAAAACCATTTCGCATAGTCCATGCGTGCAAAAATTGTATATTCATTCACACTTTATAGCAATATATAAAAAAGAATGGGTTGTGGCCATCACTTAAACATTTTACAATGCTTAAACTCAATCAAATTTCAAACCACTTTTCATAGTCTGATTTTGCAAAATAATTGGGTGACAATATTATGAAAACGATTGCTTATTCCTTCACAATTTTACATTCTTGGCCAACGGCGGGACATAAAAGCTAGTACATAATATTCTATGTAGATGTAGTACTCCGTGCAAAAAGTGAGTCTGGAATATCGCGCGTTTGACGCTTTGGTTGACAACATATTTCAGTTTTCCTTACATTTCCAAACATCCTAAATAACTTTTCTCTAAATCTAAATAAACAATGTGTTTTTTTACGACAAATCAATCCCAAAACAATTCACATTAGTCTTATATATGTACTAAAACGTCAAAAATCCTCCGGATAAATGCCTCACTACGATTCATACAAAATTCTCATCTAGTATATTATAATAAAAATCTATGGTTTATTCCTTTCACAATACTACCAACATGACGTCATAAAAATTCAAACAATTGTAATTTCTGATAATTGTGTGTTCGGAAAATTGTTTTTCGAAAAAATGTGATTCGAATAATTGTCATTCGTAAAATAGATTTTCGTAAAATTGAGCATTCGAATAATTGTTTTTCGAATCATTTTCCTGTCACCATAACTTGTCACATTCTGAAGATGGCCAACAAATGACCAGTATTGTTCAGTTTCTAAAAATAAAAGCGAATCTTTAAACTAATGTGCATATAAATAAAGTAGACCTTGTTTTAAAAAAAAATATTATTCATTTTTTATAGATGTTCACCAAGCACCGTTGAAAAGATAAATGAAAAAATATACCTACTTACCATACCGTCACACTATTTCCCTATTTTGGGTTAGGCAGAGAGAACCGAAAGCCAGATTCCTCTCGACATACATTTCTCGCTTCATTCATGTCCATACATTGTCGCATACACGCTCTTCTGTTATTTTTACTTCTAACGTCTCCATCTTTCAAAATTCCATTTATGTCATTGTGCCAACTTTTCCATGGCCGACCTCTACTTTGGATTTGTCACATTGAAAGAATGAATGATGACCGTCTGACAAAAAAAGTAAAAAAGCTGATAAAAGAGGAACGAAAAAATATAATATTTACAAATTATTCGCTACCAATTCCGATAATAAATGAAAAAAAAAATGGTTTTGTATAAGACCATAAATTTAACTACGAGTTCGTATTCTGAACACAAAACGGAAACAGTTTATCTTCAATGGTAAATTAAACGCATTAAGTCTTATCATATTCGTATGTTAATATATCATCTTAAAAAATATAAAAAAAACTTATGTTAAAAAATCTAGGTATCTGGTAATAAATTCAAATTATTTTATTAGGCAACGTCACATTGCTATGTATTTTTTATTTTAACATAAACAGTTTTTTTATTTGCGCTCGCGCACTTACGTGACTGGGTCAGGTTCTTTTCCGATAACTATACGACATTGCGGCACAAAAGGTACGAACATAATAACTTCACCCAAAGTTATCACATTTTAAAAATTATTAAGTTATCCGACTTAGACCTGTATCACAACGACCAATCTGTTTATTCACCTGCATTTATCGAGGTAGAAAAAAAGTAACTAGATGAATTGAAATAAAAAATTAAATTTAAATCGAAATAAATACGAGTAGAAACTATAAAAAACCCCGTCACATTTGAATGAGTTGCACGTTAAATTTGAATGGCGTCATCATCTGTCGTTTGTCATGATTGATATCATCAGTGAACACGGCTGGTTTTCAAAAGACCCAACAATATTATCTAAGCGAGAGGCTATTAAAATTCAGCCTATAGTTTGTTATTCATGATTTGCAAAATTATTTCCGCACTTCATTGTAAACTAAAGGGCGTAGTTGTATGTATGTATGTTTTGCTTTCATCGCAACAATAGCGACGACGAGCTTTCATCGAAGGTAAAAGATAAAAGGTTAAACGCATGAAAAAGCTCCTCTAAATCGCAATGACAATGCAAGCCGTGAACAACAATATTAATATGATCCAAAGTACGTACCCATGTTTAATTACAACTGGAAACAATACACATTAGAATTCATTTTATGAAATATTCTAAATGTAACGACTTGAAAGAAATTAATTTCATTTTTTTATAAAAGCACTAAAAACGTTTATATTTTATTTTAAACATATTATTTTTGAAAGGGACTTTATTTCGTAACATTAAAACAGTTAAAATTTGTATCTATTAATCTACTACTTTTACTACTATATAACCCCATACATTCCCTAAATAAAGCATATTATGCTTGTGCTTAGGTGAACGAAATCGGTCGTGACAGGATCCGAGCTCACGACCACTGGATTACTAACCCAGAGCGCTAACCGCTCTGCCACCACCCATCTATTTTTTTTAATGACTATGTCCTTGTTAAACAAGTACATATAGGACTCGACAAACAAGAGATTGCGGGTGACAGTTTTATAAAGCGTTGTTAAAATTCTATGGATGCCAAAGGTCAGGGAAAAAGTGACACGTAATTCGCTGCACAACGTCGAAAGCCAACTAATTTTATTGGTTAATATAAATTAGAGTATTTTTCTGCACTAAAATTGGTTTATGCACAGGTTATGTCAGCCGCAATCTTTCGCTAGGCGAGATATACATCTTCCTACGTTCCCTAAAATAAGCATAAATGCTTGTTCTATAGATGAACGAAATCGGTCGAGGCAGGATTCGAACTCGCGACCACTGGATTACTAACCCAGCTCGCTAACCGCTCTGCCATCCACCCATCTAAGTTGGTAATAATGTATTGTTGATATTAAATAGATTTCAGATTCGCTTAATAAAAGGACTAAAAATTTGATATTGTCTTGGTCCTGTTTAAAATGAAATTTACACGAATATCATGGATTTACTTTAAGAATTTTGATGGAAAAACTACTTATTTATTAATAATATTTCAAAAAAATATACATGGGTGCAAGAGGTGGAGTGAATAGCAGAGATCGCCCCAGAAAGGGATGGCATGACCATGTGAATGATATTTTGAAAGAAGAAAACATAAAAATTTTGAACAATTATTGACGAGTATAAATAATTAGAAGATACATGGATGTAAAGGAAGCCAGAAACGTGTGCAAAAATAGAGAAGTATGGCGTTCGGTTCTCTCTGCTTACCCCGTAAGGGACATGGCGTGATGGTATGTATGTAAGCATGTATGTATTATTACAGTAAAAATAAGGTAATTATTGAACGTAGGATTTAAATCGTTCGTTTACTTCATCAAATAATCGTGCATCAAATTAATAATCTTCAAGAATAAAAATGTAGGTATATAAAAATACCGAATGTGGTTGAATATAAAGGATTAAAATAAAACTAGTATTGATCGTCGAGTGTTCGATGTTATGGGGTGTCACATTCGACACGTCACGTCACGTCAAGTAATGTCACATCATGTCACACATATACCTATGTAATATTATATAAAATATAATATAATACGTGGCGTGCAACAATACATAGTGATATGTTGTCATGTCTCTAACGTGGTGTCAACCAGTGTCAATACGGAACTGTTGACATGGTTCAAACGGGATGTTTTATGGGTTCAAAAGGGATGGAAGGAAAAATACAACTGAATATATATTAATAAACTTGATTTTGTGTCTCAAAATAATGAAAAACATATGATATTAATATTGGATATAATATGAAAACGAATGCTCAGTGTTTCGATCAAAGAATCACGAAGACATTGGAAGAATATCATGTAATTTTGAATGATGTAGCGTCTGTTCTTCCTCCACCACCACCCGTTCTGCTTATGGGGACTAATAACGGCCCCATGCAAAACTCTGAAAAAACACATTAAGAACATACGAAGAGTCCGAAGAACTCTAAAACCTTGCAGGCACTGTACTTAAAGTGCCAAAGAGAGCTAATCATGTGGAAACAACTGGGATTTAAGACAGAAAGTCTTGAAAGCCCTAAAGATGCTCTTCGTGGCTTCAAGGTCCGCATGTCCAATAGGTCCAAAGAAATTCCCTCGGACATCGTTGTACAGTTTTCACCGGAAAGTTGACACGGAAAGTTTATGTAGCGTCTGTATAAAAATATTTATTTATAACACACACTTAAAATATTTAACACAATTCAACCGATGACAAATCGTTCGTATCAAATAACTTATTCGTGAAAAATTAATTATAATGAATGAAATTGTATAAAATATTCCACCAAATAAATTCCAATAATTGGAGTGACATATGCGCGAGAACACTGTCACATCATGTATAAGGACTGTTGCTTTCATTGTTTACAAAAAAAACAACTTCTTAATAGCTTATTTTCAAAACATCTGTTTCTAATTATTAAAATATATAGAACTTTAAAAATTGCTTGATAAGGTAACTCAATAAGAAGGCATAAATGGTGTACGTTGCGCAAGAGCATAAAGTGATCACGTAAATCAGCCGATGACAGGTCGTAAGCCCCGAATGTGCCTTTAGTTCCTGGTTCCTCTATAATATTCCAACTTCGTCTCTATTGAGAAGCTAAAAATTTGCCAAAATTTAAACGCTGATTACAAATTGTTGTATGAGGATGTTAGTTAATAGTAAGTACCCAATTTGATGTGCGGTCTTTCACTTTTTACTACTTACAGTTGTACTAATGTGTTACGCTTATGATTGATTGAATAAGATTGACAAGATAATGCAACGATAGGTTAGTAACAAATACGTAAAGATTATTTTAAAAACGCCGTTTCCACTCTAATACACAAGTAATGAGAACGCGATAATAAAATAGCACTTTATAGAAAGGTGCTCTATATACGTGTTACATTTTCTATACTAAAAGAGCTAAAGGTCAATGGAATTGATTGAGACAGGATAGAAACCCTGGATAACTGGATTATTACAGTTATTCTACCGACTTGACATAACTCTTAAATACAGCATATCCTTTGGCAGGAAATATTTTATGTATTATGGATTAGAAAAATTTCGTTAAAAAAATGTCTACCGAATGAAATTCCGTTTTATGTTTTTAAAATAATGAACACTTCCTTGCACCCTGCGCAAGTGGCTAGTTTATTGCCGTATGGCAATTTCTTCAAACTAACCAGTGTTTCCAGCCCAGATAAGCAATATTTGCGTGAAATGAATTAAAATAAATTTCTCCTCTGCTGGGAATCGAACCCAGGACGCCCGCACAGAAACCGAACGGCTTCCCAACT
Organism: Molanna angustata; assembly: GCA_963576475.1. NCBI lineage: Eukaryota > Metazoa > Arthropoda > Insecta > Trichoptera > Molannidae > Molanna > Molanna angustata. Next base: position 33,085,571 of record OY754965.1, read on the forward strand.
GTACCACGATGTTTGCCAATGATTTGTTTGTTTATTATCAACGATATATCGTTTGCCCATTGTGAATGAGGAAACAATATGCCAATACTTAAGCAAAATACAAAAAAAAAATGTGCGATTTGATTAAGAAAATGTCACGACTATTACGAACATATAAACACTTTTTTAACCTATCGGAAATAAAAAAAATATAATAAGTCTATTGTTACGTGGTATTTTCTGTTGGCCACGAGGGAAGTTATTAAGAATACATCTTAATGTCAATCTTTTCATTCTACTTAGCACGCATTGTTACGATAACTTATATGTACATTAGTTTTAGTGCAAATAATATTGATACATCATTTGATGATACTCAATGAAAAAAAAAACTGAACATAATACGTACCTATACCTATACTAGATATTATGAACATTACCCTTCAATGTAAACTGAATTATAATTAAAAGTCCAACAAATGCAAAATTTTATTAAATCAAAGAATTTGAGCTAGACTTTTGTTTTATCTTTGTTGAAATAAATCAGTCTTAGGGACTAAAAATTTGAATAATACAATCATAAAAAATATAATTCACCTTGACATACTCATATTAACCGCACATGCTGATTCGATGAAATATATCCAACAAACTATCTACCCTATATTCTGGATAATAATATATGTATGTACATACTTTGAGAGAGCGATAAATATCTTTTGTCATTTATGTCCATGTGATATATTTAATATCCGGATGAATCATAAAAATGGTATTTATCATATGGGTGAACTGAAGATATATTTCATAATGTATGTATTTAGAAGGAAAATCTCGGTGCACGAATGCAATATAAAGATTTATACAAGCGACATAAACTAGGAATTGTAAATTTTCAAGGGATGTCACGTCGCCTAATGTAAATTCCAGTAAATGTAGGTACATAATATTTAGGTAGATGCAGATTTTGAAGAATCTTATTATATGGATATAAATGGTGGAGCGCATATTATTATTCTCCATCTATACGAGGGAAAACTGCATCTCAGCCGTGAATGATATGCTTCTAACACGAAGCGGAAATCGACTGATATGATTTATATAAGAAATAATGGATTTTATGTTTTCATGAAGACTAGCGACGAAGCAGAAATAGAAATATGCACAGCTGATCTGTAGTAACGACGTAAAATAGGAAAAAAATAAGGTCTATATACGTAAACTGTTGACCTGCAACAAAGAAGTTTTTTTTTGGTAAATAAGAGTAGACACTCATTTCAGTCGATTTCTATAAAATTTCCCAATCTTCGTAACACCGGAAAATGTCGAAAGCTTTCAAAGTCACAAAAAAGCCAAAAATGGTTGTGCTATGATTTCCGACCAGTGCGAAACAAACCTCGTTGCTTTTCCAATATTTAGATATAACAAGCAAAATGGTCTGTAATGACAAAAGACTGCGGGGGCAAACTGAATCTTAATAATATATCCCAGAGAGTCGCTTTCGGCGCGAAACGATTTTGCGCGGAGCTATATTTTGTTCGGGTCTCCTTTTAGCCATAATAATGCACCTCGCGAGCATTCAGTAGCGTTCCGCATAAAAGTGCAATAGCGGTCGGTTCGGACAACAATGCACATGCATTTTTATATGTTTTTACATTATACTTTTTTTATATTTTCAAACACTCAAAGAATGAATTTCGCACAACACAGAGTGTACAATGGAAAAATGTCGGTAGCTGCGCATGCAAGGAACAGGGAGATCAGCCAACGCCGTATCATGGAAATCTGCTAATCACAAGATGGCGTGAGGACTGGATATGCTGAGATTACAGAAAAGCGCCAACTCTTATTATTTAATAAATATAACAATGGTAACAAACATTATTGTTTCCTAATAAATATTTTTTGCAACTGAGAGCTTATTGCTATTCTTTTTACGTATATGTATTCTCTCTCACTCGGTGTAAATTGATTGGAGGCCCCGACACTGAAGTCATAAAATCGGTATTATAGCATAAACTAATTACGGTGCAAATGAAAGAAAATGTGCGTTTATATAAAATATAAATTCGAAATATAAATCTAAGTTCTGATAATATCTGTTTTTTTTTATTTTACATAGCGGTATAAAATTAACAATAAAAAAACATTAAGTCAAATAAATCCGCAAACCATAGCTAAAATAAGTATTTGCTTGTGCTGTAGATAAATGAAATCGAAACCGTCGAAACCGAATACACTCGACTATTTGTCCACCAAACTACATTTGAAGCCGAATTATTTATTTATTAATAAGATAACCAACAAATATTTTAACAATGCATAGATATAAATGTTACACGACAGGTAATATAATAAAGAAACGAATAATAAGTTTTTACTTTAAATACCCATTAAAAAATATAACCATATAAACACATCAAGAAGAAAAGTGTATAAATTTTTATAATAAAAAGTCATAAGTGGTGGGGGAGGAAAGCATGAAATGGGGAGATGTTGTTTTTTGCATTAAAAATGCTCTCTTAAACCTCGAGTATCTTTACATTTATTTTTGGAACATCAATCAAATTTTAAATTAAATATATCTTCATGATTAAGGAAAGCATTAAAGTTTGAGCAAATTCTTTGAATTATCTAAATAAACGTAATAATATTTGATGTTTCAGTTTTGTTTACGTTTTTATTTATTTTTAGTAAAGGTTTTTGAAGTAGAAACATACAAGATCGTAAAGCAAAAAATATGCAAAACTATTTAGTTAATTAATGTCCTTGGTGCATATACAAGGGTCACGTATATAGAGAAACAGGGACCAAAACTTATACGTTGCTCAAAAATCAGATAATTTGATGGATGTTCAGGACATCAGGTCCCTTATATGTGGTTTCCGTCCATGTCTGGCTGACTTCGTGGAGATAATACACTTTACTTATGTAGATAGTATAGGTATATACGGAATATCATCAAATAAAATGTAACATCATCTTTATAGGGAAGCACTGGATCTAACGATTTGGAAAGTCAGGCGTAAAGTACATAAGTTGCTAAAAATATGTAAATTTTTTATATTAGCAAAAAATATTTTGACAGTGTCTGTGTCATTTTTGTACTTATTAGCTCAGACGATTCGGTGGCAGTTAAAAATAAAAACTACATACATATATACTAAAGAAATATTATGGAAAGTACAAAGAAACCAGTTGAAAGGATCCATCTTAAAAAAAGATAAAAACTAAGAACAATTATACGCGTATATTGTTTGATTATCATCAATATATGTATGTACTAATAGAGTTCTACTATTTAAATGCTGTCTCAATCGCTCAAACGTTAGTGATACATAATATATGCACAATTTATATATGTAGACATGTACCTACAATGTTATATGTACCTACTCGTACATGTAGATACATGAAAATCATGTGAAATAAAATAATAACTACAATCTTGTATTGGATTAAAATTTTCCTCGAATAAGCGTCATATAAAATTACTCAATTATATTTGATTTCATACGATGAATATGCCTCGATATAGAGATTTATTAACTTAATTAACGATTTATTATAGTCTGAGTTCACAGCCACGAGTCAAATTGTCTTATTAAGATATTCTCATCGTCTAGACTGTAGGCCGTCACTTTATAGAAAATATATGACGGGTAAATAGACAAACATAATATAAACATACCTACAAATGTAATATTATGTAAATTATATTCTTAAATAATAAAGTAGAGATCAGATATTGTTTGAACAGTGTTTGAATATTGTTGACATAATCATATTGTTGACATTATGATATTGATTGCTTCGCCCCCGTATTTATTTTACTTATTTCTTTTATTGAAGGACGCTGTGATATTTCCTAGAATATGTTATAAGCAAAGACCTTATATTTGGTTATAAGTTATCAATACGCCAAACCAAACTGAATAGTGTTTGTTTTTATTATGAAAAATAAATGCTAATAAAGTAAAGGCAATTTACGAGTTCATTTTATAATAATAATTATAACGACATTAGCAAATTCACACAAAAAAACGATACTCTTGAAATGCGTAGTAGCAAAAATTGCGATTAATAGTACCTAATAGTATGAAGAGACATGATCTCGATTTTATTCATATAATATATAACTTTCCATTTGATAATAAAAATTATTATAAATTTTATTTATTTCGTACTGCGAACCTTTATGAATATTTTCTCATCATCCAACTGTCGATTTGTTCAAGAGAATTTTTTTCTCTTAACATATCGACAAAGTATCAAGCCAAGATACGCGAGATTTGTATGCAGGGTCTATATTTTTCACGGTTTTTCCAACTGTCAAGTCAAAAAACACCAACTTAGAGGCTTCGCAGCATACATATACTTTCCATATATGGATTTACTCAGAATTCAGAGTAGAACATTTAGTGTGTCTGTGTGTATGTCAGTGTGTCCGTCCCCCTTATAACTTTTGATCCGCTCGATTGACAGAGCTCAAAATTTCAGATTACATATATAGATAGTTACAGGACTACAAAACTTTTATACTGAGAATTTTTGTTTCAGTCAGGAGTTATCTTTGAATTCTTACTTTATTTTTCCATATATCTCAAAAATCATATAATCTAGAACCCTGTAAATTGGTACCTATAAATATAGAAAAATACAATATCTCAAATTTATTTTGTCAAAAAAATTCCAGAGTTTCTCAAACATTTTTTACTAAGAAAAACATTTTTTTATGATAAATTTATGTGTTTAACTGCCTAAATTTCCATTTTTTTTTAAATATTGAAAAAAACCGATACACCCTAACTAAATAATTTAATTTGCTATATTAAATATTAACATTGTAGCAGAACATATCAAACTTTATTATACAATTTGTAAGGCAGTAAACACTATACAATATCTTACTCAATTGTTTTTATACCTACTTAATCTACAAACATACATCATGCTGTTTTCATATTCTGGGTAGGAAAAACAGACTGAATTCCATACTATTTTATCCTGACACATATCTTAAAATATTTATTAATTTGTGTTTGAGTGTTTATAGTTTGGTACGTATTCGTTAATTATGCATACTATCGCCAACGATGGTTGGATCTCATGTGTTACATGAAAATAGTAAATTGTGCATCACTGATATAAAAAATAAGCGTTAAAAATGTGAGAGTAAAAAAAATGTCCGCTGCTAAAATGCTCACTATTACAATCTTCTTCTAGCTTTAAAAAAATAGTGTATCTCAAAATTTTGGTATCAATTTCACCAATAATTATTAGACGGCAAAATATCAAAATAACTTTTTTTAATGTTGTATAGAGAATACCATCATTATTTTTTATTCACTCTGTTGCTTAAATAAAGAAACACGACAGAAGATATATCTAGAGTTTATTGTCGAATCAGGGCCATAAAATAATGAGATAAATGTCGGTGCGCCCTGAAGTTTTCCTTTGAATAAGTGCAATGCACAGCATGCAATAGGCTCGCAACTCGCTACAGTCCCAACCTACTGTGAATGTAATAACATAATTTATTAGGAACGGAACTGAAACGAGACGCGGCGGGCGCTGAATCCGAGCAACAATAATAATGCAGATATTATTATAGAGACATGTCTTGAGAATACATTAAGTACTTGAACCCTACAGCTACCTACTAAGACGAGACGTTTTCCACGTGCTGCTGCTGTTTGGACACTTCAAAACTCACCGTTTACACGATTCACCGCTGTCTATAAAAGACGATGGTTTGTTGCAAAACTAAGACGATACATTAAACATGTCCCAATATTTAAACATAAAAAGTTAAGAAACTTATAACTAAGACCAGAAAAAAATTCAAATTCAAATACACGAAGTCGGATTCGTGCATTTTGAAAAATATTAACTAACGTATCTTGTAAAAAGATCAAATTTTGTTAGACGAAAACTGTAAAATGAAGAGGCAATTAAAATCTTTACTATTTCTAACGTCTTTGACTGTTAATTATTTTATCAGATGCAACACTTAAATGTATAGCTGTTAGTCTTCCTAAAAAATATAAATAAATAAATAATGTCCTCAAATAACGAAAATGCTATCGAAAAAATAAATTTAATATGTATGTAGATTATGTAGAATCACAAATAAAATGTTTTATATTACTTTCAATTGAGACAACGTTCGTTCAGTCTATTAAATTTCTAAAAATATAAATTCATATAAATTCATATAAAGGTTATAGTTATGTGTAGGTATACAATAAGCTGTGTTGTACATAAAAATTCAGTGGGATTTTCATTAGTTATTCAATATCCGTGATTGTTTTAAGAACGTACCTATATACAACCTGACGATAAAGTAAACGATTATGAGTTCTTTGAGATATGAGTTATGGGTATAGAATCATCTTAAAGATAGTGTGGTAGCCGAGAAGGTTTCACATACCCTGAACTCTTTATGGGTGTTTCGGAATGTAACGTATATTTTTAATACGAGCGTGAGTTATTGCCTCACGCCCATTTCTTATACTACAATAGGTACTCACAATACCCACTGAATATTACATTTCAACCTTCAGACCTGGCAACTGCCAACCGAGCTTCTTGGATATATCATACACAAGGCTTCTTTGCCTTTTTATCATTTTTTACGACTTTTAACCTCGTCTCATTGAAAGTTGCAAAACTGTTAATAAAATGTAATATCTACTTAAATACTAAGAGAGATTGAAAAATGGAACTAACTGCTTACATTTAATAATATCAATGCAAGAATAGAATCAAGTTCAATCAAAGACTATTATTTTGAAAAAGAATAATAAAATTGAATGTAAAGGTCTTCATTTTTTTTTGTTGTTCGATAAGACTTAGAAGACAGATATAGGTACATATTTTACACAAGGCATATTTGAGATAAATTGAAATAATTTATTTTAATCAAGTACCTACACTAAATAACACCACGACAATTAAAAAACGCCAACAAATTCGATAATAGTTTTGGCATACATATAGGCTGGAAATCTACTTTCATCGAGTTTTTGTTCTTCATTTGAAAAAATGCATCGAATGAAGTTTTTTATTGTTATTTTCTGTTTATCAAAACACCAACGAAAATAGCTCCGAAATAAATACTGATTGACTAAAAATTAGGTATAGTAATAAAAACCTACTTTGTGTTTTATTTCAAAAGGAAACGTGTAAATAAATAATGTACATTGTCTAACATTACATTATGTACATAGATGGGTTATATACACGAAAATATATTTTATTAACGTGAGCACGTCTCTATTCTTAAGAATATTTAATATCTACACGATATCAATTTTTTGATGCATTAAAATTATGTATCTATTTTAGAAAATCTTAATTAAATACTACAAAAAGTATGACAAATCAACGTTTACTTCAATGAGGTACTTTAGCATATTTGGTCAAATATAAAAAGGAACTTAAATTACTTGCGATAATTGCAAATCCAGGTGTCGAAATCTGTGCTCCAGCGCAATCATTGATCCAGGTTTCTCCTCGAGTGTCTCCAAAAAACAGCCTATAACAGAACAACCACTCCGCATATTCTGAGTGAGGAGATTTATGTCCCGTCTAGGCATCGGGTTCACTCTGTGTCAAACTCTATCATATCGTCATCATCTGGATAACTTTTAGCCTTCGTTTTCTTTTTTGTTTCATTGCCCTTCGATTTCTTGTCATTCTGTTTTTTATTCTTTGATTTGTCAATTTATTTTCAATTTCTGACGTTTTGAGGTCATTATTATAAGGTTTACTACAACAGATGCTTTCTGTCAATTTATTATCTGGCACTGAGCTGATATCATAAGGAGACATCAGACGTAGACTGCCGAGAGACATCCCGGAAGTTGAAGGTTCCGATTCTGTCTTATCTGGGTGTAAAAATTAAAATAGTAATCCAGTCAGCTGATTTTTAGGATCCAAATATGGATTGTCCACATTTGGACCCCACGGAATGTCCGTATTCGGCGTTTCTAACTGATTTATAAATTTAATTCATATTTTAAAACACGGGAATTGCTCAGAAGAACTTGCATCTTTGGTCCCTCCTTCACCCACTCGCACAGAGTCACTCGCTTCACTCAATCGCAGCATCCATTCACAGTGGACCTTCAACATATACGAACTTTAATAGCTGGCGTCCCCTACGTTGACATGTTAAAAAAAAAATACGGCAATACAAAACCTTTCAAACAAACACTCAGGCATATCTACTCGTACTCATGTCTCCAGAGAAAACCAAGATTGTTTTTAAATATTTCGATAGAGACGAAGTTGAAATATTAAGGGAGAACCCAAAAATCGAAAATCAAAAATCATTAATTCTCGACAAGGAAAAAATCCAATGTTTGCGTGTAAATATAAAAATATTCGACAAACAAGACATTTTTGCAATATAGACATTATAATTACAAGATATGGAATTATAAATTGAATTTTTGAGAATATATGACATGGATATATTTGGATGCAGCTAAACGAAATATTCCAACTGTCGATTCGTTCATGAGAATTCAATTCTCTTAATGAATCGACATTATTAAGCCAAGATGCGTGTACGAAGGAAAATTTTGTATGGTGTAGTGGAATTTTTGCAAGCTAATAACACCAACTAGAGACCTCGCAGCATATATGTTCCCATACATGGATTTACTCAGAATTCGGAGTAGAACATTTTATGTAAGTTTTGTGTGTGTGTGTGTGTATGTGTGCGTGTCTGTCTGTGTGTCTGTCTGTGTGTCCGTCCCCCCATTATAACTTTTGATCCGCTCAATTCAGAGCCCAAATTTTTAAAAACTTTTATACTCAGAATTTTGAATTTTTGTTTCAGTCAGGGGTTATCAACTTTTGAAATTTTGATTTATTTTTCCATATATCTCAGAAACCGTAAAAGCTAGAATGTTCAAAATTGGTATAAACATAGACAAATACAAAATCTCAAATTAGTTTTTTTTTTTAATTCCAGGGTTTCTCAAACATTTTTTATTAAGAAAAATATTTTTTTTATGACAAATTTATGAGTTTAACTGCCTATATTTCCATTTTTTTTAAAATATCGAAAAAAGCCGAAAGACCCCAACTAGAAAATTTAATTTTCTATAAAAAATATTAACATTGTATTAGCACATCTCAAATTTTTTTTAACAATTTTTATAAAAATTGAATTTAGTGACGACATTGCTTCATACAATTTGTATGGAAGTAGCCTACTCACAATATCTAAGAAGACTTAATAATTTGATACTAATCTCCAAACATACATACATACCATCATGCTGTTTTCACATTCTGGGTAGGATCAAAGGACTGACCTCCATACTATCCTATCTTGACATACATACCTAGGTAAATGTGTTTTATAGAAAACCAAATATCTTAAAATATTAAATAATTTGTATTTATGGGTTTATAGTTTGGCACTTATTCTTCAACTATACATACTATCGCTATCGACAGTTGGACCTCATGTGTTACATGCAACTAGTAATTAAAATATGGATAGGGTTCAAATTTTTTAAAATCTCTTTGTGTTTCAGTCTATATGTTTGGTAGGTACTAATTCTCCTCGGCCGCAGATTCCATTTTACCTATTAATACAAACAATACCGACAGTATGTTTAGTAAGTATATCTCCACGTAATCCCCTTAATGCTAAGATTTTCTTTTAAAAAATGCTTTCACGTCACGTCGTTCGGCAAGATATAAATTGGTAATACAAATGATAAAATATTTATTTTATAAAATTGGGCCAGGCCAAGTTTCTCCACTTGGTGGTATTAAGTTATAATTGGATAAGTATTTTTTTTCTTTCCGGGGCAAGTTGGATTTTTCTCTCTCTTTCTCTCTCATGCTCATACATTTTATTCCCTGCAGAAAATCCGACGGCAAAATAACGTGTATAGGAATATTTATGCAAAATTAATTGCTCCATCAGCTACCACAGAACCTGGAAGAAATATTAGGTCATTCGTGAAATTTTAATCACTTTCAAAAGGATTTAAAAAAATCGGTAAAACACACGTCGGACCAATAGTTTCCATACTCCTATATCATTCACTTAATTCAGGTAATTATTCAAATAACAATAAAAGTGAATCCCCTGGGGGGGTTTGGGCGTGTTGAATGTATGAACGACGGATAGCTGACCAAAAATATACAATGAAGGAAAAGATGGGAATATCAGGGAACCATGAGAAATGAGAATGCTATTGTGAATGAAAAAAAACAATAGAAGATTATGTTTGAGCAAATGCATTTTAACAAAAGCCATGACTATTGGTAAGGATAGAGGTGTGTGGCAGTCGGTTCTCTCTGCCTTTCCTCTTGGAGACATGGTGTGATGACGTTGGAGACAATAAAACATTCTTTATAGCACGAAATATGTTATTTTTGATCAATATTTAATTAGTGTGATGACGTTGGAGACAATAAAACATTCTTTATAGCACGAAATATGTTATTTTTGATCAATATTTAATTAGTGTGATGACGTTGGAGAGAATAGCACGAAATATGTTATTTTTGATCAATATTTAATTAGTGTGATGACGTTGGAGACAATAAAACATTCTTTATAGCACGAAATATGTTATTTTTGATCAATATTTAATTAGTGTGATGACGTTGGAGAGAATAGCACGAAATATGTTATTTTTGATCAATATTTAATTAGTGTGATGACGTTGGAGACAATAAAACATTCTTTATAGCACGAAATATGTTATTTTTGATCAATATTTAATTAGTGTGATGACGTTGGAGAGAATAGCACGAAATATGTTATTTTTGATCAATATTTAATTAGTGTGATGACGTTGGAGACAATAAAACATTCTTTATAGCACGAAATATGTTATTTTTGATCAATATTTAATTAGTGTGATGACGTTGGAGACAATAAAACATTATTTATAGCACGAAATATGTTATTTTTGATCAATATTTAATTAGTGTGATGACGTTGGAGAGAATAGCACGAAATATGTTATTTTTGATCAATATTTAATTAGTGTGATGACGTTGGAGACAATAAAACATTCTTTATAGCACGAAATATGTTATTTTTGATCAATATTTAATTAGTGTGATGACGTTGGAGAGAATAGCACGAAATATGTTATTTTTGATCAATATTTAATTAGTGTGATGACGTTGGAGACAATAAAACATTCTTTATAGCACGAAATATGTTATTTTTGATCAATATTTAATTAGTGTGATGACGTTGGAGACAATAAAACATTCTTTATAGCACGAAATATGTTATTTTTGATCAATATTTAATTAGTGTGATGACGTTGGAGAGAATAGCACGAAATATGTTATTTTTGATCAATATTTAATTAGTGTGATGACGTTGGAGACAATAAAACATTCTTTATAGCACGAAATATGTTATTTTTGATCAATATTTAATTAGTGTGATGACGTTGGAGAGAATAGCACGAAATATGTTATTTTTGATCAATATTTAATTAGTGTGATGACGTTGGAGACAATAGCACGAAATATGTTATTTTTGATCAATATTTAATTAGTGTGATGACGTTGGAGACAATAGCACGAAATATGTTATTTTTGATCAATATTTAATTAGTGTGATGACGTTGGAGACAATAAAACATTCTTTATAGCACGAAATATGTTATTTTTGATCAATATTTAATTAGTGTGATGACGTTGGAGACAATAGCACGAAATATGTTATTTTTGATCAATATTTAATTAGTGTGATGACGTTGGAGACAATAGCACGAAATATGTTATTTTTGATCAATATTTAATTAGTGTGATGACGTTGGAGACAATAAAACATTCTTTATAGCACGAAATATGTTATTTTTGATCAATATTTAATTAGTGTGATGACGTTGGAGACAATAAAACATTCTTTATAGCACGAAATATGTTATTTTTGATCAATATTTAATTAGATTTAACATTTTGTTCGTTTTAATATCTATAATTAAAATGAAATAAAAATTAAATACGGTAATACAAGAATTTTTATTTACTGATATTAAAATAATTTCTAATTCGTTTCATTGTTTATATGTATTCTTTCATCAACAAATAAGATAATCTTTACTATAGGATTTGAACTCATTCATTTCAGACGTTTTTATTGAACTACCAAAGATTAACCAATACAGTCAAATATACTCCGTATTTCAAAACCACCGCTGGACAATGAAGTACCATTTCTACAACAAAAACACAAGACGTAACACAAAAATTATCAAGAGAAACATTGAGAACAACCGACGTCGGACCAACAAAATGAAATTTAATTTAAAGTGTAGATAAACGGTGCCGATATGTATTTTCTTTTCATCTCGTAAAATACTTTCAAAAAATCTTTTTTTACATGTTGCCCCGTGATCAAAGTACAAACACATTCACCCTTACTTTTCGTAAATTAAGCCAATGTGGAATTATTATACAACCTACCCGCACATGAATTGTATATATCGGGGTAGAGAATTCCACTCCTATAGTACAGTCAATAATGTATGTTGCAACATGTTCGTTATATTTAAACCGCCATGTATTTTAAGTAATACCATTCGATTGGTGAACGTTGCGCAAGCGCATAAAGTGATCGCGTAAACCAGCCGATGACAGGTCGTAAGCCCTGTAGGTGACTCGAGTTCCTGGTTCTTCTACAATATCCCTACTTCGTCTCTATTGAGATGTTGAAAAAATGTTTGTCAGTAATACCATTTTCAACATTTTCATTTTCGTTTGTCCAACATTTTTATAAAAACGAAATATTTTTAATATCTTCGGAGTTAACCTTGTGGAACATTTTTACTTCATTTAAACCACAAAGGAGCTTTTACATACGAATTGTTTTAATGTTTCAATTGTTCAATGTTTCATAACCGAGTTGCGATGTGTATCAGTATCAAGTGACTTCCCGCTCATGTGACCCCCACTCTATTTTCTTTAAACACCGTCCGACGCACGCGGTAATCATCATACAGTCGTCCTGAGGAAGAAATGGTCGCTTGGAGACTGGTTGTATGAAAAAACTCATACGTATTAACTATTTTAATTCTTCTTCTTCCGGTGCCATGTCAGGAACCCCCGACGTCGGCTATCACTCTGGCAAATCCCTCTCTGTCCTGTGATAGCCAGACAAAGATAAATAACAACGAATTGTTTGACTTTCGAGATAATTGTTATCAGACGAAAAACACATTAATGTAATCTAAACATTTAATAAAACGAGTTAATAGTAGAAAAAATAAATATCGTGAAAGTTTGGAAAGTTTCTAAGTTTCCAATATCTAATACAACAATCTGTTGCCTTAGTAAAGACATCACCTACAATAAATAGAACTAGCTCTCATTTACGCAAGTATAGATTCGGTTTCGATAAATCTGGATTAAAAGCTCTCATAGCTACAATACTTATACGTAACACTAGCTTGTTTTTGTTCTTTAGTTCAATTAGACTTTGGTCTTAGAAATAGACCTCAATAGATCGCTATCATGTAGATGTCGTGCTAAGTCCTGACAACCCGATACTCCGATCTTGGTAACTATCGAATGGATCTCTAAGAGGGAACTAAATTAAATGTTTGTTGCCAAGATGGTGAAAACAACATAAAAATTAACAAAATTGAGTCGATTCTAAGATAAAATAAATCAAATAGGTAATAATTTTATATGAAATATACATAAAAGCTAAAGAGTCACAGTTAAAAGTTTCTTAATTACTTTTCAAAGTTCAAAGAAACATTTAACGATTTTTGCTAACATTGTACCTACGTAAAATTCGAACCTTTACGTCGATGGTTTGACAGGAATTCCTATGCTGTTTGATGTCGTAGCTTTCCAGTCGACCAGTAATTCAAAATATATAAGGTAGGTACGTGATTTATACTACGGCCGAATTCAATAATCTAACCGTTCGTAGATGAAATATCGGAGATGAAAAACGAAAAGAAAATATGTATGTAAAGATGAAAAGAACAATGACGATTGCGTTTGAAGTAATGAACATTTTAAATACATACTATGGAATAAGGCCGAGATCATATTAAAATATATTTTTTTCAAAAAATGTGATGATTTGAATATACATATCGATACTAACCAGTACGCCATGTTATTTACTGGGTAGGAGATGAACAAGCGCAACATACTTCTGTCTCTGCCATCTACGATAGGTATATGGACGAGTTGGTATAATTCAACCAAGGGACGACACTGTTTTAACAAAATGTTACCATTACTTTGTTTACGGTGAATCTTAAATATTATTTATTTCCAGTGTAATGCCCATTTACATCGCCCGATAATTAGCTTTTAAATTGTATATTTTAGTTCAATCAAAAGTTGTATGCATAAGAGTTAGTAGAACATAATAATACCATTGGTTATTGGTTAGTCCTTCTTATCAAAATTATGTAACTTAAAATAAACAGAAAATAAGGTCAATGATTAATATGAACACATATATAATTCTACAATTTATTTTATTTTTCTCCCGACGACCGTTTCGGCTTATAAGGCCATAATCAACTGGTCTAGTTGATTATGGCCTTATAAGCCGAAACGGTCGTCGGGAGAAAAATAAAATAAATTGTGGAATTATATATGTGTTCATATTAATCATTGTCATAATGGAATTCTACAAATTAGAAGCCGTCACAATCGAAAGATTGAAAAGTGCGTAGAAAATAAGGTATTAAATGTACTTTTCTTTGCGTAATAATGTCAATATAATAATAATTGATTTTAAAACAAAACAACTTGTTTATAGTCTTCATTATACGAAGTTTGTACCTACCTAGTTTATCGTGTGTAATGTCTCTTTATAAGAAAACCAAAAATAATGATAAATGGTACAAATATAGTTAAAAAAAGATAACATGAGATTGTGCCGTGCGATACACCACCCGCTCCCTACTAAGAGTATTACGTCATGCTATACAAGCAATTATCGATTCACACACAACATAATATATAAACATCGTTCAACAGGAGGGTTGCAATGCCCAATATTTTCCGCCACTTTTACCCGCCAATTCAGACATATTCAATGTTCCGCATTACTCACGCAACTAAAAATACGCAACTCCAATTTTGGTTAAGGAATATTTAAGGAAATACGATGGGAAAAAAAGCGTTTTTTTATAATGCAGTAAAACATCGTCAAAATAATACTTATTTCTAAAATAAAAATTATTAAAAGAAATCCAAAAAATCAAAATCGTTAATCCGTAATTTAGAAAAACTTAATAATATAAATGCAAAAAACGGTAATAATGAATACATGTAGAATCGTTAAAGATTTTTTAAACGTTAATATTCGGGAATCAGTAGGGTTGTTAGGTAGTATAGAGACCTCCTCAGAGCCTAATCCTTTGATATGATAAGTATCTGGATGGGTGAACTATTCCCAATTGAAAGCTTGATGATGCGTTTGTTGCATTTTATTTTGCTCTTTTAAATAATTTACAATTTACGCATTGATCTGCTAATTCTTTTGAGGAAGTGTATAATGGTAATAATAATAATTGAGTGTTTTTATTTGTAGTGCTTAATTGTTATTAATATCATTAGTAAATCGTCCAGCGCCGTAAAAAAAACAATATTAATCAAATATTGATCATTTTCCTTACTCTATTTGGCGAGTTCGTGAGAATCTATTTATTATACTTGAGTTTTTCGTTATTACAATGAGTCTACATTACAAACCAAAACATGAATAAACTACTAACCCAACTATTGTTTGATAAGTTTTTACAAAAATATACCATACCATCACGCCCTTTCCCTATTTGGGGTAGGCAGAGAGAACCGAACGCCAGACTCTAGAAGCCAGACTTTACTAAACCAAAACACGAATAAACTACCCAACTAACCCACCTATAGTTTGATAAGCGTTTACTTAACCAATATGCGAAAAAACTTTAAATCTTATAGCAAAACCCGATATGTATTCAGAAAGTACGGGGGTTATTCGAATCAAATTCTTGCATATCTATATTTATTAATTTGACAATACGAAATTTTGTCCCCGTATCAAATGAAATAAATTACATTTATTGATTTCATATAAATAATTGCTTAGTACGAAAAAAAACTGAAAAAAATCAATAAATTGAAACAAAGCACATCTGACCCAAATCACATAATCTCTATTATCACAAATCTAAGGGTTAACGGATTAACGGTAGAAGGACATTCATTTAACGCCGTAGTTTGGCCGTAGAGATTAATGGGTATGTAAGGATAATCCTTTGAATACATATTATGGTATACTTACATTACGTGAGCGACTAATCTATAGGTATAAGAACAGTTAAAACTAACGAGGGTCAGAAGCCCTATGGATCGATCATGCTTACCCTGATTTGATACTTCGTCACATAGATTTTGGAATTGTTCTTCGTCGGTTTCGTATTTTTTAACCAAAAAAGTGTGAAAATTGAATTCCAATATTAGCTGACCACTTTATTTATTGTATAATTGACAGCCACGAACGGATTCCAAAAAGAAGAATAAAAAATTGAAAAACGCTCCATGACATAACGTTTGACTTAAGGAATTGACAGTAAGACTTAAAAAATACAATCTCTTCATGATTTTCTTATCAATCGACAGTATGCAGTTTAATTATATTTCCTCAATAAAATACAAGAAAGTATCAATAAGTAAAAACAACGAAATCAAAGAAAGCAAGACTATTTATTGTGAAAAAAACACTCTTTTAAAGGAAGAGCAGAAAATGTAATAATTTTACATTTTCTGCTCTTCCTTTGAAGTATTTGGATAAAATTCTCAATTGCGGCGTCAATTAGAGTACATCATCTTCTTATTTAAATTTTTCTTCAGCCTATTTTCGTCGACTCCTGAACGATAACCTCCTCCATTTGACTCCACGTCGTCCTGTCCTGTACAGTTTGCATCCAGGACGTATCAGCATAACGATGCATATCATCCCTCCACCTCGGCTGCGGCCGCCCAACACCCCTCTTTCTCGCACGAGGCTTCAAGTCAGCACTCTCTTTTTCCACTTATCTTCAGAGCTTCTGGCTACATGTCCCGCTCATTTCCATTTCATAGTCGCCACACGGTGGATTATGTCAGTTACTTTTGATCTTAATCTCGAATCTACTGTGAAGTGAATCAATCTACTTGGTGTAAATCATCTTTAATACAGACTACTGAACACCTCAAATGTAAGTCTAAAAATATCAACATTAAAAACGTAAGTGAGGTGAAAATTACAACAATTATCAAACAACTTTTAAAAAAAATCATTATAAAAACCGTTCAGATTTAAGCCAGCAACTAAGTATGCTATAAAAAAGCAATTTTGTAGTAAAACAAAATACAGTTCGTATATCAAACTATTGTTTTAAAAGATATGTGTATGTGTATCCAAATAAACACGACTTACTTTTAAGAACCAGATATTTAAATAATTAAATCGATGGAAGAAAGTTTTATTAAGTAGTCATACCATACTATCACGCCAATTCCCTATTCGGGGTAGGCAGAGAGAACCGAATGCCAGACTCCTCTCTCTTGGCAAACGTTTCTCGCTTCATTCACATCCATGCATCCTCGCATACACGCTCTTCTATTATTCTTACTTCTAACGTCTCCATCTTTCAAAATTACATATTCTAAGTAGCCATTTTTGATAACTTCAACTGAATGCAAAAATATATGATACCGTATTAGTACAGGTT
This sequence comes from Molanna angustata, assembly GCA_963576475.1. Taxonomy (NCBI): domain Eukaryota; kingdom Metazoa; phylum Arthropoda; class Insecta; order Trichoptera; family Molannidae; genus Molanna; species Molanna angustata. The sequence continues at coordinate 33,103,285 of OY754965.1, forward strand.
AAAATATTTTTAATAAGTCGACTTCACGTCAATCATGTCGAAACGAACAGTAAAGCCCCAGTACAACAATAATAACAAAGCAACACAACGTACACGAGTCGTTTGAGGGAATCACAACACAAAAATATAATAAAATACACACAAATCCAACAGACTGCTGTAGCTTAATTGGTTCTAGGAAATGTATGTGTGGAAAAGCAATAAGCTGCTTATATAATAACGAAGTTCTCCGCTTTAACGCATTTTAAATAGCGGCAAATAAAAAAAAGAACGCATACACATCAATATTGGAAAAGACTGCCAGGAAGCAACCATTTCAATTTCGTTCGTCACATTATTATCACAGTCCAATTGCTCTCTAGTACCGTAAAGTGGAATTTTTTCCGATTGGACTGCGTAATCGACGAATCTCTTCAAAATGACGCGGCGGCGGCGGCGTCGTCGCGACACATCCAGCGATAGTCTTTGAATCTAGCAATACAGAAAGACATGTCAATACAACATATTGGGTTCTGAAGTAAAACGATTTTGTTGTATGCCCGTACGCTAGAAAGAGAAATAAAGCCCATCCCATTCCGAAAGCGATCGGCAAAGTTCAGCTCTCACTATTATTATTTGTTGATCTGACTATGATATCATGTCGATTTTAGCTCGTTAAAATTTTGTAATGCATGACACTAACGAGCAGAATTATTTATAAGCGGTGTATGTTTCGTGTGATTCTCATCGTGATTGGTCGGAGTAATTTCGTAAAACTATTGTTCGGAAAAATATATTAAACCTTGTAGGTCAACAAAATACACCTAATCTTTTTTTTCTGACAAATTTTTCAGTATGACAGGGTCATACTGAATGTATGAATGTATAATGTATGACAGGACAGGATCACAGGATGTATGACTGGGTCAGAAATGAGGACATAAGGAAAGAATGTAGGATAAAGAAAGATGTTATAAATAGAATGAAAGTTTACACATGATGGTTTGGCCACATGGGGAGAATGAATGAGGAACGCCTGACGAAGAAAATATACATTGCGGACAGGAATGGTATGAGAGGTCGGGGCCGCCCAAGGAAGGGATGGCACGTCCATGTGAACGGTATTTTGAAAGACGGAAATGTTAGAACTGAGTACTGTAATGGTTCGAGATTTGATGTATGCAGACGATAAAGTTCTTTTAGCAGAAAGTATGGAAGAGTTACAGTATCTTGTAAGTATGGTATATGAAGGATGTATAGAAAATGGACTTAGGATGAATGCCAGCAAATCAAAGACAATGGTCTTTGAAAAGAGTGAAAGCAGAACAGCCTGTAAAGTAAGAGTAGAGAACAAATAGCTTGAGCAAGTCGACGAATATGTATGAAGCATATTTCAACGGAACGGACGACTCGATAAAGAGATCGAAAGAAGAGTTATGGCAGGAAACAGAGTGAATGGAGTACTGAGACCAATTATGAATGATCGCAACATATCAAAGGATGCCAAAGTTGCCATTCATAACGCCATCGTAGTGCCAACCCTGACGTATGCAAGTGAAACCTGGACATGGCAGAAGACGCATGAAAGTAGAATAAATGCAGTTGAAATGAGATCGTTAAGAAGGATTTGTAATAGAACGATGTATGACCGGGTAAGAAACGAGGATATAAGGAAAGAATGTAGGATTAAGAAAGATGTCATTACTAGAATGAAAGTGAACACATTGAGATGGTTTGGTCACATGGGGAGAATGAATGAGGAGCGCCTGACGAAGAAAATATACAGAGCGGAAAGGAATGGAATGAGAGGTCGGGGACGCCCAAGTAAGGGATGGCACGACCATGTGAACGAAATTTTGAAAGACGGAAATGTTAGAAGTGTGAGCAATAGACGAACATGTATGAGACGATGCATGAATGTGGACGAGGCGAGGGATGCGTGCCAGGATAGAAAAATGTGGCGTTCGGTTCTCTCTGCCTACCCCGCAAGGGACATGGCGTGATGGTATGTATGTATGTATGTATGAAATGTTAGAAGCGTGAACAACAGACGAACATGTATAAGACGATGTATGAATGTTGTCGAGGCGATGAATGTATGTCAAGATAGAAGTAAGTGGCGTTCGGTTCTCTCTGCCTACCCCGTAAGGGACATGGCGTGATGGTATGTATGTACTTTTCAGCATCTCAATAGAGACGAAGTTGGAATACTATAGAAGAACCAGGAACTCAAGGCACCTACAGGGCTTACGACCTGTCATCGGCTGGTTTACGAGATCACTTTGTGCGTATGCGCAACGTTCACCAATAATGCCTTCTTATTGAGTTCCCTTATCAATGCAAGTTTTGAAAGTTCTGCCTCGAATAATGAAAAAACCCTTTTTATAAACCGTGAAAATACCATTTGACTCCCGACAGGGAAAAAAATCCAATGTTTGTGTATATGCAATTCAAAAAAAAATCGAAAATATAATCTATTGACAAATACTATGGTTTTATTTATTTATTTTTTATTTTAATATTGCTTCTCGGGCAACTAACAGGTACTATGTCAAATATTAATTTAAAACGCACCCAATAACAAGTCGCCACATTCTGGAGGCTTACGAAAATGTTTTGTAATAATATCAGAAATTTTTTGAAAAAGTGAAAATTATTCGTCGATTTATTAAATAATTTTTTTTTATTGTAATTAAAAAATAAATTATCGATGGATTAAGAACTGAAACACATTGAATAACAGATTTTTAATTATCTCAATATTGAATAACAATAATTATTCAGTTGATGAAAAGTTTTGAAATCACGAATAAAAACAAAAAGAGCTATTCATTCACACAAAATAATTAAATGTAGATAATAATAAAGATTTGGAATAAATTGTTAAAAAGTAAACAATAATTTAAGTCCAACATAAAGGATTCCCTAAAGCAGAAACCAAAATGGTTTACAGGGACATTTTAGGCAGGAAATGGTCAAGAGACAAGAGAGGATGCCCGAGGAAAAAAGACGAGATAAATGGAGATAATCTGCAGTCGAAGGCCCGACATAAATTAGGAATGATTTGTTCAAAGTACCACGCACCACCACACGCACACATAAAACAACCGCATAAAAAATTACGAAAATAAAGGCAGAAAAACGGCAGATACGACTTTTTTTAAGAAATTGGGACTCGAGAAAAAGAATTTCTTTAAAATTGTAAAGAATCACCAATTCACAAGTGTCTTATACATTTCTTCAACATTTTTCATTCAAGCTTTTTAAGACCATTGTATTCTTATATTCAAACTCCTATAACAAAGAAATAATGGACAGTAGAACTGTAAAATATATTTTAAATACAAATTACTTTCACTTACGTGTGCATTGAATAAAAAACATTGAAATGAAAGAATTATCGCTAAATTTTTATAATTCTATGTTTTCTTTCAAAAATGTGTGTATTGTAAATAATGTTAAAATTAATAGAATATTTTTACTAAATCCTTTTAATTAAATTTTCATATCTATATGTACTGAAATTTCCGCATTTACAGGATTCAGAATTCAACACTAATTTTTCCTAACTTATTGTCAAATAAGGAAGGATACCAAACGATAAATATGTACTAAGATAAATTTATTTAGTTAGTGTCGTAATTTAAAGATGTTAAGCATCTCGCGCGGTCCCTGGTTCAATATTGGTTTATTCAAGGCTCGAATTGTTTGGCGGTCTCCGAGCGTAACATTCGTGTTCTATTTTCCATCCGCCTTGTCGCTTTCCAATGCTCCTCCAATGAGTGCGAAACAGAGAATGTAGGTAACTACTATACGTTTGATAGGTACCACGGCGGGCGCAGCAGTCCCAACGCTTTACATAATTCCCTTTAAAAGGTTCAGGCATAAATCGGAGATGGAAAGTTAATCGTCAGTAGATTCATGGATAAAGTTTTGCGACGGCGCATTCACCGAAAGAGTCGAGTGTTGACAACATTATTCATAGGCGGACAAATACCGGGACGATATTGAGACACAGACCATTGCTCATAGAAGGGTCATAAACGCATAGAAGGTCACCAGGACGATTAAACATACATATATTTAAACCAAAATTTTACAGAAACGATATAAATTGTAAACTAATGCGAGTTTGATAGAAATAACTATACTTAAAAGCCAAATAATGGATTGACGACAGTCAAATAAAATATAAAACAAATAAATTACGATGAAAAATGTTAATTGAAAAAAATACGCACACTTTTTGAATAAGAATGAAATGCCACGGTGGTAAAAAATATGCAAAATGATAAAATACCTAATTCGTACAGGTACAAAAATGAATATAAGGCAATGTCTAAAGCAAAAGTTGGAACAAAGAGATATTTAAAAGTGTGCTCTCATAGAAATACGTTATAGATAATATATTTCAAAAGGAACCGAGAAAATCTGAGAGAAATGAACAAAGTCGAATTGTGAAATGAATTAAATACGTTATTTAGTAATCATAACACTGAAATGTAACCGTATTATTATACTGGAATAAAAGTTTTCCCTAAATAATATTAAAATGTATTACGTATTCTGGAAGGGTTTTCAGTTCAATTGACAGCCGGTAAACATCTAAATGTCATTACCCCGTGACAAAATTGTATTGGGAGTTACTTCAAACTCCTTTTTCCGTGGATTATACGAATCAAATAACAACTTTTACAATAACTAAGAGACGCTTCAGGCATACAATTGGCGCTACGATTCTTACTGCTACTCATTACTTGCCTATCAACTTGAAATATATGTATTTGCTGTGAGTGCTAAATCAAGTACAAACTAGGTATAACCAAAGAATTCAAAATGGAATTAATACAGTATTTAGAAAAGTGCACAGATTGTACTTGATTTATCTTCCATACAAACGAATACTTTATATTATGTCTTTTATGTAAAAATCTGGGTTCTTTTTGGTCATTTTTTTTATTTCCAAATCAAGCACTTTAGATGTATAATATAACATACAGGTAGGTACACTCTTATCTCATTTAGACACAGGTACTTGCACTCAGCCAATAAGTTCTTTTGATTATTGTGTAATTTTATGTCTTTGTTTATATAAGTTGAAAATGTTGATGAATCTTGAAATAAATAATAATAATAATATACCCCAGAATACCCCAACACGGGTAGGTATTCGTCTACCTATCCGTGACACTATTACCTAACCTAGTTGACACTATTTTCTGTAATTGAATTGTAAACAGATATATAAAATAATATTCCAAAAAAAGTTGAACCCTCGTTCTAATCGTCTTAATTGGCTAAGAAAATCAACCGGTGACGAAAGCCATAATAAAAAATCTTCTTAGTGATTTTCTTTGCGAATTTTCATAAATTAAATGACAACATAAATTGAACCTATATCATATCTACTTATTCTAAGAGGGGCTTTTGATTATTATTTGATAAAAAAATATCATCAATAATTGAATAAACACGAATAATACCAATAAAAATTAAATAAAATATATACGAAAGTATTTTTCCACAAATTTCGAATACAATGACCGAAAGATTTCGCTGAGGTGACTCGGAATTATTAATATTTAAAATAAGACTAAACAATTTAAACAGAATACATCCAACACTACAACCTAATCATAATTTTTAAAAAAATTATTAATACTTATCAACAATTTCATCCACACTGATTGAGTAGCAAGGCAGTCACGAACGAAAAACAACACAGAATCGTATTATTATTATTATAAACAATAGACTCTATAGAAACTAAAAACATAATTCGTCGATAAATTTGAAGTAATCAGCCATGCATACAAAATCAACGTATGTATAATGACACTGTTGAATCATGTAAGATTGTGTCGCGATCTTAACTCGTGGATAAAAACAAATACAGCTCTGAATTGTTGCACAGTACTCAGGTTGTGGGTGAGTATACTAGGTACATACATAAAATGCTCCCGTGCTTCGGTAGTCACCTCGTGTACGTGCGTCGTGGCACAAAGGATAAAGTTTGCCTGCCCTCTCGACTTGCCGGATTTAATTTATGTTAAGAAAGCCGACAAGTCAGAGGATGACATGTCTCAAAATTAGCAGAATTGGGCACGACTGCTAAAGGCTAAAGTTTTATTACAAAATCAAAAAGTGTCACCGGAGGTAGCTAGCGGTTGCCGACGTCGAGTCACTCCTTCTTGCTCTGGAGTAAGTATGTAGGTACATCTAACGTCAAATTTGTGGCTCAACCGCAACGCAAATTGCGATATTCGAGTAAAATGACTTGAGAGACAATGCTAAGAAAACACTAAAAAAACCTTCGTGTTTTAATAAGAAAAATATAATAACGTTTTGGGCGAATTGGCTAATTGTTCAGATGAACTGAAGAAGTAGAATTATTCAGATGAACTGAGTGAGGAAGGTTTAAAACCATTTTAGATGGGTCGATGGCAGAGCGGCTAGCGCGCTGGGTTAGTAATCCAGTGGTCGCGAGTTCGAATCCTGCCTAGACCGATTTCGTTCACCATTCACACAAGCATTTATTTGCTTATTTTAGGGAACGTAGGAAGATGTATATGTACTTGTTTAACAAGGACATATTTATTTAAAAAAAAAATAAGGAATACACATGTAAAAATGTAAGAAATTTATGTGGAAAAAATGTATTGGCCAATTCAATTACTATACACATAATATTTATTTTCTAAATATCAAATCTAACTATGAACACATTAATTTAAATGCAACAAATATAGAAACTACTTAATTGATTTAATTTCTAGAAAAATATTGTGTTTATATAATAAAACCTACAAACGACTAGCCTATGCGACATTTCAAACTAGTTTTTAAATATTGCAATTCTTGAAAATGATGCACAAAAGCTGTTTAATGTTTCAGAGTGAACGCTATATTTAAATTTAATTATTTGAGTGCTGAATAAACTACTGTTTCCACTATTTGCAACTATTAGCAAGTTGTTCGGAATACGTAGGTATTTAAATACTTCACTCAACATTATATAAAGTCTCTCCACTCAAGTAGTTTATACACTAGGCACTAGGCATCCAATAGCGACATAGGTTAGGAAATACACCATTTATACATACAATGATCAATAAATATACCTAACTGGGGTACCTTAATGTATCACTTTAATGAAGAAAAACATCAAATGATTGGGTACTCATCTTTTATGTTATTCCCTCACCAAGATATTTTCATGTATAACTCATTTTCTCTTGTCACAAGCGGCAAGTACTCACCTGAAAAAAAGAGACAATTTATTAATAAAAAAACATTAATATGAAACAATGAAAAGTAATACAATTTATACTAGTTGCAAGTAACATATAAGATCCAACTGTCCATGGTGATAGTATGCATAATTGAAGAATACGTACCAAACAATAAACATTTAAACACAAATTAATCCAACTGTCGATTCGTTCATGAGAATTCAATTCTCTTAATGAATCGACATTATTAAGCCAAGATGCGTGTACGAAGGAAAATTTTGTATGGTGTAGTGGACTTTTTGCATGCTAATAACACCAACTAGAGGCCTCGCAGCATATATGTTCCCATACATGGATTTACTCAGAATTCGGAGTAGAACATTTTGTGTGAGTTTTGTGTGTGTGTGTGTGTGTGTGTGTCTGTGTGTCTGTATGTGTATGTCTGTGTGTCCCCCCCCCCTTATAACTTTTGATCCGCTCAATTTACAGAGCCCAAAATTTCAGAATATATAAACAGTTATAGGCCTACAAAACTTTTATACTCAGAATTGTGAATTTTTGTTTCAGTCAGGGGTTATCAACTTTTGAATTTTTACTTTATTTTTCCATATATCTCAGAAACCATAAAAGCTAGAACGCTGAAAATTGGTATAAATATAGACAAATACAAAATCTCAAATAAGTTTTTTCAAAAAAATTCCAGGGTTTCTCAAACATTTTTTATTAAGAAAAATATTTTTTTATGATAAATTTATGAGTTTAACTGCCTATATTTCCAAATTTTTCAAAAATATCGAAAAAAGCCGAAACACCCCAACTAGATAATTTAATTTTCTATAAAAAATATTTCATTGTATTATCACATCTCAAACTTTTTTAAACAATTTTTATAAAAATTGAATTTAGTGACGACATTGCTTCATACAATTTGTATGTCAGTCGCCTATACACAATATGTAAGAAGACTTAATAGTTTGGTAGGTACTTAATCTTCAAACATACATACAGAACCATCATGCTGTTTTCATATTCCTGGTAGGAAAACAGGACTGACCTCCATACTGTCATACCAACATGTGTTAAAATTTTCAATAATTTGGATTTATGGGTTTATAGTTTGATTCTTATTCTTCAACTATACATACTATCGCTATCGACAGTTGGATCTCATGTGTTACATGCAACTAGTAAATATTTTAAGATATTTTATTTTCTATATAAAACATGTAGGTATATATGTTAGGATAAGATATAATGGAGGTCAGTCTGTTATTCTTACCCAGAATATGAAAACAGCATGATGTATGTTTGTAGATTGAGTAGGTATAAAAACTATTGAGTATGATATTGTATAGTGTTTACTGCCTTACAAATTGTACAGCCGTATATTAATTATTAATCTGTGTTGTACGTATTCTTCAATTATAACTACATGCTATCGCCATCGATAGTTGGATCTCATGTGTTACATGCAACTAGTAATATAAAAAACTAAGGTAGATATACAAAAATGTTAGGTCATAATGTTTTAGATACAATTTAATCCAACTGTCGATTTGTTCAAGAGAATTTATTTTTCTTAAGTTTGATCAGTTGGATATCATGTGTTACATGAATCTAATTTTATCCATACACAATAACTGATTAAATTGCCGAAACTGAAATTTTTGATTTCATTTTTCATTTATGGGTGTCGGTCGCAAATAAATAAAATAAAACAACTGTAAAGAACACCTAAATAAATAAATATATTATTCGTTTCGATGAGAAAATGTGTTGAACAAAATTATAAAAATAATAACCATTCAAACTTACACTGCGAGAAGTGTGTACAGTAAAAAGTAATAATCGTAATGGAATTTTATAATTAACAGAATGCAGACTTTGGGAGTTGTCTTCGTGTGGATTCCAAACGTCTGCATTCTTCACGGTCCAGTCAGCGAAAAATTCAGCCGTCAAATGATAATGTAAAATTGCAAACGAATCAGACAAAGAATGAGTTCTAAATATGGAACATACCTAATTCTGGAAACAATAGCCGAATCGAAATGAAATAAAAAGTATCCCGAATGTTTCGTAAGCCCTCGGGAATGTTCCGACATAAAAATAAGTCTAGAGCAACTAGTTTTCCCGTCAAGTGTTTGCAGAATTCTAATTCTAACTTGAAATTACAAGGAATACTCAGATTTGCCTTTTACTTTAAGGATGTGTATAGGCACAAAGGGTTGTGTGGAATTCTTGTACCTATTTACTACCCAGTTATAAGACCGAACTTAAACAAGGTTTGTAACTTCGCATCACGTTTCGCGCTTAAACATTTCTATAAAACTCATAATTAGCATCTCTAGAACAATGAACATAATACTTCTATATTTCCGTGAACGGTCTAAGTACATCGATCCAAAGATCAAATGAAAATAATGTTTTACGTTCAGATATTGCTACCTAAACTAAAAGAGCCTATTTTATTATTTAAATAAACGTGTCTTTCATTAAAAAAATCATTATTGGTGCTACAGGCCTGTGTGGCCTTGGCCTCCTCCAGAATCCTTCTCCAGCCGTCCCTGTCCTTCACCGCTCTCCTCCAGTTTGTTACTACGATTTACCTTACGTCGTCTTCTGTGTCATCCACCCATCTTAGATTGGACCTGCATCAACTTCATCTGCCCTCAGGATTGGTGTTAAGATTTGAGGATACGATCATTATTCATCCTACTGACATGTTCCAACCAAAAACAAGTACTTATATTTAAAAACAAGGAAACAAAAAAAGAGGACACATTTTTCAGTTTTCGTCAAGTAGATTGAATTTTTTTTAAATATTTCACGTCAGTCCGTAGACTGTTTACATTCATACTTCCAATGTCAAATACATCAAACGCAGTTAATACAGCAAAAAAAATCAAATACATAATAATAATATATTGTGAAAATATATAAATAGTACTTACACAATTGAACAAGTTTGTGTGAAATTGTACAATTTTATCAAAATATAAAAAAAATGAAGCTGTAAAAGCAATTATATCATGCATTGTCATCGCTTATACACAAATTCTGAAAGTTTCAAACCTGTTACTGGACGGGAAGGTAGTTTACAATGAATCGCGATATTCGAGTACGGATTTATAGGTGAATTTAAATAAAAGTGTTTTACAATAATCTTCAAAGATAAAATAAAATGGTATAGTAACATCACCCCTTGAAAGGTATAATATTTTGTCAAGAAATTTATCCCAAGCCTTATTGTATTACATTATGATATTATTAATGGAATGGCCATAATCTTGTTAAATTTGATATCGGTATAATTTAATAGAGCAAAAATGTCAGACACCCTTCTCAATAACAATGAATATACGAATATTCCATTAAAAATATCGACAAAGGTTTGTTACAGAAACCCAAAGAGTAGGAGTTGAAAACAATTGAATCAAACTGACAAAGGAAAAAAAAAACATTTGTGTTACAGCCTTCGATCGAGAGAAAAGACAGACATATAATAGTTTAACGCCACTTAAATATTTAATGAAACTTTCTTATAATATTTGACAAAATAAATATATATGTTTTTTATAAATTCTACCAAATAACTATATTATAAAGCACTCATAAATATAATAATGTCAATATTCAAATTTGATAAATGGATTATTGATAATGGGTGTACGTTATATTTCATAGCATATTTATGTTGGCATTGGTGGTATAGTTATGAAGACATTTGAATCATGAATTGCAATGCTCGGGTTCGATATCCAGTGAGTTAACAAATATTTTCATTGTGATTTCAGTGGTATGATGAACCTTACGTGGAATTCATTGAGTACGAAATGTAATTCTATCTCAAATAAATTATAGTTTTTTAGTACCTTGATGTGTTTCACCGTTTAAATATGAGTAGTTACATAACTGTAAATTATCTATTTAAATTTTGATTTTAATGAAACATACATTTTGGCTTTCAAATCTCGGTGTTTTTGTGCCTTAGTTAATTTTTTGCCCTCGATAGTCAAAAACAACCAAGTGGTTCAAAAACAAAAGATGATATAAAAAATATCTAGTGACTATGACTTTTAACCCCAGATTAAATATAAAAAAAACTGACCATCTTACATCAGACGAAAATCAATGAAAAAAGATACCCCAAAAGCAGTTGCTTGTACCAAACTAAACTCATTTGAAAAAAAAACAAAAGATTGTTTTACTCATGCGGGGTATGAAAAAAAATGTTATTGCATGTAATAAAATTGAAGAGGCTTTCCCGTTCTATAGGACTCTAGTAGGCTGGGTCTGGGAACCTCCATCCACTCCACCCCCCACACAAACATACATACATACATGTGAATACTTCCCGTCAGATTGGAAACCAAATTACGAATTGATGCTTCCATTTCCTCGGGTTGGGCCCATAACGCCGCGCTATTTCACTATACCAAGCGCACGATGCGATGCAACACACATATAATTAACTTCATATACCTACATCTACTATAATAATAATTTACTCTACGTAGCTACTAACCACTTTCAATATTGTAATGAGCTCTCAATATACCTTGTACAAATAAACACCTCTCCCTGGGTTTACTAAGTAAAACGATCGATATCCAAATATGTTAAGTAGATTATTTATTTTATTTTGTATTGCTCCTCGGGCAACTAACTAACACGTGTTACGTTCTATGTCACATATTTATTTAATACATATTTAATTACAAGTTGCCACATTCTGGAGACTTATGGTCTCGAGATTCACACTGAAAACACAAAAATTGTGTCTTACGGTATCTTACCAACTGAGCTACGAAGGCCCACAACTATGGTAAATTGTACGAAGGCAACCACAAATTAACGAAAAAGACATTTTAGAGCACAATAATTAATACTATTAACATGGAATCTACTTCATAACATACATTGGAGTATTTTGAGTAGCTCTTGAACAAAAATGATATGGGTATCAGAACTGTCCATCTTCAAAGCACATGACTCAAACATAAATTTTCTGAATATAAGAGACGACAAAAAACTTATTAAACTAAGGTATTTATGAAGAAAAACATTCTTTAACTTTTTGATAATGTTCTGTACTAATTCTTGTAGAAAAATAATGGTATACCCCGATTGGTATATCCCGAGGCAAAAATATCTGGAAAAATATGTCTCGACATTTCTATTAATGCTTCAGGTTTAGTAAAGAAACCTAAAAAAACATTTTCCATTCAGGGCCATTGCGAAATAAAAGTTTTTGAGGTTTCTTTACTAAACCTGAAGCATTAATGCAAATGTCATGACATATTTTCCCAGATATTTTAATCTTATTTAATTTTAAAAAAATGTGTATTGCTCTACGCCTTATGTTAAAAATCGGGGTATGCTTTTTATTTTTCTATAAGAATAAATACGGAACAAAATCAAAAAGTTAAGGTATATTTTTTTATTAATAACCAAACAATCTAAGGTATTTTTTTCAAAATGAATCGTTTTGTAGTAGTGATGCAATATCAAATTGCGAAAATAGTTACGCTGGTAGAAGGGCGCCCCTTAAATACATCCTCGTTTTTCTCAATCTTGATCCGGGTAGTGTTGGGCGGTAGTTGATATTTAACAAATAATCACTCAAGAAAGTTTAAGTATTTTAACAAAAGCATGGTAAAACACATAGCATATGTAGTTTGCCGATTCAAGGAAAAAAATCAAATAAAGGAGGTAAACGACAAACTAAACAAGCAAGAAGTTAACCAAAATAGGCCATTATCAATATAAAATTTTAAGAACCCTTAAATAAAAATTAAAGTAGGAAAATTCATGAGTAATATGTGGATATCAGTTATTAATTTTCCAACTGTCGATTTGTTCAGGAGAACTTTGTTCTCTTAACATATCGACAATGTATCAAGCCAGAATACGCGAGAATTGTATGGAGAGGTCTACTTTTTTCACGGCTTTTCCATCTTTGAAGTCAAAAAACACCAACTTAGAGGCTTCGCAGCATATATGTTCCATACACGGATTTACTCAGAATTCGGAGTAGAACATTTCGTGTGTCTGTGTGTGTGTCTGTGTGTGTGTGTGTCTGTGTGTCCGTCCCCCCCTTATAACTTTTGATCCGCTCAATTTACAGAGCCTAAAATTTCAGAATATATAAACAGTTACAGGCCTACAAAACTTTTATACTCGGAATTTTGAATTTTTGTTTCAGTCAGGGGTTATCAACTTTTGAATTTTTATTTTATTTTTCCATATATCTCAGAAACCATACACGCTAGAACGCTGAAAATTGGTACAAACATAGACAAATACAAAATCTCAAATTAGTTTTTTCAAAAAAATTCCAGGGTTTCTCAAACATTTTTTATTAAGAAAAATATTTTTTTTATGATAAATTTATGAGTTTAACTGCCTATATTTCCAAAACTTTTACAATTATCGAAAAAAGCTGAAACACCCCAACTAGATAATTTAATTTTCTATAAAAAATATTAACATTGTAGTAGAAGATCTCAATTTTTTTTTAACAATTTTTTTAAAAATTGAATTTAGTGACGACATCGCTTCATACATTTTGTATGGCAGTCGCCTATACACAATATGTAAGAAGACTTAATAGTTTGATACTTCATCTCCAAACATACATACATACATACCATCATGCTATTTGCATATTCTGGGTAGGAAAAAGGATCTTCCTCCATACTATCCTATCTTGACATACATACCTACATATGTTGTATAGAAAACAAAATATCTGAAAATATTCAATAATTTGTATCTATGGGTTTATAGTTTGGTACATATTCTTCAACTATACATACTATCGCTATCGACAGTTGGATCTCATGTGTTACATGCAACTAGTTAATATAACTAAGTTCAAAACGGTACTAGTGGTTGCAGTCAAAATGTTTTTTTTTCCAACTGTCGATTTGTTCAGGAGAACTTTGTTCTCTTAACATATCGACAATGTATCAAGCCAGAATACGCGAGAATTGTATGGAGAGGTCTACTTTTTTCACGGCTTTTCCAACTTTGAAGTCAAAAAACACCAACTTAGAGGCTTCGCAGCATATATGTTCCATACACGGATTTACTCAGAATTCGGAGTAGAACATTTCGTGTGTCTGTGTGTGTGTGTGTCTGTGTGTGTGTGTGTGTGTGTCTGTGTGTCTGTGTGTCCGTCCCCCCCTTATAACTTTTGATCCGCTCAATTTACAGAGCCTAAAATTTCAGAATATATAAACAGTTACAGGCCTACAAAACTTTTATACTCGGAATTTTGAATTTTTGTTTCAGTCAGGGGTTATCAACTTTTGAATTTTTATTTTATTTTTCCATATATCTCAGAAACCATAAACGCTAGAACGCTGAAAATTGGTACAAACATAGAAAAATACAAAATCTCAAATTAGTTTTTTCAAAAAAATTCCAGGGTTTCTCAAACATTTTTTATTAAGAAAAATATTTTTTTTATGATAAATTTATGAGTTTAACTGCCTATATTTCCAAAACTTTTACAATTATCGAAAAAAGCCGAAACACCCCAACTAGATAATTTAATTTTCTATAAAAAATATTAACATTGTAGTAGAAGATCTCAATTTTTTTTTAACAATTTTTTTAAAAATTGAATTTAGTGACGACATCGCTTCATACATTTTGTATGGCAGTCGCCTATACACAATATGTAAGAAGACTTAATAGTTTGATACGTCATCTCCAAACATACCGAGGCCATACGGTAAATACCCATACGGTAAATACAGGCCGTGGCGCGAGAAATATTTTTTTTGTGACGTCATCGGCGTAGTGACTCGACTTGCAGCTATGACATCGTCGCTCATAGAACGCCGTCCGTCATTCAGTAACAGTATTATGTATATTATGTGTATTGCGGATCGACTTTTTTGTTTATTTGAATGTTTTTTTTAGTTAATAATTGATTTTAAACCTCAAAAAAAGTTTACTATTGTTGGAACATAACTTTATTTCTTTATTGGAATATTAAACGGTAAGTTTTATAACTTATATTCCACTATGTATAACATTTACTTAAGTACTTACCACGTTTTAACACACTTTATAAACTTGATAAGATACAAAAAATGTGTGTTTTCTTACATTTAATATGCAAAATGTGCTATTTACTGTATTTATATTGTTTTAATATATCGAAGTGTATAAGATTCGTGCAAATCTAATATTTATTAAGCTTTAAAACAAGGTATCGAAAACATAACCTCAACACGGCAGTAACAATTGGATTTTGTCATTCTATTTATTGAGCTGAGCCCAAAAATAACTACTGAATATTGCATATTGCATTTTTTTTATTCATAAAAACGTAGTCTAATATAAATTTAATGGAGAAAGTTTAATAACATTTTTTTTTTCAGGTATTAACATCAGATCCTCATAATGCCACGTTGTTGTAATGTGGCAGGATGCAAGTCCAACTATCGTGCAGAGAAAAAAGATAGTGTGTCCACATTCAGTTTTCCAAAGACTGAACCACTACGAGGACTATGGTTTCGAAAAATTCCCACAGATCTTACTCACATTCAAAAGCCCATCATTTGTGAAAAACACTTTCAAGACAGGGATATTATACGCGTGGACGAAGGCATAATCAGAGGAGAAATTGTGAGATGTCCTAGGAAATATCCCAAGCTGAGGGAAGGAGCAATTCCATCAATATTCCCCAATCTTCCAAGCTACCTCACATCAGCACCCAGTACATCTCGGAGACTGACAGATGTGGAAGCGGACCAGATGAAGACTGCAATAAAGGAGAGCCTTCGTCTCTTTGAGGAAGAGACTGAGGCAAGAACATTAAGGACATTAGGTGATGTGAACGAATACTTTAGAAATTTGAATAAGAATGAGTGGACATTAATTTCAAAAGATAATAAGAGTGTATTGTGTTTAATTAGTGTAAGTGATGTGCCATATGTGTTAGCTTCTATAATTATTAATTGTGATTTGTCGGTAAGACTTTTTTTCAAAAGTAAAAAAGTAAGTGAGAGTAAATATCCTCGAACTACTTTAAAGTATTTTAATGATTTAGATTTACTTTTAACTTTTATGGAATCAAATATTAAGGAAGAGCAAAATCATTTAGTCGATTTGAAAGACATTATTAATATGCTGGAAAATTATTTTGAGGATAAAACTCCACATATTTCATTTATTATGGAACAATTGCAATTGGCGGATATACCAAAAAACAATAGGAGATATTCTGGGGATACCATTATGTTTGCAGCGTCAACATATGTCCGATCAGCTAGTTGTTATGCAGTATTGTATAATTCATCTTATTTAATTATTCCTCATCCAAGGAATGTCAAAAAATTAATGAATGATTTTGGTCCCTTGGACCATAGCATAGAGCAAAGCATTTCATACTTAAAAACAAAACGTAATTTCTTACAAGACCACGAACTTTTGGTCAATTTGCAATTAGATGAAGTCTACATTACTTCCCAAATTAACTTCAAAGGGGATTCTTTATTTGGATACAGTAAAACTGATCCATCTAAAGCAGCAAAGACTGTCCAAGTCTTTATGATAAATAGCATATTATCTAAATATAAAGATGTGGTCTGTATAATACCTGTACATAATATGACAGCCGATCAATTACACGGCATGATTTTTAAAAAGAGTTGAAGAGATCGGATTCCAAATTATTTCAGTAATTTCTGACAATAACGCCATCAATAGGAAGGCATTCGAACTTTTTTCACCCAATAAAATATTATGTCCTTCCGTAAGTCACCCATTGGATGAAAGTAGATTATTGTTTTTTATTTTTGATACTGTCCACATTATGAAATGTGTCAGAAATAACTGGATAAGCAAACAGGGTGTCTTAAAATATCCAGATATTGATGACTATTTAAAAATTATGGAATTTAGATTTGATCACTTACAAACAATGTATAAGGCTGAAGAAACTTCCCTTGTTAAGTTTGGACATCTGTTGTCCTATAAAGCCTTATACCCCTCAAATATACAAAAACAAAACGTTAAATTGGCATTGAAGATATTTGATGATAGAACTATTGCAGGATTAAAGTGTATTGGGGATAAAAATCCAGAAATGTTTGTGCATGTAGATGAGACTATAAACTTTTTAATCATATTTAGTCGGTGGTGGAAACTTGTCAATGTTCATAGTGCATTTGAAGGAAAAAGATTTAACGATCCTTATAGGGAGCCAATTAGATCAGATAACGACATGGTCTTCCAGTATTTACGAAAAATATCTATATGGCTAAAAAATTGGCGACTTACAGTTCCTCCACATTCATCGTTAAGTCCACAAACTTTTCAATCATTAATTAATACTGTAGATGCATTTATATGCTTGGTACCTTATTTATTTAAAAAATATAGAATAGATTATATATTATTAAGTAAATTTCAAACAGATGATTTGGAGGCTAGGTTTGGATGTTATTGACAAATGAGTGGGGCAAATTATTATATTTCTTATATGCAGTTATTAGAGAGCGAACGTAGGCTACGTTTCAAAAATACTATATTTCTGTTTTGCAAAGGCAGTGAGGTTTCCTTAAAAACAATGTTTACGGAAATGTCAGAAAATATTTCCGAGGAGGTGGTGGTAGATATAAGTCCATTTCAAAGTGTTCTAAATTTATTTTTTTCTTTGAGTGATGTACCAGAAAATTTGCTGTCAATTTTAACATATATTGCTGGATATAATGTAAGAAAGGAGTTAAGGCACAGTAAGTGTGACCTGTGTCAATTGTGGCTGCAAACCGATAAAGAGATTGATGTTGATTGTGTCAACATTCCCAATGAACTTATCTTGGAATTAGATAGAGGAAAATTAATTTTACCTACAGAATATGCAATAGTTGCAACGTCAATCTCATGGTTTTGTTTGCAAGAGATTCTAAATGCACACTGTGATAGTTTTCTTAGTACAATGCATCAGTTATCAATTTTGTTTAAGATAAGTGTTCACCATTTGAATGAATATTTTTTAAGTATTCCTCAATATAAAAATTGTTGTCAATGTAATAAAAGTTTAGAGTTAAGGCTTAGAAATATAATGTTCAGAACATGTAAAGTAGTTTTAAATAATTTAGTTAAAATGAAAAACAATCAATTAAAGCTAGAAAAATCAGAATTGAATAATAGAAAAGTAAAAAAACTAAAATCAAATTAATAATACTTAGTTCAACTTATGTTTTATAATAATCCTACTAATTCTCATTCGAAAACATTGACTGTTTTTTTTTTATTTAAGTTATTATGTATGGCATATTATTCGGTGGTAAAATTATCATATAGGTATTTATCAAATTATGTAGGATAAGATTGTTTTTTAATTTAATATATTATGTATGGCATATTATTCGGTGGTAAAAATATCATATATTTATCAACTTATGTAGGATAAGATTGTTTTTTAATTTAATATAATATATTATGTATGGCATATTATTCGGTGGTAAAAATATCATATACTTATCAACTTATGTAGGATAAGATTGTTTATTAATTTAATATATTATACCTATATGGCATATTATTCGGTGGTAAAAATATCATATATTTATCAACGTATGTAGGATAAGATTGTTTTTTAATTTAATATAATATATTATGTATGGCATATTATTCGGTGGTAAAAATATCATATACTTATCAACTTATGTAGGATAAGATTGTTTATTAATTTAATATATTATACCTATATGGCAGTTTATTCGGTGGTAAAAATATCATATATTTATCAACGTATGTAGGATAAGATTGTTTTTTAATTTAATATAATATATTATGTATGGCATATTATTCGGTGGTAAAAATATCATATACTTATCAACTTATGTAGGATAAGATTGTTTATTAATTTAATATATTATACCTATATGGCATATTATTCGGTGGTAAAAATATCATATATTTATCAACGTATGTAGGATAAGATTGTTTTTTAATTTAATATAATATATTATGTATGGCATATTATTCGGTGGTAAAAATATCATATATCTATCAACGCCATCAATAGGAAGGCATTCGAACTTTTTTCACCCAGTAAAAATTTTATGTCCTTCCGTATGTCACCCATTGGATGAAAGTAGATTATTGTTTTGAAATGGAATTATATCTACCACCACCTCCTCGGCAATATTTTCTTATTTTACAATGAATGTGGAGGAACTGTAAGTCGCCAATTTTGAAGCCATATAGACAGATTGTTTAGATTTTATATTTAAAACATGTACCTAATGTAGTTTTAAATAATTTAGTAACAATAAAAAAACAATTAACATTACAAGTAAGAATTACATAAAAAGAACCTAAAAAAGCTAAAATCAAATTAATAATACTTAGTTCAACTTGTGTTTTATAATGAGCTTACCTATTCTCATTTGAAAACATAGAATTTAATTTAAACATTTTTTAATTCAATATATTATGTATGTATTATTATTAGGTAGTTTTGTATGGTGATAAAAATATCATATGTATAATCAAATTTTGTATAATCAAATTATGATTTTGGTATCAAGTAACTTTTTTATGCATATTTATAATATCAGTGAACCCTGATAAAACCATATTTTTATATTGTTTTTTATTTATATAAAATGTAATGAAAGTTCAGGCTTAGGAATATAATGTCTAAAACATGTAAAGTAGTTTTAAATAATTTAGTTCAAATGAAACACTATCAATTACTTATCATCATCTGACACATTGAAAGTAAAAACACATACAGTTTTTTGAAACACCTTTTTATTAATATATAATATTTAATAAATGATGTACTTTAAAAGTTGTATTGATAATTATTTTTGAATTTTATCTTAATAATTACCTAATATTGATAACTGATTTTTGTATGTATCATGTAACATTTTTTATATATAATATATGTATACTACCTACATATCAGTGAACCCTGATATAAGTCTTTTTTCTCTTTCCAAACATTCCCTATTGTTACTTATTTATTTTATTCATTATGCGAAATCTTACACATAAGGTAAGATAGAAAATTTTTCACTGGGACGAGTTTATCACGGTAATGCGATCTTTATCAGCTAACCAAATCCTTTAATAATATGAAATAATAATTATGCCACAAACTCATTGGAACATGTTAGTAGATAAGTATTATTAATAATTGCAAATAATTTTCCCAATTCGTTTTAATAGAAATTGAAATGTTGTTATTCGCGTACCGTAAACCGCTCGCCGAAAACGTCACTACATTCGTATTTGGCTAGTAGCGCGCCACGGCCTGTATTTCTCGTATGGCCTCGCAAACATACATACATACCATCATGCTATTTGCATATTCTGGGTAGGAAAAAGGATCTTCCTCCATACTATCCTATCTTGACATACATACCTACATATGTTGTATAGAAAACAAAATATCTGAAAATATTCAATAATTTGTATCTATGGGTTTATAGTTTGGTACATATTCTTCAACTATACATACTATCGCTATCGACAGTTGGATCTCATGTGTTACATGCAACTAGTCATAAAATTCTTCAACCGTACAACGAGAGAAGATAATGAATATGAACGTTACTGTTCGTACTATATATATATATATAAAATGTAATTTAATGAGTGGCGTCAAGCAATTGTATCGATATTTCACGATTTTTCTACAATTACGTATACTTTCGACATTTCCCAGCTGAAAATGTAACATCCTTTGTTAACAGTGTTAGCATTTTAGCATTATTAAAACACACCCGTAACATTACATTTAACACACATTCATACTTATATACAAAAAGTGCTGCCAACAGAGCCTGATTCAGAGAAAAATCGCCCATATTTACGTTTTTCTTATCTAACAAAAGAAGAAGTTTTTCAAATAATATCTACATCTACATTGAAACAAATATAAATCAAATCGTATATGAACGTGTCATACAACGTAAGTCCTTGTACAATACAAGTCGTTCGCCGAATTATGCACTTACTAGAAATAATAAGCAGATCTACGGACCAATTGTAAATTATAAAAAATATCAAACAATAAACACAAAGATTAAACTTCAAACAGCGCCCCAGCAACCAATAAGCTCTATTGAGTCCCGAGTATTATTAAGTGATTCCACAGTTAAAGGTGATACTCGGCGGTGCAGTACCTACGTATATATTGAGCAGGTAACATATGGATTCCAAGTGCTAGTTTTTGTTTTTATCAGTACGTATCTCAAACCATCTTTGGTGTTTTTTAAAACTTTTTTTACTGTGTGAAAATGTACAAAAACAAATAAAAAACTTGCATTCATTACAACGAATTTTCAATATAACGAAACAGTGGCCCCGTTATACTAAGATTTCACCTGTTTATGGTTTCACAATAGATTATGTATGTTCTGTGTTTGAATTTGTTTACTGTATAAATCAACTGCGTTTGACATTGGCAGTATGAATGTAAACAATCTAGGGACAGACGTGAAATATTTTTTTTATTCTTCATTTCAACGGTAAGAAAAATAATCGGACAATTAATATTGTAGGTAAAGATAGAATATGTAGTATTGTCAGCCCAGAGCACTAACAGCTGATCAATCATGATTTGTGTTTTCGTCGTATACCTACTAATTTTATCTTTGCAATTTCCAAAAACATCCCACCGAATACGTTTGGGTTAGTCCCCCTCCCCCTCCCTCCCTACTCCAATAAGCAAAGCTTACATCTTGTCACGATAAGGACGGGAAGTTATTATTATTATACAAACAGGAGATCTTTTCCATTGTATTTAACTTTAACCTCCACTCCGTGACATTTACACACTTCTTGTTCAACTATTTCGTCGCACTCTCAAAAAGAGATAATTGAAAATTCGCCAAGACCGAAGATAACATCGCACTATCGAAGGGGAAACTAAAAAGGTTCATGTAAAATAATTAATATTCTCATCTAGAGATCGTCACAATAGTTTTGAAATTTGATCAAAATACAACGAGTAGGTATAGGATGTAAAATTGTTATAGTAGATTACGTAACAAACCTTTGTGTCTTTAATCGGTGTAGGCAAAAAAACCTTTCATGGCATAAGATTCTCGCCTTCCTAATAAACATGTTTGGCTTCATACTCCCTCATTTATTTATAATCTCAATTTATTACGTATCATTTTACAACGTACTAATTTTTATTTTACAATTTAAAAAGAATGTTCTATAAATACAAAACTATCACTATAGTACATATCGATATGGCAAAGAGCACGTCTTTTATTTTATATGCAAATTAGTAAACGATAATTTGTTTATTTTAAACATTTATTAACTAATAAATATCACAATGCAAAATTTTATATGGTTATTTTTTTCTTTATGTTTATTCGTTAAACATAAAGAAAAAAATAACTATTTGACCCCGTTATAAGATTTACTTATGAATAATTGTTTATTCTTGTTAGTGTGAAGGCTAGAAATAAGATGTGAAAGATAAAAATAACGAAGAAATAAAAGTAGATTATCTAATTATCTCCGATATAAGGATGACAGTATTAAACGTACTCTCTTAGACAACATGTCTCATCATCTTCTCATAAAGCGATCTTAATATTCCGGTCACGTCCATTGAAAACAATTTAGGGCCAAGCTGAATATTTTGTCCCTCTTTAACGTTAAACTTTACGATACATTTTAGGTAGGAACTTACACATTGGGCACCTATACATTTTTTCAACAATTATAAATTAATCGAATGGCTATTATTTTTTAATGAAATAAACACAATTACTGCAACAACACTAAACTACGTGGAGTTGAATTATTTATGCTGACAATTAAATTCTCTGATGTCCAAAACGTAGTAACATTAACACTTTACTTCAATACACAAACATAAATTGTTCATTTTGCGCCATGGTGCCGAAATTGCCAATCTAGAGGGTTCCACGAGCGACTCTTCGCACTATGTAATTTTTTGGTGTTCATTCTGGGGTTTCGCAAAAAGGCCGATATTTTTTTTATTCGAGCTTCATGACCTTGAGTCATTTAAAAAATAAGTTAACTTTTTTGCTTCGTAAACAGCTGTCGGTTTACAAAGACAAGTGTTTCATTGTGTTTTCTTTTTATATTTGCGAGTATAAGAGCAGCTCTCAAGAATGTCAAAGAATTTGTTTATATAGGGGGTAGAATCACATGGAATGGCCGTTCAAGTAGAGAGGTGGACAGCCGCATTCACCAGGCAAAACTCGCCTTCAACAAAAAATCCAGGATGTTCGAGTCCAACATGGACCTTAAACTCCGAAAGGATCTAGTGAAGACATTTGTATGGAGTATTTTGCTATATGGCAGTGAGACATGGTGCATAGGTGAAAGAGAACGCAAAAGATTGGAGGCCTTCGAGATGTGGACCTATCACCGAATGCTTGGCATATCTTGGAGGGACCATATTACAAATGATGAGGTTCTCAGCAGAATTGAGGAAGCCAGGCACCTGTCAAACATCATATAGAAAAGGCGTGCAAATTGGATAGGCCATGTGTTGCGACACGAGGATCTCCTTCATATCATCTTGGAGGGAATGGTTGAGGGTACAACTGGCAGAGGGCGTCCCCGCCGAGAGTATTTAGAACAGGTTTGCCGTGACATGCATTGTACCTCTTACACGGAGATGAAAAGAGTCGCTGAAGACCGAGCAGAGTGGAGGAAGAGATGCATCAATTTAATGCTGCCAACCAATATTCAGGATTGAAACAAAAGAAGAAGAAGAAGTATAAAAATAAATAATATCAAAGAACCAATCAAATGGGATTGTAAATAATCATTAAGAAATAATGCATCATAAAAACACGAAATTAACACAAGTTTACAAAGTAAACAATACAAAATTGATTTTAGGTACACGCTACGCCTGACTTTACGCAAATTGTATAACCTCAATAAAGATGGTATTTTCTATAATATTCTGCATGTATAATTAATTTATAATTTAACTAACAATCACAATAAAACAAAATAAAAACTTAATTGAATCTGTTTTATCAAATTTGCATTTATTCAATAGAAAAACAATTATGCAGAGGATATTCATAAACGATAGGTTAAAAACGATAAAATTTATATCATAATTTTGAATCGTCCTCAAATTAAGTTCGACATAAAAAATGATTTTCAAATTAATTATCAAATATGAAATTTTCATATAAATAAAGACAAGTTTCATATAACAACAGTTTGAGAACCTATAATTCTAAAATAACCTCACGATTGTCGTAACTTCTCATTTGGTAGGTCGAGGTCACCCTTTGCCTTCCGTAAGAATACAATAATATTACCATTAAAAATAATTTAACCAAAATTTAATGTAGGTTCATTACCTAACTACATTGAGGGGTTAACTTCATGAACTTTGCATAACATAATCGCATCAACTATGAATCCAGGTATAATTTTCGGCAAATAACTCGAGCAATCACAAACGCTTCGCAGAGCGCAAATTTGCGTTTTTTGGTTGGTATACCTTTATTCAAACCTTAATTTCAATCGCATTGTACATTGGTTGAAAGAAATACCTCATTGCAATAAATCCGCCAGTGTCCTATGTCAGAGGATGAAGAAATATAAAAATATTTCTTTGCATACATTAGGCAAATATCTTGACATATTTCGGAGAATAGATTTGATTTTGTACTGCTTCTCAGATAACTAACAAGCAATTCGTCAAATATTGATTAACGACGCACCTTATTAAAAGTTGCCACGTTTGTAGGCTTGTGATATTGTCTCAGGAATCGAACCCGGGATCTATATCATACATATATCTAACCAGCTGAGCTATGAAGGGCGACCACGAAAAATGATTTGCGCAGATTCAAATATTTTTCCATAAATTAAAACAGTAGGGAGAAAAAAAGTGTATTTTCAATGAAAAGATAAATAAAAGGACCAAAAATATCATATACAAGCACTTTAAAAAATACACGATATAAAAATACAGTATATTACTGTTGGTACGCGTGAAAATTCGCTAAATAGCGTCATCGTTCCATTTCCTATATCTAATAGAATCTAAATAACGAACGTTACAAAATATCGTCTACATAAATCACAATAACACCGCACACTTTGTTACAATTTATACATTTTACCCTTTCTACGTTTACGTTGTTGTTACACTTCTACGTATGTACCTATATTATTATAATATTCCCGACATAAACATATAATAAATTTAATGTGCGCATTTATTTACGTACTTGTACCTATATATCAAATCTACCGTAGTTACATATCAAATTATTCTTCAGACCACAAGACTTACTCATTTAGAAGTCCAGAAAGAAGTCAAATAACAATAATAATAAAATATTTTGTATTTATAGCAAAAATAAAAAATATCTACATTATTGAGTACCGTAAGGAGATAGCGAAAAAAAATTCGTTCTCAAAATACTTATCTGTATCATAAGAAATCTCTGGATTTTCAATATTTTTTTTCGGTGTGCGTTTAATTTCATACGTACCCAAAAGTAGATAAATCAAAAAATAAAGAAAATGATAGAAAATATAGAAAATTCAAATACAAAAATGATATTTTTTTCGGCATGGTAATTGCATGCTCGGCTCTTACATGATTTTATTCAAAAAAACATTTAGTGAAAATAAAAATGAATGTAAAAAATATATAGCTATAATATATATAATAATAAAAATAATTAACACTTCCTTGCACCGTGTGCAAGTGGCGAGTTTATTGCCGTATGGCAATTTCTTCCAACTAACCAGTGTTTCCACCCTTTATACATATTTTAATGCCAAATTTCATCTAAAATATTTTAGCCAATTACGCGTGATTGAGAATCAAACATCCAAACATTAGAATTTATAATAAATATTAATGAGATAAATCCACTATCACAATCTGACTACGCAAAAATGATGAAAATGTTGAAAATCTGCCAGAGGAAACGGTTAGTTACGAAACCGATTGCAATTTAAATTTCAATAACGTGGTTTAAATACAAAATAAAAAAAATATAGTTTATAAGAAAATTAGCAAGGCAAGTTTCGATAAAATAAAGGCGATACGACATCACCGATAGAAAATGCGCATACAATAATGACAGATCCGATTGAATTTTTGTCTCTCCTAGCAAAGGCGTCCGACGATACGATGCGCGCGCTCCGTCCGATGCCGATCAGTGGACGCACTTGTATGAATTCCTATACAAAAAATTCTAAAATCCGTCTGATGCGTTCCGTCCGCTGCGCCTGTATTGACGCTAGCCAAGTCCAGTTAATGAATTCTCAAAAAGGGATATAATATATTTTTTGCTAAAACCTAGTTTTCGAGTTTTATTCGAAAAACAAAAAAAAGTAATATTTCAATGCTTTCCGGATACTATTGAGATATTTCTTCCTAAAGACCCCAAAGCCATTCCTTAAGTCATATACATATATATATATACACGGCTGTGTATATATAATATATATATATATATATATATATATATATATATATATATATATATATATATATATATATATATATATATATATATATATATATATATATATATATATATATATATATATATATATATATATATATATATATATATATATATATATATATATATATATATATATATATATATATATATATATATATATATATATATATATATATATATATATATATATATATATATATATATATATATATATATATATATATATATATATATATATATATATATATATATATATATATATATATATATATATATATATATATATATATATATATATATATATATATATATATATATATATATATATATATATATATATATATATATATATATATATATATATATATATATATATATATATATATATATATATATATATATATATATATATATATATATATATATATATATATATATATATATATATATATATATATATATATATATATATATATATATATATATATATATATATATATATATATATATATATATATATATATATATATATATATATATATATATATATATATATATATATATATATATATATATATATATATATATATATATATATATACAGCCGTGAACGATACTTAAAATAATATTTGATAGTGAATTAATGTATGAAATTAGTTACGAGTGGATCGCTTAATATTTTGTCGTTAAATAGAAAACTCACTTTTTTTGACTTTCGAAATAATTATTACTCAATAGTGTTGTTTTTGTATCAATCAGACTCTTTATACACGAAGTTATTACTTATTCAGCCATTAAGTGTGTAATTACTGTAGGTACTTCTATACTGAAATGTGATTGTTATCTATAAAGGAAAATTTGAATTGTTTGAAAGTCAAAGTTCGGAAACTAGTTTCTATATGAAAGATACACCCACACTAAACACATATGTATGATTTCAAATAATAATCAAAAGTAAATACGTTTTTCGAATGATTATTCGCCGAGTAATAATGTATTTGATAGACATACATTAAAAGAAAATGAGATTGGTATAATGTCTAAATAAAATATTATAATCTTGATAACAATATTTTCTTCAAACACGTGAATCCAATTCAAATATACGTGAGTCAAGCGCTCACAAGATCGCAAGCAGTTCTCTAAAAGCCATATTCTGGCTTCGGTCGTCAGGTTATTTAAATCCTCCATCACTCCATCAAATCTGTGGGATGAGCACAAGGTTATGTACAATGTGGTCTATCAATATGTAGGTCAATCGTTGATCAGGACCAGGTTGAAAATTTTCTTGAGGGGCGAAACAATTGTCCTATTTTGGGGAATTCATAGAATTATTATTTTAGATGGGTCGATGGCAGAGCGGTTAGCACCCTGGGCTAGTAATCCAGTGGTCGCGATTTCCAATCCTGCCTCGACCGATTTCGTTCACCTATATAGCACAAGCATTTAAGCTTGGTTTAGGGAATGTAGGAAAATGTATATGTGCTAGTTTAACAAGGACATATTAATTTTTTAAAAAGAAAAAAGTTTTATTTTTTTTATTTTCTTCGTGTACATCAAGTGCACAAAGACGGGTTTGTTTTCCATGAGGCAATTTTATGCAGGAATTATGCTCAAATATTATGTATTATGCTAAATCCAACATTTATTCTGCATGTAAATATTTTCACACAAGTCAATGAAATGATTTGTTTTTGGTCAAAAGGATAGATAATTAGAAAAAAAACTCAACGCAGGAACAGATCGATAATGCTCACACTAAAATTATTACAACTCGGTTGAGAAAACAAACCACAGCAAGGGTATGGTATATTATATGTATGATAAAATGTAGTTCTCTTCTTTTGGTAATTTTTTCCACTAAAATCACAATGTTTCATCCGCCGCTTGTATAAAAAGGCATGGCGCAATGGTGAACGAATGATGGAAATAAAAAATGCACGCCCTTAAAGAAAGATTCACATGAATATTTTATGTTCATATACTCAGTATCAGAAGAGAACAGAAAGAAGCCCGAGGCATTTGCCTCAGCAAATATGTGCTCAACAAAAATTCTAAAGGGTACTTCTTTTCATTATTTATCATCGCTGTAAATCAAGTGTATATCAACTGGTTGTAGGAATATTAGTAAAATATAATTCATCCCCAAAAACTCTAAATTTTAACTCAAATATTAGTACAGTATAATTCATCCCCAAAAACTCTAAATTTAAACTCAAATATATGACTTTTTATTTTCCTAATGCATTTCTTATTATATGTACCTCATCAGTAATCTGGGTGGCTAGTCTGGTCAACCGTCGAAATCAAAACCCTCATGATTACCCAGATCATGGATATAACTATCATATCATGGAGTTCTATAATATCCTAACACATTATAGAACTCCATATGACAATTCTATCCATGATATGGGCTAACATGGATAGTTTTGATTTTGACGGTTGACCAGACTTCCCCCCATGTATCGCTTTATCGTTAAAACTGATTAAAAATTAGGAACGGACACATCTTATCATAAAAAAATAACGTGTTTTTCAAGGTTATGTATATTTTAAAGTAAAAACTAAACTCTATAATTGACAATACTTTCGGATTCAAAATTGTTGCACGTTTATGACATATCAAATTAAGTTTTCTTTAAAATAACTTTGTTTTAACGATTAGTATCTATATAAAGAAGCATTATGTATAAATAAAAAAATCAATAAATAAGGGTCGGTTTCCATCGGTCTAGATGAAGTAGAAGTAGCTTCGAAACCGTTCGTATCAAATTACTCACTCGTGGTCAAAAAATATTGAGTTGTAATAAATTTAAAATAGTTAAAACTTGAGAAAATTATAATGAATGTTATATTATTTTGAAAATAAATACACTAACTTAAAAAATTAACAATATTGATTAATGGATTGACGTTAATATGTAATAAATAATAACGAACCAAAAACTTTGACATGAACTACCTACCTTTAATTATTTGAAATAGAAAATGTAGGTACACAAACTCTTAATACAAAATTCTTAAAATAATGTCAGTTATTTCTTCAACTCGAACAAAATTATTGATACAAAAAATTCGGGTATGAATCTATTCGGTGAATTTTTTTTGTTCCAAACATCCCATTCGTTTGTGTCTATCCCGGGGCGCAATTATTATGATGAATCAAAAGACAGAGAAACATTTTTTCCAAATAACTAAATTAATAATTGATACGAGAGTAAATATAAAATGAAGTGACTTGGCACAATCAATCGTGACGACGAATCTCCGATACAATTCCTTGGATATATATTTTTTATTTACAAAAAAAAAACGAAATATGAAAAGATAAATTCAATCCCTCTTTTTACGGCACGTAAAAAAACGCAAAGAAAATAATATTAAATATTGAAAAAAATCAGAGTTGATTCGTAGATGTATGAAAAACCAGTCATGACGGGTTCCATCACAGATATGAACCACTTTAGTACGTGTGAAATTGTTCTGGGGCGATCATTCGTATATGGGTTCACTGTGTTTTTAAATTTACAAACATCAGTATCGGCAAATATTTTGAAAATTTTCAGCGAAGAGGGGCACGGTTAGAGCATCTACCAGCCAAGCAATAACCCTAATTTCGTGTTCTGCGCAGCCCGCGTGATTTTTCAAAATATTTTAAGATAACTCTACGTACTTTCATACAAATTCTAGAAGTTCGGAGTACGTACAGAACGAATTTCAGTTTTCCTTTTCAAAGCACGATGTTACATTATCAGTCCCCAAAAATTATTTAGGGTATTTACATTAAAGAAAAGAAAACATTACTATGCAAAAAAATGCTCCAAATGGCAATATTACAAAATAGAAGCAGTTGGAGAGAACTAGTGCTGAAGAATTGTTTATCAAAGATATCTTATATCGAACTAGTTTGAACAGATATCATCTTGGGTGTAGAGATTAATAGCACAATATAAATGTGGCAAAGATGAAATAGAGAACTCTGACTGAGGTAGGTACCTATGTATGTACTCTTGTGACAGGGAAATGGCAGTGAAGACAAAGGGAAAGGGTAGGTGTACCTATAGGTATAAGACAGCTGTCAGACGGGCAATGTTCTATGTAGTGTTGGACTACCGAGAAATACCACGAACATAAACTTCACAACGCCGAAATACAAATGTTATACATAGATAGACAGATAGTGTCACGAATCGATAAAGTTCAGAACGATTATATTCGAAGAAACTTTGAATTGTTGAATTGGCACCGATAGCGTATAAAATGGACGAAACAAAACTGAATTGAACAAGGAAATCGTGTAAATTAACAAAATAACATCGTGAAAGGCATAATACATATAATTCAACACCTACATATTGGTCGTCTGCCAACCATCTAGTAAAACAACATAAAAAAATAGAAAACCCATGATTTTTCAGAAAAGTGTCCTGTTGTTTAAAGAAGGCCAATCACTGTACCTATATAACGGGGTAAAAATCAATGAAACGAATAGTATCTTTAAGTGTATTTTGAATTAATATAGACAAAATACACGTGTTATGTATAACAGATACGTGTTAATTAATATTGACATTTTTTGTGTACCTATACAATATATTGCATTTAATTAAATAAATAATTATTCTTAAAATAATTATCAAAATAGAAACATCATTACAAAAGATGAAAAATTTCAAACATAAATATAAATAAAAAAATAAACGACAAAAAGAAGTACCTACAACAAAAAATTAGAACTGATATACAAAACGCTACTCTGAGACAAGCATAACCTAGTAGAATATACTGATGACTGAACTTAATTTTATATTATGTTACAAATTTTATTACCTAACTGCATCAACTTATGTTGTACCTTCATCAAAAATTAATATTTTAAAAAGGATTTTGAAATAAAATAAAAACTTATACATAAATTAATAAACAAAGAGAAATCCCACCAGGCAATGCCTGTTTGTGGGTAAAAAAGTGCACTCATTTTTTTAATCAATTTTCCGAAATATAGCAATACAATAAATATATAATGATAGCGTAAATTATATTTTCGCAATAAAAAGCTCGAAATATACATGATGTTTAAAATAAAAATTATTATTATTATTAAATATACTTTTATTAATACATCATTTTTCTTTTTTTTTAACCCTTTCAAATAAATTATATATAGGGTTGTAATTTTCGTTTGAAGGATGAGAAAAAATACTGAGAGACTTCCAGATAAGGGGGGCCATGCCTCAGTACGTACCAATATTCTTTTCCTCTTAATAAATTATTTAGATCTGCAATCTTTCGCATTTACCCGCCATGAATAAAATAGAAGTACAGACGAACAGCGGAACACTCCTCCTTAGAAAACACACCGTTTATTTAACATAGGAATAGTCATTATTATTTCAATACCGGGTCTTTTTTATAATACCTTCTGATTATAATAGGATCATCATTTGTGAAAAAAGGATTTGAAGCGTCATGTGATAAACCGTCTCAGTTTCGTAATTTTTTTTTTTTTTAAAAATGAATATGTCCTTGTACATATACATCTTCCTACGTTCCCTAAACTAAGCATAAATGCTTGTCCTATAGGTGAACGAGATCGGTCGAGGCAGGATTCGAACTCGCGACCACTGGATTACTAACCCAGCGCGCTAACCGCTCTGCCATCCACCCATCCGAATTGTATTATCTGTACGTACAAGTACCTAATGCAGTCAGATAACGAGCTTTTGCATGATATTTCTCAAAATTGCTGGAAAAATCGTTTCTCATAAACATTTCTCAAATTAATTATAAATAACTATACTTAAAAAATAGAAATCGTTTTTAGGGGAAAAAAGAAGTGGGTGAGGCCTGTAGGCATACAAATATAGCGTCTCACGAAATCTATATTATATTGAATCTCAAAATTCCGCCTTTGCAAGATTGCTTCATACTAGGGATGTAACGGAGATGAATATGCCGGAACCGGAGTCGGAGCCGGAGGTTTCAAATCTGATTTATCGGAGTCGGAGGCGAAGGAAAAGACAGATGTGTTAAGTTAACTAAGTGAAATAATAAAGACATAATAGGCATGATGACTAATTTTGAGAAACTATCTCACGATGTTTTTACGCATCCACTGTTTTCAAATATATATACATTTCTACATAAAATAAAGGTTTAGTAGCAAAAATTGCCATTTCAAAAACCAATTTGACAATTACGTCAAAAAACGCTTGCAGTGTAATGGCGTCCGTCGGAGCTGACGGTGACGTCACGATACGTAAACCGCATATCACTACTATATGTACTATATGTATTCTAAGACGATTTGTGTATTTAAAATAAATTCAAAAGTGCATAAGTGTTGTGCGGTCCCAAAATGTACAAACACGTCGAAAAAAACACTTCCTGAGGTAGTTGTTTTCGTCCCACGCGAATATAAACGAGAAATAAGTGGTTAAATTTGGCACGGCGAGACCCAGAAAGTGTATTTTATTAAGTATGCGTTTACAATGAAAAACAGTATTTGTTCCCTCACGTTTAGCTCTCAATACTATAATTCATTTAC
The DNA here is from genome assembly GCA_963576475.1 of Molanna angustata. Classification (NCBI taxonomy): domain Eukaryota; kingdom Metazoa; phylum Arthropoda; class Insecta; order Trichoptera; family Molannidae; genus Molanna; species Molanna angustata. The sequence goes on from OY754965.1 coordinate 33,136,542, forward strand.
AAAATATTTACCGTTAATAAGGCAATAAACATAAAAAGAACTTCATGAATGTCCAAACGTCAAAATACGCCATCTTAAGTTTCCCGCGTATTAGGCATTAGGCCTGTGTAACACCACTGCGTTACGCCGCTCAATTAATAATAATAATAATAATAAATGGATAATTTCTATAGCGCCATTTTTGTGTATCCACCTCAAGGGCGCTTAACAATAATACCTGGAAAAAATAATAATTAACAAGGAAATAATCATTTAATCACTATACGAGTTTTTGAAAAAATAAGTTTTTAACTGTTTTTTAAACACACTTTCACTGTCTATCGATCTTAACCTATATGGAAGCTGAACCGGACCCACTACAGCAAACGCTCTTTCACCAAAGTTCGTCATTCGACACGTATTTTGCTCTTTTAGTCGATGCATTGCCGTATTACTTGCAGAGCGAAGCGTAGATCTTTTTTGGTTCAGGTCATCTGGTACACAAAGATCCATGAGGTATTTTGGAGCACGTCCGTGAATAACTTTGTGCACCATCCAGCATATCTTATACTGAATCCTTTCCGATATTCGCAACCAATGAAGATCTTTTAACAGTGGAGTTATGTGGGAAGACTTCGGTGAATTGAATATCAATCTTGCTGCTGCATTAAAGACTGACTGAAGTCTTTCAAGGTGAATCTGTGGAAGTCCTGCATAAATTATGTTGCAATAATCTAACCGAGATACTATGAATGCGTTTATCAATAAACGTGCTGCGTCTGTAGGTAAGTTTTTCCTTATGTATTTTATCTGTCTTAATTGAAAAAAACACGAACTGATTGTTTTACTGATATGATTGTTTAGAGATAGTTCTGAATCGAGGTTCACACCTAAAAGTTTAATTGATTTTAATGGTTGGATCAATTCACCTTGAACGGAAAGTGGACTCCAGTCAATTTGGTTTTGTTTACGGTGTGTGTTTATTAATAAAACTTCTGTTTTGGTAGGATTAAGTGTTAATCGGTTGGACGACATCCATTCACTGATTGCTTCTATACACAAAGAAACTTGAGATTTTAGTACATTTATTTCCGAAGGTTTCGAGTAGAAATATATTTGCGTGTCATCAGCAAAGATATGTGCCCATAATCCAAAATGTTTGATTATGTTTTCTATTTCTTTTGTGTACAGTATGTAAAGAAGTGGTCCTAAAACAGATCCTTGAGGTACTCCAGCATCAAGAAAGAATGGAAGCGATGTTTGATTGCTGACTTTTACAACCTGAGATGTTCTAGATAGATATATTCTGAACCATTCTTTCGCGCTGCCAATGATCCCATAGGAATTCTCCATTCTAGATAAAAGGATCTCATGATCAACTGTATCGAAAGCCGCGCTTAAATCTAATACAGCCATCAATGTCAGATTGCATCGACCCAGTTCACTGCGCCGGATGTGTTAAGTCACTCTTTCGAAATGTATTGACTCACGGCGCAGTGAGTCGTGAGTGCTAGACCGGGAGAATGCGAACAGTGTTAGAGTAATGAGTAATTGAGTTGCTTGCTTTTTAACCGACATACCTACATACTTACTAAATAAACAACGTAATAGACAATAACATAAAACTAGCTTACCTTAGCACAGGCCATGCCTAGTGAAGGGGCTAGTAACAAAGATACAAACAAAAAGAAATTGCTTAAACTATGTAAGCACCAGTGAAATAATAAAATGATATTTATTGAAATGAAATAACTTATATTTACTTTGTATGTTTACTACTAATAATAATAATAGTTACTTTTATTTAGACATAAAAAATACAAAATTAATACATCTAGTATAAACAAATATATATAATTTTTTTGATACATTCTAATCCCGAAAAGTGCCGAATTAAAGCGTTTCCCGATTAAGTGCCGACGCAAGTCTGAATTTCCCGAAATCGGCAACACTGGACGTGGACCTAGAATATCGTGACGTCATGCGCTCTGATTCGTTCTGATTGGCGTTTCTCATAAAATGGCGGTCTATAATATTTTGTATTTTTATTTTAATAATATTAATATTATTCACTCTTTTAAAATGAAAATAAATAAATTTTTTTAAATCTTTATAACCTATTTTATTTTTTAAAATCATGTCAATGATTTTTTCTTACTCTCATCACGCCTATTCACTGCGCCGGGTCATTAAGCTAGTTAAAAAATAATAATAAAAGTATAATATGCAGGTATTGTATTTTATATAAGCAAAGATTATTATTGTATTCATTATATTTCATGTACCTACATGTTTAAAAATATCACAACCTTCCCGATTCTACTTTTAAAAGTAGAATCGGGAAAGTAATAGTATGTCGGTTAAAAAGCAGGCAACTCAATAACTCAATACCCTAACACTGTTCGCATCAAGGTTCGCATTCTCCCTGTCTAGCACTCATGACTCACTGCGCCGTGAGCCAATACTTTTCGAAGGAGTGAGTTAACACACCCGTCGCAGTGAACAGAATCGACGCAATTGAGCGGTGCAACGCAGCTGTACACATGTCATGTCTACCGCAGTACCGCGTAGGTATGCTTTTAGTTTATGAACACATAATGTAGAGAGAAGAAGGAACATATTTTATCGATTTTCGAGATGTAAGTTGTATTTAAATTATAGATAAATGAAGTACTTATATGCATAGAATAATAAAAATACGCTTATATGTAAGTTTTTACCTTTCTAAATTCTGATGAGCAAAAGTCTTTTTTCGATGCAAAGTAATTTCATATATATTGTATTGAAACTGTGACGTCATAATATTTTGATTCACTCTGATTGGTGTTTCTCATAAAATGGCGGACTTACATATTTTGTATTTTTATTTTAATAATATTAATATTATTCGCTCTTTTAAAATGAAAAGAAATGTATTTTTTCAAATCTTTATAACCTATTTTATTTTATAAAATTAAAATTTCAATGATTTTTCATACTGTCATCACGCCCATTGATCAGTATCTTTAGTCAGTCAAATATAAATGATGATACACATACGAAGGTAACATGCAACAATAGAAAAATATACATCATTTCAAATTTTAAATTAATTAAGAGACTAAAAGTAGGAAATTGTGAGTGTGAGAGGATTCAAATATTGTACGTACGGGTTCTGACTTCGGTAGCTCGCTACTTTTCAACCGTCGTTATGAATTCCGATTCAAAATTATCAGAGCCGAAGTCGAAGGTGTAAAATCAATCATCGGAAGTTCCGACATTTTGGAGTCGGAGTCGAAGCTCCGTAACATCCCTACTTCATACGTCAATCTTCCTGTATCCTCAAATATCACGTTTGTGTCCCATTATATTCCCGTCTTTAATTACCTCCTGTTTTTCCCTTCCACAAACATCACCAGTTTGTTTATCCTTGTACAAATAGAAACCCGAATAATATGAACGGTCTGTATAGTAAATATATTATCTACTGAAATGTCGATAGGAAGAAAACAAACTATCTTCTAATAAACATCGAATTGAAAACGTTGCTCACATACAGGAAAGAATATAATTTAATGTATAAATATTTGACAGTAAGTTTAAATAAAAATAATGGTGTACCTCTACATTAAGTCCTTCTCCCTTCCTTTTCTCCTTCCTTCCTTTCTCGCCACGGGCAAAGGTGACTAATATGTGAATATGTAACAATTTTAAGTATATTTATATATTATTTATTTTTTGTTTTAATGTAGATACCTATATACTTCTATTATTATTTAATGTATATCAATTGTGGACAAAAATAATTGGTCTGTCTTTTTTTCACTTCATAGTGTATTTTTTCCGTTTATTTTATAAGACTGTATTTGTCTCTTAAATAAATAAATATAACAACAAAATTAAACGCTCATATGGTTTAACGAGATCATATTGTCCTTTATGTAATTCAGCGATTTTTCCAACAAATAACATTATTTTTCACCTATTCTAGTATTTTTGTGTATATTTTTTATCTTCTAAGGTACCAAATATTATTGAACTGAATACAATTTTCAGACTTCACATTGCTCGAGTTGGTTGAAAGCGATTGCCTTTTGGTAATAAACCAGCCTTTGTGCACTAATAATTTAGATCGGTAAAATAAAAAAAACGTGTTTTTTAGAATACCCAATACGGTTCTTATATCGCACAACTAAAAGAAAATCTTATCTGATAAAAATGGTGTTTCATGGTCTTAATGAAATCATTCAAATATTTGAACTTTAAATTACATTTAGATGAAGAAGAGATATAATAATGTTTAATTAGGTACCTATACAATATGTAGGTAGGTACAATATGTACTTGTCGATACTATTCTGAAACATACAATTTATTATTACTCAAAATGTTATTTTAATTCGTTACCATGTATAATAAATGTTCTTAATGTAAATTTTCTAATGAAAATTTTTAGTTGAAGTAGCTTTCCGTTCTCATTAATTATGCAAAAGTCTGTACATTAGATTAAAAATTTACAGCGTTAGCTTTGTGAATAAAATATTCTGCTCCTCGCCTCTCCAATATTAAAGACGAAGTTTTTGAAAACTTCAGTATGTGATTAATAAATTAAAATGCGTGACGCAAAAGAGCACAATGAATTTCAACACTTTTCGAGAGATTTTCATATTTTTCGTACAAATTGAAATAGAGTGAATCTCCTGCAAAACATTGAACAACCAAGAAGAAAAAGTTGAGAGAGATCGTATGAGTGAAAATTTTTATATCAAATAAATTAATTCGTTCCCTTCCGGAGAAAGTGTTATTCAAAAATATTTCTTATGGATTAATCAGTTATCCTTCTAACGACAGCGAACTGAGTTGAAAATAAAATAAACATCTTCGTAAAATTAAAATACAAAATGTAATTAAGTGTGTAAGTTCTCAAAATTAAGTGAAACAAAAATAAAATCAAACCTGCTACTGCTCTATACAAATGATTAAAAATCTTTTTTAATACTATGACAAATAAAACCAGGGAAAAATATTTATAATATTGGTAAAAAAAATACATAAAGTGAATCTAAATGTTATTTTTATATACTACAGTTATAAGACATTTTACACTGTGAATATGCATAGTAATAAAGCGTATATTTCGATAAAGGCATACATTCAAAATTAAGTGAGAGTCAGTGATGATATCAAAAATCAGGTTGATAGATATTCAAAATGAAACGTGTCAACGTTTTATAGTATCGAAAAGATTAATCCGTCAACTTCACACATATGTACATACGAGGTTTTATAAACAAATCACAACTTTATCTAATCGTGACGAACCTTCGAACGAATTTCTCTAGGGTATGAAAACGTGAGATAGATAGATATACTACACACATGAAATTGGTTTAGAAAATTTACCAACAATTTATAGGCAGTGACGGCGGTGGGCGCCATGTTAAAGGAAAAAATTCAATGTAAAAAAAAAGAATATTGAAAAAATGCCTAATATAATATGGCTGACTTTGGTTATATCGGCTTAATGCTCCTTAAAGATTAGTGAATTGAATCAAAGAGCAAAGTTACGAAGCATAGAAGAAAATGTTAAATAGTAAATGTTATTCGGAACCTGGTAAACTGTATAGGGTAAATGAAATTAAATAACGCTTTGAACGTTTGTATCGGAAAAAAAGATGTAAAGGTAAATAAAAATAAAATTAAAATATCTGTAGTTGCTTATACGAAGAAAGTTTTGAATTTGTGTAATATTTTAAAACTAATAACCTAAATAGTAGCAGCACATAACTTAAGTTTATGAGCTTTATTTATTGGATTGAAAAGAATGTTATATGATACAGATAGTTTCAACGGTATCACAAACACTATAGGTATAACAAATATTAAGCGAAAAGATCAAGACAATAAATTGTTGAGATTGTTAAATAAATCGTTAGTCGTCTTAATTAGGGCTTAAATATCGAAGACAATAAATTGAGGCCACCCCATTGACAATCAAAACGAAAAAGTACCGGAAAAATAGCTATTTTGGGTCTTTTGTCAATCTAAAATGTAGTTCATTGCATTAATATTACCCTTAAAAACACGTTAAAATCACCATTGTTTCATTTCTTCAATATAAAGGTAGATAGACTATGAAAATCTACACGTATGGACAGTAAATTTTAATCAGTCGTTATCGCTACTCCTACAACCACCCGCATCGAATACGGGGACTGGATAATCAGTTTTTTATCTATCATTATTTGTTCTATGAAAGTGGTGGTGACTAAATGCAAAAAAAAAACAACCAGCTGGAGTGGGGGGATACCTGGAGGAAGAAGATACGAGCTGGGATTGTAGAGAGAAGCAGGACGACGTCTATCTACTAATTTACACACAGATGCAGATGACATGTATCACAAACGACCTAAAAATAGCAAACGACAATGGGATATCCGTCGCCACTTACTGGAGTGGCAAGATCTGAGGTCCGGACCCGTAAAGTAAGTAAGCATGACCTTATAGAATATAATTTACATTATATTTAAATCAGGACTTTACTATCATCCAACCAAGGATAAGTAATTTTAATATAATGAATAAAGATTAAAAATTTAATATAAATGGGGAAACGAGATAAACTATAGAAATGAATGTAAAAATATTAATTAAACTTAAGTCAGAGACATCAAAAATACCTGACACCTTGAGTATCTATAGAGATGAACACATGGTATCACTAACAACTGCCACCACCAAATTTCGACATTAAAACGATCGCAGGTACCTAGTTTAAATATGTTTGGGCTCGATCAAGAGCTGACTAAGGGACAGTGGGCGTCTTAATGATTGACTAAAACATATAAACATTACAATATGTAAATCGTGCAACGTTGCACAGAGAGAGAGAGAGGCAATGTTTGCCCTAAACTGTTTCTGCAAAGTTTTAAAAACATTCTGAGGAGAGGTCGTCACACGGTTCATTAATGGTCAGCGACGAGGCCCGCCAGCCATTTGCATTCCTTTAATCAAGGAAACTTTTTGACCTTTTCGGCCATAACGTTTTTGTCGACTACAGGAAAAACTCGACCCCAATTTAATTTAATTTTAATGAAAACACAATTTCACACCGCGTTGCTCATCGCCGTTGGAAAAATAACCGTATAGACCTTTTATAGTCGTATTTACATTTTTACACTGGTACATTACCTAATACAAAGTTAAGTGCGTAGACAGACTCTCTCTACTTGTTGCGTAAACTTTCTTTACTCCGTGATTAAAAGAAACGTAACCTTACTTACCGGCTCACTTTATTATGTCGTGTTCTGGATAGGAGTTACAGAAATGAAAGAAGAAAAAATATCTTCAAGCTCGTGTACCTATAGTTATGTTTTTAGAGAAAAAAAAAACAAATAATTTGAAGGTTTTTTATTTATTTTATTTTAAATAAGTTTTTTTTTAAATATACAAAATTCTTTTAACTGAAATTCAATTTTCATTTCGTAGTAGAGAACAATACTGAAAAAAATGTGATTGAAAATTTATTATGAATGGTCGATGTCAGGAGAGTAGACACAAAAATGAAAATCATTAAATAAAATCGATAGGTATAAGAATTATAATATAAATGTAAGTAAGTTAAAATAAAATAAAAACATTATAGAAAACAAATTCAAATTGTGCATATTGTATGGCAAATTATTAACATAATGAATGAATGAATAAGTTAAAATAAAATAAAAACATTATAGAAAACAAATTCAAATTGTGCATATTGTATGGCAAATTATTAACATAATATTATTCCAAATATCGCAGTTCTACGAGTAATTTTTAAACCACGTATTCGTCATTTTCACATCACTTTAATTATTCCACATTAATATTATAATTTAAAAGTAATAAATATCTAAACACGACACGTTAAATAGAACATGTACGCTCTAGAGAGAAAAAAAACTGCTAAACGCTTTTGTATTATAATACCATAGAGTCGGTGCCTACCTGGATATAAAAGAATTTATCAGAAAATTCCTTCGTTGTTCTTCGAAATAAATAAAAAAACGATAATTTATCACAGGGAAATGACACCGCACAAACACAATTACCCTAATAATGTACACAAACAACATCACGTATCAAATAGCAAGGTTCTCTCTAATTCTGTGCTGTGACCCTCATTGCTGTACATACCCCAAGTCAACATTACAGTATTGCAAACAACAAACGATGCTTGTTTTTTTTCTATAATATGTTCCTTACTAAAAGTTAATTAATTATTGTTCAACAAACAAGAATGTCGTGATCGATAATAACGAAAGTCTAATAATAAAGTACACACTAAAGAAAACACACAAATTGGACAAGACCAAAAGTCCATAAACGTTGGGACACAATTTAACTAGACCCAGGATTATAGTTACTTTAGTCATTTTAGTTAGTTTTATCGAAACTCTAAAAGTAATTTTAATATTATTCTAGTTAAGTAGTAAAATTATTCTCAAAACATATTTAGACAAAAAAATATGAATCAATATCTTCATCCGATTCGACATTGACGAGTTGCAGACCGACACTCAATTTGTTAAGTGTCTTCAGAGGTATTCTACATACATAAATAAACTAGAGTTATTGCGCAGTGCAATGAATGGTTAGTAAAAAGCACTATCAAGCGACAGTCCAAATAAGACATACTTATAAAGAAGAGCCATGCATTTATGTTTTTTCGATGTTCCCCAATATCGAAAAAGTCTCATTTTTCAAGCTTCATATGTCACAAATGCAGGAATTTTCTAAGAAGACATTTAGTAGCTTTTAACAATACTGTCTACTAAGATTTTTTTTAAATCTAAGTATTTATTTAATGAGCAAATTAAAAAAATTATTTCTGTCAATTTATTTAAATTTTAACATAAATATACATTGATGGGAGCAATATTTTGTTCCTTATTTGAAGGCTTATTCAATCATTAAAATTTCAACAGCCCAATGTGGGCCTCGATATAATCTTAAAATTCTTATATATTTATTTATGATATCAAAGCGCTATAAGAAATAGCAATATAGTATATTAAAGTTGCCATGATCGTGAATTCGCCAAATACTCAATATTTATTTTTTTATAAAATTTCGATATAGTAAGGCTTTTATAAATCCCTATCTCAGTACGAAAAATAATATTTAAGACATTTCGATAATGGTCATGAGAAGTAATAGCGTGCATGGCTGGCAGAAAACATTCGATATCGCAGTAATCAATCGTTTTTACACAACTTCATCACTTTTCTTTGTGTATTAGAATGATATTGATAGATTTTTTGGTTGTAATTTCAGTACAACACTTTGTTTAAACATATTATAGAGATGCGATACTTATACATTATTGCAATCCTATAATGTGCAATACAGACTGCAAGATTAAGACTTTTTCATTTAAATTAAACAGTGTAACTTAAACAGTACCCCATGAAGGGCAATGCGTGGTAGTTTTTTTTTATTTAAAAATATTGAATTAATAAAATTTAACCTATTATATAGTAAATATTATAAAGAACATGCATAATTTTCTCGTATGTAATAAGAAACCAATAAATGTAAGCAATTGCATTATTTTTTCCGTGAAAACTTATTATTTCGAGTAATTTCGAGTAAAAGACATTTGTTCAATATTTCAATATGAAAACACGTAGTAGGTAGTTATTACTATGTAGTGTATCATACATTCTTACATGACAGTATTATTTGTTGCAGAGAAGCCATCTACCGATTTTGCACATGTTTCCAAGCAATCAGTCCACTTTTGTTTCCAAATCACGGAATCGATATACACAGAAGCTATACAGTTTGTACCATCCGCTTCACATATAATACGAGGACTGTAATTGGTTTCACAAAAAGCCAGAATGAATGAAAAAGAATGCTGGAAAGGAGTTCCCGACATCTCGACACTTCACTCTATGGGAGAACAATGAAAGTACGCGAGTAAGATCCCACAAATTGTGCACAGGAAATGTTTTCGTGCATTATTTGAAGAGTGTGGGAATCGAGCCATTAAAGGGGTGTCTTTGAAATTACTTTTAGCGCGGTTCGAGGAATGCATACAAAAGACCGTCACTTAATCATGGGGGTCAAGAAGATCATCACGAAATCCAAGGACGTCAATGACTTTCCTACATTCAACGTAATAACGATTACCGAAAGGACACGGTCCCAAAGGACAATCTTCCAAATTCTGCTGAAGAACGCTGACAAAGCTAATCCTTTTGTGTATAATATAATGAAAAATGGTTATTTCCAATGTAAAACCAAATTTTGTAAGTAGATGCCTAGAAGAAGATAAGGCTTTTTGGATACGTACCTACTCAAAATTAAATACACACAAACTCTTGCTACACACGGCATACATAATGCAATTTTGCGATTAATGCAAGACTTTTTCAAAAATATAGGTGAATACTTTTTTATGAAATTACTGTGATTTTAAAATATTATAAAAATACATTGGTATTGAAAATCCACACGCGTGCAATAATAATATTCATGAATGAAATAGGTTGAAACAGTTTACAATAATTTAATTACAATAATATCATTTCGCGGAAGATGTAGCAAAAAAATATGCTATTGGGTGCTATTACAAATTATTCACAGTTAACGGTTTCAATTATATTCTGTTTTATAGCAGAAGTTAACCCGCTATTCTCAAAGGATTATATAGCTGGAAAGAAATAATAAACATTTAATCACACAACTTATTTGCCGACCATCGTTTTAGATACAAATGAATGTTATTTATGTTCGGATATAATCTGTCATTCACTTAATGCCGTTACAGACAAACCCGTATCTTCATATTTTTGTTTATTAGAATCGATCTGATACCAACCACAATAGGACAGGGTCGGGATACGAGAAAATACGAGATTGTAAATGATCGAGGGGGATACGTTAAAATGATAATTTTGTTTACACTTTTATCACTCTCAAATATATGAAATTGATAATGAAATAGAATTGGAAATTTACATAATATATTGTTGTGCTCCTTACCAGACAACGCATTGCTTCTTAAACCTAACCTGCACATAATTAACATTTGATGAGTTAAGTTTCATATTGAATTTTAAAAAAATGAAAGAATTTTCTACAGTAACAAATTCAACATATAATATTTATCATATTGCTTCTTATAACAGCTGCTATGTCAAATAAATTAAACACGCACCGATAACAAGTTGCCACATTTTAGATAATAATAATAATATAAGACTTTTATTGATTTATACAACGTGGCGGACTTATTGCCCGCAGGAAATCTCTACCAGTCAACCACCATGGTAAATACAGTCAGTAACAAGGATAGAAGAATACAAATAGAAAAATAGAAAAGAAGAAAAAAAAATCATAAATTAAAAATACAAAATAAATATAAAAAACAAAAAATAATATTTGTATAAATAAGAACAAAAATATATGATGTTTATCGTCTCACAGATCCAGACTGAAAACACAATTAAAACTGTGTCTCCACCGGGAAATTCATAGCTTTTTTTATACATGTTCGAGTTACTAAAATCAAAGATTGAGTATGATGTTATTCTAAGAGATCAAAATTTTATTTTTATGTTTTACTTTGGTGTGAAGAAATACTAGAAGTAGTAGTTGTAGTTGTCTATGGAATTACGATATACGTCAACCACTACTAGAAGTAGTACGAGCTGGTGCATTTGATCATCCAGGGAAAAATATTCAATCATACCATCACGACATATCCAACAAAATATGTAATGCTTAACTTATGTAATGTAATGCTTAACTTTCGATGTAATACTTAATCTCGTTCATTTTGCTTTTCTTTTTTCTACTTTGATTTACTAATGTTTTTTTTTCTTTTTTTCTTTTTATGCTTGTAATGTTTAATCAACGATTTTGTTTTTGTTGTTCTTCTTTTTCTTTTTTTAGTCATTGTCTCATGTTATTTTTGCTTGTTATTTTGTACCACCTTTTTGCTTTGTTATGTTGCTCATATTGTTTTGTTGTTCTTACCAAGCTTGATATATTATAATGTACCTATGTAATATTTCACGAACAAATTCTTAATTGGAATATATTTATATTTAAATAATAATGTATACAATTGAAATTTATATTCTGTGAATTTGTCAACAAGAATAAAATAAAATAAAATAAAAATAAAATGGAGCAACCAGCGACAGGTGTGCGGGTGAGCATAAGGTACATTATAAAAAGAAAGACGAAAGGAAGCGAGCAGAGCCAAATGAAGGAAGCAAATATATGTTGACTCCGCGACATGCGAGACTGTACAAGTACAACTGTTTGACAAACTGCTGGACAACGATGCTTAACTCTTGTGTGACAGTCGACGTTGGGGGGGGGACTCAATACGTCATTCGAATAAGAATGATAAAATAAATAATACAATTTCAAGAAGCTTTGAGGGACGTTTCGTCATTTTTGACCGAAAAATGTACAGGGATAACGAACGTGGGTAGCCCCTAGCTCCCAGCCCCCAACCACTGGGGAACGGACGCACATGGTCAGCTAACAATAGGTGGAGGGGGAGGGTATTATTTTATTCTCTTATGTTGTTTGTTGTTTATTCCAATCTTTTATAAGCAGAAGCGGTATAACACAAAAAGGTATATGATTACCTGACAGGGATGGACATAAAAAATATACCACCCCATATGTATATTCAAATCGGCCATACCCTTAAGTACCTACACTTATATACTTAGTAATAACTTATCAAGGTTGAGTTGGAAGATATTTTATTAAGTTCACATTAATATAGTTACAACATTTTTTATATAAAAACACAAAAGTTATATAATATATATATATATATATATATATATATATATATATATATATATATATATATATATATATATATATATATATATATATATATATATATATATATATATATATATATATATATATATATATATATATATATATATATATATATATATATATATATATATATATATATATAAATATATATATATATATATATATATATATATATATATATATATATATATATATATATATTTATATATATATATATATATATATATATATATATATATATATATATATATATATATATATATATATATATATATATATATATATATATATATATATATATATATATATATATATATATATATGAAAGCGAATGCAACAGACAGAAGTATGTACTCATAGGTATCTTTGAAGAGATCTCAAGCAGAGATAGAGGGATGGAGAGAGATTTGAATATGAAGACAAGGAAGACCACAAGACATTCCTACAGGGCTTACGACCTGTCATCGGCTGGCTTAAGTGATCACTTTGCGCCATGGCAACATTCACCAATTAAATGTCTTATACATAGTGGTTTCCTTGTGACAATCGAAAAGTTGAAAGTTGTATATATTTAGTTAATTGATTCGCATTCGCTTTCATATGTACCTAAGCATGTGTTTAATGCAGAAAAACTATCCCATCACATATATATATATATATATATATATATATATATATATATATATATATATATATATATATATATATATATATATATATATATATATATATATATATATATATATATATATATATATATATGTTATAATATTTTTATCTCGGTTTTCCCGTGTCAGTAGGTCTTGACTAAGACCATTTGTCTTCCGACGTTTCGCCTGAATATCACCAGGCATTTTCAAGGACTTAACGAAAAGCACGCGCGCGACACACGTCTACTCACACTGAAAGCTCACCGTCAAGTGACTCGTAGCGTACAAGATGGCCGCTTATGTCAAATATTGTTAGCGCGACGTGATTGGCTCCTTGTGACACGCCCACCTGCTGTCGTGTTCGTTGGTAATAATATTTTATCATTATTTTTGTGTTGTGATTTATTGTTAATTTTAGTTGTGACATTAATATTATTATTGTTGTGTTTTGGGGTTATTTTCGCTATGGTATTATTAATATTATTATTGTATTGTTTGTCATATAAAATGTTCTTCCAAGTACTAGGCAAACGAACTCCGTCGTCCCGATTGTTCATTATATCCCTTCTCTTATATATTTCTATAGCTTCCCTGTAAATTCTGAGAGGTTCACTGTTTAAACTTGCTATTATTTTTGAATGGTCAAAATCTATTGTATGTCCTTCTGTGAGCGAGTGTTGTACAAGTGAGGATGTAAGTTTTTTGTTTCTCATGTCGACTCTGTGCTCCGCTATTCGTGCTTCAACTTTTCGATTGGTTCTTCCTACATAAGTCTTATTGCACGATCCGCACGGTATTTCATATACTCCATGAGCTTCAAGTGGAATGATGTCTTTCGGGTTTCTTAGAAAGGTTGATATTTTATTTGTTGTGCTGAAAACGGTACGTATGTTATTTTTGTTTAATAGACGGCTGATTTTATCGGTGACGCCTTTGATATATGGTAGTCGGGCTGTTGATAATGGTGTTTCATTGGATTTTTCTTTCACTGTTTTTGGACTCTTTAATGCTTTGTTTATTATATAGTCTGAGAAACCATTACAACGTAGAGCATTTTTCGTGTATTCTAATTCTTGTTTTTTATGCTCGTGGTCTGCAATTCTTTTTGATCTTGTTATTAGTGTTTTTGCGACTGAGCATATTTGTGCGGGGTGATGATTGGACGTTGCGTGTAGGTATCTATCGGTGTGTGTGGGCTTTCTATATACTGTGTGCCCCAGTTTACCGTTTGCTTTTTTTAACACTAAAACGTCTAAGAAAGGTATTTGTCTGTTATTTTCCTTCTCCATTGTAAACTTTATATCTTTATGAATGCTGTTAATAGTGTTCAAAAAATTATTTAATTCTTCTTCTCCGTGAGACCATACTACGAATGTGTCATCCACATATCTAAGCCATTTCTTTGGTTTGAGTATTACTTTCTTTAAGACTTCTTCTTCAAACCTCGTCATAAATAAGTTGGCGACTGCTGGTGACAATGACAAACCCATAGGTGCTCCTTTTGTTTGTTTGTATGTCTTATTGTTGTAATAAAAAAATGTGTTATTTAAACAGTGATAAAATAAATTTAAAATATCGTCTGTGGTATTGAGTGTTTCTTTGATTATGTCTAGTGTCTCGTTAATTGGAATATTTGTAAATAAAGAAACAACGTCAAAACTCACAAGAATATCTGTACTTTCCAGTTCTAAGTCAGTGATGAGTGATATGAAATGTTCTGAGTTTTTGACATAGGAGTCTGCGGATTCTACATAGGGCTGCAACATATTCGCGAGGAATTTAGAAAGCATTTGTAACGGCGAACCAATGGAACTAACAATTGGTCTGAGAGGAATATCTTTCTTATGAATTTTTGGAAGACCATATAATTTTGGAAAGCGTGACGACTTCTCTCGTGGAATAAGTGACTTCTTGATATCATCACTAAGTTTTGTTTCCATTATTTTAGTTTTCGTGGTTTTCTCAAGATACGTGATTGGGTTGCTTGCATGTATTTTGTATGCTGGGTCTTCAAGGATATCGGTCATTTTCGATTTATAATCTTCACTGTTCATCACTACTGTGGCATTGCCTTTATCAGCTGGAAGGATTATCAAATCTTTGTTGTTGCGTAATTCTTTGAGGGCTATTATTTCTAGTTTTGATAAATTGCATTTTGGTGGTGTATTTTTTCTTAAAATCGAGCAATTGTTCGGCAGTATTATTGTCTAATTGTTTCGGCAGTATTATTGGTCTAATTGTTTCGGCAGTATTATTGGTGCATTTGTGAATGGCCATTCACAAATGCACCAATAATACTGCCGAAACAATTAGACAAGAAACATGCTCGATTTTAAGAAAAAATACACCACCAAAATGCAATTTATCAAAACTAGAAATAATAGCCCTCAAAGAATTACGCAACAACAAAGATTTGATAATCCTTCCAGCTGATAAAGGCAATGCCACAGTAGTGATGAACAGTGAAGATTATAAATCGAAAATGACCGATATCCTTGAAGACCCAGCATACAAAATACATGCAAGCAACCCAATCACGTATCTTGAGAAAACCACGAAAACTAAAATAATGGAAACAAAACTTAGTGATGATATCAAGAAGTCACTTATTCCACGAGAGAAGTCGTCACGCTTTCCAAAATTATATGGTCTTCCAAAAATTCATAAGAAAGATATTCCTCTCAGACCAATTGTTAGTTCCATTGGTTCGCCGTTACAAATGCTTTCTAAATTCCTCGCGAATATGTTGCAGCCCTATGTAGAATCCGCAGACACCTATGTCAAAAACTCAGAACATTTCATATCACTCATCACTGACTTAGAACTGGAAAGTACAGATATTCTTGTGAGTTTTGACGT
The DNA here is from genome assembly GCA_963576475.1 of Molanna angustata. Classification (NCBI taxonomy): domain Eukaryota; kingdom Metazoa; phylum Arthropoda; class Insecta; order Trichoptera; family Molannidae; genus Molanna; species Molanna angustata. The sequence continues at coordinate 33,152,870 of OY754965.1, forward strand.
TGTTTCTTTATTTACAAATATTCCAATTAACGAGACACTAGACATAATCAAAGAAACACTCAATACCACAGACGATATTTTAAATTTATTTTATCACTGTTTAAATAACACATTTTTTTATTACAACAATAAGACATACAAACAAATAAAAGGAGCACCTATGGGTTTGTCATTGTCACCAGCAGTCGCCAACTTATTTATGACGAGGTTTGAAGAAGAAGTCTTAAAGAAAGTAATACTCAAACCAAAGAAATGGCTTAGATATGTGGATGACACATTCGTAGTATGGTCTCACGGAGAAGAAGAATTAAATAATTTTTTGAACACTATTAACAGCATTCATAAAGATATAAAGTTTACAATGGAGAAGGAAAATAACAGACAAATACCTTTCTTAGACGTTTTAGTGTTAAAAAAAGCAAACGGTAAACTGGGGCACACAGTATATAGAAAGCCCACACACACCGATAGATACCTACACGCAACGTCCAATCATCACCCCGCACAAATATGCTCAGTCGCAAAAACACTAATAACAAGATCAAAAAGAATTGCAGACCACGAGCATAAAAAACAAGAATTAGAATACACGAAAAATGCTCTACGTTGTAATGGTTTCTCAGACTATATAATAAACAAAGCATTAAAGAGTCCAAAAACAGTGAAAGAAAAATCCAATGAAACACCATTATCAACAGCCCGACTACCATATATCAAAGGCGTCACCGATAAAATCAGCCGTCTATTAAACAAAAATAACATACGTACCGTTTTCAGCACAACAAATAAAATATCAACCTTTCTAAGAAACCCGAAAGACATCATTCCACTTGAAGCTCATGGAGTATATGAAATACCGTGCGGATCGTGCAATAAGACTTATGTAGGAAGAACCAATCGAAAAGTTGAAGCACGAATAGCGGAGCACAGAGTCGACATGAGAAACAAAAAACTTACATCCTCACTTGTACAACACTCGCTCACAGAAGGACATACAATAGATTTTGACCATTCAAAAATAATAGCAAGTTTAAACAGTGAACCTCTCAGAATTTACAGGGAAGCTATAGAAATATATAAGAGAAGGGATATAATGAACAATCGGGACGACGGAGTTCGTTTGCCTAGTACTTGGAAGAACATTTTATATGACAAACAATACAATAATAATATTAATAATACCATAGCGAAAATAACCCCAAAACACAACAATAATAATATTAATGTCACAACTAAAATTAACAATAAATCACAACACAAAAATAATGATAAAATATTATTACCAACGAACACGACAGCAGGTGGGCGTGTCACAAGGAGCCAATCACGTCGCGCTAACAATATTTGACATAAGCGGCCATCTTGTACGCTACGAGTCACTTGACGGTGAGCTTTCAGTGTGAGTAGACGTGTGTCGCGCGCGTGCTTTTCGTTAAGTCCTTGAAAATGCCTGGTGATATTCAGGCGAAACGTCGGAAGACAAATGGTCTTAGTCAAGACCTACTGACACGGGAAAACCGAGATAAAAATATTATAACATATTTCACCCGTGAAAACATCAAATATAACATATATATATATATATATATATATATATATATATATATATATATATATATATATATATATATATATATATATATATATATATATATATATATATATATATATATATATATATATATATATATATATATATATATATATATATATATATATATATATATATATATATATATATATATATATATATATATATATATATATATATATATATATATATATATATATATATATATATATATATATATATATATATATATATATATATATATATATATATATATGTTACTAGAAAGGTTTTCACGGGTATTTGAAAATATGAAATTATTATTATCTTTGGGGTTATCCCGCGTCAAAATCAGATCCTTGGAAGGATCTTTCGTCAACCGACGTTTCGCCTGGATCACACCAGGCATCTTCAGGGCCTTGTTGATAGATTCTCGCTTCGTGTGTCAGTGCAAGCACGTCCGTTCGAGCCGAGAACCTAGCACCAAGTGAAGATTGGAAAGTTAAAGTTTAAACTGTTGGGGTAGATGGGTTTTCCCCGCTTTTGTTCGCCTTAATGGCTTTTGACTGGCTTCTGGTGATTCGCCTCACGCTTAATGATGTATCTATTGTATTAATTTTATTTGTTTGGCGTTTAACATTTAATGGGTTTACTGTAATGGGATTTTTATTGCTGTCAATTTCTGAGGTATTTAATGAATGTTTTATAATGTTATTTTTATTTTTATTGTCGATTCTATTTTTATGTAAGATATTTTTCCAGGCCAGCGGGAGACGTACACCATCGTCTCGATTATTCACGACATTCTTCCTTTTGTAAATTTCGATTGCCTCTCTATAAATTCTTACTGTTTCTGTGTTAATACTTGTCAAAAGCCATTAAGGCGAACAAAAGCGGGGAAAACCCATCTACCCCAACAGTTTAAACTTTAACTTTCCAATCTTCACTTGGTGCTAGGTTCTCGGCTCGAACGGACGTGCTTGCACTGACACACGAAGCGAGAATCTATCAACAAGGCCCTGAAGATGCCTGGTGTGATCCAGGCGAAACGTCGGTTGACGAAAGATCCTTCCAAGGATCTGATTTTGACGCGGGATAACCCCAAAGATAATAATAATTTCATATATATATATATATATATATATATATATATATATATATATATATATATATATATATATATATATATATATATATATATATATATATATATATATATATATATATATATATATATATATATATATATATATATATATATATATATATATATATATATATATATATATATATATATATATATATATATATATATATATATATATATATATATATATATATATATATATATATATAAAACTATTCTTGAACGACAGTCATTCTACGCCCTTCAATTACCTCATTCATTTTTTCATTGCTAAGATCAGTATGTTTATTGTTATCTTTTCTTTTTTAAAGGTAATTTTTCGTACAATGGGGTGGTGTGGTTCAACCAACTTGAAATAGATTTGAGGCTGGCAACTGAATATATAATTCAAAATAAAAATAAAAAATAAAGTAGACTTGTTATATTTGACTGATTTGTAAATAATATTCACTTAATTTCGTATAGTATTAATTCTGTATAATATACATAAATATAATATTTATTTTGTTTTTAAATGTTCCTTTACACATGAGTGCTTGCACTCTGGTAAAGGGCAATATGTTTTTTTATCGTATATCTTTTTTATTGTTTTTTTTTAAATACATTTTGTATAAATGAAATAAATAAATATAAAAATAAACATAATATACTTTTGCACCAAATTTACTTAAGGCTTTACGTTGCTTGTGTTGGTAGAAAAATATTGTCTAACTAACCCGCGTTTGTGCACTCTGCTGGCAATTTTAAAAAAGGTGTTTATTTGTTAATTATACATTTTTGAGAATTCAATATGAATTTAGTACCTACCTATATATTTTTATTTAAACATCTACGGTCGCCCACTTTATTACTTCGATAAAATTTCAAACACTATAAACTTCCAAGTTTGTCAATAAAAATACCCTAATAATAATAATTTAAATTCCATCGAAACAATACGTGTATGTAAATATATTATGGTTGTGTCGACCTACTACTCCGAATTCAGCGCAAAATATAGGTTTGATTTCTTAAAGTATATTTAATACGCGTAGAATATTATAAAATTATTCAGATTATATCATAATATTTGAACGTATTTTGGTTAATGGGTTTATTATGCATATTAAACTTGTAATATATATCAAAATGCTAATGAAAAACATCCTCGTGTTCTCAACATCGTTGTGGGATGACGTCATGTAATTGTACCTATAGTTATAATGCACGACTGTTGATACGTGATAGGATAAATACATACATACATATCTACTGGTATAAGAACATTTAAAACAATACCTATAGAAGGTGGTTTCATAACGGAGACTTTTTGGTGAACATATGTAGGTATAAGAATCATTGGTGATCATTTCAAAAAAGAAAACTGAATTAACTTGAAGCCTCATAAACAGCTGTTTTTAATACAAAGGTGAAAAATCCACTTAAAATTTAGACTCCTTGAATTTGACGCTTTTCAAAAACACCGCCAACTCAGTAATATAAAACATTGCAACTTAAATTTATTTGAAAATTAACATTACATCATTCAATGTTCATAATAATATTTTTTAATAGCTTTCTCAAGTCCACAGCCGATCTGCAGAGACCTCCCATCCACAACGCCGAGAGGAGTTGTGGATGGACGACCCAATATCTGCATGGATGGACACAAGCGAGAAGATGAATAGTGCGCATTATCTGCCATTCCCAACATGGAAGACATTGAACAGGCTGAGGGTGAGTGTGAATGACTGCAAGAGCAACCTGTACAGGTAGAGTTTCTCGATGGAAGACGATACCTTAACGATGTAATTGTGGGGCAGTGCAGGATGATGACCATCTGCTGTCCTGTCCAGAACTGGACGTAGGCTGTCACATGGACGACCTGATAATATTAACCGACAGTGAGATTTCCGCCGTCACACATTGGAGTGGCAAAATCGGATTTCCGGACTCGTTAAGCAAGTATTATCATAGTAAAAAAAAAAACGCAGGGAAGAAAATATAAGGTAAACTTATTAGTTCTTTCTTCTTCATGGTTACAATCCTAAGATTGGTTTGCCCAAGTAGGTACTCCATCTCTACACATATCTCAGTTGTCCGCCAGCCACTTCATCTCTAGGTAGCTGTTACAGCGACCATCACTTGTAAGGAGATTAAGGTTGCTTACATTCAACTAATATTTTATAAGAGTAGGTATTTCATATCGATAATTATGTTCGAGGAAATTGCTTGATGTCAACTGCATATATTGGAATGTTAGAGTTACTTCTTGCAAAATAACTTAAAACAATGTAGGTATTTAAAAGATTTTCGATTAAAAATTTATTTCGTATTACGAATGCAGATAATTAAGATAAAAATAATTTGTATGTATAAGTAAGGGCGATATAAATATTTTGCCTATGAAAACAAAGGATTATATATTTATAGTTAGAATAACTTGGCATCCCTGACGCCTCCCAGTTAAGCCTCAGTTAGAAGAACAAAAAATTACAAAACGCACGAACTGTTATTTGTTTGTTTCCCTTGCCAATTTGTAAAGGAGTACGTGAACATGAACACTGGGCGCTGGGCGTCCACTGTAGGATAAATCCAGCTTTGAAATGACACCGGAAATTAAAAATTCAATTAATTCAACTCGAAATATTCTATAATTAAAAAAATATATTCATTGTTTTCGGTGCGATATGTCGGTGAAAAACTTACGTTCAAATAATAATGGAACAGACGACATTGTCCGCTATGTTTAATATAACAAAGGAACAATAGATAGGTACAAAGAAATATAACAAAGACCCAAATGTAAAAATAGATGCGATGAAATTGTGTAGAAGATTAAATAAAAAACTTAAAAAATGACGCAAATAAACATTTTCTGAAACAATACAATGCTTGAAAATATATTTTTTTAAAAATAAACTAAAAAAGGTTATCAAATTTCAAAGGTTATCAGATTTCGTTCACCTATAGCACAAGCATTTATTTGCTTATTTTAGGGAACGTAGGAAGATGTATATGTACTTGTTTAGCAAGGACATATTCATTTTTTATATTAAAAAAAAATTTAAAAATACATAAGACTATTGTGTTTTAGAAATAGACATTGAATATTCATGAAAACTTACGTAGGTATGTAAATAGTTAAAGAAACGAGTAGTAATATAATATTTTCTCTATAATCTCTACGTGCAATGGTGCAATGCAATATTTGATGGTGATGGAGGCGAATAGCGTGAAAACAGATTGAATGGAATGAAACAACGTTAAAATTATATTCAAATATAGAATTATGAAAAACATTATATTAGTAAATAAATAAATAAATAAATAAATTAAATTTTACAATCTATTAAATTAAGTTCGCAAACACCACTCCCATTCACCGGTATCGCTTAATACCGAGCATCGTCAGAATGACATTATATTCAAATGAGCAAAAGATGAATAATATAAGTATTGTTGAGAACATCAAATCCACATTGTTATTAAAGATTTTCTTACATTAATTATGTAATAATACATTACGTACAATTTTTTTCAACAATTAACCTTGCTTAATTCTTCTTCTCTTGTTTCAATCAAATCTTCTTCAAAGCAATGCATCTCTTGGTCTCTCCAATTTTCTAGGTCTCCAACGATTATCTTCAACTAGCACAGAGTACCTCATAAAGAGACGAAGAAAATTATTGAGATATATTTGATAGAATTCCATTAGAAATTGTAAAATATAAAATACAATTTTTTTGTGAATCCACATATTTTACACTTAGATATTTATACATATGTGGCGGCACAGCGCTTAGCTACTGCCCTGTCAAATGGATGCATACTCCTCCTAGCGTCCAATCAGCGAGCGATCTTTCTGGAATTTGGCGCTAGGGGGTTATTTATGGAACGCACAAGCGACACACTTGAGTGCCATTCTTCCTCTTTCTCTCTAATTTCGTATGTTTATTTGTATTGTATGTCTAAAAAGTTATAACAAAAATATAGTTTAATATTGTAAGTAGGTATATGTTATATCTCTATAGTCTATACCTGGTACGAACCTGGTACCTTTCATTTAAAGCATCTGAATGTGACTTGATCAATTCAATAATTGAATGAATTAAATTCATATTTTTAAATGAGTCAATCACATATATGTTAAACCTATGTACATATAGAATCATAAATAAAATGATTTCAGTTTCTTTTGATTAAACTTACCTGATAACGAGTAGGTAATCATTAGAAATAAATTTAACCATGAAAAGTATTTTAATAAATATAAAAAAAAAACAAAAATTTATAAATTTTTCGTCCAATTGAAGAACGTGTCTTTTTCAGTAGCGTCTAGCCCCTGAGTTTCTTTTCTGCATTCTTAGGTTAGGTTTAAGTTTGTGTATAATAATAATAGCGACTTGCTTTATAAATTGAATTATAAATTATTATAAATTAAATATTTAGTAATCCAGTGGTCGCGAGTTCGAATCCTGCCTCGACCGATCTCGTTCACCTATATGACAAGCATTTATGCTTAGTTTAGGGAACGTAGGAAGATGTATATGTACTTGTGTAACAAGGACATATTCATTTTTTAAAAAAAAAAAAAAATATATATTATTCTTTTAATTTTTCGCATTTAATATAAAATTTCATAGCTCATTTGACTTAATACTACGAGATCTCAACCAATCAGAGAGCCAACCGGAAACAGAATGCAAACGGGTAGATTCAGATTGTAGACTCTAGTGTCTTTTTCTTGGCTGTTTTATCATTAAATACTAATGCGAGTACAACATTAGACGTATCAGACAAAGGTTGTAATAAATATTAAAAAGTGTGGGTTGTTTTTCAAACCGACATTGAGATATCACGACTGTACATATTTATTGATAAAATATTAATGAATCTGTAGGACGAAATATAAAACAACAACGATGTTATTTAGCTTATTTATTATGGAGTTTATTCATACACATGTATACATTGGTAATAATATACACAGTAACAGAAGCGAGGTCTGTGAGCGCATTCATTCTTAAAAGTTGAAAAATTAATTCAGAGCATCCTACTTTATTTCGCATAAAGCGAAAATTGCCGTATCGTGTAAAGTGGGCATTATTCAGAAACAAGTGGGCTATGAAAAATTAAGGCTTTTATCCGTTTTTCCACTCGTAACGATCCACGCGTGAACCGGGGACCTGGAAAATTTCAAACTAGAGGCGCCTCATCATTATTACATTACTTACTTATTTTATATGAAAAATAAATACACCCCGACACGATAATTATATTATCACCTATTCAAGAAAAATACTTTGATGGAAATGTATTTCAAAAAAATATATGCAAACGAATGAAATGGAAATAATTATAACGTACATATAACGTAACAATTTCTTTATACTTATAAAAAATCACAATAATATATTGTTATTAAACTCGCGTGAATGTTAATTTAAAATAGAAATAAATAAATATACTGCTCATACCACAGCAGGGTAGTAACATAATATTTGGACACAGTTTCGTTACTACCACCTCCACCCGTTTTGCAGATGGGGACTGAACACAGTCAGGGCTATAACTTGGAATTAATGTACCTATACTTACGTGCATTTTGCAAAATCTTTTTTCCGTTAATTCTTACTTGTCTCTACCTACATTATTATTAATATATTTTATTGGTATAGATTTTTCTAAAATATTAAAAATATTATTTTTATAAATATCGTTTACAAATTCTCGCTATTTATATCCACTGTTTTCATTTTAATATAATAATAATAACTTATAAATTAAATAATATGAGAGATACGCTTTAGGAGTATTTTTGTATCATGTTATGAAAAGGAATCTTGCGTAAACGAAATTATTAATTTGAATCTAACCAACAAGATGTAAATTATTTTTCACGTACAATAACTCCCATAGTAAACAAGGAAAAGGTGTGGTATATGCTTTCTATGATGGTTATTTATACATACTTAACTTCCATATCGCTCCAGAGCAAATACGTTAACAACAAACTGAAATCCTCCGAAATGTTGGTTGGTTGGCTGAGGTAGATATGTAGATAGGTACATATGTATGTACTAGACTAAGTCCGTTAAAACTCCCCGTCTCAGAGATGTGCCTACAGATATATGTAAACCTCGCCTCGCGATCATGTTGAAACATTTATTAGTTATATGTACACCGCCGCGAATTGATGAAAATTTGTATTATGCTTACTAATTTAATTGTTTACTTAATTACCTACGTATTTATTTCCTGCTCAATGAAATTAGGGGGGAGTTTGTCCATAAAATTCTCCGCGTGGGAAATTTATAGCGTTAATTAATTAGATTAAGTAATCCTTAACCGTCAAAAAAGTTAAAAAAAGAGTTATGAAAAATAATTTGTTACGAAGATCATGCCGGAGGCTCAACAAACTTTTATGTTGTGCGTTATATCGCTTTCTGAAAAGTATTAAATTTATTAAATTTAAGTCTGTAGGTGTAAGGTAAAAAATTATCCGAAATCTTCTGAAAATGTCAAATAATAATTGGATGTCATTTTGACAGATTGAAAATACTAAAAATATAACACTACATATGGTACTCAAAGTACGATTAAAAATGATAACAGTCGATTCATGAAAACAAATTCCTATAATAGAAAAAAACAATGGAAGACAAGATTATCATAATAAGTATAGATACCTAGTACATATCATAATGTGATGAAAGTAATGTATTTTAGAAACAAACCCTATAGGGACATTATTTATAAATAAAAGAAACAGGATACCAAATTATTGTCTAAGGAACCATTCATAAAGAAAATCTTTGAAACTTTGAGTAATAGAGAAGACGAAATAAATCTTTAATTCAATCTGTGGTAGGTTAGAAGAAATAAAATATTACAATAAATAATAAGCATTACAAGTAAAGTTTACGGTAGGTATTTCATAAAAAATTATCTTACTTTAATTAATTTCAGAGTTAAATTATACATGTACCTACATAACAGATGCAAGACGCGACAGTCTATAAAGTGTTGGTATTTCTATTTCAAAAAAGATTTATGCTGAGATCTTCCCTAACACCATAAGCCAGGGCGCCGCCTGGAGAGCACGCCACAGTCGAGCCATCCTCCTCCCGTCCCTCCCTATACCTTCCTGTCCCATGGCTCGACACAAGGCGTCGCGACGCGTGCCAGCCAGCAGCCAACACCCAGTGAAGGGTCGAATCTCAAATAATCCTGAGTCCGGTTCTTATACTAGAAAGCACGTAAGTTCGGTGTCGATGTCGGTGGTACATCATTTGAACATTTTATTAATTGTAAGCTCATAAGCGTATTTATAATATAACAAACAATGGTTCGTTATACAGAGGTATTGAAAATTAATAACACAATTTATTCAGTACCCGATGACTTTACCAACCGCAAAATACTACATCTGTGAAATGCATTGTTTTTAACAACACTTCGAAGAGAAAAATAAATACAAAATAATATTATTTATCTCCCGAATTTACAGATAATATCGTTTTTTTTGTTACAGACCTAATAAACGCAATGAACTACAACCAGTGACCCAACTAAATTCATTTTATTAAAATAGAGATTTGTATAGACTCATTTGCACTATGGGTAGGTATATCTTATTTTTCAACCGATCAAAAACCAACTGTTTTATACACCTGACATGCAAATGACATGCAATTTTTGAATATAACCTATTATTCTGACGATGTGCCTTGCACGAAACGCGTCGTCAATCGATTAAATTTAATAGAACGAAAACCAAGTATTTTTTACTTTATATTTATAATGTATGTATATAGGTACAAACAAGAATTGCCGAGTTTATCAAGAATTGCCGATCGACAAACTATACTTAGTTAATACTATGTACAATTGATATATATATATATATTTTTTTTTTTTTTTTTTTTTTTTTTTTTTTTTTTTTTTTTTTTTTTTTTTTTTTTTTTTTTTTTTTTTTTTTTTATAATAAATGAATATGTCCTTGTTAAACAAGTACATATACATCTTCCTACGTTCCCTAAACTAAGCATAAATGCTTGTCCTATAGGTGATCGGTCGAGGCAGGATTCGAACTCAGCGCGCTAACCGCTCTGCCATCCACTACTATTTTAATTTTTGAAACAAATTTAAGATCTAAATAGAGACGTAGTTGTAATATTATAGAAGAACCAGATAGGTACTCGAGAACCAGATATTGGGCTTACATACGACCTGCCATCGGCTGGTTATTGATTTTAGTTTAATTCAAATTGAAAAAAACAAAACAACCAAACTGAGACATCATTAAATAGAGACTTCTGCCACCTACACAAAATTCAAAACATCACAACTAAACGAAAAACAAAAATATATTGTTAACACTTTGAAAAGAAAACAGCAAAAAAATATGATTGCTCAGAGATACAGTAGTACCTCGACAAACGAGTTTAATTCGTTCCGCAACCTTGCTCGTATCTTGAATTACTCGTATCTGAATTACTCGTATGTATAACTTTATTTAACACGTGATTCTGAGAAATTAACATAATATGTTTAACGGCATTTTGTATGAAGTGTTGATAACAAATTGAAGTAAAGTAATCAATTCAAAAATATTTTATATAATCTGAAATAAATTACTATAAATCTAAAGTAATAAAGCAATCAAAATGTTAGTGTATGTGTGTGTGTGTGTATGTGTGTGTGTGTGTGTTTGTCTCACGCCTTCTGAAAAACCAAGAGCATCTAAAAATCTAATTTATGTGCGAACGTGTACCTGTATACCTGATGCAGTGTCACGCTAAAAATAATGCGATAAAAATGCTGAATTTTAAAAATATTTCAATAATTATTTTTTTCATACAAAATTTTCCAAGTCGTATCTGTCAAAAAAGTGTACATTTTGCACGCAAATATCTGTTAGTTTAAAAGTTAGAAGTACGTATTTACACGAAAAAAATATATTTTCAAGTATAACTTAGCGTTTGAGTGAAAAACATGGCGAATATTTTGTATAATTATAATGTTTAACTTATTTTTAATGTAAGCGTTTTGTACATGAACGCCGCCATTTTAATATCTTTTCATACAATATTTCATTTTCCTACCGAATGAATATGTTCTTGAAAATAATAAACCTTTGAATTAAATGTAATTATGAAATAATAAAATGAAACACAAGACATTACAGCAAGTTTTAAGACATATATTGTAAAAATGTGTTTATTATTAGTAAAGATATAGGCATAATAAAATTGCATAATTTGTAAATAATATTTGATTTTTCTGACAATTTTCATTTTTATGGCATCGAACAAACCAATGTATGTAGGTACCTACATATTCAAAAAATGTCTCAAACCATTTGATATTTTTTACGTATTGGAATGGTTACTATGGTAATGGAAAGATTCTGATATTCAAATAAAATTTGTTATGAATCGAATTTATTTAGAACATTGTTGTAGGTAGGTACCTACCTATTATTATTTACTTACAAATCAACAATATACTGATTTCCTATCGGAAAATTATTTTATTTATTTATTTATGAATGTATGAATGTATGCAAGCGATGTGCTCCTAAACCGTATGTCCGATTACAATGAAACTTTGGCGAATTGTCGAGCGTGTGCCCGAGGTGGTTTCTGGATTTAAACTTTTTTCTTATTCTTCTTCTTCTTCGTGTATTTGGTCATTTTACCAATGAAAGTGGAATATCCTGGGAAAAGAAGGTCCGACTGTCCCTCCATCTCTTCGCAGGTCTTCCAGGACGGTTTCTGGATTTAAACTTTTTTCTTCTTCTTCTTCATCGTGTATTTGGTCATTTTACCTATAAAGGTGGAGTATCCTGGGAAAAGAAGACGGTGCTTACATCTCTTCGCGGTTCTTCCAGGATGGTTTCTGGATTTAAACTTTTCTTACCCGAATGAAGGGACGGGATGTAATTGAAGGGAAGGGAGGCACTAAAGGGCCTGAAGGGACGGGAGGTATTAAAGGGCCTGAAGGGACGGGAGGTACTGAAGGGCCTGATTGGAAGGGACGTGATGAGGGATTGAAGGGACGGGATGTACTGAAGGGCCTGATGGGACGGGAGGTACTGAAGGGTCTGAAGCGACGGCTCCTGGAGTCTAATTATTTTTCTTCTTAATTTTATGTAGACCTTTAAGGACAGTTTTAATACAAACTATTTCCTATAGATTAATCTTCTTCTTCTTTTATGAAGACCTTTTGCTCAGTTTTTATACAATCTATTTCAAATAGTCTAATTCTTCTATTTTATGTATTTTTTCTTATTTTATGTACACCATTGGGATTTTTTAAACAAACTATTTCTTATAGTCTTATACTTATTCTTCTCTTTTTTATTTAGACTTTTGGGTTCGTTTTAAGTCTAATAGTCTATTGTGCAGAAATATTATTAACGATATGCACACTTGATGAAAATACATATGTAAAAACGAATGGGATGTGGGATGTGAAGATGTAACCTGCACTAGAATCTTTTCAATACTTTTGTTTAATCAAATTTAAACCATTTATATCATCCTATTTTAAATAATTTTTAACACCTACATAATATATTTGATTTCGTTGACAATATTTAAAGAAAGGGAGCTGTGGCCATTACTGAATTCTTCACAACGTTTATATTAAAATTATTTACCATAGTTTAAGTCTTCTTCTTCTTCGTTAATGTAGACTTTTGTGTCAATTTTAAGTTCATCAGTCTAATTGTGCAAAAATATAATGCACACTTGATGAAAAAATATAAAACGAATGGGATGTGACCAACACTGGATCTTTTCAGTACATTTGTTTAATCAAATTTTAACCACATCCCAACATCCAAAATTACTAAATATTCAATAGGTAAGTACATATTACAATTTGTTTTCGATGATAATATTTAAAAATGGGGGTTGTGGCCAAACCAATCTCTTTACAATGTTGATAAACAGTCATATTTAAAACCATTTCGAATAGTGAAGAAATTGTATATTATACTTCATTCACACTTTATAGCAATATATAAAAAATAATGGGTTGTGGCCATCACTTGAACATTTTACAATCAAATTCAATCATATTTCAAACCACTTTTCATAGTCCGATTTTGCAAAATAATTGGGTGACAATATTATAAAAACGATTGCTTTTTCCTTCACAATTTTACATTCTTGGCCAACGGCGGGACATAAAAGCTAGTTATAAATAAATAAAAAAACTAACACGAAACATTTTTTTGATAAATTATTTGATTAAGAAATGTAATAAAAACAAATAAATATTTAATAGTATTAAGACAACACAATAATTATTTTGTAGAGTTGACATGCAACAGTAGCAACAAGCACGTTCTGCAGCAACGAACAAACAAACTCTAGACTTCTATTCACATTAATGTTCACGATGTACATACAGTACGAACCAGGGATTCTAAATACCCACCGTTGTACCTACTTCAAATTAATAAAAAAAAACATACTAATTAAAATCGGGATAATTATTAGGAATATTATATAAAGAGATTAGTGGAAAAAAGTAAAAAAAATGTGTTTTTACTTATTTTTAAGTGATTTTATATAATCTATGTATATAAAAATAGATTTATGTATATTTGTATGTGTCCGATAAACTCCCAAACCAACCATCCAATTGCGATGAAACTTTGGGAATTTGTTCAGCTCATTCAGGAGAAGGTTACTGCATTATAATTTATTTATTCGATATATCACAAAAAAAAATGAAAAAAAAAAGTTGGTATTGAATTGATACTTAGTGGGTTTATTCAGCAAAAATCCTATATACCCATACATAAAATGGTATATTATATAAAACTGGAATAATGCTTAAGGTTCAAGTACCTATATTTGTTTGAATAATTAAATAAAATTTAAATGAATGAATGAATAGGGACGGAAAGGACTGTAGGGATGGAAGGGAAAAAAATACGGAATTATAATTAGCGAATCTAGATAAGAATGTTAAGTGATATAACGGAAACATATCGAACAACCATTTTTACATATTTGGAGGTAAATATTTAAACAGGCAGGACAACGTCTGCCGGGTTTTACTAGTTAATATATAAAGAGTCTTCCACATCAAAACAACCAGTCACTCAATCTGACCATTTTCAAATTTTATGTAAATTTCAGGAATCATTCTCAGATGATGAAAATGAGAATATATTTTTAGAATTATTTTATCTTATTGGGTTTTAGTGAAATAATTTTTTTATTTTGAAAAAAAGTCGTCTTTTTGCATGAATTAACTTTTTAAAAAATACTATTAATTAAAATTCTTCACAAAAAAATGGCATTAAAAATGTCATAAACTTACACAAAATGTACATGTCTGTTTTTCCCCATTTTATCACTATAAAAAACTTGAACAAAATTGAAAGTGCTTTTATATAAACGGTTATTTTTGCACACCATAAACTTATAAACCATTGCCACAATTTAGAGAAATATAAAAAACATGGATAAATATACATCAAACCAAACTACATAGTATCTACTACATAGTATCTACTACGTAGTATCTACTACGTAACTTCATAGTGCATTAGGCGGTTTTAACATATCATGTTTTAAGTGGCTAGATTTAGCGTTATATGTCCTCTTAAGTGTTATACGTATTTTCTTTGATTTCTTTTACTCTTTTTTTATTTGCTGTTGTACATACACAATGTTGTCATACTTTGTAATCTGGTTGGTTGGAAGAAATTGCCTAATGGCAATAAGCCCGCCAGTGTACAATTATATTTGTTTATATTATGTACAAGAAGATGTATAAATAAATAAATACATACTATGTGAAATCTATTATCTTTCATAAAATAAGTCTAAAAAATTGGTTAACGTGGTAAAGAATTATTTTTTAACGTTCATAATATGGATAATCTGCAATATGTACAACATACGTATTACTCAAACTGAATACTTTGATGAATCCCATCATCAGATATTGGTCATATTTATATGGAACCATCACTGAGGTTCTCCGTTTCTACAATAAAAGAACCAATATAAGTAGTTTCATATAATACTTGAGATCTGTGTCGATGGCGATAGTAAGTATTGTTGAAAGATACGTAAAAATCCATGCATGTTATAAATGAAAATGAATTAACGTACCAAATATAAAACCTTTAATTCAAATAATGGAATATTTTAAGATAGGTATATTGTTTTCTATTCAAAACATGTAGGTATGTCAGGATAGGTTAGTACGGAGATCAGTCATTTTTTCCTACACCGAATAGGTAAACTATTGTGCATCTGTACATATTTTGTGTTTTGCCATACAAATTTTATGAAACATTATAGAATATTGAATTTACTGATTGGGGTGTTTCTGCGTTTTTGGATATTTTATATTTTTGACCAGTAAAACACATAAATGAGACATAAAAAATAGTTTTAGATATTATTATGGTTCTATATATTTACATTTTTTTCCATTATAGCTTTTATGATATTTGAGATAAGTGGATAAATAAAAATTCAAATGTTGATTACCCCAGACTGGAACAAAAATTCAAAATTTTCTATAGGTATATATTTTGAAATTTCAGGCTCTATGCATAAAGCGGATCAAGAGTTATAAGGGACATATACACTACACAGACACACACAAAAAACACATAAAATGATTTACATTTCACACAATATATGATTTGTGCCATAATTGTATTCATTGAACTCTCAAAAATAAAGATAAATATGACATATGTATCATACATATAGCACATTTATGCTGCGAAGCCTCTATGATGGAGTTTATTTGCGTGCAAATTCACTAACCCATACACAAATGTTCCTAATCAGCGCATCAATCAATTATTTTAAACAAATCGACAGTTGGATGAGGAATCGTATCGTTTAGTAAGTTAGAGAACCACCAGTGACTGGTATACCTACTGTTAAGAAACCATACAATACACATCATATGTATATTATGTAGCAACACAACATAAAGGAGGGAGGCAAAGAAAACAGAAACGGGAGAACGTGGAAAGAGAGAGAGAGAGAGAGAGAGAGAGAAACAGAGGTGTAGGTATACAGAATCAAGATGTTGTCAAGCTTAATCCATGTAATCTCTTCAAATGTTGAGGGTATTTACAGGAAGATCTGAAAGGAAAACGTCTGAAAGGAAATTTTTAATTAAACGGCATTACAATATAATCTATATAATCTATTTCGCGCATCAAGTGATAAACTTTTAATTAAATCTAGTAGGTACCTACCTACCACCGCCTATCGAAAATAATACAATATTGATAAACAATATAATATATGTACCTACCTACTACACTTCTCACTTTTGTGCGTGTGTGGCGTAGATCACCATACAAAACATATTCAAAATTAATAATCCTTACGAAATTTTCCAATTAACTAAGATAAGCAAAATGCTGAACACACATCTGCACGTTATTCATATTTCTTAATAAATCACATACACGTACTCTAGGTATATTTGAAATATAATACACTGAAATAAATTGGAAAACAATATTTACATATTAATTCAAAAAGTTTTTATCATAAACCCAATCAATAAACAACACATTCGTGTCAAAATACAATACGCAATAGGTACCTAGATATCGGTCGGTTACTTAGCGGCTATAAGCTGGACTCAAGAAGGCACAGATTCTAAAATCTACACAGAGCGAAAAATGAAAAAAAAATCCCGTTTTTTTAAAAAAAAAAAAAAGAATATGTACAAGTAACAATAACATTTACATCCTCATACATTCCCTTAATTACGCATAAATGCGTGTGAGGTGAACCAAATCCACCCATCCATCACCCATCTAAATTGATTCATAAATCATAATTCAATTTAATTATAACATTTTCAAGTGCAAAATTGACCTGTAAACAGTATATTGTTAAGTAATATTCCTCTCGTTCGTTTTCTTCATTGATGAAGGTTATATTGCCTCCCTGACAAAACTTATTCACCTTACGCTTCTGTCCTCTGTCTTTGATAGGGGCCCAGCCACCGAGAGACCATCAGTTATTCAAATTATTTGGTGACTCCAAAGAGAAGAGGATCGTCTCTGGGGTCGCTGTCCTTCCAAAGGACAACATGAGTGATAGTATATCCAGAAATTTAGTGCCGACCACCGTGGCACAGTTGGTAAGCCTTTCGGTTTCGGTGCGGGCGTCCTGGGTTCGATTCCCAGCAGAGGAGAAATTTATTTCTCAGTCAAACATTGCTTCTCTGGGCTGGAAACACTGGTAAGTTGGAAGAAATTGCCATACGGCAATAAACTCGCCACTTGCGCAGGGTGCAAGGAAGTGTTCATTATTTATTTATTTATATCACGCCATATCTCTTACGAGGTAGGCAGAGAGAAACGAGCGCCACATTAAGCATCATCTCACACATGCTTGTCTTTTGATAAAGTTTTTTACGTGTTCATCTTACAGAATGATTTGTGATAATTTACTTTTATTTTTAGAAATACTGTTTTTCCACATTTCAGCCAAAACATCCTTCAAAATTGAAGAAATATCTATAGACAATAATATACATCAAAGAAAAAAATAGTAACAATAATTTAATCAGAGTGCAAAATTCTATACCAACATAATATTTCTACAATATACATATGTACATTAATTGTACAAATAATAATGTATTATAATGGTCTGCGACTCGTGTATGTCCGTCTGTATGTGACCCGTGTTTAAAAGAATAACTGTTGTTCACATAATGTTCCCCGCTATTTAAGTTTTGGAAAAGTAAAAGAAAAACAACAAGGGTTGGATATCACCAACAGCTGAGAGCTGCTGAAGAGGAGCATAAAAAAACTTTCATTAAAAGTTTTTTAACATAAAGAAGTGAAAGTGATCTCTGAGATGGAGGAAAGAACCTTAACGCGCGTGAGCCACTTTACACTGGAGAGAAAAATACTTAACAATAGTAGTATTAATACATTATTATTATCTAGATAAACATATAAGGTTCACACATGCATGATGACTAGTGAAGTAGTCATAATAATATAACCTCATGCATAATACATAAAAATTAACGACAAAGAAATGAAAACTCACTTGACTCTGACATAAATATTAAAAAAATTGTGGATGTGTAAGATTTTCAAAATATTAAATGTCATGAGAACTGAACTTTTGAGAATCGGAAAAAAATAGTTCTAAAAATAAAATATTAAAAATGTATGTAGGAGCTGTTGAAAACTGAAAAAAATGCTTTTTTTAGTAGAACGAAAATTTAACAAAAAACTATGGTTCAAAGCCCAAACCTCCAAGAAAAATGCGACAAAAGAAGTAGCTTTGCTCTCCTTCTTTTATTGCATGGAGATTGATTTGACACAACAGAAAATATCAATCCGTACCATTAGTAAAGATTCATCTTCTGTAAGAGACCACTTTTAACTTAATTATTTTTACTTCTTACAAATCTGTGTTTTCAGTCCATAGAATCGAGGGTTAAGTTATTTTTAAGAAATTTCCTACCTAGGGAATCAAATACTGGCTACTTTATTGAAGTAAAATGACTTATTACTAAAATATAAAAATAAAACTCACCCCCGCTTGATTCTCGAGCAATTTATGTACCTAAAATACCTAAACAATACAAAAAAAAACTATGAAAATGTAAAGGAAAAAACTTACAGCACAAGGTTTTAGAAATAAATTGAAAACAATAACCTTTTTCATTCGTTGATGATATTTAAAAAAAATACATAAATGAACTCCAAACGGATTATTCAAATGCCCAAAGTTATATTAAGCATAAAATTGTAGTTTTAAAACAAATCTAGTCATTTTCTGATAACAATAATATTAAAGGACCACTTTAAAGGACCTACGTATCTTTAAAGGATTATTTAGCAGTAAAAAAAAGTGGACATTTCATCGTATCGTCCGACAACAAATCATAGTTAATTCCGCAGGACTGATTTTTATGTTATTATTTTTTTTTAAGTAAGGCAGCCAGTCCCTATACAGGACTATTTGTGCCAAAGACGTTGATCAATGTGTATATGCAGTCAATAGTACAACTCCAGTGAGTGTGAAAAATAATTAGATAATGTGGGGGATTACAGTAATTGTAAAATAACATTGAATACATTTTTTAAACATCTAGATACAATAGAATGTAAATTAATAATAATACAGATAAATAATTAAAACTAGATTTGAAAAGTAAGCTGCATCATTAGGTTAAAAAACTATTTTGAAGTAGTTTATACATAGGGACCTACATACATACGTAATTTAATTTATGTATTTAATTTATTGACTAATGTTTTGTCTTTATTTTTTATAATTTATTGAATTCCCTTTTTAAATGCATTTATGTTTTTACCTATTTTTAACTGAATTGGGAGTAAATTGAAAACCTCGACTCCCAGGGATTGAAAAAATATCTTTGTCCAAATGTTGACTTAATTCTAAGTATTTGTATGTTATGTTGGCTTGTCTAATAGTTTGGGTTGATTGGAAACTGTTGAAAGGCGTATATAATTCGTAGATGCAAGTGTTTTTAACATATAGCCGTGGTATGTTAATTAATCTACATCTTTTTTTAACTATTCAATAGTATGAAAAAGTGGAGTAATAATTTTATTTTAATAAAAAGTTGTTTATTTAATTATTTACCTTTTTAACATATTCAAAGGGGAAATTGTAAAAAAGATCCACTTAGAACCTGAGTATGGCTGGAATGCACTGTTGAGGAAGTGATGTTATATGAGTGATGTCATTCTTGTGTATTCCAAACTATACTTAATATTTCATTATATGTTTTTTCAAGAAGTATTGATTTATTCTATTTTATTACTTTTATCTCTACTTTATTCTCTAAGTACGTTTATGTTTACATTGTTACTTCTCTGTGGGAAATATTGTGATATATAAATCAACTTCGAAATTGCCACTTAAGTAATTATTTATTTTAATTATTAATTTATAAATACTGCTTAAAAATATTCAATGACAGACCTCACTAGGGCTGTCCTGTATTGAGTTGACAATTTTATATAAAGAAAAACATATCATATTGTTGTTAAATCCAGTTGGGCACCAAATACTTAAGTATTATTTATATGATTAAAAATACTCTTAATACTATGATATTTATGAAACAGCAGTATAGAAAACAAATTACAATTTAATATAGAAGCAAACCATTTAAAAATTAATCAAAAGATATTGACAAGAAAAATAAAAGGAAGGACAGAAAAAATATAAATCAATGTGATCGGGTAATTATCACCGAAGACAATCAAGCAATAAAGTTAAGGAGTGGACACAGATAGTTAAATGTTCAATATAAATTTTGATTTCTGTTAGTTACCGGAATATCAATTGAAAACGAAAAATAATATATCCTATGTTCATAATATGAATAAGAGTATCCTATGCTCACCCTTTTTAAATTCCAGATGAGTGCTCGTCCAAAGAATAAACAAAACTAATGCTTAGTATCCAACACTCTTTTTCTAGAACAATGTTTAATAAGGGAGGAAAGAATGTGGTCGATATTGATCTATTGTATAACCCGAAATTCACAGAGTTCTTAAATGCTTAAATTATAGAAAAAATATTTGACTTATGATAATATTCCATACTCTATGTCAATGATGTTTATGAAAAGAAATTCGTGCATTATTATTTATTTAGCTTTCGAATATAAAAAAAAATACTTATATATTGGAGTGCCGTATATACATTTTTAAACAACTCGATAGGCTTGAATCAATATTGCAGGGAAAAATAATGTTGACTCCCGTTGACTCGTTTCACCGTATATGCTAAAAGTATGTAAGTAGGTACACTGACATGTGCGATTGTTTTAGTTACAATTAAATAACGTTTCTCGTTTTTTGTGCTACAAACGTAAATATAAACGAAACTATCATATCACAATAACCTCATACATTATCATCGCAATATCCCTATCCGTTGCCAATTTATTTTGTCAAAGGCGATTCATTACGAGTATGCACGATTTTCTTCTAGCCGATACCTATAATCCTTACAAGCCAGGACTGCGTTTAATGTTATATCAAGTTTGAATTAAAGTACAATTAAATATGTATTAGTGTGAGTAGGTAAATACCCTAAAATAGCAAACTTCGGAGACACGTTGATCTTCCTGTATAAAGCAGATAGAGATAATAATATGGAGTATCCATCAGCTCAGAGAGGTGGGGAATTATTAACGCGGATTAGGGTATGGCAGGGTTAACACTATAGTATTAACATTTCATATTTGGAGCTACTCTTCATGATGTTATATTCATTGTGAAACAGATTATAACGTACATGTATAACATGTACTGAGGATCTTCTTATAAATGTATATTTAATTCAATGAAGCATAAAAAACTAAAGGTTAGGAGAATGTAGATGTTATAATGATGGGTGTAAACGTTTCAAACAATGTCATATGTTTTATAATCAAAGGATTTTTTCACATTTATGATCAAACAAAAAAAACACGTTTGATTCTATAGCTTGAAGATCATTTTGATCGTTTCACAATACTTCAAAAAGACGACACCAACTTCAAAAATGTTTCGATTAAATTAGTTATTAAATGAATTTTACTTCAAGAATAGTAATCAGATAATACAATTTAACTCATTATCATTCTTGAAAATGCTTTTAAGGTATCAAATAAGTTTTCATCATATCAGTAAGTATGTGATTTTTTTATCTATTTTGACAATTTTTTTATACAGAATATAATGATATCATAACATATTTGTATTTTTTTACTTTTCAAATAATTCAACCATTGAATTTTTTATATGTAATTTGATTGAACGTTCCAATATACTTACGATAATATATATGTAATTGTAAGCTTTTAGATTGCCTAGTAAAAACATCATACATGTCTCATTCGATGATACCAAAACAGTGTGCATAAAATCAAATAATGCAAAGGTTTCAGACTTTAATCCTTGTTGTTTTATCTTTTCACAAGTCACAGTTATGGTTATTTTAAAATATCTCATTGTCTAATTATTATTCGACAGTTTCCCGCGGCAAGTGGTTGTAACCGTTTAAATCCACTTGCCTCGAAGTAAGTGTCCGTCTCCTTTTCATCGAGGATTATGGGACAATGTTCATTCGTCCGGTCCCGTCCTTGCACACAACAGAAGAACAGGTTGGTGCAGGCCTTTGTCGCAACAAAGGAACACTTTGTTCATTTGGCGTCGTTTTTATAGCAGTTACAACTATGTATAATGCAAATGCATACAAGCAAAACATCCGGCATGCCCCATCACGTCTATATCCTACTCATTTATACCAAAGGAGGCGACATTTCACCAAATATCACCTAACTTAGAGAAACAAAGTACACTTTATTTGATAGTAAGTACTAAGACAAATAATAAACAGGCTAGGTAAATTACATACATGAGTAAAGTAAAAAAGATGAAAAAGGACGTAGCTAATGTTAAAATGTAAAAGAAACACGCCATAAATTTATAAGTTTAAATGTATGAAAAATATTTTGTGTACCTACCTATTAAAATTATATGTCATGATAAATTAAATTTTGCATTAAGGTTTGATTAATACGTTGCCACTGTTCCCAGGTTTCAGTGATGAATTCGATAAACAAGAAAAAATAGCATAATTTCAAAGAAAATTTGGATTGGATAGAATAACTAACAATAATGTAGGTACATTATAAAGAATTTAAGGATCACAGTCAAGTGATAATTTTTAAAAGCATAAGTACTTTCGTCTAGACTTGACAAAGATCGTAATTGTGAAGAAAATCGTGACAGACAACTTAGCAGAAATTTGTTGAATCAGCAGAGTTGAAAATATCAGCAGCTTTTTATTCCTTTTCTCGCAACACAATATTTATAACAAAGGAGAACGTATGCTTAATTCCAAAACTAAAAAAAAATGACAATCTAATAGTGCGGTATCATTCGCGCATGCATTTAATTATAATCGTTTAAAGAAATGGGCAGCTGATCATGTTCTTCTTATTCCTCAAACGGAGGTTGGCGATCATCAGGTAGTGCTTTTTCTGAACCACTTCTTCAGGGGGGCAAGTCTAATTCAACTGTCGAAATCAAAACCCTCGTGAATCCCCATATCATGGATATAATTATCATATGGAGTTCTATGACATCTAAAGATACTATAGAACTCCATATAATAATTATATCCATGATATGGGTAATCATGAGGGTTTTGATTTCGCCGGTTGGACCAGGCATGCCCCCCTGATTACGGAGCCAAACACCTTATATTCTTCCCTGAATTATAATTTTATTTCGTTTATTTATTAACGGTTTAAAAACCATTTATATTGTCAAATATATAATAGGAACGCAACATATTATACGCAACATCATCTAAAGTAATTAAGGTGTTAGTGTGTGTTTGTCGTGACCTCCTAGGAATACAAGATCATCTAAAAATGATATTTATGTGCATGCATGTACCAGTATACCTGACGCAGTGTCACACTAAAAAATGTCATAAAAATGTAGGAATATATATCAATAAATTATTTTCATACTAAAACATACAGCAAACTATCAAAAAACTCACTTTTTGCGCGCAAATACCTGTTTACTTAAAAATTAGAAGTACGTATTTATACGAATATAATATACATAGGTACATATGTTCAAGTATAACTGTTAATATTACTGTAAGATATATATATTGTAAAAATCTGTTGATTGATTATAAATAATGCAACTGGCATGATAAATTGCATAATTTGACATATATTGTCTTTTTTTCTGACATTTGTTGATTTTCGTTTTTATGGCTTTGAACAATTTAAATTTGGTACCTACCTGTTCGAACAATATATCGAGTACCAAACCAATAAAATCTCGTCTCTATTGGAAAATTCTCAAACCATTTCTCAAAACAGTTAAATTTCTCATATAAGGACCCGGGAAGATTTTATGTATTAACTGTCTAAATTTATATTTATATATTCATCTCACAAAACAAATAATAAAAAAGATGATATACTAAATATAATGAACCAATATTACATAATAATTTTATTTATTTATTTATCTTCTTGTACATAATATAAAAAAATATAATACACACTGACGGGCTTATTGCTATTAGGCGATTTCTTCCAACCAACCAGACTTTTATACAAACTTCTTCAATTTTATACGTGCTTCTGATGACAATACATAAAAAATGGGATTTGTGGCCATCACTAAACGCTTTGGGAAAATATTCAATTATATTACGTATATATTCAAATTTTCAACCGTTTTCCTATAATCAAATTATGCAAAATATATTATATCATACACTTTTGATGAAAAGATATATAAACGAATGGGATGCGGCCAACACTAGACTTTTTTTATTGCTTTTGTTTAATCAAATTTTAAACCATTTCCCATCATCAAATGATTTCTTAGATTTTCTATAAACACTTCTGATGACAACATGAACATACATAAATGTTCATACATACCTACGCATGTATATATCAAACAAGATTCATGACAAAACATCAAAGCAACTATATTCATATAAGTTTATAATATACACAGTAATTAAATACCTGTACCAAGGAATAGTTGTATACATTCCGCATAACTCATTTCATTAAAGTGATATTCTGAGAGTATGTTTCACTACAGCACATAGGTGTGACGAGGACGATCATTGCATCGTACACAAATTGTGAAGATTCTCCAGCGCCACAATTTGGGTAATTTACCTAAGTAAACCTCTTGTAATGTCAGAAATAATATTTGGCGAGGTACTGCCAATTAAACCCCTCCCCCTCTCCTGAATATGGGAAAGTCAAACTTTGCCTTGAAACTGAAACTTGCCGAATGTTATTTGTCCAATTACAACTACTCAATTCTGTTAATTACACTTGTAGTTTCCAACGTGCAAGATATCACTAAAACGCTGGAAACTTGCGACGCAAAAGACTCCACGACAAAGAGAAAACATCTTAAATACATTGGGTAAATAATGTGAAAAAGGTACCTACGTGTAAGCTTAACTATCAAGACAATATTTCACGTCACTATATAGAAAACTTAAGTAACAGAAAAATTTAACGTTTTAATATGTATATTTAAACCTTTTTCTAGTAATGAACATGAATTAGTCGAGCGTCAAGTAAACAATATTCATTGGCAATACCTCTTGTTCATTTATGTATCTTTCACGGTTGATTCCTCGCTATACGTATCTACTTTTTACAAAACAACGAAAAAATGTAGTCAGATATTTAGACTATGAGATAGATGGGTAAATGAAAAGACTAATAGGAATCGAGAGGAAGAAACATTTCCGAATGAAATTAGCAGAACGTGATACACATTAAGCTGGTATAGAAATAATTGATGAGTGGAGTGCTTACTGATTACTTTCGTCACGCATTTTACTCTCAACACACCAATAAAACGGTTAATATCAAATAACCACGAATTTAGACACAATTAATGATCGAAATAAAGCCACTTCGGAATTATTTTTATTGCTGGCAACATCGAAAGCACGGAGAGGAATATAAAGAGTATTGTTCATTATCCTCAATGTCCAGTATTTATCGGAAATAAGAGGCCAGGAAAAACAATATTATATTACGATGGTTTCGCATTACTATGTATGAAGACTACCTTACTCAAACATATAGTAAATATATGTATAATACTGTACAGACAATATCAACTTAAAATGTATGGGTGTAATACAGTTAAGTGGGCAGAGAGCTCTACCTATGTACCGAGGTTGGAGGGACCACAATAACAAATTATTCACCTGAATCTTGACAAAACCAAATAACGAAGCAAAGGAAGGTCGTAGACATACGGATAAATAATATAGGGGAATGAAAGAAGTATAAAACGAGTGGGTTGTGGACAACGATTTACTCCTCAATACCAAGTCACTCCACAAAGTATTCAAATTTTTATGAAATGGATATGTTAAAAAAAATTGGATTTTAGTATTTTATTATGAAATTTTATGTAAGTGATGTGCCTATTTAGCAAATTGAAAATAAAAATTTCAACTTTTATGTCTCTTGAGCTCGGAGTCACTTTGAAATATGTGGCACAAATCTGGGGGGCAAGTCTGGTAAACCGGCGGAATCAAAACCATTCTATAATATCAAAAGATATTATAAAATTCCATAAGATAATTATATCCATGATATGGGTAAACATGGATGATTTTATTCCGCCGGTTGATTAGACTTGCCCACCCAGATGTCATTCAAAATCTAATGGTGTCTAAGCGAGTATTCTAAATATATATTTGCAAAACATGAAAAGACTCGAATGAGTATTTTAGTCTATAATCGATATAAACACGCTGTACATAGTACACAGCACACACAGATACATCGTGATGAAACTTACAGAATATAATCTCAGCATGTTAGTTATTGATAATATTCAATTAAAAAATAACCTTAAAAATATATCCCCTTGGGGTGGTGAAGAGTAAAAACTATATTAGTGAATCAGAATAGGGCCATTCTGAAGATGCTTCTCGATGAGCATTTTATATTTATTGTTATAATATATGTAATAAATATGGAGATAAAACATACAAACATTAAAAATAAAATCAAATATTCGCCAAAAAACTGCACGCTTATTTGTTTCACAAACTTCAAAATACTTATTTTGCTAGTCTTAAAAATAAATATGTTTTGTTATCCCTAAATAAGCGCAACGTTTTACTCCAATAATGAATCTTAAAATATATGAATATTTCGTAGAAAATATGTGTGTTGTCGGCCTTCATAAATCATAAAGTTAAAAATTACGGACTTTTCGTTGTTTTTAGTTTGGATTTGTGAAATAATAATGTCATCACAAAGTCTTACAAATTACCCGAGAAGCTATAGAAAATACGGACTTCGAATACAGATAATTAATATGCGATGAATATTAAAAGTGGTATATGCAAAAAATCGAGCATAACAATTTTCCAAAGATCAGCTGAATCGAATTATACAATTGGAAACAAGTAATATAGACAGAGTCTGTCGAAGCAGTTAGAGAGTAGAGTAGAAGAGGCACGCCTTGCCATCCATACCGCGCTATACCAACCAGGGTATGGTTGTACTAGTGTATATCGTAATTACTTGGGAATGTTTCAATCTACTGGGAAGCACTAAGAGCCCGATTCTCCATATGCGCGAAGCAGGGCGAAATGCGATTATTGCTTCACTAACTGTATTACTGTCTCAAGGGTACCAACTCTCATGTTGGAATCAAATAAAAGAAAATTTAATCGACACATGAGTGCTGGAAACAAATCGACAAAACATCGCACCGTCCCTACGTTTCCAGTTTCTCCTCAGCCTATAATACGATAAATATATACCTATTTTAAAAACAATCGTATAAACATTATGGATTTTTTAGACGATTTGTTTGTGAACAATAATTTACTGTCTCAAATGAATGTTCAACCTCATTACAATGAATAGTATATAGCAAAAGCATTTATGCTTAATTTAGGGAATGTAGGAAGGTGTATTATGTACTCGTTTAAAAAGGACATTACAATTTTTGTAACAAAAAAAATATTAATACGATAACTAATAAATAATACGAGTAAAAGCAAAACAATTATCCGAAATGGTTTAACGAATTTCTAACAAAAACAAAAGTCTATGAAAGCAAAACTAATAATAAGAAAATATTTAAAAACGAGTGGGTTGTGGCCAACACTAAACTCTCCACACCACAAATATTGACACTGAAATATTTTATTCATTCTAAATTTTACTACCAGGAATATAAATTTTCTAACGATAGTATATTTTCATGTTAAGATAGACAAACTATTAATGCAGTATAGTGAAGAATGCTTATGTTGTATGAAATATTTAAAAAAAAGCAGATAAATTTTGTTTTAAAGAACGCGAGTGCATTTTCAAAATTTTGACACGTGATATCATATGAAGAATTTTTTTGTTATTTATGGAAAGCTAATTAGTTCTATGTTCAAGCTCTTTACATTATAACATGAAATCAAATTACTGAACTTTTCCATATATAGAAATTTATCTAATTACATTTTTATTCATACTAAATGTTACTAACAGGAATATAAATTTTCTTCCGATAGTATATTTTTATGTTAAGATAGACAAACTATTAATGCAGTATAGTGAAGAATGCTTATGTTGTATGAAATATTTAAAAAAAAGCAGATAAATTTTGTTTCAAAGAGCGTTAGAGCATTTTGACAATGTTGACACGTGATATTATATGAAGATATTTTATGATATCTATGAAAAGCTAATCAGTTCTAAGTTCAAACTATTAATATTCTTATATCAATATGAAATCAATGAACTGAACATTGCCAAATATAAAAAAAAATCTCTTGTTACATATAAGTTTCATACAAATATCCATTAAATAAAATATAATTTTTGAAACCGTTGAATATTTTTCTTTTAACATTGACCAACTTTGAATACAATTTTATGAAGATTATTGGTGTTGTATAAATAGTTGAAACCAAATTAAAATATCTCTAATTTCCAGGTCGTGAGAGCATTTTTCCAGTTTTAATAGATGAAATCATAAAGAAACATTGAGAAAAAATGAACCGTTGTCTATGGAAAACTAATCAGCTCTAAGTTTATGGACTTAACACATGTGATATCAATATGAAGTCAATCGGATTTATAGTTTGGGCTGCAGAGAGGACACAAAAAAAAACAACGTAAATGATGAATTCATAGAGAAGAAATCAAAAGTTGTCTATGGAAAACTAATCAGCTCTAGGTCTTTGCACTTTACACATGTGATATCAATATGAAGTCAATCGGACTTATAGTTTGGGCTGCAGAGAGGACACAAAAAAAAACAACGTAAATGATGAATTCATAGAGAAGAAATCAAAAGTTGTCTATGGAAAACTAATCAGCTCTAGGTCTTTGCACTTTACACATATGATGTTAATATGAAGTCGATCGGACTTATAGTTTGGGCTGTAGAGAGGACCAAAAAAAGATAAATGCTACGGCGTACGGCGTATACGCCATACACACAAACACATCACGACGAAACTCATAGTGTGCATTCTCTACATGATACCCATTGAGAAATTGATGTAAAAAAAAATACGCTTAAATTTTGCGAAATCATGACTCTCCCCTATTCCATAGTGTGGAGAGTAAAAAACTTTTAATGGGTAGGTATTTAATTTGGACAGTGAAATGAATCAAACAAGATATTAATAAAATTTTAGGGAAAAAAGGTTGGTTGAAAATCTTACTCAAAACCGAATTTTTTTTTATTCAAGATAAATAGATAGATGCACCCTGCGCAAGTGACGAGTTTATTACCATATGGCAATTTCTTCCAACTAACCAGTATTTCCAGCCCAAAGAAGCAATATTAGCGTGAGAAATGAATTTGAATACATTTCTCCTCTGCTGGGAATCAAACCCAGGACGCTTACCTACTGTGCCACTATAATTTATTGCAAGTAAATACAATACGTAAAATTCTTGTATTTGTTAAAACAACACTGTGAATTTTGACATTATATACAAAACACATTTTTTAAGGAAACACTTAAGTAGGTACCTACCTGCTCCAGAGCAATCTGTAATTTAATCATAGCCAAACGACAATTTGTTAATCGAATATATGTTTGCAATGTATTTTTTTCCCTGTCGGGAGATTTTATTGTCAATAAAAAGACAATTTGTTTTTATAAATGATCTAAAAACTTTTCATTACTTTGTCAACGGACAATAATTTTATTTTTCTATTTCTCTTGGTGAAATTTCATAATGAATAAAACACTACAAGGGCGGCCGCAAACTGGGCCACTAGTGACGCCATAACGCGACCACGAATCGCAATCACTAGTGGCTGAGTTGCGGCTGTCAGACACGGCACTCGGCCACCACTTTTGGCTACATTTACGTTTATTCCTTCAGCATATTAGCAGGGGTCGAACGCGTTTGTGAAATGGAAACACTATTGATTTCGTTTTTTCGAGAAGTCGGTGAATGACCGAGTGTGAGCGCGATTCGAGCTACAAAACGCGGCCACTACTCGTAGTAGCGAGCGCGGGCGACTCCTGCTGCTTGTGGTTCGGACGCGTACACTCGAATGCTCAGTTTGCGTAGACACCATTACTATATAAAATTTATGAAAAATTTCATCCTCAACTTGTGACGGCCACTGTGCGGCCCAGTGTGCGGCCGCCTTTAATATTATAGTTTCATATTTTCAATGTCTATTGAATAAAGTTACTAAAAGGGATCAGCATGGTCTATGATCAGATCTTTATATTTAATAAAGGTGAAACTAAAATTTGTCTTGTATTCTTCGTCTACCAAAATCGCACACATTTCTTAAATATATTTCTCAAATCATTGTAGATTTCTTATTTTTTTGCACAATGCGTGTCGTGCAGCGTGAAGCACTAAAATATTTATAGTGATGTTGGGAAAAGGGGGATATTGGCAAGTATCTGGGTATATGAGGATGTATGGTATAGTGAGTAAAATGCAGAGAGTAAGTAGTAGGGGTAGGGTTGAGAGAGAAAAAGAGGGAGGCATGGGAGACGCCCCGTAGAGTTAATCTACTCTACGCAGTAAATTGAATTCTCCTACTTGGAATGAAACTTGACCCTCAAATGATCGCTCGGCTATCGATTCACACGTCGCCATAACACGATAGTGAAAATACAACGAAAAGTTTTTAGGTCCGAGTCGTCGGTCTTAAATACCATTATGCTTGCCATGCCTTACATATAACACCCCTCCCCCATAAAGTGATATATGAAAACCAACATCGATAAGTCAGTATAGGACAAATGTTCCCTTTCTTATTTAGATATCCATGATTTGCACACATATGACGAATTATCAACTGCCTTTTCAAGTGTAGTAAATAGTCCGATAAGATTTTAAATGAAATAATGCAAGCAATGTACACATTCAAAATTAGGAAAATACTTAAAATAAGTAAATAATAGTCATTCCAGCATACAACATGAAAAAAAAGTTAAACTTAACATAATAGTGAAACCAACAAATATGTACATATACATTAAATATGGCAATATGATAGATTTAAAACATATTTTGACATACACGAAATTAATAGCACAGGTCATCATGAAACAAATGAAGTCAGTGATAATTTTGAAAAATCATATTATCACATCATTAAAGATGCGAAACGTCCGAAAGTAGATGCGCAGTGATTACCTACCCATGAAGGTTGGGGCTGCGACAGAGCTGGAGCAGAGCGCCCCTTTTATACAACAAATTAATCGTCTGAAAAAATGGTATATCAGTAATATTATGCTGTGTGATATTTTGTGACCAGTTAACTCTTCTTTGGATAAATATTATAAAAACACAATAAAATCATTAATTTTACATACTTTTCACTACATCCACACACATCTTTATATGAAATAGCTCTCAGAAATAAAATTAAAAATACTTTCAGTCAAAAGAAAATGATAGTCGTACATATACCATTGATTTTAGGTATCATGATATATTTTTAATAAAATACCAGGTATTTTGATTGAGAATTGGATATACGAAGATTTATTCTGACGATGTGCCTTGCACGAAACGCGTCGATAATCAAATAAATTTCAATAGAACTAATACCAAGTATTTTTTTTATATTTGTAATATATCTGCATACAATGGAGTTCTATCAAGAATTGTCGATCGACAAACTAAACTTAGTAATTGGATATACGATTTTTCCTTATTCATTTTTAAGTACCCCTAGTGTTTTTAGAAACCACGGTGCTGCACGCCATAATTGTGCATCACTGTCTGAATAAAAACACAAAAATTTGATTAACGAAAATAAATTGTGTAAAATAATTAATGGGGGTAATGTAAAATTGACTTCCAAGCATAATAAGTAAAGTAAGAACCCCGGGGGTGACAGAGCTTAATGGCAAGGCAAAGGGGAAGAAACAATAAAGACCAGAGCGTAGAGAATACTAACCACAAACTAAATGACGTTACAAAATGCACATAAACACTGGACTTATTCTTATTATTTACGCCATATTTGAAGAAACATGGAAATGTTAACAAAGAATCAAATCTTTTTTATGTATGTTTAGTTACATACATGATTTAGATCAATTTGGTTCAACAAATAGTAGAAAGAAGCAATGTATGTGAAACTTAACAAAAAATCATTCACACAGTTGGAACGAATTTATATAGTTCCATAAAATAATACCAGGGCAATCTGCACGAAGCAATGTTTATTAATTTTATAACAGACATACTGAGAACATAAAATTTGTCAAACGCTATGTATGTTTACTGTAAATGTAGTACAATATAATAGGAACGTTATTATATAGCGATATTCTATAAGATTAACCATATGCAGAGCTTCAACATGCATAAAAAATATACTAGCAAGGACTTCAAATATTATTTAATACGAAGCATGAATTATGAAAACAATAGTTTTTGGATAATACATAATTTATGTCTGGGGTAAGAAAAATAAATTCTGTTGTACAAGCATAAAACAAATATAGATGCCTAATATATAATGAGGTAAGGACATCGTGAAAGCGAACATTTCATAGTTTACGGTTTCTATCGATCGTTTCTTTCAGACAGCTAGATAAAGATTAGTGTAGGCAGTAGGGAAATTTGAATTTTTTTAGGTCAGTTGAAATACCCGAGACTTAATGTAGATAAGTCACCGTACAAAGATCGGAAGCAAATAGTTCTGGGAGTGGGAGAGATGGAATATATGACAAAGAATAACAAATGGACGTTATTCCACGATTTCAAACGGCAGAGGTCGGTCTGTTGGCGAATCCACACGAAAACCAACCACACGGTGGATCTTCTCCTCCTCCTATTGGACACAAAATTCTTCCATGTGAGATTTGTCCCGTAGCACATAAAGACCATTTCCGTCCCACTTTACCCACCACAAATGGACGAGAGACACACACATGTACACATGTTTCCCAATCCCAGGTCAAACTTCCTCGGATTTGCAATAAAAAAAAAACAATATATAGGCAAATAGCGTACGTAATAATTACTCAACACTCAAATTGTTTATTGTAGGCAATATATTGTTATCATAAATTTTATGGAAAAATAAGGAACATTTTCATTTTATTCATGTTCAAATCTCTAATTCTAGCGTAACGATATTATTTATATAACAAGAGCCAGCGACAGCCAAATATTTGTCATAGTGTAAAGGCTGATTTTTTTCTGAAAAAAGCTACCACAGTAAGTGACAACGATTGGATAATACGAACCCTAGGTAATGGAGATTTTCGGAGATAACAGCATTCAAAGTGTTTATTTAATTTATCGTTTGGTCATAGTATTATATCACGTCAGGAATACAATAACAAATTGTTTGCACAGCACTGCTCGTCAGGGTCAGACCATCAGAGCAGCACCGCATGTCAGAGGTTTATGCCACTGGTTCTCAGGTACTCAAGAGCCTTCTCACTCAACAGTATGAAGGCAACTAGATGGCCCTGTTAGCGCACTCGTACACAATGTGGCTCACTGTCTGCCTTTCCGCCCTACAATCAGACTCGGGGGAGTCTAACCATCCGCATTTGAAAAAGAAGTCCGCACATCTGCCGTGGCCCGTGCAGACCCTGTTTAGAGCCGACCATATCTTACGGGGTTGGTCGAAGCCAGGTGGTTTCTTCGTGATGCATGGCAGGCAGCGACTTACTGGATCCGAGGCTTCCTCCCATCTGGTTACCCAGGTCTTGATCACATCGAATTCGCCATCCCACAGACTATTTCCTGTTACTAAAGGGGGTCTTCGCAACTTAAATATTTTACCTGTTAAACACTCAAAGTGTTCAAAGTGTTGAAAATTGCTAACAATATGATATATATAGACAATGGTATCTCGAAGTTTAAAGGTTCCATTCCACCACCCAAAGGTCTGTCAATGGAAGGCGTGATTTCTAAAATACCAATTATCAACACTTTGAAGGCTGTTATATCCTAATGCCGGCCATCGTGGCTCAGTTGGTTATATATCTGACTCCTAAACGAAAGGTCCCGAGTTCGATTCCCGGTGGAGACACAATATTTAAATTTGGCACGATCACATAAATGGAATTTTGAAAGATATAGACGTTGGAAGTAAGAATAACAAAAGAGCGTGTATGAGAATATGCATGAACGTTAACGAAGCGATAAATGATCGCGGGATCTTACACTATTTAGAGTGAGTTTACGAAATAACTAGTACCTATCTAATTTGTGATTCAAAAATTGTAATAATTATGTATGTATAATACAAACTATCACCTAACCTAACCGTGGGTATAACATAAACATAAAATAGGGAATGGCCTTCACTTATGGATATAACAGAAATAAAATTTGCTATAAATATAAATCAATTTTATAATATTTTGACTCTTATGTTTCGTTATTATTGGGATTAAAAAAATACAAGAACGCAAACGTTTAACAATCGTTGCGAAAAGTGCAAACTGGGATCAAGAATGTTGTAAATGCTCGTCAGAAGACGTATGGCGGCAATCTGTAACGTGGTATCTCCACTCTCTTTCTCTCCTCTGCTCTCCCAATCCTTCCTGGTATGGACCTATTAAGAAAAATGGGTGCGCCAGGAACAAAATATGTCAGGGAAATTCACACTTTGTACGTACAAGTAAGGCACGATGCGGACTCACAGAGTGGATAAACAGTATTATGTTAAGATTCTAATATACCGCAATGATTAGGCAATGATAGTATATTAGTTTGTATAACCATAATCATAAAGACAACGGCCTCAGATATGTATAATCCTAGGAAATCTAGAGCGACACATTTTAATCTGATGATGGCCGTCAAAAAAAAAAACTAATAGCGCTATCAACAATTTATCTTTACAGGAACTGATAATATGTTTCTAAATTGTCAAGAAGTGTAAATAGCATCGATTAATATTGTATCGAAGTAGGTAACGTGATTTTGATAATCTAGAGACGAAAAGGCCTTTTTCATATAATACTCTGGGATATCAGAAATCTACAAACTGATTTTAAGGCCTATTGAGCAGGATTATGAGCAGTATTGACTAAAGAACGAGTTCGTCAGCCTTGCATGTAGCCTATTTACCGGTTTCTTAGATTTTTTTTTTTATTATTTGTAACATAAGAAATAATATACAGGTACACATCAAAGTTTAACAATACAATATTTTTACAAAAAAAAAGATCCTTAAGAACTAGATGCGGAATGTAAACTGCTTCACTAGGATAAAAACCTGTTCTGAAGCAGCTTATAATTATATAGGTATATTGTTTAGGTGTGCGTGTGTGTCATTGTATGTTAACGTAGAGTTGTTTATTTATCACTGTCTTGTCTGTTTTTTTTATCCACTTCTTTAATCCACATTTAAAGCTGTTTATATTTGTATTTTTCTTCAATTCAATTGGAAGCAAATTGAAAATTTTTACTCCAAGGAAATGAAAATTTCTTTGTCCATAAGTCGATTTGGTTCTCGGTATCTGTATATTTGCTTGTCTAGTCTGTCTAGTCTGACGTGTAGTTTGGGTCGATTGGAAGTCGTTAAGGTGTGAATAGATATAAGTGCAAATGTTTTTAGCATATAACTGTGGTATGTCTAGGATGTCAAGTTTTTTGAATAGTTCGGCTGAGGGTGTGCGAATAGGTACATTAAATATTATTTTCAAAACGGATTTTTGGGCTTTAACTATTGAATCTATATTTGTTCTGTAAGTGCCACCCCACCCTATAATACCATATTCTACTATTGATTGGTAAAGTGAATAGTACATTAATTTAATGACAGATTTCGGTAAAACATTTCTGATGGAGCGAAAAATGAAATTATTTTTTTTTAATTTCATGCTTAAAATTGAGATATGGGGTTTCCATTTTAAACATTGGTCAATTGTTATTCCCAAGTATTTCGTTTGTCTAGTTTTTTTTATTTCAGTACATATACAGTTACTTTGTTGGTCTTTGCAGTCATGAATTTTCAGTGGTCTATTTTCATTTGGTTGTCCCTGGTCCGTTTTGGTAAAAGTTATGTATACTGTTTTGTCATTGTTTAATGTAAGTGTGTTACAGTTTAGCCAGTTTTTAATAAGATGCATCCCACTTTCTGCTTTTTTGTAAGTAGATTCCCAGATGGGAAATATAATCCTGCTTCCTCTATATTCATAAGATTAACCACTTCTTGAGTTGTTCCATGGAATAAATAAATTGTATTTAGGATTAAAAAAACAATAAATACTTCCTTGTGCCGTGCGCAAGTGGCGAGTTTATTGCCAAATAGCAATTTCTTCCAACCAACCAGTGTTTCTAGCCGTGAGATATGAATTATAATAAATTCTCCTCTGATGGGGATCGAACCCAGGGCATGCACAGAAGTTAAACGGCTTACCAACTGCGCGGTCGGCAAAAAATAGGAAAACCATCTGTATTTTTTGAAAAATAAAAAAATACAGGCTGTGTTTCTCGAACAAAGATTAAAGTAAACTTATAGTATTATTAAAATTATGTATAATACTATCACAAAATTGTTCATAAACTTTTGGTTGTTTCATTGAAATCTAATGCCGTTAAACGACTCAATTTTGAACAGTTTTATGAAATCAAAGTATATTAACCATACTATTACTGATGCTTTTGTTGAAAAAACCCAGCCTAAGTAAAAAACAAAAGCAATTTCTCTCTTTTAAAGATCAAGCTAGGAGAACCATCACTAATATAAAAATCTTTTACGATATCTCGATGTGCAAGATTATTCAATAGTAAAAAGGTATTAAGTAATTGAAAATACATGAATGTGTTACTTGCGTTGAATTTCATGAACCAAACAAGCGTAAAAGAAACGATTTAATGTATACGTCCTCCATGGCGACGAAGAAATAGTAAAAGGGGTAATTTTTCACTGACTCGGTCGGGGAGCGGAGTGTGGGGGTAGTAGAGGGCAGGTCGACACTCTGAGGCATTTCACACTGGGCAGGAAGTGGGTCACCCATTACCGATATGAGAAAACTTCCCTGGAACAGAACGCCAAGAGAGATACGGCATTCCCATTAACCCCGCGCCGCGCCGTGCTACGCCACGTCACGCCACGCTACGCCACGGCCGTTTGTCTCTTCCTGCATCTGCATCTCTTCCAGCATACACTCTCAAGTATACACACACACACACACACACACACACACACACACACACACATGTGCACTCGCAACTCGTCGCATTATCTCTAGCTGTTCACAATCTGCATCGCCATCTTGTAACACGAAACAAACTACCAACTAAAAGGACTATCGTATTATTCGGTTGTCACGAGTACAAACTATTGGGTTGGTACACAATGTACCTCTAAGTTTCCCATATAATCACCAGATGCTGGTGTGTGTCTTAAAAAAAACATTAATAATATGACTGTTATTTGTAAGTAATTAGTATAATGATAGTATTGTAATTAATTGATGTTAGGAGAAGATATTTGATATTACTATTATTTTTATACATACGTACATATATTAAATTGTTACTTCAATAGAACAAAAATAAAATAAAATGAATCAACTTTGACTAATAATTTATAACACATTCAGAACCTGCAAATCTTTCAAGAACATAAATACACTAAAATCTATTTAATCTATATACATATTATACCATGGTTCGACCAATACTCGAATACACATCCCCAATCTGGTCCCCAAGATACACAACACACAAACAACGCATTGAAAGAATACAAAGATTGTTCATTAAATACCGTAAAGCATACCATGAGTTCCCCAGCTACGACTGCGCGAGAACCCATTATAAAATCGACAGTCTCGAGAATAGACGCACAGTAAATGATATGATGCTTCTGTACAACTTTATAAATAATATCGACTGCCCCTCAATACTCAATATCATTTCATTTAATATTCCTACTCGCAGAACTAGACATACGCATTTATTCCACCTTCCAATTCATCGCACCAATTACGCACAAAACATGGCAATTCATAGAATGTGCGATACATACAATAACAGATTTCATGAGTTTGACATCTTCCACCTCAGTTCCACAACATTCAAATACTCTATACAAAAGAAGATCAATAACCGCTTATTATAGTAAACCTTGACGGCATTAATTCTCTTTTTTCTTTTTTTCATTTTCGTTGAATATTATGTTTTGAATCATTGTAAACTTGAAATGTTGCTCTTACCTACATACCAACCTATGATCATATTTTATGATTTTTTGCAAACTTACTGTATTATTTTATATTAATCACAACGACAAAATGTAATAGGCCTTAATACTTGATGTTACTATTGTATTGTACTATGTCTTAACGCTGTTTTTTTTGTCTAAATTTAACTTAAATAAATAAATAAAAAAACAAACAAAACCGAGCTTAGCCCAGCTAAGTTATATGAAAATAAATGCCTTAAAATTAAGATCCTTAAGGAAAATTTGTAAGAATACAATTTATGATGAAATACCTAATAACAAAAAATAGACATAACAAGGATAGAGAGAAATTATAAAAGTATGTTGTATTAGAATCATTTGAGGTGATTTCGACTCATTGAAAAAATAAACAATATACCATCGGTTGACCAAAATGTAAATTGAAAGATAATACTAAAATGACCATGAACAAAATATATTTCGAAACAAGTAATAACTGGTTGGTTTGAAGAAATATCCCGTTTGACAATAAGCCCACCAATGCACAAATTTTAAGTACAAGTTACAAATAAATAAATATATTATACAAAATCTTAATAATTAGCAAGTGCCAGTAAATTGTGAAAAAAGTCAAGTAAGTTTTAAAAAACAGATATACGTGGAATTCTAGTCTCTCTTCCTTTCCGTATAGGACATGGTATAAAACTACCAATGTTTTTCTCAATAAGGAACTCTTGTCTCAAAAAAAAATGTTAGATATTCATTTCACAAATATTGACGCACTACAAAATTATTGTATTCACATACAAATTGATTTGAAATGTAGGCCATAGATTGAAATAAAAAACCATACCATTAGTAGACAGAAGGTTGACATCTCAAACATGGAATGTCAAAGTGTGAAAGAACTTAGAAATTTCATATTAGTACTCACCTGAAAAAAAAAGAAAATCATTGTTAGAATAAGATAGAATTATACTTTGTATCTAAGAACAAAAGATAAACCTTTTATTGCATTTGACATGTTTTCAAATGTAGCAAATTAAATCAACACCAAAAAACTTACAAAATCAAACAAATAGATCGGTATTACATATTATGTATTTTCTTTTTGACAGGATCAGGAGGCCCTTATCAACTGGTGGCCTAGTCAACCGAAACGGTCTTCAAATGGTAAATACATATGTAGAGCTACATACAATTTGTTTGATTTAAAAAAACCTCAAAATGGAGTAAACAACATTGATAATATAATAACATTAAACATTCAACTTGAAAAATATTTATTATACATACGATAGACAATATTCTGGTTAAAGTGATCATTTTATGCGCTTGCGCAACGTTCACCAATTATGCCTTTATTGAGTTCCCAATGAAATTTTTGAAAGTTCTACATATTTTGAATAATGTGTAACAATTCACACAAATAATACAAAATTATAGTATTGCCATAGATCTACGAAGTAACGAAGAAACCTTTTTTGTAACGCCATCTATTGAGAAATTAGTTTATTTATGTTTGACTAAATGCAATGAAAAAAATATTCGATTTTCAACTATTAATGTATCAGACGCTACAAAGAGTACCTTAGATGGGTGGTGGCAGAGCGGTAAGCGCGCTGGGTTTTAGTAATCCTGTAGTTTCGAGTTCGAATTCTGTCACAACCAATTTCGTTCGCCTAACTTAGAGAATGTATGACGATGTATATGTACTTCTTACAAATATATATTCATTCATTAAAAAAAAATACAAGCGTAATTCGGGTAATGCTGCTGATGGCCCATTCAAATACCAGGAGATAATATCGTATTAAGAAATATTTCTTTGAATTGAATGATGGGAGATACGCGGGCTAACAAACACGGTTCAATATATTTTTTTTTATATACCGAGGAATATTACCTATCACTATTATTCACCATTATTGTTTTAAGTGTCTCTAAGTTAATTGTATAGTCCACGCTTGGCTTTAATTAATTAATTTGTAAAGAATGATCTCAATTTAAATTTGTGAATCTGGTTGTATACCTAATACCTATAATTTTGCCTCACCTATTTTATTGCGGGTTTTTCGAAAAGTGGACCACTGGTATACAGACCAAAACTAACCCACAATAAAAACGTCCGATCCTCACCCTTACGGTAAAGACTTTATATTATTTTTAAACAGCTGTACTGTAGGTTTTTACATTACTTAAAAACACCTTCATCGACGTAATTCCCAACATAAACTATAATACAACTGTTTTGAACAATTCATAATTGCAAAAATGTACCGAATTTTAGTATATAAGAAAAAGCAGAGTTTCTATGTTTACCAGTTGATAAGGGCCTAATAAGCTGAAACGGTCGTCCTGGATTCAGGAAAAAATATATATGTAGACTATATCATTTGTTAGATTTAAAATACCCATTATTATGGTTTAATAATAATATTTTTTATAGCTCCGTTTAATGATTCAAGATCATTCCAAGGGCGCTGTTGATGTTTAGTTTTGTGCTGCTCTACGAAACATTGCTGTTTTCAGTTCCTTTAGTGAAAGTGCTTTTGTTTTGAGCACTGCGGCCATCTGCAGGCGGTCCACTTAAAGGACTGCTCACACGAAAGCATTCAATACAATAAGGCGGGAATTAACAAAACAAAGCAAATATATCAGTTCCATCTACCAGGTAAACATAACGTATAGAAGGTCATGGATATCATAAAATTCCGATATAGATAGATAGGTTATAACTAGTTGTGAAATAATTGGGTAGGTAGTTATTACTAATAATTAACACGATAAAATAAAATTGAGTTCTAGCAGTTATGTATATCGGAAGACATTTTTCAATATGTTCACTTCTTCTTAGTTAAGTATGAATGTTTTTGGAAATGAAATATTCTCGAGCGAAGAATTTCCCGCAGCAAGGGGGCGTTTTTAGGTACAGATGTAAATCTTTAATCTGCTTTCCTTAATTCCAAAGTTATTTAGATGGAAAACTCATCAGAACTCCATCAAGGACACCTTTGATCTCGACTAAAAGTTTATAGTTGAGGCGTAATATTTTTAATCACTTTCGTATCATCTGCTTTCTCTTTCTCTCCGCCATCTTTATATACTTACATCTCATTAAATGATGTAATAATTATCGCCAACAAACCATACACTTGTCAAAATGTATTTATAATATACCTACAACTAATACAGGATAAGGATCGTGGAGGAACTGTTTCGAGCCGCTCAATATAGGCAGATGCACTCTCAAGTAATAATCAACGTTGGAAAAATATGACACGACACTAGGACAAGAATATCTCACTTTTTGGTCTTTTTTCGTATATTGTGATTTTTACGTGTTTTTA
This sequence comes from Molanna angustata, assembly GCA_963576475.1. NCBI lineage: Eukaryota > Metazoa > Arthropoda > Insecta > Trichoptera > Molannidae > Molanna > Molanna angustata. The sequence goes on from OY754965.1 coordinate 33,195,139, forward strand.
TGCGTGGAATTATACTTACAATTTCTTGAAATCAAATTCAACGAGAAAAAGAAAATATTATTTACTTAACATTGCTTTTTCTTCGTCTTAGATGTTCAATGTTCCGTGTTTCAAAACAAAACCAGACATCAAAATACCTATTTAAAATCAAATACATTTTCGGCTTAAAAATATTTTCATATTTTATAATGAAAAAAAAAGAGAATAATAACAGAATTGTTCGTAAACCACGAAGCAAAGAGTATGCTTGAGCTCATTTTCCATAATCGAAAAAAATTCAATGATGTTAAAATTTTCTTAAACATGAGCGAAATATTTTAACACAACGAAGATGAAAAACATGATGTACCTACCTATTCACCAACCGAGAGTTAATGCGCTTACACCATAAGAATGGGTAAATCTCCCTTCAAACCTAAGTACACGAATGCCAGATAATATTATAATCAGCTCGAGAAATTTGTCTGAAGAGCCCCTCTAGATATGATGAACACGCGGATTTGATGAAGGAGAGGAGTAGTATGAGGAGGTAGTGGGTAGTTCACCAACGTGAACTCTACAAGATTATACACAGAATTAGACTACTCCTTACCCTAATTAAGGAAACAATCAACGAATGCTGATTAAATGTCGCCAAAGTTAGAGATAACGACAAATAGGTACTATAAACAGATTTTACGATCAATAAAACACATCGATATAGCCTTTTGTGAGAAATACAAATAATGTCTCCTTTGCACATGAGTGCTTGCACTCTGGGAAAGGCCATTATGTTATTTTTTTTACTTTGCATCTTATGACTGTGTATTTTAAATATTTATTGTATTGTATAAATAAAATAAAAAATATTGACACTTTTTTATGCAGAAACGATACAAATACAACTGCTATAAAGACTAGGGATCTTTTTGGTCTACGTGGCAAAATTGGAGCCAAATAAACCATGTTCAATTAGTAGTTTTGGCTGTGTTTTCAATTTGTGTTTGACATCTGGCTTCAGAGTGCATGTTAAATTAACAATAATATGAGTAGGCTGTTATGTAAGTGGATATGAGTACGGCAACATTAGTTGAATACTGAATACCTACACTTCAAAAATCATAATAAAATATGAAGAATACGATGTGATAAGAGAAAGATACAAAATGTAGCATGTAGGTGTACTCCATAGAACCCTCGTTATTATTACATAATATGGACAATCCTTCTCCGTATTGTCTGGTCTGTGTAGCTCGACAGCGCCGCATTTCCTCCTTCTTTATATTCGACGGAGAAAGAGAGTTACATAGATAGACAGAGAGAGGGAACGAACTCGAGAGGAAATGGAAAAAATCACTCAGTGTCTGTGCTACGCGATACTATACATATTATTTGGACTTCCAACCAGGACAGGGGCTCGGCACACATTTACATCGTATCTTAAACGTCACATGGTATCACATAATATAGCATATAAGAACAAAATAAATTTTGGATTTAAACAAAATAGAGATGTAAACCACGAAGCACAAAATACTTCATTGTTTGTGGTATGTACTTTTTAATCACATAACAAAGCAATGAATTTGATCTGAACAGCGGGATAATTTTTGATCGACATTACTAGTATGCTGATAAATGAATTAGAAACTATTGGTGACTTTCACTAACGCCCCCTAACTCTTAGGTGCTACCTAAGAATTCTTATGTAGTACCTTACGTGAATTTTCGTTTCACCACCTACATAAGAGTTACCTAAGACGCTAAGACTGGTGAAAAACAAACGATATGTTAGGGGCTACCTAAGCTTAGGTGATACCGAGCTATGCGACAGTTTAGGTAACGTTGGTGAAAGTCACCATAAGTATCTCGTGTTTGAAATAAACTGACAAAATATCTCAAGTACGAAAATAATAGATTTACTATTATATTTCAGTCCAGAAAAGAATTTTTTTGTAAATATCTTAAACAAATAGAATAATATTCACTGAGGCAAAACAAAGTAAACTATAAAACGCAATAAAGTAGTAGAAAATTTTAACAAAAGATCCAAAAGGATGAATAATTTTTAAAGAAACAAATTGTAAACGGTGCGTTTCTTGTGACCACTTATGTAAGGCAATTTAAAGACTACACATAACACAAGATGTTCTGTCACGAATTGAATGCTCTTCAATTTATATTACCGCAAACTATTATCAGTAATGACGAAAAAATTACCCATGCCATAGTAGTATCTTTACAATTCACTCTATGGCAATTTTGGTGCAGTATCTGGAAAGTTTGAAGTTCTAATGACGATTTTTATATTATTCTTGCTAACTTATTGTTCTGCAAACGACTCTTATCAGTCCCCATAAACAGGTAATGATGAATAATTATCTGGATCTGTGCAATTTCTAAATATTTATTTTTTATATCGTGTAAATAGTAAGTGTGGAATAAATTTTGTAAGTGTGGAATACCCAGAAACGCTACATATAAAATGAAATAAATACAGGTGAAAAAAAGTGTCACATAGGGAATGTTTTTTTTTTTTAAATGAACAAGTACATATACATCTTCCTACGTTCCCTAAAATAAGCAAATAAATGCTTGTGCTTAGGTGAACGAAATCGGTCGAGTCAGGATTCGAACTCGCGACCACTGGATTACTAGCCCAGCGCGCTAACCGCTCTGCCACCGACCCATCTAAATTGTATCAAATGGACCGTTATATGAACCAATATGTACATACATACATACCATTACGGCATATCCAGCCAGGGTTAGTCAGCGACAGGTGTGTAGGTATGCATAACCTTAAAAAAAGGAATCACGACAAATGCGTGTATATCCACACACCAGTCTCGTCTCACCTAAAAAGTAACTACGTTCAGAATGTGTGGTGGACCTCATTGCTGAACTATGTAAGTTATTAATTTGCCTGTTGTATTTTTAATTTATTTTAATATTGAAGATTTATTTTGTTAATTAATTTTAGTTATCTCAAATTAGTATAAAAATATACAAATTGGCTTTTCGACAGATATATACTAAGGTATATAAATTTATCAAAATAAGGTATATATCAAAATTAGGGTATGCAATGAGTTTATTTACTTAACATTAAGTAGGTAGGTAAGTACTTGTATACTTGAATAATATTAAGTTGTTTAGAATACACAAGGGTTTGGAAAACCGCCATATTTTCATATTAAGGCAACGTTACTCTGCCAGATGGTATAGAGATACTAGAAATAATCATATTTATCGATACTCCACGGTATACATATAACACGATATTTTTTGATAAGACGAGTCGAAAATAAGTATAGCGAAGATAAGGACTGGAATAAATATTTTCAACGGAGTATAAAAGATTCCGATGTCAACCAGTAATAAAAACGTGAAGAGTGGAATTGAAGAAATAAGAGGGACCGATATTGCATATGATGATAGATAACAACGTAAGTATTCAATTCAATATACATAGGTACATTTTGGTAAATTGATGTAACATACCTATAATAAAATTACCTACCGAAAAGTTAATAAGTTATCAAATAAAATAATAATATTATAGAAGGAATAAATATTATTATTAATATTAACCCACACAAAATTTAATAAAACCATATTGGTACATATTGAATAAATTATAAATAAAGAAATAGCTAGAGACAAACCACAACAAAATAAATAACTTGAATGGCTTACAAAAACAGATCATATAACGATACGAAATCAACTATATTTTTTTTTTTTTTAAAAAAAATGAATATGTCCTTGTTAAACAAGTACATATACATCTTCCTACGTTCCCTAAAATAAGCAAATTAATGCTTGTGCTTAGGTGAACGAAATCGGTCGAGGCAGGATTCGAACTCGCAACCACTGGATTACTAGCCCAGCGCGCTAACCGCTCTGCCACCGACCCATCGAATAAACGCCTCATTCGGTATCAATAACTCCTGGACTGATTTCTGGAGAAGTAGGTTTTTTACAATTTTGAACGTTGTTTATGATTATGCCTACTAAGTAGATAAAAAGAAACGTCTGAAAAATATTGATAAATCACTCTTGAAGAATAATTTACGTTTTACGAGTGAATTTGGACTATTAATGAAATTTATTTCAATTTGTGACGCTCATCTCTCAAATATTAATTTGTTCCTTCCTCAAAGGGAGATATGTAGACATAATATTGTGTCACCCCTGACCTCCGAATGCTCCGACAATACGTAAGAAATTATTTTTATTATGGCAGTATTTTTTTAGGGTCACGTTTCTTTGTCTATCTTCCCTATAATGTCTAAACACTGAGGAAATAGATGCCATAAAAATATATTTCTATACACATTTTTTGCAATCATCATCATCAACGTCATAGCCGATGACATTTAGTCGCCCGACCTCTTATGAATTTCAAAAAAATATCGCCTTTCTTTCAGCTTTTGTCTTATTTTTGTCAGATCATTTATTCCGACTGATATTTCATAGCTATGGTTATTTGTTTTTGTCGAGCAAATCGTTTAAACATTATGTAAATAACTAAGGATATTTTATTGTTCTTACATATTTCTTTTGTAAATGAAAATTTAATTTATTTATACAACCAAAAATAAGTGATGGATCGATCTTCGAAGAGGTATATCCTTGTTAGTAACATTCTATAGCAAATTATAAATCCTTACCATTTAAATTTATTTATTTAATTAACTTTTTTTGTTTAAATTACAATCAAATTCAATTTGGTGCAGCCATTTCAAACCATCGTATATATATATATATATATATATATATATATATATATTTATTTATTTCTTTTCGTTATTGCTTAATTAAATTGTAGGATTTATTTACGATTTTTTCCTTTCCAAATTGACTTTGTTCTTCAATATCTACATTTAAGTGTGAAACAACTCGATGTGCCCTTTGTTTAGATTTACGCAATCAAATCTTCTTTCCACCAACAACGTTATCTGTCCTCATTACTTTGTGTACAGTAAGAATTGCCGGACGGACCACACTTTTATATAAAACGAAACGTTATATATATTATTTTGTATTTCGTTCCACATTAACAGCGACATAGAAGTATACGCTTCCAACACAAATACATGGACGAAAACGATCAACGCACATAAATAAGACGTTATAAAAAAGGGAAGCTAATATTTCATAAAAATATGTAAATAAATTTCAAATGACATCTTAAAAGGGATACCTACTCGATACAACAACTAATTTAGTGCCGCGACAGAAAAAATGGTCGGTAACGCGAGAGCCCATTTCGGGTAACGAAAAGAAAATTTTAAAAAGAGACGAGATAAAATGTTTTTAAAGATATACATGGTATTAAGGATAGTTGAAACGAAACACTATGAACTTCTTGATCAAGATCCTTCCCGGAGCTCTTCCGTTGCTGGCTAAGATGTTGTCGGAGTTGGCTTTACGAAATATTCTCAAGGCAACAAATCTGTCAAAGCCGTATATCATTAGGCAGTTTTTGTATACTGCGGCGTACTTCCATTAGTTATTATATAATGTAATGTAATAAGATGAAGGCTAAAAAAATCTTGTGACTAGAGATAAAATTATAGTTGCTTCATGGGTGATCGGATAAAAGAATTAAGGCGACAACAAAGGATACATACCGGAAAAGTCGAAGAGTCGAATAAGACCTCTTCAGATACACACGTGGATTTTAAATTCTGATTTAATATTAATAATATATTGTACAATGTAGAAAATGCATTCTTTTTTTTTCATTGATATCTCATGGCTAGTGCATTGTGATGGTAAAAATAATAATATAATTAAATAATACTTTCAATCTTACGCAAACTATTCTGTACACTGGAATCCATCTTAATTTTTAGAGAGGCATTAACTTTAAATAATTTATATCTCTATGATAACAAAATGATCTAAATCGCCTTGACCTATATTGTAAACACCATAACCTGAAGATCAATACTGATAAATGCTTTGCTTTCCGGATCACCAGAAACCGGAACATTGTTAATTATACTTATAAACTTAACAACCATCCTATTACTATAACCACTGAAATAAAAGACCTAGGCATCAAGTTGGATGGTAAATTACTCCTGGACAAGCACATAGATAAAATCACCTCCAAAGCATCCAAAATGCTGGGATATGTTCTCCGTTTGTGCAGACAATTTAATAATATCTCTACCTTTAAAACTCTGTACTTCGCATATGTTCGTAGCATTGTTGAATACGCATCTCAAGTCTGGTCTCCCTCATATGCCATTTACAAGATCAGAGTTGAAAGGTTGCAAAAGAAATTTCTCAGATATCTTGACTTTCGTGCGCACAGAGACCACATTAGTTACTCTGATTCCTTAAAGCATTACAAAATTACATCACTCGAGAGCCGCAGAACTATTGCAGATGTTATATTTTTATTCAAAATTGCAAACTCAACGGTTGACTGCCCTTATCTGCTAAAACCCTTGGCTCTGAGAGTGCCAACAAGACCGACTAGACTGACTAACCTACTCTATCTCCCCATTTGTAACACTAATGCCAGACAGAATTCTTTCATATACCGCACTTCCCATTTTTATAACTCCAACATTAGTGATGAAGATCTTTTTAACTCCCCATTGATTATGGTAAAGAATAGATTATTAAGTACTCTAATATAATCCTAGATTCTTATGCTGATAAATTGGGTTCATCACATAAAGGTTCACACACATACACACACACCCTCACACACACCCACACATACCCACACACACACCCACACACACCCACACACACACACACTCCCCACTCACATGTCACATATCTGACTTTTACTGTTTTCTTTTTTCTCCTACACTACATAAATATATAAAATAGTAATAATGTATACATGTAAGTGATGCTGGGCATGATTATTTTTTATTTAATTTTGTATCACCTGTATATTTTGTCCAGTTATTGTTTGTATACTTTGAATAAAATAAAATAAAACATTTAAGACATTAAAAAAAAATTAAATCAGAAACCGAAAAGACAGATACTACAAGAAGGCGAAGAAGAAATAGTAGCACAACAGGATCCACAACAAAATACTATGTGTATTTCAGATTACCAGTGAATCGTAATAGTAAATGCAAACCGTAGGTAGTACCTACCTAAAATATATATTTTTAAACTGTATTGCTTCTCAGGAAATTAGTCAATTATTGATTCAACACGCTCCCAATTAAAAGTTGTCTCATTCTGTAGTCTTGTAATATTCATCGACTCGCAGATCCAGACTGAAAACAAAATTAAAAAATGTATCTCTATCGGGAATCGAATCCGGGACCATTGTTTCAGGAGATAGATATCTAACTAACTGAGCTACGAAGGCCGAATTACAAGAATTTAAAAATGACAATAACACTAAAAGTGTTCCACAATCATAACTTTAACACCAAAATTTAAACATGAAAACTAATGTTCTGTGGTACTGCTATAATTATATGAAGAGATTGGACGTCGAAGGTTACTGACAAGAACAGCAAAGCAGAAATGACAAAAATAAAATGAAATGCAGAAGCTAGGTGCGTGGCAAGACAAGACAGTGTCAGATGGTCATTGAGAATCCAGAAGTAGAAGCCCTGGGCCAACAAAAGAAAAAGTAGGAAGACCACTAAAAATATGGACAGATGGTTTTGCCCAGCATACAGCCCAAAATAGAATACAGTGGAAAAGTTTAGAAGAGTCCAACATCCAATCTCCAGCGATGGAACGAATGTGGCTAGGACTAAGGAAGTAACGCTTTATCTGGAGGAATACAGATTGGGTGAACATGCATAAAATATACGTCGTTAAGTCTACAATAAATAAATATCAAATGAATCATATTTTATACAAAAACCACATAAAATTTGATTTTTCGTTTAGAACAAGTATAAATAACCAATTCCACAAAAGTCCCCCCTCTATTGAGGTACATCGTGAATAAATGATTGAACGAAGAAACCGTTGATATCCTTCGGGGACCTTGCCTCCTCCGAGGAAAAACACCAAAGGGATATATCACGCAGGAAGGTCGACATGTTATTGCTGTGTAAGCAACAGCAGTTGTTTGCTTTCAAATCGCAACATGAGATATGAATGGGTAAAAAAAACGTTCACGTATAAAAAGATTCGATTATTTTAATACCGAAAATACAAACATTAACACGAATAAAAATAAACAAAGAAAATCGTCAAGAAGACTGATAGAGTTTTGAAACTCACAGGATAGGCAGAGAGAATCGAACGAAAGCTACATTTCTCTGTTGACACATATCCATTATCTCATCAAGATCTAAGCATCGCCTCATACAAGTTCGTATTTTGTCTTTTTCAGAATGTCCTTTGCATGGTTATGCCATCCGTTTCTTAGACGACATGAACTTAGATATATATATATATATATATATATATATATATATATATATATATATATATATATATATATATATATATATATATATATATATATATATATATATATATATATATATATATATATATATATATATATATATATATATATATATATATATATATATATATATATATATATATATATATATATATATATATATATATATATATATATATATATATATATATATATGTTATTATATTATAAGATTGATATATATATATATATATATATATATATATATATATATATATATATATATATATTATATATATATATATATATATATATATATATATATATATATATATATATATATATATATATATATATATATATATATATATATATATCAATCTTCCCATGTAAGTAAATCATCCTAATGTGTTCTTTAATTCATTTATGACATATTTAATTATATCATGTTCTTTAATTCATTTATGACATATTTAATTATATCATACATTATTTTCTAATGTTCTCATTTCTTACCCTGCCATACATCGTTTATTACGAATAATTTTGTATTCTTACGATTTTTGCAGTGTCCAAGTCTTGCGTGCACACGTGAGGATTGGCACTTTATTGCATACTATAATCTATAATATCTTCGCACATTTAAATTAAACATACAACAAAGAGACTAATAAAGTACTTACGGCGTAGTTGTGATGTTAGGTATAAACAGCATTGTTAGGTTCTACGAGGTAATCGCCCCGTATGTTCATCCACCACCATCAAGCGGTATCCGCTAATCCTCTAAACCAATTCATAATACATATTCTAGGAAAACATTAACGCCCGTCTTGTGAGAGAATATAAAGCATGTTGCTCGGTATAATATGAATCGTCTTAAATCTCGAGCCGCTGCACGATCCATTACCAAAGGTTTGTTTTTCTTTTCATTCAACACTGTCAAATTTCCGGCACACACACTTCTCCTGCCTCGTGCATACCTAATTTATAATACCAACACATTTTTACAGACGGAATAAAAAATAAAAAAAATCAGAAACGGATTTCTCGTTAAAAAATAGACAATAAAATTCAAATTTTAATATCCTCTCCCTTCCGTTTTTTTATTGTTTTTGTTGTATATGTTTCATTATATATATATTATTCATTTAAATTGGTACGTGTCATAAAAACAAAGTGGTGAATTATACAACTCCTCTACTGCACGCTGGTAAATTGTTTTGATCTACAAAACTATATAATGAAAATACATGTAATAAATGTGTCGCATCATCGAAGTGCAGATTTTAAAGTAGAAAAAAACATCATCGCCCAAGATCCAATGCGTAGAGAAAATGAACCGGAAACCATACTGTAGGTACTCTTTTGCCATACAATTCAATTCTCCACACACATGCATGATTTGTCTTATTTATACATGTTCTTCATTATTTCGTCTTCTTATAATTCCATCTTTCATAATCTTTGCATATTTCGTTTCAATAACTCGCTGTCATAAAAAAAAGGTCGGGAAACCTTGGCACAAAAAAAACATGTATATTTGTATTTCCTTTTTTATGGTGGCAATTACTGGTATTGGTCTATCGAATATGCACAATCAAAATGGTCTAAGCGAAATGACAAATACAAATTGATACTCAACAAACACTACTTCGTTCAAACACTCTTATCTCGCATTCCGTTATGCCTTCAATTTTTCCAAATACCAATACATGCTTTGAGTCAATCCATTCTGCATGAATCCATCAAATACCATTTTAAATCATCTATACTAAAATAGTTAAATTTAAGAATTTAAATTAAATATAACTCAAATTAACATACAACTCTACAAACAACGAACGACTTACTGACAATACCAAAAGCAAATAAATTTTACGGCGACAGAACCAAGGCGAAGATAATACCGAAACTGTTCAATAAACTACCTAAATACATGTAAGTACTGAAATGAAAACAGAAAAAAAAATACATTTAGTGTACTTACTTTATTATTATTGTTGTTTTTTAATATACTTGCTTTGTTTGTATTGATACCTTTTTTTTGTTTTATTTTTCATCGCTTCGTTATTGTTTTTTATTTATATTATTTTAATCGTATTGTACTTGAGTTACTTCATTTACACTGCAAGAGGGTAAAATTTTATTGTAATGCATAAGTGTATAATTTGATTGTAGAGTAACTATGTAATTGCTGTGTACGAGAGATCTTGCACTAACAAACTGTTTATACAGTTTAGTGTAAAAATAAAATACTCTTATGTATATTATTAAAAAAATATATTAATTAAAATAAATAAACAAATAAACTAAGAAAAAAATATTTCTATATAAGCACATAATCGCATATATATATATATATATATATATATATATATATATATATATATATATATATATATATATATATATATATATATATATATATATATATATATATATATATATATATATATATATATATATATATATATATATATATATATATATATATATATATATATATATATATATATATATATATATATATATATATATATATATATATATATATATATATATATATATATATATATATATATATATATATATATATATATATATATATATATATATATATATATATATATATATATATATATATATATATATATATATATATATATATATATATATATATATATATATATATATATATATATATATATAGGAATATATAAAACCTACATAGAACATAAGTGGAATCCTTTAAACAAGAAAGGTTAAAATGACGTCAAGTCCTCCTCTCATCCATTCTTCCCTCCCGTCGAGTGTAGTTGGTCCTTCGAGCCGGAAATTAAGAGATAGGAGAGTTGGAGCGGGCGTCAGATGCTGTTCGAATATTTAATTTCTACCCAAAGAACATTTCCCGGTTGCTCAGAAGTATTTCGTTCATTTTGAGAGTGAAGAGATGTGGATTGAGTTTGAGTGCAAATAATTACCCACGTAATTTATACATAACACGGTGAATGCACAATTTTCATCAATACAGTGAATCTAAAAATGACTTTTTATGTGATAAACTAAATACTAACATTATTAGTTTTCGTACATACCTATGTAAGCATACGTTTTAACGAAAACTCTACACCTACAAATTTTCTAATTTCAGCAATCAAAATGGATGAGTACTTTAGTTACATGTTTTCAAAGAATTTATATAAGGTCTTTGCATGTTTTAGAAGAAAATAATACCTACTCATCATAAATACTTGTCTCTTTCTGAATAGGAATATTTAATATTATGAAATTCTACAAACAACAGAAGATTTCGGATTCCGACGTTTGAAATTACGAAATAATGAAGTATGTACATGAGAATTTAATAATAAACTTTCTTATGAAAACGAATTAAATTCTTGCTTCATTCAAACATATTGAAATGAAATCGATAGCAGCAAAGTAAAACGAATAAAAAAATGAAAAAAAGGAAAGTATTTATGGACAAAAAAACACCAAATAAACGATACACAACAGTTTTTTTCTGCTGGAATTTATGAAGTTAAGATTAAACTATGTTGAATAGAAGAAATACCTTAAATGTTTACACGTACAACTAAATTAGTGTCATTATATTTTATTATTGATGGTTATTCGTCGTATTTGTATATATTATTATTTTTTTATTTAAATAAAGCCGTCGAAATAATTTGACAGCGTCAGAATGTCTGACGTTGAAAAGAGTGATCTAAAATACAGAAAACCATCCAGTTACGGTAATTAACAAAAAGACGAAATTATCACTGCATCTTCCCCTAATGATGATCATCCCTACGTTGCTCTGCTTCTAGATATACAGCGGTGATTAATGTCCTCAGACCTGTCAGTGTGTATATCCGCTGCAATGGTTGGAATGTCGCCAGCATGTCTTCGGTCTGAAGTGTGAACAATTATAACTCAGTTATCGTTATAATACACGCGATGCAATTCTTCACAGGGGAACCCTCGAAGGTGTAAACCTATCGACTTCTGTCGCATTTTATGGTTTCGTGTAACTACTCTCGAAAGGAAGCAATTATATTCAAGAATTAGACTAAAAATACATACAGTACTTGAGATAAATTTATTTGAAAGATTTTGTTTCCAAATCGTATGAATTTTTTAATGACACCAGTATCATCACTGATTTGTAGATATCTTGGTATTATAGAATATCTTGTTTTTTAATTTGTTAATAAAAAATATAATTACAATATTTTATTTAGTCTAATCCCTTAAGGGGATTTTTGACTGTGATCTTGATAATTAATAACGACTAGGGTTTCCGCCCCAGGCCGCTGTCGCGGCCCAACCCCCAACGACCGCTGCGCGGTAATTTTGCCGCTTCGCATCCGCACTGCTTCAAACTGGCAGGCATGGGGTTCCAGACCTTGGGCAGCAACACATCGTCGGCCCTACGTCCATAGTCATTATAGAATTTGTTAGTGCGTAAAAGTTTGTTAGTCACTTATCTAGTTTGTCTGCCGTGTGCTATTAATAGTCTGTCTTTAGGTCTCAAAAAATGCTCAACCAGAATGCTATACTCCACTCTCCTGTGAAGAGTACTTTAGATCGGTCAAAAAGGCATTTATTTTTCTTTTTTTAAATTTTAGCATTTTTTAGCAATTATAATTTTTAGGAGTCTTCTTTGTATCTTTGCAATCTTACTTAGTGTAGTTTTATATACCAATCAATATGTAATTAAGACATAATAATAATGTAGGTATAATTTAATAATATATGCAATTAAAAAAAGATAATAAAAAATGGATGATACATAAAAATCTTTTTTCGACACATTTTTTTCCACCAATTCACCACTTTTTTCTACAGCATGAAAGGTAAGTTAAAATGTTATAATGTATCAGAATTGCTTTCCATTCCATAGCACTTATGCGTTTATACAAAAAAGTTATGCGAGTTCTCCAAGAATACATAATATGTATCTAGTTACCTAGTCTTGTGATTTGTTTTTGTCGCCAAGAATGCCACAGATAAGTCATTTAGGGATTATACTGGGAACTCAAGCGATGTTTCAACTATAAACACAAAAATACGTCATCGTTTAGCATCCTTATTTTATTGAACTCTATTTCCATAGGTTGATAACAACTCTTCTAAATACGCCATATTTCATTTCAATATTGAGAAATTTACTGGAGGAAGTAGAAAAACAACAAATTTAATGACATTAAATTTCAAATTCTTTATGCATTTGAACGAAAAATGAGAAATAATTTGAGACAATTGGAGGCAAACAAGTTGTATATTAAAAAAAACAAAAACTAATGAGCACAGCCAAGCATGAGGGTATATGTCATATAATAATATTTCAACTTATTGTAATTTTAACAAAGGTACGTTCATAACTTTTTTTTAATACGTGTAACAGTGCGATATATTGCACGCTAGTGCGCAATATATTTGTTTATATTATGTTCAAAAAGACAAATAAATAAATAAATAATAAGTTAAAGCTGTTACAAAAATTTTCTAACAACATACATATGTGTATGTGTCAGAGGAAGTTGCAATATAACAATTTAATATATAGCTGTAATTTATATATGTTAAAATAACAATGTAACTTTGTTTATTTCCTGTTATTTATTTTTATTCCACAACTAGTTTCAAGATACATTCTTATTTAAATATATTTAAAATGTATTTCCACAATGTAAACGCCTCTACCTTTGAATGTTTGTAATTTATAATTAAAATAAAATTGTCAAACTATGTACACATGCATCGATAGATAAACTTCCATAAAGCCAAGTCCATTGATATATTATGCATTAATTAATACCCTGAGCATACCTTGTATACCCTGGGCATACCTTGTACACCCTGGGCATACCTTGTATACCCTGGGCATACCTTGTATACCCTGGGCATACGGATGTACACAAATATGTACAGTAAATAACCTTCTAATGTTTGAAACGTGAAAAAAATAATATATATCACCTAATCTGTGATACATACAACATTTTTTCGTGAAGAAATGGTAAAATTTAGAGTTTTTTTTTTATATAGCCAGAGTAGTAATTAAAATATTAAATTAGTATAAAACTCAGCCGGTAGAATGTCATATTCTCCTTCGAATGAAGTAAAAATCTACTTCATAGGCCTTGTATTTTTTAGTTACTTTCAATAAAAAAATAAGAAATGGTTTTACTAAAACCAATTTTAAAAGAAAAGTATTAAACATACACAAATATCAAAAAACTCATGGAATATAATAAAGATGTAAATATGTACAAACTCAAAGACATATCATTTGAGGGTACTGGGGAATTTCCGAAACTCCACGGTGCAAATTCATTTTTATTTAAAACATAAAATATTATATATGGTAGGGACACAAATACTATTATACATATATTTACATGTATCACTATAAGGAATAATAACCTGACTCTAAACTACTGACCACGACATCACCACGTATAATCGGCGGCGTCTAGTAAACCACACAGACTACGACTCACACTAAAGAAAGGAAGCTGGAGATGAAAATACATAACCTACTGGGAATGAGAAAATATTAAAACTTTAAACATTTGAGAACGCCAGATTGCTAATGGAATTTCACACATTTTTCTTTCCCATTCCGAAGAATATACTGTACACTTATAAGAACGTCAGTCGAATTCTTTGTATAATTAATGAAGAAAACATAGTATTATTAATGAAATGACGACAACAAGAAATGGTGAGCGACATTCTAGCGATGATATATTATGACAGGTACGCACCAAAATCACAATGCTCACGTATATATACATATATATATGGGAAGACAAGATGGAGAGAATCAAGACTCTGTGAAAGGAAACTAGATTTTTGTGTGAAAAACTATAAAGGATATCACTTTATGTCATAGATCATATTATCAACACAATACACTTTGCAAATTATTGTCTCGTTCTGAAGGCTTTAAATATAAATCATCAAAATTAATGTTATCAAAAATGCGCCTGTTCAACTGTCGACCAATTCGAGCGAAGGAAATTTCAAGGGACCAATATAGGTATTTTTTTTAAAATTCATTAAAAGCATTATGAAAATAATTGAAATTTTATATACAATCAAACCCAAACGCAATAGTATATTATGGAATATTATGTTCTGTTTGGTGAGAAATCACTAAATCATCACTTTTCATCCCGTTTGAAGAGATCAGACTTTCACGACACGTCAACTAGCGCTGTCAACACTCGCACACGTGGGATCATCTCAAGACCGCATGTGTCGGGGCATCCATTAACACCCAAGAACAACACACAGTGATTCAAATTGCGTGAAAAAAATACTCCAAATAAAATACAGACATCAATCTCCCGACTTCCGAGAAGCAGATTCAGTTGTAGTCGAACACAAACGGCGAGCGGCGGCGTCTTAATCCAAGGGAATATAAAAAGGAAAAAAGGAGTACCTAAGTGATAAATATACGCAACGATTTCAGCTATTAATGAACCAACATGCACCGCACCATATGGCCTGTCTTGCTGCAGGAAATGCTCGAGTGTAATTATTCATAAGAATACATTTGACAAATTCCAATCAACATCAACGAAATAAAAAAAGCGAGTTGTATAAAAGACGCTAATAAGATGTTGGTGTAAACGTGTTAATCAAATTATACCTTTTGTCAAACGTTGGGCGGTAAACTTACTTTTTTGTGTCTAGATTGATGAAGAATGTTTAAAAATTACAATTATCAATAATAATTTATTTGCAACACAATAATTTTATAGGAACACAACAATAACTAATATAAACAAAAAATATACATAAAATTAACACAAAAAAACAATAACTTGTACAAAATTAATTATATAATTTATTTGAAAAACGGGAGGGTGGTCTTCTAAATAGAAATAACTCGTTTTACAAACGTTTAAATTACACATTTATACATTAAAATTACATTAACGTTAAGTATTTGAAACGTCTAAAAGATTTTATTTTATCCTCATACATTAAGATCCATTTTCTATTTATTTATATTCTTCTTCATCTTCTTTCTCAGCCATCTCTCCACTGCTGGATGAAGGCCTCTTCTAAAAGCTTCCACTCGTCTTTTTTTGGGCTTTTTTATTTATATTGGAAGGTATTAAATACAACGAAAGAAAATATGTACATAAGGATAATAATAATAAACTAGCATCGAGCGCAAAAGGCGAGTTTCCTGCCAAATAGCAATTCCTTCCAATAAACCAGTACTGTACTGTAAATGTCTACATTAAATTTACTTGAAACGTAAGAATTTTTTTGAAAATTCTAAAAATTCATATTTACATTTACATCTCGGATATGTCATTTCTAAGTAGGTACCTATTAATTCGTGTCTTCAAATAATACACAACGTTCAAGTATCACTAATGTGTCATTCAATATCATATTGTGCGCTACACAAACAAATTCTTTGAAATCACTCGCATACCTATATATGCGTGTACTGTGTGTTGGTCCTTAAACACTTTTATGAGGCATTATTCAGTTTTATGGATTTTTAATAGTCTGCCGATCTAAAGCGAGCATATATTATATCGCGTGGAACCGAGCCAAGAATAATATATTATATAGCAGCAGATTACAGATGCTTGAATGCTTCCAGGACCACTCGTTGACTTATTGAATATTTCGTTGTAGAAATAAATGCTATTTCCCTGACATCGGAGCTTTGTTATTCTTGTCCAAATCAATATAACAAGAGAACCAATATAATATTAAATAAAATGTGACACTATTTTTTATATAAATGTCGAAATAGAAAAGAACATCGACATCAATCAAAAAGCGAAATATCAAACACAATCTTTTACATCATGATCATCAATTTACTCACATAATATAAGAATATCATCATCTCCACTCGATTTTCATCAAATCGCCACATTAACAATATAATTATTATAAACAATATTCATACACAACAAATAACATTTTAATTTGTATGCTGTCCAGAGTTATAATCTCGTTATTCTAACAACAAACATGTTAGTTTCGCTAGACTACGACACATTCCGAATATGGACGGCAAGCGAACAAAACAAATCAGTGCCAAATATAGTGAAACATAAAATTTCATTATTTCATTTGCAAAACAAAGTCACTCTTAATTTACAATAATTTTAAATAATCCTGTGGAGCAAATAATTACGACGAATGAATATAAAATAAATAAAAATATAAACGGCAAAGGAATGTTAATGAAAAACGAATTAAATTTGCGCGACCGCAAATGCCTTCAACGAATAACAAAATAAAAATGTAAAGACAAAAATCACAGGAATCCGTTGAAATTCAATAAACTTGAGATTTCAAAGAAGTAAACACGTTGTAAAATCTTAAATGCCGAGAATAACAAACGTCAGATTGAGGCAAAGAGCGTCTGACGTGAAAGGTACATAGTTTCTGTAGGATGAATATATAGTAATATAAGTAGACATAAATCTAAGTGGTATTAGTCCAGGTCAAAATAAGGATTTCAATTGTTACATTTTAAGTATTCGTAGTTTTCTTTTTCTATCCGTGAATACAAGAAATTATTATACTAAGTGCTTTTAAGGATATATGTAAAACGAAACGAGTATAATGCAAAACAACAACTGCTAAACCTCTAATATATTATATAGAGTAGGTATACACAATCGACAAATATTTACAATATTTATTACTTACTTAGATATTTGTATATTGTATACATCGTCGGCGGTACTAATAACGAAAAAGTAGCGAGGTTGAACCATGGAATAGAGTGACTAAAACCTAACGGCCAAAAATCTTACTAATAACCAAGTTTTAAAACTTCTATTTTATTCCATGGTTTATATCACCATGGTAACGCTAAACCATCCGGGCCCCTAGTTTAGTGGTGGAATAGCGAATTCGTGAGCTGTCAAAAGTCAAATAGACCGCGCGTATTGTATAAATTTTGTCATTTTTAAAGAAATACTTTTTTTAACTATGGACGACAATCTGTTTGATTGTAGAATCGGCGATTTTGAAAGATCGTTTCAAGAAATAGAGCAGGTGGAAACAGTTTTTCGAAGCCACAAAATTTATAAGGTGCGTTGTAATCCGTTTGTTGATTACGACGACATTAATTTTAGAAGAAAGTACAGATTTTCAAAGACACGAGTTACACATCTCGTAGATTTATTTGGAAGAAGGCTAATAAATGAAGATATTTATTTTCCATTGAAATTGTTTTAAAATAAATAAGTTATGTTGTAATAAGTTAAATTATTTGGAACCCAACCAAAACGTGACGATACGTAAACAGTAAACCATCAAAACCATGCAGTAAACAAACAATGACAAACATAGAAATACGATTCTCGATAAATGTCATAGATGACGGCTAATAAAGTCATAGAGAATGAACAAAAAAAGCATAAAGTAAAGAAAAATTCCGAAATTCCCGTTAAATGGCTGCGTTCAATCAACATTCATTCCGTATTCCATGGTTTACTTAGTCCTTGTACATTTTTACATTATTAGTCAGAACTCACTAAACCACGAATTAGTGCCTAATACGTGGTTTACGTAGTGCGAGGTTTAGTTGGCGAAAACGAGTTTTAACGAAAATGTAATTAGTACCGCTGCGTAAGTTTTTTATTATATTCACAAAAAAGTATTTCCTTTTACAATGCAAATATTTGAATAAGACTTCGATCTACATACGTATTACACATAGTACCGTACTACAGTACTATGTATAATGTCTTGGGTCTTATTTTAAAGTACAACCAGCAAGACTACGAAACAATTGATGTTACATGTATTATCGTCTTGATATATTCATATTTGTTTCAGGAAAGACTTTGGTCATATTTACATATGTACTTCAAATAATTAATTATCTTAGCAATCAAACTTTGAATAAATAATTACCTAAATGAACTATACAAACCTTCTGCATTCTTCGATTTATTCCGGCATTTCTTCGTTGGAATGATTAGTAGTACTTTTGTTTTGGATAAGAATTTTTATTTAAACAAAATTGGTTGCTAATATTCAAAGATTCTCGTAGCTACTAAAGTACACTAAAAAAATCAATATCACGAGGAAAAACGATAAAAAAAAACAATATTTTGGCAGGTACACCTAACCGCAATGATCTCATTGCTGTCGGTTGAAATTCTTCTTATGACTAAGATGACTAGGTAAACAGAAAGCCAAAATCAACATTTAAACAGCGGTGAATCACAACTAAGATGTTAAAACATCAAAAAGATGTCGTTTACAAAACGACAAGAATACAATCGTTACAAAGCAATGAGTTGATCAAAATAATAATAATGTCATAATCTTTATATAAAACTAATGATTTAAGGTTTATAATATTAATATATTTTAAATTGCAATATCATAATTCCAAAAAAATGCAAATTGAAATTGAGGTAGGTACTCGAACGCATTACAAATCAAATATTTTTTGATACCTTAACTAGATACAAACTGATACAAACTACAACAAGAGTATTAGAAAACGTATTGAGTTGATTGAACCAATCGAGTTTACGACATTTTATAATGAGATTTACGAAAGTGAGAGTCGGAAAGGACCCCAATTAAAGTGGACAATGGCGAGGGGCAAGAAGAAAAAGAAGAATTAAACGTGACCAAGTTTTACAGAATTGACAAATAACAACATCAGTGACAAATCAGTTGATTCTGTTGATTCAATGGTTCAATAGAAACGCGATTCAATTTCTAATTGGATATTGAAACGTCATACTGAATGTTGTCAGATCGCCAAAATATAACAAAACTGATTTATTTAAAATATCCAAGAAATAAGTAGTTACCTGATAATACCATTCTGAAGAATAAAAATAACAAGACGCATGATTGCATGTTAATAAACTTGAAGCTATCAGTTCCCGATTTGAATGAAAAACAAAAGGATTGCAGCCGGTACAAAGAGAAATAAGACCGAAATGTCGTCTCCTAAGAAAAATAAAGATGAAAGGGAAGGGAATGAAATACGAAGCGATTAAAAAACATGTTGACACACGATGACGGGCTTGGGAAAATAATATATACGGGCATTAAGGTTCCCGACGATTAGTGACGACGGGGTGTTTTTGTTTATTCGGTGCTGTTGATTTTTGGAAGACAATTTAAAAGCGGCACTTTTGTTTGACTCTGACGAGAAAAGCGCTCAACCTAACAGACCGCCGAAATTCCCAGTGTTTTTGCAAGCTCGGTTTAATCGACGACAAAACTAAATCGCATCCTTCAAATTTTGTTTTCAAGAGTACTTACCTATCACACTCTTGTTTTAGCTTAAATAAAATTTCATTAATTTCATAAAAATGTACAAAGGAAACAATCGTTTCTTTGAAATGTAGGTACATTTGTTTCTAAACATAATATTTCTTTTAAACAAGTAATATATATAAGTATTACGTAAATCTGTATTTGGTCAAAACAGTCAAAACAAATATTGAAGCAAAAGTACCACTTTTATTTCATAAAATTGTTCAAAAACTGTTTAACAAAACAAAATTTTAATAAAACAGCAAAAACTCTTGCGAGTGTAGATGAAACTATATTATTTTAATATCAAATTTAATTGATCGTTCGAAGTACAATCAGCAAGATTATGGAATAGCTTAAGTCCCGGATGTTGCGTCGTCTAACTCACTTTGTATTTTCAAGAAAAAAACTAAAGAAGGAATATTTGTCCCAGAACACCTAATCCCGATTTCCTCTCCTTGTCCTTACTCTATCCTTTTTTTTTGCTATGAAGTATTTTTTTTTGTTTCAATGGTATCTTACTGTTATATATTATCTATAATTTTTTTTTTGCTTTTATTCTTTTGTTGTTGTACATACACAATTTTGTCAGACTTTGTAATCTGGTTGGTTGAAATAAATTTTCCTAATGGCAATAAGCCCGCCAATATACAATATATTTGTCTATATTATGTACAGAAATATAAATAAATGTTTCACTCATTACTGGTATTAGTAATTTGAGTACTGCAAACAAAAGATCTCAAGAGCATTTAAATATTAAAATCGGCACCGACAAAAAAAGATTCGTAAATGTTGACAAATTACAACGAAAATAAGTACAACAAATTCACGGTACATTTTAACATCAAACAATATTTCCTTATTCTCAACAAACACTTAAACGAAGCATTATCTTAATGCGTCCAATTAGATAATGCTTAGGTACTTGTAAGACAAGTGTGTGTTTTATCAAAATGCACCCACGACAACGGAATAAATGAGTGACGAATTGACAAGATTATCTTCTCTAACCAAATGGCTTTCGTGACGCGTGTTATGTTCCATCTTCACGGTTCCGTAATATTATCGTGTTTAAAGCTAATTCATCCAGACCGAAGGTATATAAAAATGGTAGAATATTTATTTTATCTATGTGTCCTTAATTCCCTGACTCTTATACGAACTCGCGCATACCATATGTGTGTCCCAATATGAATCCAATAATGGTAAATTTTGAAATTCTTTTTTATTTGTTAGTCCGTATCTTCTGTTAGGTTAATTTTTGACTATATAAATCAAATTAAGTCCATTTGTCATGGTACATTAATAATCATATCAAAATGTAAGGTAAAAATTATACGTGGTTCACTGAATCAATTTTTATCAACAGAAACCATTTATTTTCTTAAGGAAATATACTACATAGAAAATATCTTATTTCACTTGTGATAACGATTGTTAAGACTGTATCAATTCACTATATTGAGATTTTTAATAAAAAATATGAAGCTACTTTATAATGTAACTAAAAACCTGAAGAAACAAAATAATGCATAATTTATCGGGAGAAAGATAGCACAGCTCTTTTAACTAGCAAATAAAGATTTATACAAATTTTTGGAGAAATTCGCGATTAGCAGCGAAATATGCTTAAATTTAAATCTCTTTAAAATCATCATCCTCAGCGTCACAACCCTTGATGGGTCCTAGCTGCTTCCAAGAATCTTCTCCATACTGCTCAATCGTTGGCTGCCACCTTTATATTAATGTACATCATCATCCTCAGCGTCACAACCCTTGATAGGTCCTAGCTGTTTCCAAGAATCTTCTCCATACTACTCTATCGCTGGCTGCCACCTTCCAGTTCTGATGCCCTATACCCCGACAATCCGATGGACAACGCCGTCCAACTATCGTAGCTTAGGTCTCCCTGCGCTTCTTCTACCGGTTGGGTCATTACACAACACCCTTTTTGGGAGCTCCAGATCATCCATGTATATGTTCCAACCAGCGTAGACGGTTAATCTTAATGAACTCGACTACGCTGGTGTCCTGGTAAAGATCATAGAGCTCGATGTTATATCTTTTACGCCGTGTTTGACCGTCGTTAATAGGTACATATATTCTGCGAAATATTTTTCTTTCAAAAATCTCATTAAAAATGGTATAAAAACACGATGTGAATAAATGAAATTACAATATTTAAAATTACATCAAAAATTTAAAGAAAATATGGTAATCAATTTAACTACAAAAATAAGTGTTTTACTGTCATTTAGTGCTGGAAGTTATCTAGAAATCATATATTATGAATACTAAACATTAAAGACCGGCAGGCAAATCTCTCGAAAGTCGATTCCCTCTGGAAACTTCAAGACAGGAAAATAAAGATTGCTAATCATATTCAAAATTATTGAAGAAAAATTAGCTATCCTGAAACGACGATACATATAAAAATATTTGAAATATTTTTACTTACGAGATATTCAAAAGAAAATAAATTATTCAATATCCAACAAATATTTCGATACTTATCGCGCATTGGGAATTCCTGTTTCAAAAGAGCCTAATTTACATAATTTTATCAAGCAAGACACTTAAAATAAGTAGTTTCAAATCTACCTAATACTTAAGTGACATTTTGAATGAAAATAATTGTAACATAATTTTTATGGTTCGAATTACTCACTTAGGTATATTCATATTACGGTAATGGTTTGCATACTATATACCAAATGTTCTCTTCTACATTATATGTAGGTACGGTATTTAATACTCTTTGTGTGATTAAAGTGCAGCGATAGCACTAGTTGTATTTTTGTGGTTTCGTGGTCTTCTTCTTCTTCTTTTCAGCCTAATCCCGTCCACTCCTGGACGAAAGCCTCCTCCATCTCCTTCCACGGCACTCTATCTTGTGCTCTGAGCAACCAATTTACACCAGCATGAGGTCTGATGTCATCTCTCCATCTCATTGGCGGTCTTCCAACACCTCTGACTGTCATTCTCGGTCTCCAAGCCAACACTGTCTTCGGGGTATCTAGCGACGATATGTTAAATAAACTCAAATTTCTACGATATGTTAAATAAACTCAAATGATTAGGTACAGTACGAAATTTGATACATTCTCGGTAATCGTGCACTTGCTTAAATAACAACATTAAGACCATACCAAAAGGAAAAGCATGAATGTTACTACAAAAACCACAAAACCAATAAATGGCACAAAACAATTTAAGTCCACGACATTGGTGTGGTACGCTCTGACGTCAAACCAGTTTTAGTAACCGAACGTTATTTGCATAAACGTTTTTTTACCAAAACAATATTAAACTTGATATTATTCAAACACTGCACAGCAAATAAGTAATTATTTATTACTGAATAAATAAAACTAATGAATGTATGAATTTTTATTTCTAATTACGAAATAATCTGCATTTTCAGGAATAGAAAATATTATACACACGTCAACACAATCAATTATTTACATTTAGTTCGAAATAACATACATATTTATATCAAAATTCGAGGTGTTACCATAAAAAAATACGTTTAGTACTTACTTTGGTATGTACCATATAAAAATGAGTATGAAAAAATATAAATAATGAGCGGTGATAGCCCAGCGGTAAGGTCGTCGCCTCACATGCGTGAGGTCGACGGTTTGAATCCGGGCGGGGCACGCACTTCTGGATTAAAAAAATTATTTTTTTTTTCGTATAAATGTGAATCATGCCAACTGTGTCACTTCACTTACTTCAGCTTTTATTTTGTGTTTTTTTTTATAATTTATCAATAACATCTCTTTGTTTGTCCAATGAATTTGTTTTTTACTTTATCACAAGCTTAAAAATATAAAATAGAAATTTTTAAACGACGTGCGGAATGAGTTACTCTTGTAAGAAATCCTAACACTGTTGTAAGAAAATATAAAATAATGAAATAAAAAGGGACATCAACAAAATCCTCAAATACGCATAGATATTTATATAAAACTGCTATAGTAGGTAGGTACTTTCCGTGACGTATTATTCCCATACAGCCAATGAGAGACGTGCCGGTCTAGATTGCGGGGCTCTGATTGGTCGGTTGATGGATCGACGGACGGCAAAAAAGATACACAAGTTTATATCCGCCGAAGCCTCTTCCCCGGACGAAGGAAGAAGAATCTGGCTATCAATCAAAACTATCTGACAAGTTCCAGAGTACGCCAGGAAAATCACTCAAATAATCCAGACTTAATCATTTAGGTATTGAGGAACACAGCCGATCCTTACCTAGTACTTGGGGCTGGGTAGGATTTAATTGTAAAATGATTATTTGTGTATTATGGACCTCCCTAAAAATTGAATCAAATTTTAAAACAACTGCTACCATAGCCAATATATTAGTATACCCAATGTTGAATATTTTTTGTTATCTCTTTCTCTAGAAAACAAATCAATCCGATGGTGCCAAGTCGCAATACGTGATTAAGAATAAAATTTTCTAAAACAGACAAGACTTGCACCTCATACCAGTTCGCGTTTTCATTTTATTTAATTATGATTTATTCAGCCCCTTTTTACGACTAGATCATTCAAAAGTGAACTTTTTTTAATGTATTGTTGGATCTACGGATCCATGTTGTCTTGTAAGGAGGTAATTGATTTCACTTTAGAAGCCTATTTACACTAGATCATGATAAGATTGGGCCGATCTAATTGTTTCAAAGAATAAGTAGTTTGTGATCCACGCGATTTTAATATATTTCATTTTATTTAAATTAAGGGGAAACATACTGCAATTTGCAAATTACAAAAGACAACTATGAATAGTTAAATATTTGCCACAATAGTTATATACTATTAAAATAAAATTATTAGAGACATATGCAAATAGCAGAATATGTGTGAAATTAATATGTAAGAAATCGAAACAAAATATATAAAATACAAGAAAAAAAAATTAAAAACGAAGACCATAAGTAATTTAAAACTATACACATACAAATGATAATGGGATAAATAGGAATTGGGGGGAGTGGGGAGTGCCTCGTATCACAGCGTCATTGCCGATATACTCCTGCGAAATTGTGAATATGTATTATTGAATATATCAGCATCATAAAACCTTGTATTATATTTCTTACAAATGCGTGGAAAACATGAATTAATAATTATATTATTAGTACTACCGTGTGGTACCTATATGAAATAATTTTGAGTGTGCTTATTATTTTACCTGGCAAATGAAATTGTATGTTATTTAATAATATTTAACTTTATTTTAATATAATATAAATTATATAACATAAGTTAATAATATGTGAGTTTTTAAAGACTCGCATCTACTGGCAGACTCTTTCCTTACTTCGTAGAAAATTAGTAATCACATTCAAATCAATTCATACGACTTTGAAACTCCAAAATTGATTTAGCAACTTCTTAAACCAAACCAAACCGAACATTATTCTTATCTGTTATGAAAATTTATTACTCGTTTAGCCCAATATTCGACAAGTCTTATCCTCACTCTATAAACAAACAATTTATCTTGTGTTTTTAACAATGGCAGCAGCAGCGTTCTTTGACAGTTTGCTAAATCATTAATTTGCTATGTTTGTGTTTGAATCGTTTGCCCTCTATAATAAATTAGCGTGTCTATGACAACATTAATATATTTGGATTTTATTTATTTACGCCTAAGATGATTTTTATCGAAGAAATTTATAGAAGAAATGGTTTGATAACAACAATAAAGCGTTGGAAGGGTACACGTACATAGTACACATCCATACTCTTATGTGTAGGTGAGTTAGTGTTTTCGCTCTCCGATATACTGGGGATAGTCCCTGTGTTATATTGAGAGCCGTCATTGTTTTTTTTTACAATGAGAGCAGTCAAGTTATATTATACCTTAAAATCATACATTATAATTAAACATTAAACATACTTCTGACAATATGATATACGGTTAGTCTTCCTAATATCTCATTTAATTCCTAACTTCTTCTTTTTTCTGTTTTATATTAGGACTGGGTCCTCTTATTCATCAGATACTGCTCCTGGGACAAGGACATTCAACTGTCTATCCATCTTTTTAGTTGTCTGCCTGAAGGTCTGCTGCTCAATGGTTGGTATGTTTGTCGCAGCTATATTCACTCGTTAAATTCCGTGACCATCTAGCATATTATAATGATTTCCATCAAAATACGATATGGTTGATGTTTTCAATCCTCTTGTAATAATAAAATCGCATAAAGATTAAAATCGCATAAAGTATTCTTTCACTAATGACTCGTGAAATGTTTTATTTAGAAACATTTTTATTACTAGAGGGGATTTTCCGTCACAGCAAAAGACACAAACAAGAAGACGGAATAATAAATAAATTTATGTCGTGCGTTTTGAACATCTATTTTTGCCGTCTATGGTATGGTTATAAAGGAAAATGTAACGTTCGAGTAACAAAATACTCGGATAGTATTTTAAGGTCTTGCATACAACGCATTAACGGGGTACAAATAAATTTGAAACTGACACCCCCTCTTTTGCTGTTTGTCCATGAATTATGTCACATTGAAGCTAGATATTTCTTTCTTGTACTAGAAAAGAATGTCAGATTTATATACAAATAGATTCAAAAATGTGGAGCACAAAACAAATATATAAGCAAATATCATAATAAAAGAAAAAATGTAATGAATTTATCAATATTTGGAAAAAAATATAAAATTTAGGTTAACGGGTTAGTAATCTAGTGGTCACGAGTTCGAATCCTGCCTCGACCGATTTCGTTCACCTATAGTACAAGCATTTGTGCTAAGTTTATGGAATGTATGAGGATGTATATGTACTTGTTTCAAAGACATATTCATTCTTAAAAAATAAAAGAGTTTCACACAAAACACAAAAAATATCTTTTATTGATTGAGTTTTTCGTGATAACAATATAAAATAAAGATTGATTGTGAAGTTTTGTTAAATTCTAAGATATGGACACATTTTTAGTGTCAATATATAAAATTCTTCTTCTTCTTCTTCTTAGATTTTTTTGGCTGTGAGCTGCAATTTATTATTTTAAACTAAATAATAAAGGCTTGTTATAAACGCATCATTTCACCGATTTACCGAACCCAAAATACTGTTGATATTCTGATATACCTACTTATATTAATTTATAATTATTTTGTATAAGAAAAAAGAAATAATACCTATAAATAAATAGATGATGATAATATGTGTTGCTTGTGAACCTTGGTGTATGAATGAATAGCAATATGAAGTAAGTAGTTTTTTTTTATTTTAATTTGTCCATTCAACGAAGACTTCAAGCAAAAAGAAAATTGAATAAGACGACATTTTAATATCCAGGCATTAAAGCAAACTGCATCATGTATATTTAAATTAAATGTAAAACCATAGACACTAATCTGTTTATATTATTACTTCAACGAAAGTATATGAGTTTTGTGACCTTAACACATCGCCCACGAATCAAAAGACCAGATAGATATTTACATTCAATTACATCATATTGAACACGACTACAAGTCAACTGAATATTACGAACGTGGATTTTTAAGGAAAAAAATAACTTAATACATCTCTAAACCAGTAGCAATACTTGCCTAACATATTTTATCATTGCCACATAAAAAAACATAGATTATTTTTCAAATTCTAATTGAAATATCTACTTATCGATTGAGACAAATAGGCGTAACGACTTCCAAATAAACACTCCTTTAAAAAAAAATAAACCGTTTCATTGTATTCAACTGTCTCATGGAATAAAAAGATGTATTTATGTTTGTATATATGGGTTCGTTGCCATGTTCCAATTAGTCAATCTCTTGCAACGTAAGTCTCAAGAAAATTCATAATAAAATAAAACATCAAACAAAACAACGAAAATTACTGTGTTTTTGCTACTATATATTGTTTCGATGTAAAACTATGTACCTGCATAATTGAAAAATAAGCAAATAAGTGACGTCCAGAAAGAAACATCTATACAATTTCGTCGATCGAAGACAGTAGCTAGTAACGTTCAATTCGACAAGCGAAGACTTTACCAGGGGAAAAAGAAAATTGACAACATGAAATAGTTTTTCTTTTCGATCAACAAAATAGACAAGATTTTATTCCTTGGAAAGAATCGCCATTTTCTCGAATGTCACATCGATTCCAAGACACATCACTCACTTGACCTAGGGCTGTCCTCCTGCACACTCTATCAGATCTCATCTCAACGAATGCGTTTCCATTTAAATGAATTTGTTTAGTTGAACCAGTGATACATGTCATACAAACTCAATAATACAGTCCCAAATATCAAAACACAAATGAATTGAAATGCTGTACGGTACATACATAAGCAACTACTCAGAATGAGAACTAAATATTGATTATAACACATGAATAGATAGTTAACCTCATTATTGATCTCTCACATAGATCAAGAATGAGGTTAACCACCCATTCTGAATGTACTGCCTTTTTGGGTTAGACGATACTGGTGTATGGGGACACACGAAATATATCGAGCTTTATTTTACACGTTAATGTACACCTGCATACCTGTTTCTGGTTACCCCGCATTGTGGGATATGCCCTGTTGGTATAAAAGGAAGGATTTCTTTGAAAATCTTAATGCTAGATTATTTTACCGAATTTCTTGTTTTTATATCATTATTTTTTTCTCCCCCACTAAATCCCTTTGGGTTAGTGAGGAGTAAAAACAATACTATTGCAATTTGAAATGATTGTATATCATGTGTAGAGATTTGAATGCATCGATAGCAATTATAAAAGTATTTAAGAGTTACGTGACAAAACATTGGAGTTATGCGTTTCAATTTATAACATTATTTCAAATTTTACTGAGAAAAAAATGGTAACATAATAACCAGAACTCGCATTAAAATAATAAATGATCGATTTTTAAGACAGAAGCATTTTAAATGAGGATCCACGGTAGAATGGTGAGTAGAATACTACGTAGAGCCAACACAAATAGAGAATTATTCACCAACGTTAAGCTCCGTAAAGTATCGTACTTCGGCCAAATTCTGATAGGTGAAAAATATACCATCCTTCAGCTTGTCATGAAGAGGACAATCGAGGGTCGAAGATGGGTCGGAAGAAGGCAGCTTTCCTGGCTTCGAAACATTCGGGAAAGGACCGGTATGAGAACTGTGGCGGAGCTGTTTCGCACTACCCAGGACAGGAAGGCTTTCTCTATGGTAGTTGTCAACGTCGGGGGGACCTGACATGTCACGAGAAGAAGAAGACAGAGTTCGGGTGTGCATACATTCTAACCATCGAATATAAATACTTACACATTGGTACAAGTAGGTAAATAAGACAAAAATGACCTGATAAGTCTGGCGCAATTCAGGGGTGACTTCTATGCGAAAAATCCATTGTCACCTCAGGTATAAGAATTGTTGCTTCATTATTTACAAAAAACCAATTCTCTCAATAGTAGCGTTACAAAAAAATAAATAAAAATAATAAGAATGTTGTTCATAATTTCTCACATAGATAGCGGCAGTAAAAATCCTTATTTCCTCAAGCGAAAAGAATTTCAGTATTGCAATATATAGAACTTTCAAAAATTGAATTGATAGGGATCTCATTAAAGAGGCATAATTGGTGAACGTTGCGCAAGCGCATAAAGTGATCACGTAAACCAGCCGATGACAGGTCGTAAGCCCTGTAGGTGCCTTGATTTCCCGGTTCTCCTACAGTAAATATTCCAACTTCGTCTCTATTGAGATAATTAAAAATCTGTTAAAAAATAAAACTTAGATTTTTTTTAAGTTTTGATATTCATGAAAGATATAGAGATACCGTGGTGTGGGAATAGAAAATAAAAAATATAAAAAAAAACTTTAACAATAGCCGAGTCCGTGGATATATTTACGGTTACCATATCCGAAAAAAGACGATGACATTATAATATATGATTATTTTTTATATAATTCGATGATGTGTGGAAGCCACGGCGAGTGAAAAATATACAAGAAAAAGATCCAGATGCGATCTGGTATGATTTATAGTGTATGCCAAGCATCTGCTTTCTTTCAGGGGAATGACAAATCATACAACACCCAGCCAACCAGCCAAGTAAATCAATATGTCCATTACATGAGAGAAACACTCTAGTCAGATGAAATACATTTGTACAGATCAAATTGCAAGGGATCCAATGTCACTTTCACTATATTTCAATTTTTTATTGTAATTGGAAATGAAAAAATATATTAAGACCATATAATGTTCAATGTTAGTTATATGTTTAATTTATACATAGCACAAGGTAGATACAAAAATATATAACGATTATTTTCTTGGAACGTCTAAAGATAGAAAATCGGTTTAGTAATAATCAAGAAAAATTCCAACTTAAACGCAACCATGAACAAAAATAGATGAGTATGGCGTTTGGTTACCTCTGTGTGACAAATTTAAAAAAATGAAGTAGTAAAAATATTTATTTCATAGGTATCTAAATAGGGTATAAAAAGTCTGAATTGAACATTTAAAACAACAGTTGATATAATCAGTTTATAATCAAAGAGTTTAGTAACTTGATTTTTTAAAACTGTCATATGAGTCTGTTCAGTTGAATAAAACATAGGTAGATACATATATAATGTATAAATATAGGTATATAAAACAAAGTCAAATGTTTTCCCCTGAGAGCAATTACAGTGAGCATTGAATTGTGAATGTCTTCGGAGACTACCTATGTATGTGCCCACCTAAGAGATAATTCCACATAAATCCACTCCCTCCTTTCAGGCGACAAATAAAAAACCCCATTTCTTTTAATTACAATTTAAGACCATAATCTAATTGAGACGAACGCCACACAATAAAGCAGTGGCAGAATATTGTCAGAGGGGATCAGGGAGAGGAGAGGAGAGTAAAGGGAGGGTAGTTAAGTGCAGCCGAGCCATAATTAACCAAAGATAAACATAGTTAAGTGACAATTTACTAGTTGAAATGAACCAATCAACATAATTATCCAGCGGCCTCCATAAACGCTCGGATCCCACAAATTAATGGATCTCGTTCTTCGAGTGGCGTGATTTCATTTCCTTTGTTGGTTAATTGTTATTAGTAGGATCTATTACAAATTTGAAAGGTACTACTCCACACAAAATTTCCAACAATGTCTTTTCATCTTTCAATTAAACACACAAAAATTGCCCCGACCCTCGTTGCCTTATCGTTAATTTAATTGACTTTTTGGCCAAATTAAAGGCGCAGACTGTGGATAATATTTCATTCCGAACATTTTCTTACGCCACCGGAGACTTTCAAATAGTTTCATGGCGCACTAAGCGATGTTATTAATTTTTAGGGTTAGTCAGAGGACTAAAAACTCATGATCATTAAATTAAGTAATAGAAAATTCGCAATCGACCTATGAATAATCGATTTTAATTATTTTTGAACCTCTTTTAATTAGCAATAAAATGAGAAAAATAATGTAGTGTTTCACTTTTAATTTTGTTTACACTGACAGCGTTTACTATGTAGAATTCCATTTTTAAAATAAATTAAACACTTGTTTTTCTTTCTACATTTATTTTTACTCTCCAGAACGACCGTTTCGCCTGGTGAAGGCCTTTTCAACTGGTCGAAAAGGTCTTTTCAACCAGTTGAAAAGGCCTTCACCAGGCGAAACGGTCGTTCTGGAGAGTAAAAATAAATGTAGAAAGAAAAACAAGTGTTTAATTTATTTTAAAAATGTAGTGTTTATTTAAAATAGAAATATTTTTACCATAATAATCCTGGCAAAATACCGAGACTCTAGTCACCACCGATCATGGAACCCTCGACTAACCAACATTATATCTGATCCATAATGACCGACAAATTTCGGCTATTAAAATATCTATACATAGGTAGGTATATAAATTGTTTGATAACGGCGCAGAATGTGGAACATTGTGTTATTCTTGCAATGTTCAGCGTAGATAGATAGATACACGAGCAAAATGTAAAACATTAACGTGAGCTCAAGGAAGATTTTCATCGAGGTAAATTACACCGCATGAAATTTTACTCCTCACCAACCGACACATGGAAGGTAGCCTGCCTATACCTACTATCTATCTAGTATACCTATCTACTCAACACGTGTAGGTACCTACTCACACTCGCCAAATTTATTACATTTTATCCGTTTCCATAATGGCAAAATACATCATACCGAACATAAAAATGTAATATTTATTCAAGCGAATCGTACATTATCGTTCGGGATAATATTATGGTAGACAATTGCTCGATACTTAACTTACATTCAACTACGGGAGAGGTACCCAGATATTATATTACAAGCACTCAGAACACCACGCGATCGATTCAAGTGAAGACTCTTCACTAATGACGATCCCCGCCAACACCAACTGAACATCATGCATACAAATTGATATACTTCGAAAAATATTTTCAAGGATTTGAAATGAATTGAATGGTTATTATAAACAATGTGTGGTATAGCCTGAAACACAGAGGACATCTTAATATGGGACAGGAAGAGCAGATGACTCTGAAAAAAGTGAACTGAGATACACGTGGTAAAAAACAACATTGTAGAAAATAACCGTCAACCTGGAAGACCAGCTAAGATATCCAGATAGCTGGAGTGGCGAGATGTCATAAACAGATTCCTGAATCTAATACAAGAATTAGAAGATTTTATACAAACGATTAAGGTTTAATAAGATATCACAGATTTACAAGAAACGTTACATATTATACAAAAAACATTTAAAATCTTTTTCAATTACTCGTGAACAATGTTGCAATGGAGACGTTAGCTTGGCATTGTAGGAGAATTTTTACGATATTTCAATAATAGTTCCACGAGTTCTCATGTTTCTATTCAACTTTCATTGCACTTTTATGGAACTGCAGAAATCAATAATCCTCGTCGCCTATTCCACCAATACATCAAAGAAATTCATCTAAGAGGTTGCATTGGCAGGGATCTATTATTAATTTAATGATTCCATCATCAAGTCACCACTACATATTTATTTAAATACTTCCAACACACATATACTTATTATCATTCATTTTGTTTGGAAACAACAATGATTATTTTATTAAAAACCGTAGATTTCTTCCTTTATTCAATACACATTATAAATTTAAAATAAGGCAAATAATTAAAACACATAAGTAAATGTCCATGAGAAAAGCTCTCGCGATCACAGGCGGTTTCTTAGTGTGTGCATAAGTGCACTACACTGCTTACTAAAATAAAAAAGAAATTTATCAAAACACTTGTAAACATACATTTCAATAATAATATGTATGTAGTATATTTCCTGTAGGTACATGGTGAATGCGCGGTGTAGTCGTGAGTATACTGTAGTACGAAATATATTTCGCGCATGCGCATTAAGGATTATGTGCACTTTCAATAATGCCCGTAAATAAATGTGAGACCTCATACAAATTCTATATTTTGTTCAAAATCGTCGGTGTTATAATGCCTCATTGGTCTACATATGCGTTAGAAAGAGATGTTATCATTCAGTTGTCGTGCACTGCCCGATCTGCCCCGCACATGCGCATTGAAGACATATTCTGTCCATAATAAGAGTTACCAAAAACATGCGTAAAAACGACCTTTTAGATTTGATTAATAAGATTATTTTACATTTACTGACGTATAATGTTATACAACGTATAATGTTATACAAATACAACAACATTCAAGTTTGACTGTTTGACCGGTTGTCCACACAGAAATCAAAGTGTCATTCATCGATTTATCTGTTTTTTAAACAAAACATCTTTCTAGAGTGAATAAAGATATGAAATAATATCGACTGAATTGCGTGTTCTTTATTCTCGTGGTATTTTTTCAACGTCGATGGAGTGATAACAATTTAAAAACTATTTGAAATACCTACGATCCAGTCTTATAGTAAATTATCATTCAATTATTTGTACAATCTCAATGACAACTGAGGAGTGCCATCGGTGATTTTCTACGCATTTTTTCTAATATTTTTGAGGATAATACATTATTATATTCTTATTATAACAGAAGACTGTCTCATTGCTTTATCAATGGTGTCCAAAAACAAATCCATATTTAAAACAATCGTGTAATCGAAGTGTTTATACAAATGAAAGTGTCGAAAGTTTTTTTTTTCATTTGCATCTAGATATACCTAGTGTGAGTACCTACCTAGCATTTAATGAAACTTTAATTTATAAGAAATATCCATTTTTTATACAAATAACAAATGTTTTTATATATATTTTTTTTATTGTGATGTATTTGGCCAAACGATATGAAAATCTTAATTAAAATTAACTTATAAAATCTTACTGTAGTAATTTATTTGTAATACAAAAATTTTGAATTTCTCGCTTGTGTATTTAATTTTTATTAATCCCTTTGTACATAATATATGCAAATTTATTACACACTCGTAGGCTTATTGCCATTAGGCAATTCATTCTAATCAACTTATAGAGTTATATAAAGGATCGGGTTATATTTCCAGATGAGGTATAGTTTTAATTGTGTTTTCAGTCTAGCTCTATGAGGCGATAAATATGTATCCAGAAAGTGTCAATTTGTTATTGGGTACGTGTTAAATTAATATTTGAATAAGTACATTTAAATTGCTTGAGAAAAAAAAATACAATCGACTATTTTATGATAACATATACTATATACGCATAGATTGGACCTTTTTCCTACTAGTAATCAAATAAATTTGTCAAAAAATAATAAATACTTCCTTGCATCCTGCATAAGTGGCATTTGGCAATTCTTCCAACTTAACAGTGTTTAAAACCCACAGAAGCAAGAATTGCGTAAGAAATATAAAGATGAATGTAGGTACATATTATTATGTTTATGTAAATATGCACCGCCTATAATTTCAATCACGAGCCGCCTCTGCTCGCGATATCTATAATAAATGATCAAATTACACACAACAAATATTATTCGTAATTTATTCTTATTTAAGATGGGTGGTGGCAGAGCACTTAGCGCGCTGGGTTCACAATCCAGTGGTCGCAAGTTCGAATCCTGTCACGATCGATTTCATTCACCTATAATGTACTTGTTACAAGGACATATTCATTATTTAATAAAATGTGTTTTGAATAATTTGATAAGCACCCAATTGAAAACACATTTTGGGGAAAGACATATCGTTACTGAAAATATCAGTTCAAAATCAATGAAACAATGAAGTACCTATCCTATTTTATTCGCTGATGGAAAAGGACTTGAACTTGGAACCCTGCAATAACATGAACAATTCTTGATTTTAATATCCAATCAACCGTGTCACGACAACTTAACTTATAAATACTTCTCAAATTTCATCTCAAATAAGATATTCTCACCAACACATAATATTGTATTCTTTATCAAATGCTAATTCAATCAATAAAGCCCAAATTTTAAACGAAAGCTGTATTTTTTTACCTTTGAATTATATTCGATGTATATTCGATGAACCTTTGAAGTGATTTGCATTGAAATAATTGAAAAAATATCAAGTTAGCGCCCAATATGGGATTAAAGTTTTTCAATATAGTGTATTTTTTATTCGCTTTGATTAAAAGCAATCAAGATTAAGTGCTACAAACAATGAACAAAGTAATAAACGGTAACACCAGTCGTCGCGCGATAATAGCTTCCAACCGATATTTCCAAATTATACAGAAAAAAAGAAAATTTCCAACAACATCCATCTACAAAAATAGGTGATACATAAACAAACGTGTGCGAGAGAGTGTAGTTAGTTAGTACATCGACATATCAAGTGTGCCATTAGTTAAATGTATGTAATGTAGTTAAATTTAATATTGTTTCAATAATGGCGTACCTCGATGTGAGAAGATAAAACAGAAGGGGAAGAGCGGGCAAATGGAAGTTCAACAACCTGTGCGTCACTAAAGTAAGTCTAGTATCGTTCACCATATTGATTAATTGGCCATCAACATAAGATGAACTATCGGCAGTAATATGTTTATGAAGGGAAAGCCCTTCAACTTCTCTGGTCAACTTCCAGATATCGTTTTACAAGGCAATATGACTACCGCCAGGGTCACTCCCTGGAGTTTTTAATCATCGTACATATTATTATATGAAAGTATTTAATATCATATACCGTGAGTTATTAAAAATAAAAATAAAGAATCGATAGTCAATGAGACAGGTTTAATACTAAAATCTATTTACCGATACCAGGAACAAACCAGGAATACAAACAAAACTACAATAACTGCTTATTAAAAAATAATGCATCTTTATTTGAGAAGTCGTATGAATGAAAAACACATAAAACTTTTTATGAATTCAAAAAAAATTTAAATTATTATTTTAAAAAATGACAAACTTAAAATAAGCATATCTATAGAATATATAAAATCAAAAGTTTAATGTGGTTCTTCCGCGCTGTAAACTAAGTTGAGTCGATACAGTTTCGAATAAAATATACAAAAGACAACAGTTGAGAAAATTTAATAACAATAAATACTTTCGTGTTGTTAAAATTCATAAAAAAATATTGTTTTTGTTCCAAGAAAATGTTATCAAAACACGTCGATGATAGGAAGCAAAGCGTAGATGAGAATGTACCCTACCTATAGGTATAGGCTGTAATGTATTGAGAGAACTTAAAAACTCCGTTCTTCGAGTATTTTTACAAAGTTCCCTGAGAATAACAATATCTATTATTTATTGAAAGAAAGCAAAGTCAGAAAATCATGGAACAGCAGAGTCGATACGTCATCGGTAGATATTGAACAGGTATATTTTGTCGATCGGTAGGCACTCGCTGAAATAATAAAGTATAAAATATTGTTTATTTTGTGACTATGGAATCCTACAACGCCTTTGACGAAATATTCTTCTCGAAATTAAAACCGTAAAATAAAATTCAATTCATACGAAAATCTGAGAACTTGGAAATTCAAAAGGCTACAGTAGTAGGTTATATAGGAATAGGAAAATTCCTCGTGCAACAAAGGCTTATGAATAAATAATATTTTTCATAGAGCTGTAATTGCAAGAATATGTTCAACATGACATCGAATGATCATGGATATTAATAAACTTGATACCAATTAATAAACAGAAAAACTGATATTTTAGTAAAGTGAAAATAACATGATAACAGAGAAGAGAGAAGGAATTTTCAGACTGGGTATCTTGATAAGATATAAGTACGAGTAATGACTGCCTTGTCTTTAGTGTGCGCAGATGAAAATACAACACGTTAGTAATCAAAATTATAAATTTATAGCGATACTTGCTTAGTCCGAGCTACTACGTTTATTTTCTTTATATACAGCTGTAGTGTATGCAACTTATTATACAGAGCTTCATTGCAAACTGGGAGAAAGAGTGGGAAACAAACACTACAGAAGCATCCAGTCTCCGCTAGTATAAGTCTATAATATGGGGTAACAGGTCACGAACTCCCCGGTATAAATATCCATCCTTGAGCCATTATTTGTCAATAGCGTTCGTAGATCGCAGTCTGAGGTACATAACACGACCGCCGCACAGACAAACAATGGAATCGTGAAGAGGAATTATGTAATTTTAATAACATATTATTATTGTAAACTTAATTCAAATAACACCAAAATATACCTTCACGAAACACACCGTAGACGTGACTGCGAACATTCTACACAGTACACGGGCCAGGTTTTGAATGGTGGACATTGGACATACTGTCACAGCCACAATTTAAAATTGCGAAAATACACATTACGAGACACAGTGGGGAAACGTTGACTAGGATAAAAATGACAACGTAGAAAATAAAGAGTGGAAACAATGAAAGTCTGGTTTGTGCTGTCCATTGTATATTATACAATTAGTTTATTTTTAAATGTTGAAATAAAATACCTAAAAAGGCAAAGTCCTACATTTTAAAACGCTAGTAGAACAAATAAGCATATCGAGACAATCTCTTTGTAATATCCAAAATGGTGTATTTAGTTGTTTGTCATACAATATAAAAATATTATGTTGTACGTTAAATTATCTACTACTGAGGCACTGTATCCGAAATCCAGAATATTTAATACTATGTACCTATTATAATATATTATATAACATACTTACCTATTGAACAAATTGACACTTTTATTAGTGGTATTGAAGGTACAATTTTTAAATAATTAGTTAATATCTACAACATAATCGACAATAATATAAAACTAGCTCACCTTAGCACAGGTTGTGTCTAGTGATGTGGCTAGTAACATAAAATGCAAATAAAAAGAGATAGACAGTTAAAAAATCTGACGATACCACAAACTTTCATATCTACTGAAACCATTGTTTTCGTGTTATGCCAGATCGATAGATACACGGAATAAGGATTTTATAGTGCTCGGCCCCTTAAAACATTGAATTAAGTATCCATAGTACGAGTTTTTATAATTGATATGTAAAACAAACACAGCGTAAAAATGAATGATAGAAGTTACACACGACATAAGAATATTTTACACATCGTCAAATCGATACAAATTGGACACAATAAGTAACACATCAACACGGCCTTAATTGCCGGCGATGCTACGATGCAGATAAAGATGTCACATGTGTCAAACATATTAATTCGACGCACGCTGGACTCCATCCATGACGCTTGAAGTGTGTATAATATGTGTGGGATTTGTTGGGCATTGTCCCTAGTCGAGAATGAACACCGGGCGAGTTCAATTGAGCAGTGTTCAAATTCATCATTCCAAAACAAAAGGAAAAGGACATGGCGTGATGGCCACAACCAATTATCCACTTTCCTTCATGTCTTAAGATATTACGGAAAGTGGCTTAAGTAATAAAAATACAACCCGACCCGAATTAACGACTCGTCTGTGCCATGAATGACAAGTAGGATGGATACACGTTTGTCATACTCCTCAGGCCCACGTCGATTGATCGCCTATTGCCCGAGTGCTTCTCATGGAAGACACCATGAATAGAAAACAGTACAAGCATTGTAGGTTTATGATAATGTTATTGCCGTGCTTTTGGTTTCATGACCTTTTTTATTGCGTATGCCAAAATAAATCGGTGCATTTAATTCACCGTCAAATGAAATATTATACATTAGAATAAAAAACTGAATACCTACATTAGAATAAAACTGAAATTTTAAAACAACGATATTAAGTAGGTACCTACTTTGGCAGGCAAACCTTTGGCAGGATATTTCACACCACAAACAAAAAAACATTTTATGATTTTTTTTTAACATCTCATATTATACAGGGTGGGCCAAAAATTTTTGCAAATAGCAACACTTGATCTATCAAAAACAGTTAGAGGGAGGGACGCGCGGGTGGCGGGGAATTGTGCGCCGCTTCGTGCAATTTTAGTCACGATGAAGCGCTTCACGGGACAACAGCGTGCTTTTTGTGTGAAACTATTTTACAAAAAACGACTCACAACAACGTTAAACACAATAACAAAAATATTCGATTTACAAAATTAATTACCTTAAATAAGTATGTAGGTATATTGCGGTGACAAAATAAGCATAAGTGATTTTTTTGTGAAATTAGTAGTATTGTAAATATGTATTTTTCTTTTAGGTAAATTCATTG
This sequence comes from Molanna angustata, assembly GCA_963576475.1. NCBI lineage: Eukaryota > Metazoa > Arthropoda > Insecta > Trichoptera > Molannidae > Molanna > Molanna angustata. The sequence continues at coordinate 33,235,424 of OY754965.1, forward strand.
TCATAACGTTAAATCTGTAGGAGGTCGAATCCTCATATCATTGATACTTATATTAATTTTTACATCTAATCCCCAAGCAGGAATAAATAACATTGGGTATAGAAATGGAGTGAGATCATTGACCTGCAAGAAATAATCAATTATTATTGCCATCAGTTGGAGGTGCCAAGATTCATAGCCAACATGGGACTTTTTTAGTTTAACGTGAAATAAAGAATATGCAATTTAAATTTACAAAAACAAACCGTTTTCATATCGAGTATTTATTAATTATTTTTTAAAATAACAAAATGATAGTAAAATCAATGCTTTTATCAAAAAGATTCAATTAATTTAATATGTATTAATTTACTAACATACTTATTTATTTATTTATTTATGTACCTACTGCAGGTGAACAAAGGCGGGTTAGCTGCCATAATGTCTCATATGGTCAATTCGGTACAATAATATTTTGTGCCATAGAAGCAATATACAAATAAGAAAAGAAAAAAATAATACTTCATAAAACAAAAGAAAAATAAGGAGAGGTAGTCGAAGGATGCAGATATAATACAGAATTAAAAAAATACATTTTAAAATTATGATACAAAACGAAACAATTGAAACTGTGTGGGACAACATATTCTTGCAATGTTGTTTATCTAAATATATCTTTATTTTATCTTTTTTATGTTTGCTTACATCGAATTATTTTTTATTTGATTGTGTACGCTTTTCTTTTTTAAGTGTATAATTGTTTTTTACTCCTCACTAACACAAGGTGATATAGTGGGGAGTTATGATTTCGCAATTTTTAAGGGTATTTTTTTTTTTGCAGATTATCAACTAGTATCATGCTGAGATTGTATTCTGAAAGTTTCATCACAATGTATCTGTGTGTGTGTGCTATGTGCAGTGTGCTATGTGCAGTGTGCTATGTGCTATGTGCTATGTACGGCGTGTTCATTTTACTTTATCGATTATAGACTAAAGTACTCATTCGATTCTATTCAAATTTTGCAAATTTGTATATCTAATGCTCACTTAGATCCCATTAGATTTTGAACGATATATGAATAGTGCTTCTCAATTTTTTTAACTGTCAAATATTTCAAAGTGACCCCAAGCTCAGGAAACTTAAAATTTGAAATTTTTATTTTCAAATAGGTAAAAAGGCTCCTCACTTTCATAAAATGGCATTAAAGAAATATCAACTTTTCATAATAAAATAAAAAAACGAGTGGGTTGTGGCCAACGCTAAACTCCTCACTAACAAGTCACTATAGAGTATTCAAAGTTTCTATAGAAAGTTTTCGGCAATTTTATGAAATGAGTGAGTTTAATTCTTTTATTATTTAAATATATTATTATGAAAAATTGATATTTATTAATGACATTTTATGTAAGTGATGTGCCCTTTTAGCAATTTGAAAATAAAAATAACAAATTTCGAGTTTCCTGAGCATGGGAGTCACTTTGAAATATTTGACAGTTAAAAAAAATGAGAAGCACTATTCAGATATCCTTCAAAATCTAATGAGGTCTATGCGAGTTTTTGATATACAAATTTGCAAAATTTGAAAATAATCGAATGAGCACTTTAGTCTATAATCGATAATCTAGAATAAACACGCCGTACGTAGCATATTATAGTACACAGCACACACACACACACAGATACATTGTGATAAAACTTTCAGAATGCAATCCCAGCATGATACTAGTTGATAATCTGCAATAAAAAATTACCTTAAAAATTACGAATTCATAAATCCCCTTGGGGTAGTGAGGAGTAAAAACAATGTTAAGTTCAACCCCTTCTTCATAAGGATTCATATTTTTTTCGTGCAACTCTCCAATAATATCTAAAAATTTAAGTCCTGGCAGCACCGTCCACCGTGGTTGACATTTGTCATTTGACAGATATTATACGCGTTCGTTCTGTCATTTGATAAAACATTTAAATAATTAATCAGCATAATATTATATTATAACTTTTTGTTTTATGTAGCTTCACGGGCAACTAACAGGTACAATGTCAAATAATTATTTAACATGCACCAGTAACAAGCTGCCACATTCTGGAGACTTACGATCTGCTTATGGTATTAATCGTCTCACAGAGCCAGACTTAAAACACAATTAAAAACTGTGTCTCCACCGGGAATCGAATCTGGGACCCTTGGATCAGTAGTCAGATACCTAACCAACTGAGCCACGAAGGCCGAAGATAGAAATGATGCGACTATTTTAATTTTATGTTTCCCCCAGAGACAATCCAACTAGCAAACAAGTCGTATAAATAAGAGTTATACCTATGACTTTTAGTCGTATAGGAGTTTTATAGTGGTTATTAACTAACTCTGTTAGTCGTATAGACGTTGTACATCTGACGGTTAAGTCGTCTAACTAAATAGTCTAATTGCAACGTCCCATAAACGTTTTTGCAACGTAATTATACAAGGATCACATAATGGTCTTAATCGAAATGTTAACTTAACAAAGCTGTATGTCATAAAAAGATTTCAGTTGTATAAAGATTTTTAAAAAGACAATATCGTCATAAAAAGGGTATTATTATAACATCTAAACAACTTATTGGCCTATAAACGTTTTAGAAAAAACTTTAATAGACGATTGTATAGTGGTATTATGGATGACTTCAATAGGACATAAAATTATTAGTGTGACGTTTATATACCTATTATTCAACAGTTGGTTTTATAAATGAAAAACAAAAACTTTTATAAAACATAATATGTAGTTGTCGATGAACCTGTTATATTCCTTTTATATGACAATATGTTTTATAGATGTTAAGTACAGACTTTTATAAAACAAAATTAAACATTTTGTTTTACATTTGGGAGAAATTAAGAGAACATAAAACGCTGAATCTAGTAATTGAATATAATATGATTTATTAAAACATCCTAATACATGATGAAGTTACATGTTAGTTAAGATAAATATCACGTGCGTTAAAAAAGTTTTATACGTGAATTAAATCAACGGAAACCTAATGTTTATTGATATTTTTCTGCATTTTGAACAAACTTGACTTGAAAAAACTATGAGTCTTTTTTCCCTTTGTTTACTATTCAAGTAAGCTTTTTTCTTGGCCTTCTGGCCCTTAATCCATTGTTGACTAGGCGTCGTCGAATCGTCCTATCGCTTACAATTATACCACTCTCAGCAAGGATGTGTTGGATATCACTCGAAGTGGATCTACGGTCTTGAAGAGCTAATTTCGTTATCCTTCTGTCGTCTATCAATAACGTCTTCTGGTTTCTGCCAGATTTTACAGCATTGTGTAAACTTTTGGAGACTTTGAACCTCTCGCAGACCTTTGAACTCCAGACTTGGACGCTCTGTGTCCCAACTTTTCAGCAATTTGTTTATATGTATATCCCTCTTCTCGCAGGGTAACTGCTCTACTACATTTTGTAGGTGACCAGTAGCCTCCAAGCATGTTTCAGAAGAAGTTTCAGAATAAAATAATCTCAGAACTTGAAAAAACACTCCAACCACTTACAAATGACACAGTACAGGACGAACGACAGACTAATAGCTCTTGCTTAGATAGGATTTCAAATATCCTCAATAATTACTTTCTAATGATCACAGACATCAAAAAAACAAATTTCCAGAAAAAAATGTGAGTAATAATGATGATTCATATAATCAAATAGTAAGGTATATGTTCCTTACAACTCATTATGAGACAAATTAGAAAGGATTAACTAATTTTGTAAAAAAAAGTTGAAATAATTAAGAAAATATTTATTGTTTCTTGCGAAATAAACAAAAGAAAATATTTGTCATTAAAAACAATAAGATTGCAATAAAATTTCAATGAAAAAGTAAAATGAATCACCTAGTAAGTTGAAAAATGTAGTCAAAATAAAAAGTTTCCATTCTTTTGGCCACTACTGAATATCACGTGTTTGTGTCACCGACACAGTAACAACATAGTTCTCTATAAATAATGGGGTGCATGCTATCTCCATGGCTCTTCAATCTATACGTTGAATGTTGCATCAGAACTTTTATGGAGGATAGCAAGGGTCTGAAATTTATTTATTTATATTCACATACACGGCCTCTTAGCCATTATAAAAATATGGTAAAAATAAAACATAAAACTCGTATTAAACAACACAACAATTAAAAAGAAAAACAACACAATAATTCATTAAAATACAAAATCTATCACACAAATCGAAATATTCATAATATGTCCCATTCCGATTCGTCTAAATTTATCTGTCTGAATTTTAGTAGGTATATGAGAAATGTCAAAACGTTGACAATTCAGTAAGTATAGTATATGAAGGATGTAAAGAGAACGTACTGAGAATGGATGCCAGCAAATCGAAGTTCAAATGGTGTTTCAAAAGAGTGATAGCAGAACAGCGTACCAAATAAAATTAGAGAACAAATGGCTCAAGCAAGTAGACGAATATGTCTATTTGGGAAGCAACGGAACACCGGAATGGACGGATTGATAAAGAGATCGAAAGAAGAGTTATGGCAAGAAACAGAGAGAATGGAGCACTTAGACCAGTTATGAATGACCGCAACATATCAAAGGATGCTAAAGATGCCATTGATAACGCTATCTTAAAAGTGCCAACCTTGATGTATGCAAGTGAAACCTGGACATGGCAGAAGTCACATGAAAGCAGAATAAATGCAGTTTAAATGAGATCACTAAGATGAATCTGTAATAGAATTTAAGATGAAGATAGATGTCATTAATAGAATGAAAATGATGAATTCATTTCATTCATTAATTGGCCACATGGGGAGAATGAATGAGGAATGCCTGACGAAGAAAATATACAATGCGCATAGGAATGAAATGAGAAATCAATGCCGCCCAAGAAAGGGATGGCATGACCATGTGAATGGTATTTTGAAAGACGAAAAGGTTAGAAGCGTGAAGAACAGATAAACATGTATAAGAAGGTGTATGAATGTTGACGAGGCGATGATTGTGTGTCAAGATATATGGCATTCAGTTTTCTCTGTCTACCATGTGAGGATCATGGCATTATGGTATGTATAAGAATCACATACATTAGGTATGAGAAATTTTATAAATATAATAATTAAATTAGACAAATGATTTACTACAAACAAGACAAATATTGAAAATAATATTTCTATATTGCCCTCATTCAGTATAACAAAAGCTGTTTTTCATTCAAATTTTGCTTATGAGTAAAAGCATTTCTTTATAAACATTATTCTATTTCTATTTTACAAATATATATATATATATATATATATATATATATATATATATATATATATATATATATATATATATATATATATATATATATATATATATATATATATATATATATATATATATATATATATATATATATATATATATATATATATATATATATATATATATATATATATATATATATATATATATATATATATATATATATATATATATATATATATATATATATATATATATATATATAAAGTCACTAAAATTTAACGATTTATTATACACAGACTAATCTCCTGAGCTCGTAGTGCACAGTGACATAGATCTGTAAATGTGTGGGTGCGAGAGAGACTGCTCAATAGAGTCTGGTCAATCAAAGAACACTTTTAATATATAATACTAAACATAATATAGGAAAAAAAAATCACTTGATCTCTGAAGTGCTGCTTTAACTAATACCATGAAATATTTATTTAGCTTTTGTGCATAATTTTAAGACAATAAACCAAAAATTCTAAAAGAAATTTTTCAAAAGCATACTTTGTGAAATATAAATTATATATAGTAATATGAAAGCTTTCTATGCATGACATGTTATGGCTGGTCTGGAAAAATATAGTTGTTTGTTACTCATGATGAACATACACAATATTATGATTTCAAAAATCAATATTAAGTCTATACAAGTTGTTCTAAATTCAAACTTTACATGGGAAATTAGTAGTTGATGAATATTATTTGTTTTGTTATTTTTTATAAACTTAATTTCTTTATGTTACATTGAGAATACATGAATGTAATTCAATGTAAATAATGTTCTTTTTATATATTTTTCAAAACAACATAGTAAAACATCAAGTTTCCCAAGTAGAATAACTGCCGTTGAAATGAGGTCTCTCAGACAAATGTGTAATAAGACATTGTGTGATTGAATAAAAAAAGTAAGCACAAGAACAGAATGTATGTTGGAAAAGGACACCACATGCAAAATAAAAATATAATATATGTCCTTAAGTGGTTCGGCCACATAGAAAGAACAGATGAAGAACAGTTGACAAAAAAATTATACATGGCTAAAAGATGCGGAATAAGAGATAGAGGTCGGTCGAGAAAGAATCATTTAAATCACATGAATGGAATCTGATGTGTAGATAGTAGGAGAGTGTGCATGAGGCAATGTTTGGATTAAGTGAAGCGAGAAAAGTATATCAGGAAAGGAAAGTATGGCGCTCAGTTCTCTCTGCCTACCTCAATATGAACAAGGCATGATAGTATGTATGTAAAAAAACACAAAATATTTATTTGTAACTAGTATATTCCTAGAAAATAAACTATCATGACGTTCGGTTTCTAAAAAAAACTGATAAAATAAACATTTTCCTAATATTCATATAAGATATTATGAAAAATGATGTAAAAGAGTAAAATTAAATAATAATTTAACATAAACAGAGCAAATTTCACAATAATAATGTTAATATATTACCTTTAGTCAGTATATATTATTATAAGGTCTTTGGTATATACCTAGTCAAAGATGTTCCGTACTCAAATTTTGTATGGAAAATTTTCAGCGATTTTATGAAATGAGTTTGTTTAATTATTTTTTTATTTTATTATGAAAAGTTGATATTTCTTGAATGCCATTTTATGAAAGTGATGAGCCTTTTTACCTATTTGAAAATAAAAATTTCAAATTTTAAGTTTCCTGAGCTTGGGGTCACTTTGAAATATTTGACAGTTAAAAAAATTGAGAAGCACTATTCATATATCGTTCAAAATCTAATGGGATCTAAGTGAGCATTAGATATACAAATTTGCAAAATTTGAATAGAATCGAATGAGTACTTTAGTCTATAATCGATAAAGTAAAATGAACACGCCGTACATAGCACATAGCACACACACACAGATACATTGTGATGAAACTTTCAGAATACAATCTCAGCATGATACTAGTTGATAATCTGCAAAAAAAAAAATACCCTTAAAAATTGCGAAATCATAACTCCCCACTATATCACCTTGTGTTAGTGAGGAGTAATAATTAAACAAACTCATTTCATAAAATCGCTGAAAATTTTCCATACAAAATTTGAGTACGGAACATCTTTGACTAGGTATATACCAAAGACCTTATAATAATATATACTGACTAAAGGTTATATATTAACATTATTATTGTGAAATTTGCTCTGTTTATGTTAAATTATTATTTAATTTTACTCTTTTACATCATTTTTCATAATATCTTATATGAATATTAGGAAAATGTTTATTTTATCAGTTTTTTTTAGAAACCGGACGTCATAAGAGTTTATTTTCTAGAAATATACTAGTTACTAATAAATATTTTGTGTTTTTTTACATACATACTATCATGCCTTGTTCATATTGAGGTAGGCAGAGAGAACCGAGCGCCATACTTTCCTATCCTGATATACTTTTCTCGCTTCACTTAATCCAAACATTGCCTCATGCACACTCTCCTACTATCTAAACTTCAGATTCCATTCATGTGATTTAAATGAGTCTTTCTCGACCGACCTCTATCTCTTATTCCGCATCTTTTAGCCATGTATAATTTTTTTGTCAACTGTTCTTCATCTGTTCTTTCTATGTGGCCGATCCACTTAAGGACATATATTATATTTTTATCTTGCATGTGGCGTCCTTTTCCAACATACATTCTGTTCTTGTGCTTACTTTTTTTATTCAATCACACATCGTCTTATTACACATTTGTCTGAGAGACCTCATTTCAACGGCAGTTATTCTACTTGGGAAACTTGATGTTTTACTATGTTGTTTTGAAAAATATATAAAAAGGACATTATTTACATTGAATTACATTCATGTATTCTCAATGTAACATAAAGAAATTAAGTTTATAAAAAAATAACAAAACAAATAATATTCATCAATTACTAATTTCCACTAGCGTCTACAATCCGCATTTACCATTCCGCATTATGTTTCCGGTTGGCTCTCTGATTGGTTGAGGTCTCGTAGTATGGAGTCAAATGAGCTGTGAAATTTTATATTAAATGCAATAAATTAAATAAAAAATGTAAATTTAACTTATAATAATTTATAATTCAATTTATAAAGCAACTCGCTCACGCGAGTCGCTATTATTATTATACACAAACTTAAACCTAACCTAATAATGCAGAAAAGAAGAGCTGGGGCTAGACGCTACTCTAATTTCCAATGTAAAGTTTGAATTTAGAACAACTTGTATAGACTTAATATTGATTTTTGAAATCATAATATTGTGTATGTTCATCATGAGTAACAAACTATATTTTTCCAGACCAGCCATAACATGTCATGCATAGAAAACTTTCATATTACTATATAATATAATTTATATTTCACAAAGTATGCTTTTGAAAAATTTCTTTTAGAATTTTTGGTTCATTGTCTTAAAATTATGCACAAAAGCTAAAGAAATATTTCATGGTATTAGTTAAAGCAGCACTTCAGAGATCAAGTGATTTTTTTTTCCTATATTATGTTTAGTATTATATATTAAAAGTGTTCTTTGATTGACCAGACTCTTATTGAGCAGTCTCTCTCGCACCCACACATTTACAGATCTATGTCACTGTGCACTACGAGCTCAGGAGATTAGTCTGTGTATAATAAATCGTTAAATTTTAGTGACTTTAAATATATATATTTGTAAAATAGAAATAGAATAATGTTTATAAAGAAATGCTTTTACTCATAAGCAAAATTTGAATGAAAAACAGCTTTTGTTATACTGAATGAGGGCAATATAGAAATATTATTTTCAATATTTGTCTTGTTTGTAGTAAATCGTTTGTCTAATTTAATTATTATATTTATAAAATTTCTCATACCTAATGTATGTGATTCTTATACATACCATAATGCCATGATCCTCACATGGTAGACAGAGAAAACTGAATGCCATATATCTTGACACACAATCATCGCCTTGTCAACATTCATACATCTTCTTATACATGTTTATCTGTTCTTCACGCTTCTAACCTTTTCGTCTTTCAAAATACCATTCACATGGTCATGCCATCCCTTTCTTGGGCGGCATTGATTTCTCATTTCATTCCTATGCGCATTGTATATTTTCTTCGTCAGGCATTCCTCATTCATTCTCCCCATGTGGCCAATTAATGAATGAAATGAATTCATCATTTTCATTCTATTAATGACATCTATCTTCATCTTAAATTCATTTTAGTGATCTCATTTAAACTGCATTTATTCAGCTTTCATGTGACTTCTGCCATGTCCAGGTTTCACTTGCATACATCAAGGTTGGCACTATTAAGATAGCGTTATCAATGGCAACTTTAGCATCCTTTGATATGTTGCGGTCATTCATAACTGGTCTAAGTGCTCCATTCCCTCTGTTTCTTGCCATAACTCTTCTTTCGATCTCCTTATCAATCCGTCCATTCCGGTATTCCGTTGCTTCCCAAATAGACATATTCGTCTACTTGCTTGAACCATTTGTTCTCTAATTTTATTTGGTACGCTGTTCTGCTTTCACTCTTTTGAAACACCATTTGAACTTCGATTTGCTGGCATCCATTCTCAGTACGTTCTCTTTACATCCTTCATATACTATACTTACTGAATTGTCAACGTTTTGACATTTCTCATATACCTACTAAAATTCAGACAGATAAATTTAAACGAATCGGAATGGGACATATTATGAATATTTCGATTTGTGTGATAGATTTTGTATTTTAATGAATTATTGTGTTGTTTTTCTTGTTAATTGTTGTGTTGTTTAATACGAGTTTTATGTTTTATTTTTACCATATTTTTATAATGGCTAAGAGGCCGTGTATGTGAATATAAATAAATAAATTTCAGACCCTTGCTATCCTCCATAAAAGTTCTGATGCAACATTCAACGTATAGATTGAAGAGCCATGGAGATAGCATGCACCCCATTATTTATAGAGAACTATGTTGTTACTGTGTCGGTGACACAAACACGTGATATTCAGTAGTGGCCAAAAGAATGGAAACTTTTTATTTTGACTACATTTTTCAACTTACTAGGTGATTCATTTTACTTTTTCATTGAAATTTTATTGCAATCTTATTGTTTTTAATGACAAATATTTTCTTTTGTTTATTTCGCAAGAAACAATAAATATTTTCTTAATTATTTCAACTTTTTTTTACAAAATTAGTTAATCCTTTCTAATTTGTCTCATAATGAGTTGTAAGGAACATATACCTTACTATTTGATGATATGAATCATCATTATTACTCACATTATTTCTGGAAATTTGTTTTTTTGATGTCTGTGATCATTAGAAAGTAATTATTGAGGATATTTGAAATCCTATCTAAGCAAGAGCTATTAGTCTGTCGTTCGTCCTGTACTGTGTCATTTGTAAGTGGTTGGACTGTTTTTCAAATTCTGAGATTATTTTATTCTGAAACTTCTTCTGAAACATGCTTGGAGGCTACTGGTCACCTACAAAATGTAGTAGAGCAGTTACCCTACGAGAAGAGGGATATACATATAAACAAATTGCTGAAAAGTTGGGACACAGAGCGTCCAAGTCTGGAGTTCAAAGGTCTGCGAGAGGTTCAAAGTCTCCAAAAGTTTACACAATGCTGTAAAATCTGGCAGAAACCGGAAGACGTTATTGATAGACGACAGAAGGATAACGAAATTAGCTCTTCAAGACCGTAGATCCACTTCGAGTGATATCCAACACATCCTTGCTGAGAGTGGTATAATTGTAAGCGCTAGGACGATTCGACGACGCCTAGTCAACAATGGATTAAGGGCCAGAAGCCCAAGTAAAAAAGCTTACTTGTATAGTAAACAAAGGGAAAAAAGACTCAATTGGGCAAAAGAACACAAGAATTGGACCAAAGAAGACTGGAAGAATGTAATCTGGAGCGATGAAACAAAAATTTCTATATTTGTATCGGATGGAATAAAGTATGTTAGGAGGAGAACTGGAGAAGACTTGTTACCAGTGTGTACCACCGTCACCATGAAGCACCCTCTCAGCATAATGATATGGGGGTGCATGTCAAGAAGTGGCGTGGGTCGTCTACATATCATTGATGGGACGTTACATGAAAAAAATACAAGGAGACTATCTTGGATCCAAAGTTAAAGCCTTTTATAGCGGATCTGTTTGGAGAAAATAGAGAGATATGCATATTCCAGCAAGACAACGCACCCTGTCATACTGCTAAAAGTGTCTCAAGCTGGTTCGAAGAAAATAATATTATGGTACTTAAGTGGCCTGGTAACAGCCCAGATCTTAATTAGACAGAAAACTTGTGGGCCAGGTTGAAAATCTTTGTATCTTTATACTTTGCTGCTATTGCTTTGTGGCACATTTTAACTAATATAATTAAATAAAATCTCTTATCGAATAAGAGGGCCCTGATTGAAGCTGTAATAAAATCATGATTCAAGGTCATCAATAATGCAGATTTGGAGAAGTTGGTGGACTCAATGCCTCGAAGAATGAAGGCTGTGATAAAAAATAAAGGCTACCCAACTAAATACTAAAGTGATTTATCTTAAACACGTGAATTTTAAATTTTATTGTCATTAACAATTTTCCATAGCTGAGCACAATATTTTTTATATTTTATTCAATGTACAATAATTTTAATAAAATGTGTATTATATCTGAATATTTTATGTATAAATGATAATTCATGCATAACCCACACTATAATAAAGACAAGGCAATAATATTTTTTTAGAAATATTCATTTAGAAATCTAAGAAGGAAGATTTTCTATATAATTTAGTCGAGTAAAAAATAGTTTCCATTTTTTTGGCCACTACTGTATTATATAGGTACAAATTTTTATTTGTTAACCGTTCATCTTAAGTTCATTCTATATGGTCAAACAAAAAAAATATAAACCAAATTTTGAATTAATTGAACTAACATATTTAACAAACCAAATATTTATTTAGAAATAATTGAAATAGCCCACCTAAGTGTTGAAGAATGATAAATTACTGATTTTCAAATAATAAGTACCTGCCAATAAATCTAAAGTTTAAGTTATGGTTTAAGTATTGAATTTAGAATAAAATATGAAATTATGTGAACAAAAAACTGATTTAATAGATAAACATTATTTTTGAAAAATAGTACAATATAATAATTTATAGTACAAGTCATTGAACCAGCCATTGTATGTAGTACAAGTCATTGAACGACTGTTAGTCAAGTAAAGGTTTTTTAAACAACTGCGATCGAGCGCCATTGTTGATTGTTTTGGCAGGGTTGAAATTCATAGTATAATTAGTTGCATGTAACTAGGGAATGCAATCCCGCAGGACGATGTCAATCCAGGTATTTGCGGGACTGAACAATCTTAGTACCGCTGGATCCAGGTATTTGCGGGATCCAGCAGGGTGGACTTAGATATCTTATCAATCGTATAATAAAGACCTAATTAATACCTCGATCTACCAACCTTGTTTTTAGAGTTTTAAATTTATACCTAATCAAACACGTTCTTTGGGACATTTTAAATGGTTTATTAACATACTTACCTTTAGTTAGACATCGGTAAAGTTTGTCATAAATTGGCAAAGAATAAAATGAGACATAAATTTATATTACAAATTAAATTTAAATAATAACGTTCACACGACAAACAATATTTTTGTACAATAAGCATCATAAGTTTAAACATTATTTTGGAAATAGCTTCGTAAAAAAGTTAAAGTATTGTGTCGTCTGATAAACGGCTTCTGATATTGGACACAAGGTAGCCAGTGGCTGAAAAAGCTCGTTCAGATTCCACGCTGGTTGGCACAATAGTCATTTGCGCATTGTAAGTGAATTGAAGGTATGTGCCTTTCCACCGGACTCGAAATAATTCATTTCCTTCTTTATCAAAACCTCAATGTTGCTCATATTGCCAGATCTAGGTTGTTGCGCTGTTGATCTCGAACTCTTCATACTAATCAAAGTAAGTTTGAGTTCGTCTTGAAGTGACATTGGTGCTGCTGCTGCTGCGTATGTCTCCTGATTTGCGAGAGGAGTGTCGTCATCCTAAGGTTCATCAGCGTCAGCAGGAGCAGTGGCTTCTGCGTTGTTACCCATGTCCGTGTACTCTAGCCTTTCGACTATAGTTTTGATTGTCTTGCATATTAAACTTTTTGAAGGTAGACTAAATGTGTCATCAACATTAATAAATTGACTACTGTCTTCTTCGTACTTATATGGATCATGTAAGTATATAATAAAACCGCTGTCAAGTTAGTTCGCCGCTCTGAAATCCGTTTCCTCAACAAATCAACAAAGTGTAACACGTATGAATTACGCTTCTCTGTAATCCCGCCAGTCCAGCGGGATCCCGCAAAATTTTCGACCGAGATTAGTCCCGCAAAATGTCTGCGGGATCTCGGTATTTCGGGATCCCGTTTGGGATTGCATTCCCTACATGTAACACATTACATCCAACTGTTGATAGTATGTGTATAGTAAAAGAATACGTAAAAATCCATGTATTTTATAAATAAAAATAAATAAACGTACCAAACTATGAACCCTAGCATCTAAATTATTGAATATTTTTAAGATATTTTGTTTTTTATATAAAAAATGTATGTCAGGCAAGACTTGTGTGAAGGTCAGTAGGTACTTTTTCCTCTCTCGAATATGTAAACAGCTTGATGGTATGTATGTATGGAGATTAAGTATCAAACTACTGAGATTCCCCGTAAGAAAAGTTCAAGATGCACTGCGATAGTGTATATGTTTTTATAGAAAATTAAATTATCTAGTTGGTTTTTCTGCGTTTTTCAATATTTAAGAAAAATGGGAAATAAAGTCAGTAAAAAACACACAAATTATTATAAAAAATATACATAAATATATGTTTTTAATTTGATGCCAAAAAGAATAGTGTTTGTAATCATTTTTATTGACTCACAAACAGCGAAGTGTATAATTTTATTTTAATATTATATTTATTACGCTGCAGTTTATCAATGTTGGAGATAGTTTTTTCAAGTCAAGTTTGTTCAAAATGCAGAAAAATATCAAAAAACATTAGGTTTCCGTTGATTTAATTCACGTATAAAACTTTTTTAACGCACGTGATATTTATCTTAACTAACATGTAACTTCATCATGTATTAGGGTGTTTTAATAAATCATATTATATTCAATTACTAGATTCAGTGTTTTATGTTCTCTTAATTTCTCCCAAATGTAAAACAAAATGTTTAATTTTGTTTTATAAAAGTCTGTACTTAACATCTATAAAACATATTGTCATATAAAAGGAATATAACAGGTTCATCGACAACTACATATTATGTTTTATAAAAGTTTTTGTTTTTCATTTATAAAACCAACTGTTGATAATAGGTATATAAACGTCACACTAATAATTTTATGTCGTATTGAAGTCATCCATAATACCACTATACAATCGTCTATTAAAGTTTTTTCTAAAACGTTTATAGGCCAATAAGTTGTTTAGATGTTATAATAATACCCTTTTTATGACGATATTGTCTTTTTAAAAATCTTTATACAACTGAAATGTTTTTACGACTTACAGATTTGTTAAGTTAACGTTTCGATTAAGACCATTATGTGATCCTTGTATAATTACGTTGCAAAAACGTTTATTGGACGTTGCAATTAGACTATTTAGTTAGAGGACTTAACCGTCAGATGTACAACGTCTATACGACTAACAGAGTTAGTTAATAACCACTATAAAACTCCTATACGACTAAAAGTCATAGGTATAACTCTTATTTATACGACTTGTTTGCTAGTTGGATTGTCTCTGGGGGAAACATAAAATTAAAATAGTCGCATCATTTCTATCTTCGGCCTTCGTGGCTCAGTTGGTTAGGTATCTGACTACTGATCCAAGGGTCCCAGATTCGATTCCCGGTGGAGATACAGTTTTTAATTGTGTTTTAAGTCTGGCTCTGTGAGACGATTAATACCATAAGCAGATCGTAAGTCTCCAGAATGTGGCAGCTTGTTATTGGTGCATGTTAAATAATTATTTGACATTGTACCTGTTAGTTGCCCGTGAAGCTACATAAAATAAAAAGTTATAATATAATATTATGCTGATTAATTATTTAAATGTTTTATCAAATGACAGAACGAACGCGTATAATATCTGTCAAATGACAAATGTCAACCACGGTAGACGGTGCTGCCAGGACTTAAATTTTTAGATATTATTGGAGAGTTGCACGAAAAAAATATGAATCCTTATGAAGAAGGGGTTGAACTTAACATTGTTTTTACTCCTCACTACCCCAAGGGGATTTATGAATTCGCAATTTTTAAAGTAATTTTTTATTGCAGATTATCAACTAGTATCATGCTGGGATTGCATTCTGAAAGTTTTATCACAAAGTATCTGTGTGTGTGTGTGCTGTGTACTATAATATGCTACGTACGGCGTGTTTATTCTAGATTATCGATTATAGACTAAAGTGCTCATTCGATTATTTTCAAATTTTGCAAATTTGTATATCAAAAACTCGCATAGACCTCATTAGATTTTGAAGGATATCTGAATAGTGGTTTTCATTTTTTTTAACTGTCAAATATTTCAAAGTGACTCCCATGCTCAGGAAACTCGAAATTTGTTATTTTTATTTTCAAATTGCTAAAAGGGCACATCACTTAAATAAAATGTCATTAATAAATATCAATTTTTCATAATAATATATTTAAATAATAAAAGAATTAAACTCACTAATTTCATAAAATTGCCGAAAACTTTCTATAGAAACTTTGAATACTCTATAGTGACTTGTTAGTGAGGAGTTTAGCGTTGGCCACAACCCACTCGTTTTTATTATGATGTTATTTTTTCAGTACCTACATATGTGTTTTTTTATGTTTGTATGTAAAAGGTAATTTATGCCGTTTATTAGTAAATAAATAAACTTGTATCTCAATAATTCTGAATGTTCATCTGCAAATATATTCTTCAATCAAATTCAATGTCGGCATACTTAACTATATATTTTTTGATATCTTCAATCGTATGTCGGAAATTATATCACATTTTATTTCCGTTTTGGAAACATTTTCATCACTAAAATATTCCCATTCGTCCTCCCTTCAAAATCCTCTTGATGCTCTTCAATGCGAATAACGTAAAAAATACGTATTCCACGGACGGCATTTATTACTTGGGTGTCGCAAAGTAAAGTTTGCCTGCACTAGCAGAGTCTGGCTGGTGTTTACCAGAGTTGGGTTAATTTGACACGCGACGGCGGCATTTTAATGAGACGAGAAAAAAAGGAAGAAAATATCGCCGTAAGTAATTGCCAGAGGCGACATTTTGGCGGTCGCGGGTCGCCCGATAGAAAATATATATTTTTTTTAATTTTGATCCATTATGCCCATTGTTTTAATTTCACTCTCTACCTTGCGTGCGTATAAAAAAAACGATTGCCTGCTAGAAAAAAATGCATTCTAATTTCAAACAATACAAATATACTGAAATGAAGAAATGAACACATCAGCACAGGATTTCCTAGTGAGGTGAACATTACATCATCACAATTTCACACACATTATTTAAAATTTGTTTAGTAAAAAGGTTTGATATTGTACCCATAAGTATTAAAATGTATTGATAGAATAAATAAATAAATGAGTACATAGCTTTTCACAAAAATGGTAAAATATGAATAGGGTAAACATATAAAAAAAATGAAAATTATATGTCTTTACTAGATTAGTGATTCGTTAAAATAAATGAAATATTATGCCTTATATAAGTTTGATATTGTATCGAGATGTTTGAGTGAAGGGATGAATTTTATTTCGTTTCGTTTCATTCCGTTCATTTTCATTTTCATGTTATTTTATTTTATTTTATTTAGCTTTTTGGGCAACTAACAGGTGCTATATCAAATAATTATTCAACACGCACCCAGTAACAAGTTGCCACATTTCAGAGACTTACGATATTCTCACAGATCCAGACTGAAAACACAATTAAAAACTGTCTCCACCGGGAATCGAGCCTAGGACCCTTGGATCAGCCGTCAGATACCTAACCAAATGAGCCACGAAGGCCGACAAATTAATGTTACTGTATGAGATATATTGAAGAATGAAAAAGATGGATGGATAGCATAAATTGCGCGTGAATTGGTAGGCGGCGATTCTGCATATTATGGGTGTATGTTGCTACTAGTAGGTTCTTGTCAACATTGTAATATACACAAGTTATAATTATCTACACGATGCGAGCGTATTTACTATTGGAGTATTATTCCCCATAAGAGAAGATATATACTAGAGAGAGAAACACTGTAACCAACACCCCAACACGCCATACCACAGTGTAATAAATAAAAAAAAAACAAAGCGACGAGCAAATATTATGCACAAAATATAAGAAAAGCAACCGACATTGAAAGAGAAGGTAATTTGTAGTTATCAATTTAAGCAAAAACATAGCTTTATGCTGGGATTTGTCAGACGATAAACATTATAATCTCCAAAAATTAGTTACTGGATTCATATTAAACTGACATTTAAGCTGTACCTACCTGTTATTTGTAAAATAAAATATGTAACACATGTATTATTTTAAATGACCTTCTAACTAACTAAATATTCACGTTTATTATTAACAAAATAATGGAAAAAATTACAAGATTGATTGTACAACACTACAAATAACACCTTAACCGGAGTACTAAACATGTGAATATCAAATGTGAGGGATAGTGTCACTTACAAGAAAAAATCAACAAGAATAATCTTGGGCTTATTAATAAACAAATAAACACGAACCAATGATAATAATACGTTGTAAGATTTTGTCTGCTGTCAACGAAACCAAAAGCTGCTGTCAACATGAAATAATCCCATAGATTTACATAACTTAACAAATTAACATGCCTACTATCATTCGAGTCGTCAAGTTTAAAGGGGAGCCTACCCCAGAGAATATGTGGATGGGAGCTAAGTCACAACATGTTCACATCCTGACACACTTTGGATGCTTCTTATATGCGTACACATAATATGACACTGTCGCACAGGGTCCGTGCTATCATATTTCTCAAAGATATCAAATTTCCAGAAAAAAACTATGAAGCAAACAGCGATCTAACCTTTGCACTGTGCGATAGAAAATAATACGATACGCACCTTGCGTAATTTGCATAGAAAATTAAAAGGGCTACGCTAAGATCGGACATCGGACTCCCTGAGGACATCAACCCTATACCTACACTTTTATAATGAAAATCTGAAAGGACTTCGACATTTTTCTATTATCATGGGGGGTTAAGTAGATGGAAAAAAATTAATAAAATGCGAAATTTTATGAGTGCCATCGAAGTACCAGTTAATTGAATGACAATAAGGATTTTTAACAAAGAACTAAATGCAGAATGTAAATGCAGAATTTTGTTTATGCGATTATGTAAATTACCATTAGAGTAGTAATATATTATTATATACGCCTGCCGTGTTGTGCTAGTACCTATATAATATAATATCTATTTATATAAAATTGATGTAAGTATATTTATTTGTATGATTGTATGTGGCCGATGAACTCCTTCACCGACCATCCGATTGCGATGAAACTTACACCGGTGAATGTTTTTGCATTGTAATTTATTTATTTATTCGATTTATCACACAATAAAAAAATTGAAAATGATCTATGTATTTGGTATTGCGATGAAACTTTGGGGATTTGTTCAGAAAATAAACGGGCAGGTTTTGAATGGACGGAAGAACTGAAGAGAAGGCAGAAACTGAAGGGACGGAATTATATTTACAGATTCTAGATGACAACCTTAAAAATAACGTAAAAGATACAGAGGTAAATAATTATAAATAGGCAGAACAACTTCTGCCGGGTTTTACTAGAATATAAATAGGAACATAATATAACAAAACACAATGAGAAAATATTTTCTTTGTTAATAAAATAAGGAAATATTATTTAATTTTCTCAAAATTTTAAATTTGTCTCGTCTAATACCAAATTGACGAGATTATGGTCTGACGATATTAGACGAGTGGCTGGAGACGGATGGATGCGATCAGCCCAAGATAGGGAACTGTGATGGAGATCACAGGGGAAAGCCTTTGTCCATAACTGGACGAAGAAGGGCTGAAGAAGAAGAAGAATAAATAAAAATATTACTAAGTTTAGTTTGTCGATCGACAATTCTTGATAGAACTCCATTGTACGTTTATATGTTATAAAAATATAAAAATACTTGGTTAAAGTTCTATTATATTTATTAGATTATTGACGCGTTTCGTGCAAAGCACATCGTCAGAATAATGCTCTACAAGACTGAGACTAGTGATTATATACAAAATTTACATGACAGGTGTATAAAAATGTTGGTTTTTGAACGGTTGAAAAGAAGTTATATCATGCAAATGAATCTATACAAATCTACGTTTTAATACAATGCTATAGATTCATTTGCATGATATAACTTCTTTTCAACCGTTCAAAAACCAACATTTTTATACACCTGTCATGTAAATTTTGTATATAACCACTAGTCTCAGTCTTGTAGAGCATTATTCTGACGATGTGCTTTGCACGAAACGCGTCAATAATCCAATAAATATAATAGAACTTTAACCAAGTATTTTTATATTTTTATAACATATCAAATAAAAATATTAATATATTTGAGTTGTATGTAAATATTAAAATATTCTAATCACATTTTCCATGACATTAATGCATATCGAATAAAATCCCACATAGATAAAAGTATTAATTGATAAAAAAGGTACCTAAAAGAGGGTAACGGTTTCCATTATGTATAAAAGGAAATGTTGTTCACAAGTAATTAAACGAAGGAAGGTGTAGGTAGTGGTAGGAAAGTTTGGTAGAAAGTTGTATATGTATTATAATGGACTTTTAGGGGAAAATTGGTAACGACATTCACTCGTATTAAAGGATTACAATTTTCTTAAGTTACACACAAGCACACGCATGACAAACAAACTTATTCTATTTATACCTGATAAATTTACACGTTCTTACCAAGGGATACACATCATAATTTGAAAATTTATTTATTTAAATCAACCTCGATAAATTTTCAACACGAATAGTTTGTATTGACAAACTTTTAACATCTTAATAAAGACGAAGTTGGGATATTATAGTGCCTTGAGCTCCTGGCATAATATCCTCTCTTCTTTAATATCCCAACATCGACTCTATTGAGATGTTAAAAGTTTGATAGTAAAAAATATAATTTGACTCCCGACAGGGAAAAAAATCCAATGTTTGCATATATGCAATTAAAAAAATATTCGATTCACATACACATTGGTACAAGAAGGTAAAACAAATCAAAAATGAAATAATATTTCTGGCGCAGTTCAGGGGTGACATTTGTGCGAGATACCGACACCTCATTTATATGGACTGTTGCTTTCATTGTTTACGAATAAACCAATTTCTCAATAGATGGCATTACAAAAAGGTTTCTTCGTTACTTCGTTACTTCATGGCAATAGAAATAATGTCTTATTTTCAGGTGATTGTTACATATTATTCAAATATATAGAACTTTCAAAAATTACATTGATAAGGGAACTCAATAAGAAGGTATAATTGGTGAACGTTGCGCAAGCGCATATAGTGATCACGTAAACCATCCGAAGCCCTGTAGGTGCCTTGAGCTTCTGGTTCTTCTATAATATCCCAACTTTGTCTCTATTGAGATGTTAAAAGTTTGTCAATAAAAATATCATGACTCCCGATAGGGAAAAAATGCAATGTTTGCGTATATGCAATTAAAAAATATTAAGAGTTTTTATTTATATTCTTAAGGCGATTTACGATAGGTAGGTAAATTCACTACAACTGTCGATTTGTTCAAGAGAATTTTTTTTTCTTCTTCTATCGTGTCAGCAATGCATTTAAATAATCTTCCTAACAACGTCAAAAGCACAATAATTGTCCACCATCCATAAGATCGTGCAGGTGGTGGTTAACAGATTGACAAATTTTGAAGCCAAGATCCAGAAAATTTTATATGGCTAGGTCGATATTTTTCATGGTTTTTCAACTTTGAAGTCAAAAAACACCAACTTAGATGCTTCGTAGCATCATGCTATATACATGGATGTACTCAGAATTCGAAGTAGAACATTTTGTGTGTATGTGTCCCTTATAACTTTTGATCTGCTTGATGCACAAAGCTCAAAAATACAGGTAATCTTAGGCTAACAAAAATAATAATATAATCATACCGAGATAAAAAATATAATATCAGTTTTTGAGTGTTTACTTCACAATCATAAATATGTTGGGATAGCCTAACAAATTAAAAAAATAGAATTTATACATAAAAAGGAAATTCACTTATCGGGAGATTTCGATGTTCACTAAAAAATAGTTTTAAAAATAAGGGTGGCAGTGTGTTTAACATTAGATGAATCACAAATAAACCGTCCACAGGTTAATAAAGTGAACTCTAGCAAATGTCATATAATATATTATGTTATCTTAAATTTGAAGTTTTAATCAAATAAATTTATAATTGAGTTAAGTTTTAATCTTTTGTAAATTTATTAGTTTTTTAGATAGGCTTTCAAGCCGTGAATGTGAAAGAAGTGAATAAATTAATATATTTCCAATTCGAATCCAAAAAATGATTGAAAAATATATAAATGATCGACGATGTTTTTATTTTGTAGAATTTCGTTATAAATTATGTCTATAATTAAAAGTAAACCACTTTTTGATTCTACGTGAATTGATTCATGTAGAATCAAAAAGTGGTTTACGTTTAATTATTTATAGACATCATGAAAAATATATCTTTAATATTCCTTTAGTCTCGTACATATGTCGTATTGGCCAGGAATAACACAAGTTTACGAACTAAAAACCTTCTTCTCTCCCTATACTCTATAGGTACTACTTACATGTCTTAAGGAACATATCAAATGTCTTAAATACATTTCTTCACTACTACACCACGGGGGATATCATAAATAAATTATTTATTTATTTTATTTATTTATAATAAACATGACATTTTACATACAGAGTTTTGACAACAGTAATAAAGGTACATATATAAAAAAAGATTAAATGCTATACATATTTCAGACAGAGACAATGGAAAGGTACACATACACATCCAAACCATTGACACTCTCTTGCGCTTTGCTGTCAATTAGCGATTTTGCTCTCCAATATGCTAGGGATAATCCCTGTGTTATATTGGATGCAGTCTTTGGTTTTGTAAATTAAACAACATTATTTTAAAGTGGATTCAGCACAATTGTTCATACACTACCTAACATACATCCACAGGCACTCTCCATACTCACGTAATATACTGGATCATAAACATACTCACACACATCACACATATACACACACACATACAGTAAACAAAAAGCAAGTCATAAGAAATGAGAAAAATGTTATTGTGGTGGATTTGATTCAATGATCCATAAGGTTATTTCTCTTTTGAACCTTTGGTAGTGATTGATATTTTTAATAGAATCTGGGATGGTATTGTAAACACTGGGAGCTTGATATGAATAGTGTCGCTGAGCAAGGCTAGTGTTTGGATGAGGGATATGGTAATTTAAGTGAGATGACGTACGTGTAAATCTTGTTTGTTGTGTTCGTGTTTTATCGGTGTCTTTAAATGTGAAGTAGCAAATAAGGCATTTAGTGTAGAGCTGATGTAGAGTTAAGACTTTGAAGTTTTCAAAAAGGTTTCGAGTAGGGAATCTTATAGGGCGGGACAAAATAATTTTGATCACAAGTTTTTGACTCTTATAAAGAGAATCTAATATCGAATTTGCGCAGTTGCCCCAAATAAGAATGCCGTAAGTAATGATGGATTGACAGAGTGCGTAGTAAATAGTTTTGATAGTTTGATGGTCGACAATATTTCTTATACTCCTGAAGATATATACTAACTGACGTGTTCTTTTAGTGACATGTTCTATATGTTTATCCCATCTAAGTGATGAGTCTATGGTTACTCCTAAACATTTGATAGAATCTGCTCTCTCCAGAGGTAAACAGTTATCACCTGAGATATTCTCATATTGCGTGTTGTAAATAATTAAATCTCGTGTTAAAATTACATTTAACATTTAAAAATGGACATACATACGGAGGGACAGTTATAGTAATATTAATAAAGGGACTTTAACAAAAGTTGTATGTATTACTTCCGCAGTGAAATGACATGCCAATGTTAAGGAACAGTAAAACAAAGGTAGATACCAACCAACCATATTATCAAACATGATGTATGCACAACATGTTATCATCTACATCAAGATAACTAACTATTAATATTGTCAAATATGGCGCACGATCACGATACGTATTAAAAAAATAATTTAATTAATTACTGTCATCATGCGTGACATTCGGTTTTCTTTAAAAGCAAAGAAGGCACTAAAAAACAAGAGAATAATAAAATATACAGAACTATTCAATGCTGATGCCGATTTATCATATAAATGCGAATGGGGAACATTTCAACAAAATCAAGCGTCTTCGTAGTGTGCATATCCAATTAAACTTTGAATTAATTATGACAGTAAAAATAATCTATTCGGATGAAATTTCACACAAAATCAATGAAAATATATATATTTATTTGGAAAAAACTAGCAGCTTCAATAATATTACAAAACGAGTGGGTTGTGGCCAACACTAAACTCTCAGTGTGTAAATTTTTCTTCTTGAAAGATTGACAATCCCTAAATGCATTATTATGAAGTACAATTCTATTAGATTCCTAAACAAATATTCGATTCCCTGAGGGCAAAAGTTTTCTTAATACAACATACACACAAACTCATAAAAAGCACTCTCTACATGAATCCTGTTGAGAAATTATGCATACATGCATACATACCATCACGCCATGTCCCTCACGGGGTAGGTAGAGAGAATCGAACGCCACTTACTTCTATAGAGGATGTGATGGTATTGGGAGGAAGTTTATTTAATTAAGAATATATTATAACATATCAGAAAGGTTGCGATTTTAAGTACGTGTTCAAATTACTTCCCAATAACATACACCACAATATATAAGATATTTCAATTTAATAATCAGTTAATTTAGTTTAAATAGAAAGAATACTTGAGTGATGAAAGGCTTCATAATAAAAGAGGACTTACTTGAATTACATATATTTTTAGTTTAAATTAATTACAAATATAACACTCGATAAATTTGCAATATCACACTTAATGTTATTTTTTCTTAAAGTTTGACAATCCATGAATGCACTTTTTAAGAGTGTATTTCTATTGTATCAAAAATTCAAACACAAAAATAAGAAAATCTTAATTTTCTAGACAGTGAGTGCGTTCTTAAAATTTTAACAGAATAAATCACAGAAAAACAATGAACCGTTGTCTATAGAAAACTAATCAGCTCTAAGTTAATATACTACACACATATGGTATCAATATGAAGTTCATCGGCCTTTTAGTTTGGGCTGTACAGAGGACACAAATTTTCATATTTGTGTACGGCATACACACAAAAACATCATGACGAAACTCAAAGTATGAACTCTCTACATGATACCCATTGAGAAATTGATGTTAAAAATATGCTTAAAAATTGTGAATCATGACTTTCCACTATTCCATAGTAGTGGAGAGTAAAAATATACATTTAAAAAAGGTAGGGGAATTATAGAGAAGCCATTAAGTGGATTCTACATATATATATATATATATATATATATATATATATATATATATATATATATATATATATATATATATATATATATATATATATATATATATATATATATATATATATATATATATATATATATATATATATATATATATATATATATATATATATATATATATATATATATATATATATATATATATATATATATATATATATATATATATATATATATATATATATATATATATATATATATATATATATATATATATATATATATATATATATATATATATATATATATATATATATATATATATATAAATAACGCGATCTCATAAGGAACATCTTCATCTATTTAGCGGAAGGACAAACTCCCGGCATCGGCTTACAGCAAATTTTATTTTTCCATATTACCTACTTATTACACAAATTCAACTCGCTTTTCTTACAAAAACTGTGATTTTAATGAAATCTCCGGTTATCAGTTGGCAAGAAGCTCGCCATAGTACATTTTGATATGCATATTAGTACATTACAAAATGTTGACTTCAAGATCCAAACAAACAAATTTATTATAAGCAATAATAATACTGTGTCACGTTTATTAAATAATGCATATACCTACACACCTACATATAATTCAAATCAGATAAATGCCACCCAGATAGGTACACATGTACCATTTCATCAACATCATTCTGTTTGAATCTTATCATTTATTGATTTAGAATGGTCTAAGTGGGATATACAACACCGTGGATGATACATAAGTCACTAGATTTATTCCACGAAAGAAACTGATTTGATTCAAGAAAAACAGCGATGATTGATAATGTTTTTATGATTAATTGATATAGGATCAAGGACCATATAAAATAAGTTAACGATGACATCGAACCAAGACGTAAGCAAGGCTAGGTTTAAGATTTCCTACATGAAATCTCGGCGTCACTACGCAAAACGTGCAAAAAAATATGCATGGTATTGGTGACAATTATTCACACTGTAAATACAGCCGAATGGCAAATCGAAAACAATCAATAATTTTTGAGAAAAGCAGCACCAAAGCAATTTTGAAACAAGGTGCAAAAATATTATTTCTGTTCCAATACAACTAAATTGTAAAAAGTGCCAGCTAAAATAATCAATGATATAATATAAATGTACGAAGGAATCGATCTAAGAAACATATATATGATGGATGAATCGATTCGTACAACGTATTACAATAAAATGTAATAAAAAGTTTTGTATGATAAATCGATTAATTACGGTGAAGACACATCGTAATGATACGGCTGTGGATGTATCTTCTGTGAACATGATGAATGGATGAACTTTGGACAGAGTAATGAAACTTGTATATTATATAGTTGTGTGGTGAGAAAATCAACAAGATGCGTTTAAATCAATAGAAATATTACCGATAAAATTATTTATATACACGTTCGTCCAAGTTGTGTGTTTATCTATAGCACACAACAATATTTTACCTGAGAGATAAAACATTCGAAAGAATAGTTATTCAGCGGTTATAATGTACATATT
This sequence comes from Molanna angustata, assembly GCA_963576475.1. Classification (NCBI taxonomy): domain Eukaryota; kingdom Metazoa; phylum Arthropoda; class Insecta; order Trichoptera; family Molannidae; genus Molanna; species Molanna angustata. The sequence goes on from OY754965.1 coordinate 33,261,947, forward strand.
ATATTATATTATATTATATGGACTGAAGTTACACTCCTTTCAGTAATCTCCAGAATTACTTTTTCTTTATAAAACTAAAATACATGGTCATAAAACTGAAGGATGCACTGCAAATGAGCAGAAGATATCCAATTCAAATATGGCACAATCATTTAAACAATAGAGAAACGATCATGAGAGAGTTGATGATTAAACGAAGGCGTAAATTATAAAATGCAAACTGGATAACGAAGTTTATTATTTTATTGCATCGTTAAAATGCGTGAGAATATATTATATGAACTGTTTTTTTATCTCTCGATTTTCAATATTCGTTTACAGTGGAACGACTCGATTCTGAAAACGGAATTGGGTTTTTGGAAGTCATCCACCCGTGCTCATACGTATTATTTACACGAACAACTGTTCGCTTTGACAGTCTGAAATTACTAATAAACATCTGGATACATAACATAACATTATCATATTCCGAATGAAACCAAAGTTCTACATAAATAACACAATAAATACTTAGTTATGTTTAAATATAAATTGAATTTCGTTGGTTAATTCTGTCGACTTTTTTTATTAAATAAACATTATAAGAATTCAAATTTTCAATTTATTTTCAACTCAAGGCATACAAAAATTCCAGTAAACAACAAAAACACTGTTTTTTTTATAATATGAGAAAGCAGAGGTTATCACTGTTTGTTTTTGTGATGTAACTATAAAATACACAATTCGCTTTTTCAATTTTTAGCTATTTTTTCAGGTAGCATATTAACAAAACCTACCAATTGGGTTTCGAATTCAATAATTAATTAATTGGTCGTGACTCGTGACCACGTACTATCCTTTGTAGCTGGTAAAAAAATCATTCAGGGTACCTACAATTTTTAACATACTACTTTTTTTATTGGCGTTCTGTAGTTTATACATATAATAATTCAAATTGAGCCTTGGCCTCCGTTAACTTTTGCCTTCATCCCATCTTGTCCTCTACTGCCACTTTCCAGCTCCTTTCCTGGAGAAGCTAAGCCGCATCCTTTCTGACCTCATCTTCCATACGCAGCCTTGGTCTTCCTACCCTTCTTTTCCCACCAGTGTGTCCAGTCACGATTCGTTTCGGCACCCGTGAGGTTGGCATTCGTTGTATAATATGTCCAGCCCATCTCAGCCTAAGTAATTTCATGTGCGTTGAGATACTTGATACATTACAACATTGTACGTTGTGATCTATCACAGAACTACAACACGATAATTACACAAATATCAATTTCAGTATTGTACGTTGTGATCTATCACAGAACTACAACACGATAATTACACAAATATCAATTTCAGTATTGTACGTTGTGATCTATCACAGAACTACAACACGATAATTACACAAATATCAATTAAAGTATTGTACGTTGTGATCTATCACAGAACTACAACACGATAATTACACAAATATCAATTAAAGTATTGTACGTTGTGATCTATCACAGAACTACAACACGATAATTACACAAATATCAATTATTAAGATACAAATATCTTGACTGTGCATAACTGCGATCGCCATATCGTTAATACACACTAACTTCTCCAAGTTACCAATGACATTTTATAAATATCTATCCAAGAAAATTACACTCATCGAGCATTTGTATCATCAGTGCATCATATAACTGTAAACATGAAATATAAATATATTCAAAAGTATGATTTACATGATAGGTACAACATGTACATCATATTACTGTAACCGATCTTGAGTTTATACAAACAAAGTCACCGAGCACAAACAATCTCATTAGATCATATCGCATCTTGGTATAGGTATATATGCATATTGTATATATGTATGAACATCGACAGGGTTGGCTCCACTGCGTCATTGTTACTATCAATCATAACGATTTTATTTTAAAATTTTAACCAGGAGTATAGGTTTTTATATACACAGAAATAAATTCTCTTGAACAAATAGAGAGTTGGACAAGGAAGAACCCCAATTGCATTACTTCGTAAATTACAGTTCCAGGAGAGTAATATCGAGAACCTTATAGAATGACGGTATACGTTATCATGTAAAAAACCGACAAAATGAATATGTGTCAAGATATAAAAAGGTGGCGTTCGTTTTTCTCTGCTTACCCTATGAGGGACATGACGTGACGGTATGTAGTAATAATATTATCTTTCACACAATTCGCCTATACAATAATAAGTATTATACAAATTGCAGACGCCTTTGCAAATTAAAGAGTTTGATGATTTTTTTTCTCATGAGTCCTATCATCAGAAATCGATGAAAATAATATGTGTGATCACCTCTGAAGCACTCCCTTCCTTTTAAAATCATCAAAGTCGTATAATATGGTAAAGAATTACTATCGCTGAAGTAAAAAAATTATGTTTGATGAGTTTCTCGTGGATCCCATTATCAGATAATGACCAAAGTGAAATCGAACCAATCGGAAGATACCTCCTTTCTAATGAAAAAATCATCGAAATCAAACAACGCAGATAAAAGCTATCGTTGAACATACATACGTTTTTGGAAATCAGTTAAAAATTAGCGATTAAATCGACAATCCACAACTCAAAGATTTAAAATTTCAATGTATATTACCTATATTATTATTTTCAATTATGATTGCCTCATTCCAAATTCGGATTGGATTATCAAAATAATGCCGTTGATAAGGACTAGCATGTTTGACTATCAATACTTTTGTATGGTAAGTATATCTTTTTTTTTTAGTAAGGCAGCCAGTCCCTATACAGGACTATTTGTGCCCAAGACGTTGATCAATGTGTATATGCAGTCAATAGTACAACTCCAGTGAGTGTGAAAAATAATTAGATAATGTGGAGGATTACAGTATAACTATATTTTTCTGTATGAACTTATGAAGCAGTTTATAAATAGTATATCTTGTAATTATGAAATTTGTAGTTGATATGTAACATTGCAGTTGCATTAGTCGACAATACTCAATTAACAAGTCATTAAATTATCCGAGTTCATCCCTGGAAGTACGTGGAATAGCGAACCGTCGTTTATTAAATTAAACAATTAAATACAAACACCTCTAGACAAAGAACGGTTGGTTACCAAACACTGAGTAAAGTTTACACTTCAGACGATGACGAGTGCCTGAGTTGGTACCTCCTCTCCTTTACTCGACATACATATTTCTAAGGAGAGTTGACACCGACACTACATACACGTGCGTTAAAACCAGTCGGTAAAATTTATTTATCGGGCGACGTAATATTGATAATAAACTATTTTTTTTTCAACGAAAATAAATAATTCGACACAGGATTCTTCAGACGAAGCCCCAAGGTATCCGTAGGGTTAACAGATCCAAACTTCTACGGTCGGTTGGAGTACTAAAACACGATTAGCATCAAAAACTGGAGGACAGCATGTCAGGATAGAGGGAGATGGCGACGAATGCTAGAGGAGGCCATAATGAGTTGTCATTCATTGTTTATTGGTTGAAATAGATATATTACTTATGAGAAATTACTGAAAACGGGCAGGACCTTACTATTTTGCCTACTATACACATATGAAACGAGGCAACTCTTAAAGAGGTATCCGGGTCTCTTGTTACTATCGCCGAAGGAATGGCGGAGGGCAGAAACAATAGTACAGAGGCCGCCCTAGAGACAGTTATATGGACCAGGTGATCAGTGATGTGCGCTGTGGCAGTTACCAAGAGATGAAGAGGCTGGCGGACAACAGAGATATGTGGAAAGATGGAGTGCTTGGTGCAAACCAATCTTGGATTGTAAACATGAATAAGACATGATGTAGGTATGTATTCATTACATAGAAACAACTCGATAGAGAAACTCATAAACAATGTAAGTGCAAAAAAACCCTTGTATACAGAAATGTCTTATGTGACGACATCGTGAAAGGATTGAGGAAAAGCTCGCAAATTTCGCTAAGGCAAGAAATATCGATGAATATCCTAACGTACGCTTTGGTCAACTTTCGCTTTAGTTATATTCGTTTAAGAAACATCAATTACTATTAAAATTATTTTGGACAAGTTGCGCTGGCATAATTTATTGTGGTTTAAACATTTACAGATGGTGATGGAATTATCAACGCATATCATCATAAAAATATGTCGGTCAAATGAAAAGTAGAAAATTGTATACAAAACGGAAAACTGCTACGAGAAAATAACGTAATACGTGTAAACTGTAAATGCCACCGTAGATTAAAAACAAACAAACATTAAAATTGAATAATCTCAACCCACACAGAGTTTTCCATACATAGTATTATTTATCACCGCGCGATAAGAACACGAACCTAAGAGGAAGGTATAATCTATTAGGTGGCACCCAAATAAACATCCAACATGGCGACAAGAAACTAAAACGTTGTACACACGTTTGGTCTATCTATTTCTTGAGATAAAAATACCTATAACGGCAATAATAAATTCCAACAACGGCGATCAAGGATAACAAAAAATAAGGTTGCCACACACATACGCACAACAATCCCACCATGTACCGCGTTGTTAAATAAAGTATTTCGAATTTCATAGATAAAGAACTAGCACTAAGTATACTGTAGGCACACAGAGTAAACAAATACAAACATACATACCATCAAGCCATGACCCTCGCGGGGTAGGCAGAGAGAATCGAACGCCACATTTCTCGCCTCGTCCACATTTATGCATCGTCTCATACATGTTCGTGTGTCGCTCACACTTTTAACATTTCCGTCTTTCAGAATATCGTTCACATGCTCGTGCCATCCCTTTCTTCGGCGTCCACGACCTCTTATTCCATTCCTGTCCACACTGTATATTTTCTGCGTCAGTAAACAAATATTAACAACATATTTATTGCAGAGGAAACCAAATCGGTGGTATACCTCATACTTATCGATAAAAATATTTTTTTATCAATACATAAGGATGATGCAGTAAAGTGGACACACCAGTAGGTAAGTAGATACTTCCTTATATCTCCTTGTACTGCTTACTGCCGATTCAGTAAATTTGCCACTCTCTCTAGTACATGTGAGAGAACAAACTTTTGCTTCCCCTTTGCTCTCATGACTGAGGATGGCGGCTACACTTGGTCACTCGTCGAATGATCTGCCTCCATATAGGGTGGTCTTGGGCAGATCGAAGGGCTTTCTTGATTGAAGATCCTGTAGAGGACTGTAGGGGAGGGGGATCCCCGTCGTTACTTGACCGAAGTTTGATTGGCGGGCTCCCTCGGCAAGCGTTGGACTCTTATGAGTAGTGATATGAAATATGGTTGGTTAATAGTCCTTGTGTTCTAGTCCGTCGGAGATGAACAGGACAATCGTCCTAAAATATTCGCAAATGGAGTGGAGTTATAGACTGTGCAAATCCTCTTGAGCGGACTTGGACTGACCAATATCCAAAATCGGAATTGAAAAAACAAGATTAAATCAAATAAGTTTTATATATTGCCAACCCTGGACCCATGATATTAACCCAAGATCCATAAATCAAATGAATTATTGAAAGTGGTCATAAATAAAAAGAAGTAAAAACGAAAACCATCATAATGAACAATGAAAGGTAAAAATCTGCAAAAAGCGTAGGTAATAAAAATACGAAACGTTTCAAGAATCCATTCTTTGGTATGGGATAGTATTGTTCATGTTTTGCCGGAGTTGTCCGTTGTTCATTGTTTGTAGGATGAATATTACATACATTTCATGATGCACTTCTTTATAAAAACATAACAATTTAGAGAACCGTTTCCGTTTCAATGGAATTCACTTTATACAACTACAACAATGGCTACTAAATATCTTATATATTTATTATTTAAAATTAATAAAAGCACCTACTTATATGTATATATAACAAGATCCTTATACTCATATTTTGTTTTGACGAGTTATCTTCATATTAAGACATTTTTTTAAATATATACACAATCTACCTCAAGCCACATATTTTCATTCCGGTAATAGAATCTTTATTTCATACCTATTTTACTAATATCCATAATTTATAACTTACCGTTTACAAAATAAAGTTAATTTTAACTAAAATAAAACAGCAAACGGATGATTTTTCACTAAAATTGAAACATAAAATTATTGAAAGTTGTCTAAAGTCTATCTATTCATTTTTTAATATTTTTTGGAAAATTTGGGCTATATTCTCAACTGGCCTGATGATTTCGACTTTGAACCTCATTTTATTGTATTGGTTTAAAACATGGATGGATTACCATAATAATATAAATGAGTAGACACTAAATATAAACTAACGTAAACATTGTGTACTAATAATAATAAACAGAATTATAATAAGAAGGTATTTAAAGCTAACAATTAATGAACAAGCTGCCTCGAAGAATAATATTATTACGAGGTAATAATTGGCCTGAAATCGGTAATTCCCACTTAGGTCTGAGTGCACTTCAATATTGGTCTAGCTATTATAGTTTCATGTCCTTAAGTAATTAACACTAAAATTACCACCGAAGGATAGGTTTGGGTTATAAACATCTATAGACAGAGAGGTAAGTTAAGTAAGTACCCATAATTTCAGTTTCAAATATATCCCACTTTCTACACAATGGTCTTATGTAGATAGATATATCTACCTACATATATATAATTGGTGTAGGCACGTAGGTAGCTACTTGAAATTGATACCTGGGTATCGAGGGAATGAACATGTGCAGTATTTAATTGGTGCTCCGGACAGGGACGCACGGTATAGTATCGTGTACAGTACCATAACAGTGCCCCGTGGCATCGTTCCTACAAATATACCCACCTACAGCATTAGCTTACACGTTCATAACACGACATTCGATCTCACTAGTGACATAAACGAAATCACACGTAATTCACTACGGGAATTTAAAACATAAACTGAAAGATGAGCGATAATTTTGGAATAAAGTGAGTTGTCATTGGTCGTCAATAATTTTCATTTATTCAATATAAACAAATACATTGCACATTAGGCAATCAATTCCAACCAACCAGATTAAGAAGTGTGACAACATTATATATTTACAACAGCAAAAGATTGATAGCGAAAAACATAAGAAAGAGATAAATATGATAAATACATTAGGTACACTAAAATAAAAAAAAACATTACATATCAATACAAGTGGGTTGTAGGTAAAACTAAACTCTCCACACCATAGGAAGTGTGATTTTTTTTCTTCTTGAAAGGTTGACAATCTCTTAATACATTTTTATGAAGTACATTTCTATTAGATTCTTGAACAAATATAAGATTCCCAGAGGACAAAAGTTTTCACAATACACCATACACATAAAAACATTGTGACGAAACTCATAGTATGCACTTTCTACATGATACCTGTTGAGAAATTTAAGAAAAATTGCATTACTAGCAAGATGAGCATGTATAGGACAGTGTATCAATGTTGATGAGGCGATGTATGTGTCAAGATAGAAGAATGAGGTGTTCGGTTCTCACAGCCTACCCTTTGAGGAAGATAGAAGTGGAGAGTAAAAAAATAGACTTGTCTATAGAGACACATACAATAACAATATGAAGTTGATCACTCAATTTTCCCTTACAGAAGCTATTTTACTTCTATCCATTTTTCATACAAATATGAAATTTATTTCACATTGATCAGTTGAAAAAACACTGATTAGTTGGAAGAAATTGCCATACGGCAATAAACTCGTCACTTGCGCAGGTTGCAAGGAATTGTTCATTATTATTATTATTATTATTGATATGGCCAGACCATAGATTTTTTTCTTAAAATTTTGACAATCCTTGAATGCATTTTTGATGAGACCATGACAGCATTTTGAAAATTTGAATAGATGAAATCATTGAGAAGAAATTAACGAATATCTATGGAAAACTAATCAGCTCTAAGTTTATAGACTTAGAGCTTAGTGAGTTAGACGACGCAATATCCAGACTTGGGATATTGCACTCATACTGAATGTACATCTAACGACGAGCTGATTCTGTGTTATGGATAGGGATGGATAGTTATAATCTGATACACATGACGAACACTATTAGAATACCTTTTAAATAAGACAATATCAGTCCAGAAAAAATAACTTATAACCTCCAAATAAGCTGAAGTTATTACATGCATATAAAAAATTGAGTAACTATACAATTTTTTATTTCGGTAGATAGAAATAACATAGGTATATGCTGGCAGGAAAAAATTAAATGTATACGGTATTCCAAATTATTTTAAATAAAAAAAAATGTGTATTAATAATTCTTTCCATCCATTTCTGATTATTTTTATTTACTTATTTTTCCAATATGTTCTGTAAAATTTAATTTTATGTTGATGAAAGTTTCCAATTGGAAATAACCAATATGTACCCAGGCGAGAGCGGACCGAGGATCAAAACCATATATCACATCAAATCCTTGTTCAGAGCTAAATACGAAATGCTGAGTTGCTCATATCAAGAAAGCACAAATGCACCCGGTTATCAAAAATGCTCGAAATTTATTTAAATATCTACAAAATATTACTCTCTTTGGCACTTTTGGAACTATGCCAGCTAGGTTTCTGAGTTCCCCAGACTATTCTAGTATTATTTGCGTTGTACATAGTTCAGCATAAAGAACGTGTTTGGTATTCTAAAAAAGGAATAATGATTATAATAGCAGCTTGCTGTACAAAAATAAGTGTAAAGTACCCTATACAAAATTAAATTACGATGAGAATTAGGTAGGTATTTACTTAAACAAAAAAAAAATATGAGTACAAATAAAGAATGGATTCAGAGTAGGTAATGCATTTGTTTATACTTCAAAATTTGATAGGCGTGATATTTCAAAATCAACCATCTCGGAGCATTTCGGATATAAAAATATAATTCTATATTTACTTAAATACAAAATAAGCAAATAATACAAATGTCTTTTAAAACTAATAATAAAAAATTGAATCTTAAAACTTCGAATCACGGTGAGTTAATAAACAGTAGATCTTTATTTGTAATAAACCTAATTTACATAAAAAATTAGCAAACATTATGTTAAAATTGTTATCAACGCGTTGGCCATCACGTATTAAAATTTACCCAAAAAATCACGTCTATTTTGCGAACTCTATTTTCATTCTTGCTCATTTTTCATTCATAACAATGAGTTGTCTACTATTTGACAAGAATATAATAACCTAATCTACTTGTCAGATGTATGATGAATTTCCATCACACAGGAAATCTGCCACGCCAATTTTAGTCTCGTATTGATAATAATGGTTTTCTAGCAGGTGTGAAAAAAAAGAAAAGAAAATTCAAAAAAGCCCAAGTTACAAGAAGAACTTCAAAATCTCTCAATGCACAAAATCGACATTCGACACAGGATGCGCAACAGACACGAATACGGAACGATGAAACAAGTATACAAAAGAGAAAAGAGAATGAGGGATTCATAGTGACATTTGTTAGAAAAGAATTTCGGGATATGATCAACAGCACAGAATTTGAAGAGTAAGTTGTAACAAAAAATTAAAAATCAAATAAGATTGATTTTATATAGGATGACACATCCTTTGGATGGTTCGAATTAACCAATTTCGTTCACATTTAGCACGAACATTTGTTTATTTCATGAGACACACGAGGATGAACCTATATACATATGTATTTGAGATTCTAGAATATTATTTCTTCATTAATTCACAAACTACTTTTTTAATAATTCTATTCTTTCAAACACAGAACTAAACTTTATATATTTTTCAAAATATTTAATAAATTAATCTAGTATTGGACAAAAGCCTCCCGCTTTGACTTCCACTGGTCTCATTCCTGTGCCATCCTCCACCATTCTGGACCCGCCATTTTTTCGATGTCATTAGACCATAATATGGTCTGGGGCCTTCCCACGTTTCTGTATCTTGTTCTTGGCCTCCAGTCCATCACAACCTTTGCCCATATAGTCACACATCCGTCATATATGACTCGCCCAATTCCACATTGACTCCGATATTCGTTTGCCCACATCCGCTACTCTTATGTTCTCCCTAATCCATTCATTAGTTTTGCGGTCCTTTGGCGAGATATTCAACATTCTGCTTTCCATTGCTCTTTGTGTCACCCTAAGCTTTTCCATCATTCTCTTAGTCAAAGCGGATATTTCAAAGCCGTAAGTGAGCACAATGAGTACCCAAGAATCAAAAACTTTTTTTGTTGAGTGGATTGGGATATTTGTAGATATCAGAATATTCGATTATTTGCTAAACGTGGCCCATCGTATATCGAGGATATTTTCATAAATTAAATATATTATAAAAAGTTAGAAATAAATTATATAAGAATTAATATTATAAGTAACAATATTTAAAACTTGTTTTTTTTTTCAGCACCGTAGGAAAATTGAAGGAAAGTGTCAAGTTAAAAAAAGTAAGCACATTTTTTTATACATGTTTTTTTCTTCTGTTTTTAGCAATTATATATTTCTTAATACATAAATAATTCAACTGCGTAATTAATTATTCTATAAGAATGGTGATTGAAATATTAATGTTGAAGAAAATAAATCTAGATGATAAAAAATGGTTATATAAAATAGATTATCTACCGAAATAAATAGTAATTAATAAAAATTTCAAAAATTTCGCGAAAGAAAATAATTTGCTTTAAATGATCGGAAATATTAAAGTATACTTACATCAAGGTCATTTCATTCATTATTAGACACGAGGGCATTGTAAATAATACATATACAGTCTCAGATTTTCATTAAAAGATGTAAGCGTCAAATATGATTTCGCATCTCATAAGCTTTTATTATTATTATTTTTTTAATTAAAATGAATATGTCCTTGTTAAACAAGTACATATACATCTTCCTACGTTCCCTAAAATAAGCAAATAAATGCTTGTATATTAAATTGTCAATAAATCAGTGTCAGTAATTGCTGGTAATTGATAGGAATAAAAATTATTTAGGTACCTACCTACTTCCTTGCCAAAAAATCATATTAAAAAATAAGTACTTTTTTTCAGTATCGTGATCCCAACTGCCAATAAACGTCGACTGAATAAATTGAATGGAAGAATTGATTAATTAAAAATTGAACACTGACAATAAAAAGATATCCCACGAACATGTGTGCAAAATTATTCATCGTAATGATCAGATACTCATTTCATAACTTAATAAAACGTTAATAAAATATACTATACACAATACACATACAAGTAACCACATAATATTGAATTGTTAATACGCACGTGTTACCAACACATAACTTATTTATATCGGTAAAAACTTTAGTGGTAAAAAAGTTACCTATGTATGTATACTATGTATGTTCGTACTAATTCGCATACTATGAGTGAATTATTATGACTAATACAATACCCGCAATTATTTCACGCTGCCTACTAATTGAAAGGTTATAATGACCTGAAAAATGTTTTCGGTTCTGAATAAGCGAGTACATTGATTGAGAGTATAGGGAAAACTGGATTCAGTAATACGGCGGATCCGGCATCATAAGACGTCTACCGGATCCGGCACCCATTGGACTAGGTATCTATATATTGTAGCAGAAAGGGATTTCTCGATACTGATTTATTTTTATTTTCATGTACTGTTTATAAGTTCACATTTACATATCCACCTCACTGGTCATTTACAATAATATGACTATTGTAGCTCATCTTCATTTATCATTTGAGTGTGGTATCTATATTCTCTAGATGCGTAATGCAGATGTCAAAAGATTTGTTCACACCGCCATCAATTGGAAACTTACACCATTTAAAAATTAATTACGACCCTTTTTCATAGAAATGAATCTTGAGGGGTGTAGGAAAGTCAAGATTTGTGATTATATATTTTTAGATAAGAAATCTAAAAAAATTATAAAAAAATCTCGTTGAAAACAACTCTCTGAACTCTTTCAGCTCTCGTTGAACCATTGTGATTTTTTTATAGACTTTGTAAAGCACTCACTTGATTATCTTTCATACTTGTGACCAATCCGGTCGGATACGGCCGGATCGATGAAAATCTGGCCGGATTGAAACTGGTTCCGGATCGCAATCCCTACGCGAGTAGGTACCTGTACCTACCTATTTTTTTTTCAAGTAAAGGTAATGTATAAAAACGGTCGGTATATAGGTAAACGTAAAAACCTCGTAGCAATGATCAAATTCAAACACTGTTTTCGAGTTGTACCTACCTTGTAAACATTTTCAGAATAACAAGTAGGTACCTACCTAATAGGTAGTACCAATCCCAAGTTTTTTAATGTCGCATACAATTTTGTACCAAAAAAATTAACGAAACACAGCGTGTTTTGATAAAATATAAATTATAAAAATACACTAAACTAACAAATGTAGGTACATACTGGTCCCATTATAATAATGACATGTAGTTAGTTCTGTACGTATGCGTCTCGATTTCTCTTATTCCAAATAATCATTCTTCTACGTCTCTGATGAGATGTATCCAAATTAATAACCTCGTGCACTGGGATATGTTTGATTCAATCACATGAAAAATCTAAACATTTATTTACTGTAAAAAACCATTTAATAAAATAGAATACTATTGTTGGAATAACAATTTTGGTGATATACCTAGAACTACGACACAACGAGCATTTCAGGAAAAGCAAAATCCCCTGTTACCTTCGCTAGGTATGGTGATATACCTTCATCCATCCCCTAACAATTGGATGAAATTTTAATTGAAATATTTTACACAACAACGGGCGGTACTCGAGATCACGAATTTCAATAACCTATAGTACAAAAAAACATGAAAATATGAAAATTCCAACTAACCTTTATTAAAATCAATAACCCAAATATAACTATCGGTTGAGTTGCGATGCGGTAATACCAAACTATATTAGTGTGTGAGAGGTCGCGATTGAATCTCCGTTACGATCGGTAAAAATACATTAAATGTAAAAAAATAACCATCAGTGTTAAGCCATGCAAGATGCCTCTATTTTTATTTTGTCATTCCTACATACTGTGAACAATTCAAAGAACTCTATTATTAGAGAGACAAGAGAGGCCTTGCTGTTTTGTACTGGGAATGTCTGTTGGAGATCACGATACTCAGTCATGAAGAAACGATCCAGAGAATTTTTAAAGTAAATTTTATGTCTATCGATAGTTAGTTCAAACGGATAAAAACAATCCGTGGACTATCGTTATTTTTGTAAGATTTCAAAGAAATGTGCAAAAAGGTAATAAAGAGCATTATGTCAAATGCATAAAAGCGAGGAGGAACACACCTAGAGGCGAATTATTACAACAACAAACGGCAACAGACGAAAAGAAATATGATGAAAAAAATAATGTCGCTGGCATTTTAACAGCACGGCACGACACGGCACGGCCGGCCGCGTTTTTCAATTCGCCGGGATAAATTTTCAACTTGGTCGGGTTTCCGTTTGACTTATGACTCGTTGCTTAGCATTCATATCAATCAGGGACAGAGATGTGTTTTAAGTTTCGCTTTGAAGTCATCGGGGTGAGGAGGTGAGAGGGAGCGGGCGAGATGCACGGGAATATAAACAAACGGGGGGCAAGTGCAGGCACAGAACATTCCTCTCGGAGCCCCGAGGCAGAGGGAGAGAACATTCAGCAGCCGACGAAGATTCTCAAAACTTTGGCAGACAATAATCGCAACGATACATCTTGATCGTTATCGTAACAAAGAGATCAGTATCCTCATTATACTGTAAAATTGTTCATATGGCCAATTTCATTTTCAGTATTGACTAAAGATCACATGGTTGATATGTAGGTACTTACAATGATCAACTGCCTAACAAGAAAATCAATAAATGAGAATAACACTAGCTTAGGTGATTCTAGTACAGATGATGTTTTTGAGTACCTGACTCTATTCTTGTTCAGTACTAGGAAGCGACGAATAAAACAAAATTTCATGAACCAATCTGTTCAGAAACGATCTTTATTAAATCATTATATACCTATATATAATTCTTCTGTACGTGTGTATGTCACTGAACCATTCCTAAACGGCTGAAACGATTTTAATAAAAAAAGAAATGTGTGTTTGTATGGGTCCCTGGATAGTTTAGATTCATTATTCGAATAAAAAATTGTAATAATGGATATAATAAAATAGTGATCACGTTTGTATATAACTGTGAATATTTTATGATTTTATGCAAACTTATTGTATTATTTTATATTAATCACAACGACAAAATGTAATAGGCCTTAATACTTGATGTTACTATTGTATTGTACTATGTCTTAACGCTGTTTTTTGTCTAAATGTAACCTAAATAAATAAATAAATAAGTGGCGCTAATGTCGAATAAGTAATGTTTAGTTTCTTCCATCTGACTAAACTGAACACTAAAATCGGAAATCTTACCAATACAAAGATAATCTATACGTTATATATCTAATATATAGGTACGTTAGTTCTGTACCTACGTATGCATCGTAGCTAGGCATTGTTTTGGCATTCCAATTTGTGTTCGCTGTGTTTTGGTATTATTCATAATATTTAAATAGTTAAATCTAAAGTGTTAAACAAATAGCATGTACCTAAGTTTGTACAACAAATTATAACATCCATATAATTTAAATATAAGTTACACACATATCGAATTTCAATTACATATATGTATATATATATATAGATTTAGATGGGTCGGTGGCAGAGCGGTTAGCGCATTGGGTTAGTAATCCAATGGTCGCGAGTTCGAATCCTGCCTCGACCGATTTCGTTCACCAATAGCACAAGCATTTATGCTTATTTTTGGAAACGTAGTAAGATGTATATGTACTTGTTCAACAAGGACATATTCATTTTTTTTTAATAAAAAAATAAATAAAATACATATATTCATGTACATTTTAGCCCTTATTAGTTGTTTCTAATATTTTGTATTGTATGCTTTGGCTTTTTTTATGATTGTATAATTGGTTATAATGCTTATATTTGTGCTTCGTATTTCTCACATTTCCATTTATTATATTTTATAAAAAAGATTTGTTGATTTGTCACTAATACACACAAGTACTATTCTGTAGATGCTCTTTGAGCGAAACGCGTGGAAAGTGGAAAAAAACGTGTTTTTATTTTACTTATTTAAAGTAATTCATAATATCATTTATAATAGAATTCCATCAAGAATTAACAGACGTGAAATTATAAATATTCTTTTTTACATAACATAATACCAGGCATGCTAATGTTCGGGCAGGACAACGTTTGTCGGGTCCTCTAGTAGAATAATAAATAAATAATACCAAAAAAAATGTATAGCGCCGTTTAAAAATCGTTTTAAGGGCGCTAAAAACATAAGACATATCAAAATTGATACAAATGACATCATTATTATAAAATACATACAGGTACATTTTATTACATTTATATTGAGTCATTTGTGAATCAAAATTGTAAATCTTTAGTGTTGGAAGGGTTGTGTTTTCTATATAAATGTATTTATCATCATAATAAATGTTATTATTACTATATTTCAAAGAAACACCCCATTGAAAAAGTATCAATAAATTGAATATGCCTACCTATATAACGTTGTACAATACCTAGAATAAA
This sequence comes from Molanna angustata, assembly GCA_963576475.1. Lineage (NCBI taxonomy): Eukaryota > Metazoa > Arthropoda > Insecta > Trichoptera > Molannidae > Molanna > Molanna angustata. Next base: position 33,277,519 of record OY754965.1, read on the forward strand.
TTCATTGTTCATTATCAATGTCATTATAAAAACAAATGTTAATGTAATCAGTAATATTTACGCTGGTGATTCACTCGAGGTATGCTGTTACATTCTTCGTAATATATACTTCAATATCTCTCAAGTTATGAAAAGATGAGTAACTCCAAGCAATAAACGGCTGTTGTTAATCATAATAAGATTTTATCTAAAAATATACATAAAATTATATTCACCAGAGTTATTATTATAATAAAACCACGCCACTTGATATAACTTCATCAAAATAATAACTCATGTAGGTACACAAACTAGTGATTCGAATCTTAGATTGTATATTTAATTATAGGTAGGTGTTGCTTGACAAAAATTATTAATAATAATAAAAATGTACCTATAAATGGCAGTACTTTTATTGAGAATCACAGACTGTCGTGCACAAAATACTTTCAAAAACACGGGAATCAAGTTTCTATAAACATAAAAATATACCTACTAATAAATACAGATGAAATCAACAACCTCCATTATAATATTACATAGGTATCATATCTACACAATGTAATTTGATATGCAGGAGCAAACATAATAATCAAACAAAATATGTTTGTCATTTCATTCCCCCCAGTAGGTACATAATATTATGTAGGTAGGTAGGTACTCCCTACATTATAATATGTACATCTACATCATGTTATGGAAAATGGTAAACATCACTCCCATATTCTGTTTTTATTAAGATATTCGTTGTGTAATTGATACACATGACTTACTTGCTATTTTCAGAAGCGTTTACCCGTCATCGACATGTTGTTACAACTGAACTATAAATTAAGTCGAAATAAATTGCCATTTTGCATAACCTGCAAATCGTATGTACTAGGTGCAGGTTAGAGCTCAAACAAATGAAACATGTACATTGCACATTTCTATGTTCGTATTCAAAGTCAAGGGCATTTTAAAGTGTAATTCAGGTGTTTTTCAGACACGAAAAAACGGTTGAAAAATGCGACAAACTTGAAAAGAAAAGCAGCCGTTACACAGTCAATCAATAAATGTATGGTACTCATAAAATGTATCGAAAAAATATTTGCTTAATATTCGCAATCAATTTGTGTATCTAATTTGTATCTACTCACTTCATTTTAATTCCTTACTCTTCCTAAAAAGCTCTTCGGTGAAATTCTATGTTCGTAATTTTAATTAAAATTTTAATTTCGATTGTTGCATTTACGGATTTATCTCACTGAAGCATTTGAAACATCGCCTAAAGCATTGGAATCGTTGATTGAAGTCTGCTTGTTTATATAAAAATACGGTTTGAAGTTCGTGGTCTTACAGAGAATACCGACCAAGCAAGTATTTTTTATATTCATGTAAATTTAAAATATACTTGGCTGTACAGTGATGAAACCAATTTTACGCTACGATAAAAATGGTGAAGTTCAAAAGTAAGGAATCTTTTGATTATAATAATATGTAGTGAATGAGATGGATACATATAATATGTACAAAAAGTGTTATTGTAAATTAAAATAAATGAAAAAATAATAAATATACCTACTAAGAACTAAGAACAAGAAACAACATCTGCAATCTGCAAAGCGTATCTAAAAATGGTGAATTTCAACATTGGAATCATTTGATTATGAATACTAAGGCTGTGTTTCTCGAAAAACAGTTAAAGCAAAAGTGAAGTTAAAATATAATAATAATAAACACTTTCTTGTACCCTGCGCAAGTGGGGAGTTTATTGCCATAAGGCAATTTTTCCAAATAAGTCGTGTTTCCAGCCCAGAGAAGCAATATTTGCTTTCTGGGCAGGAAAATACTTTCGTTTCATAAAATACTTTCATTTCCTAAAATTGCAAAACTTTTGATGTTTCATTGAAATAATTGCCGTCAAACAACACAATTTTGAACAATTGTATGGAATCAAAGTATTTTAACTATACTAACTATTACGGATAATTTTGTTGAAACACCCCAGTCTAAAAACAAGAGACAACCTTATATACAATACAGGCAACTCACACACGCGTTTTCAACTATAATTTTGTTACAAATAACGTAAAAAAATATAACTATTAGCATGTATAATTATAATTTAGATAACTGGTGGCAGAGCGGTTAGTGCGCTGGGTTAATAATCCAGTGGTCGCGAGTTCGAATCCCTCCACGACCGTTTTCGTTCACCTATAGCACAAGCATTTATGCTTAATTTAGGGAATGTATGATGATGTATATGTAATTGTTACAAGCACATATTCATTCTTAAAAAAATTATTTATAGCATATATAATAACTTCTAACACCACAGTTCCTAGAGGATCTAATTCTCAATTAGCACCTTTCAATCATAAACCTCACTTTTTGGACGAAATGTAGTGAACCTAGAAAAATTGCAATAAACATACCTTTTTTATAAACATAGAATAGCGATTTTTAAATTCCCACAAATAATGTATTTATAAAGATGAACTGAACGATCGCACATACCGCATCCTATTATAAAAGCTATTAAAAATTTAAACAGCAACAACAAAATGCGCATAAAGGTGGGAGATGATCTCTCAAAGGAAATTCCAGCTGCAGTAGGTATTCGACAAGGAGATAGTTTGAGCCCTTTTCTTTTTAACATCATTATGGACAAGATTATCGAAGATGTTAAAGCATTAGGAATAGGTTACAAAATGGGAAACAAAAATATAGATATAATATGTTATGCAGATGATGCCGTCTTAATTGCAAATTCCGAGGATGATCTTCAGAAACTACTGTATAAATTCCACTTATCTTCCCAAAGACTCAATATGCAAATCTCAATAGAGAAAACAAAAAGCATGGTAACCTCAAGATATCCAGTACGTTGTAAACTTGCTATAGACAATAAAACTATAGAACAAGTTATGAGATTTAAGTACTTGGGCATAGAAATATCCAGCAGCAATGATCTCTATAACGAAGTACATGAACAAGCAACCAAGGCTGCTGTAGTGGCTGGATGCCTGAGAAGTGCTGTGTGGAGAAATAGGGATATGCTGAGGGAGAGTAAAGTCAGGATCTACAAGACTTGCATAAGACCAATCATGACATACGCCATAGAGACAAGAGCTGACACCACCCGTACAAAAAGTCTCCTTAGAACCACGGAGATGAAGACTCTACGGCCCATCGCAGGAGTAACCCTCCGTGATCAAATGAGGAGCTCCGAAATAAGGAAAATTTGTGATGTTGAGGACGTGGTACGATGGGGTAGAACAAGAAGACGTTTCTGGAGAGACCACGTGGGGAGAGCAAGCTCAGACCGAGTAGTGAGGATATCAGCTGATGAACATCCTACAGGTAGCAGACCTCCAGGAAGACCACCCAAACGATGGAGGGACAGCTGGACGTCCTCCTCCCAGGAACAGGTGCCGAGAACTACAGGACATAGTCCTAGCTGAAGAAGAAGAAGAAGAAGAAGAAGAACTGAACGAATGAATGCATCTTGTTACAAAGATCAACGGAAAAACCACACACTGCATTAACACAGAACCTTTGCGAGTTTCTGGTTAATTCATTGACATTAATCCATGGAATTGTACGATACCATTTGTCTATAAATATCTTCTTCCTTTCGGAAAGAAGAGAAAATATCATCAAATGCCTCAGGAGTTATTTTCACTGTCACGTTATTTAAGGCAAACTACCACAGAAAACGTTAGACATGACGCGGTAGATGCAAAAAAAAAAACCTTTGTGCGTCGGAATATAATTGGAATTCCCCCTTAAACTATGCTGGAATGAGAAATATTTACTTTGTAGGTTTTTTAACGAAAAAGTCTCTTCTGACCTTCAATGCCAAAAAGGTAAGCCGATACGTTGTTTCTTTCCAAATAATAACGAGAAGAGAAAAATATAAGAAAACATAAATTAAATTATATTACGTTATGTCCTGAGATATTTTAGAAATAAGGGTCTCATTTTTGAAATCACAGCTAAGTATTCAACGAATTTTCCGACAAAGGAATAATACCATAATTTAAGTGGGTACCTACTTAAAAAATTGTCCTTGAATTAAAATTATTCAAAAAAGGGAGATGCCTTGGATGGTGTAAATAGTATATTATACATATATTAAAAAAAAAACTCGATTTGTCTGATCATGTAAGACCAAATTGGAGAAAAAGTATTAATTTGTTGAGCATCTCGTTTGAGCCATCCGGGCTTTGTCATTACATATGTTTAAGTGTAATGAGAAAAGGATAATCTTGTATGATGATGCTAGAAATCCATATGGGTAATACAATACTATTGTAATGATATTTTATGATAGGTATTTGCTTCTGAATTATAAACTAGCTTAGAAAAACCTAACGAAATAACAATTGTTGATTTGTTTTTTTCTGTTATAAAAACGTGAATTCAAGTCTCAGAAATCTAATAAGTACCCTTATTGCGTTTTTAGCAACATCTTTAGATACTCTATTTCAGTAAATGAACGTTTGAGAGAGGCATCTATCTACACAAGCCAACAGGACCAAGTAATAAGTCTGCAAAACAAGGTTTTGTAGTTCTGTATTTTCACCGATTGTGATAATATGTAGGTATAAAATATTGTGCTATGCGAACTTAATTTGAATATCAGGTCACTCATCTTTTGTCCTTTTCCCAATAAGATTTCAAAATTTATGCTGAGTAATTGTAACGATAAACAAGCTATGCACTAAGAAATACGTTTGATAACCTCTGATGATTGATTTTGAGTGGTCGATATTATAAAAATTTGAAAAGGGCAAAAAGATGCGGATGAATTTTTCAAACGGGAGATTAAAAACTGTTGCATGAGAAATAGGTATGTGTATGTATGTAGTTGATCTATGCAGGAGATGTGATTGTATCGTTTTAATATCAGTTATAACCCCTTCACAGCCCTAGGCTGTGAGAATCAGTAGTGAAAGGCGGAAGGGACAAAGCAGTGCGGTCATAATCATTTCCTGGGGAAGGAAAACTGGCAGATCAAACATTATACTAAACCACTATAGGTATTAAGTATAGTATAACCTTCTTTAATGCGCCCATTCTCCATTCTGGTCATCAAATATGAATTATATTTTATTGATGAATATATAAATGCACTGTTAACTAGTCCTATATGCTCGCTTCGTCTCTAGAGTTATAAAAAATCATAAACCTATTTTAGTATTGAGCAGGGACAATCAAATAACTATATTCACAATATCTAAGAGATGAAAACTTAATTTAAGAAAATAATAGGAAATATTGTTTTTCTAGGTTGAAAATATTGGTTACTTGGAAGAAATTTACATTTGGAATTAAGATCGTCACTTGTACATCTTTAATAGTAGTTATTTGAGAGTCGCTGTTGTAAGCTTAAGTTTTGTAAGTAAATTTTGCAATTCTTCGATATTTGATAGCAAGTAGTTGGAGAGCCACAGCTATAAGCTTAGGCTAGGTTTGATAATTTAGCATTTATTCAATCTTTGATACTTCTGGTTGATTGAGAATCGCTGTTGTGTTAGGTTATATAGTGATATATGTAGTTAAGTATAACTAGCAGACGGGGATGAAGTTGGTTTGTCTGCAAGTAGTAACTAGGTATATATAATAAATGGGTATGAATGTATATGCATGCAGTCGGTAGCTCCCGGCTACCATGATGCAGTCGAGATGAGAATGTCGGAACGATGGACGAGCAACGAGCAATGCGCCGCTCCGTGTACCGCCTCTGGGCATCGCGTGTCGGGCTGCGAGCCGGAGAGCGGCCAGATGGAGGAACCGACCGATATATTATTAATATACATTATATATACCAATATGCAACTATTATATCTATCTCTATCCTTCTCTTTTACCCTCCCTCGCTCTCTGTTCTACATCAATAACAATATGTCAAATCGGGACATAACTGCTAAATTCCAACGATCATTAGACAAAACTGACATGATCTCCTCGCTATAAAAATGACCAATATAATTCCAGAATTTCGAATAAAGTTCATAGTTATCTCGTACGAAGACCCGATTCCACAATTTTTGGAACACCAAAGTATGAAAACAATGTGTCACTTGTTAAAGAAGTTACAAGGTGACAGGAAAAGCTACTGGGCGGTATGTTAATCAATTTGTTATTATGGACCATGATACGACAAATGGGATCATACAAATACCGTTGAAAAAATGAACCAAGAGATACGTGATTTGGCAAAAACTCTGTGCTAAACTAACTTGCGTCGTATGTCTGATACAGTAACTGAATAAGTCTATAAATTCAGTGGAAAAGCTCAAGAATCTAATCAAAGTTATCAATCTTAAATGTGAACAAATCTGATAACTGAAATCCGAGTGACACGATATACTATATTAAAAATTAAAGTACTTACCATGTGTTGATGAAACAGCTAAAGCCAAGACCATGACGATGTAGACAAAAGCTGGACTAAGGATTCTTCTCTTCATCAGGAAGGCCCCGATGGTGACGGGGAGATTTAAGACTGCCAACATGCTGTCGAGTGCACGAACATCAGAATGGCCGGCCATCTTGAATGGTTATCGCGATCACAATAAACAAACCGAAAATTCATTTACAATTTTTTTATCTAAAGAATTCTGCGTGCACAATTTGACTAATGAATTATTATATTAACTGTAAGCAAAATTTTGTTACACCTATAAGTCGAATAGATTGAATTAATTTTGATAAAAAATATTCAGTATGGTCGTCCAAGTTTAACATCTTCAGAACAGCTTCTGGAAATAAAGAAATAGAATTTATTCAATAAATGACAAAAGATAGACAATAGCATTTTTCAGTTTATGTTGTGCAGTTGTTAGAAAAGTTGGTCAATACTATAAATAGTTGTCAATATTACCGAGCAAATAATGAAAAAGAAAATTATTATATAATTGCTATTGTTGCTATTCAGAATGAGTAAAAAATATCCAGCACGATAAACCAAAATTAACATACGTAACTATGAAAAAAAACAGGTCCCTTAAGTTCCTCCCTTCCCTTCAGTCCCAAATAATGGACTTGAGAGTGTGTTGTTGGCCCCAACTCATTTGTTTTTTTTATAAACTATCATCGGTGTACAAAATTTCAAGTGTGTATACAAAATTTAAGCAAGATTGGACTATGTGTAATAGTTAAAAATGTAATTGAATATAAGCGTTGAAAAGAGTCGTGTTGGTCACTACCCACTAGTTTTTATAAATCGTCATCAGAAGCAAGTGTGCATACAAAATTTATGTAAACGAAATAATATTCATGTTTTTCACTTAAACTTAAAGTTTATACTTGAAAATATATTTAATTCGTGTAAATACGTACTTCTGACATTTACAAAAACAAATACCTATTTGCTCATGAAAAATTATGATTTTTGACATTGGACAAAATATTTAGTATCAAATTTTCATGTTTTCCACTCACACTGTAAACTATAGTTGAAAATATATTGTTATTCGTACAAATACGTACTATTGACATATAAACAAACCTACATATTACGCGTTAAAATATTATGGCCGCACCATGTTCTTTGTTTTTATGGATAGTCATCAAGTTAGTATATTCTTGAATACTGATTTCGTACAATTATGATATAGAAAGGGCATAAATGGTACAAAGATAGATAGATATCATTTGATTATTCCAAATAACAAAGAATCAATTTAGAGAAGTGAAATAATGATGGTATTACGTGTCACCCATACAACTTATGTCGAACATACATTACAGCTCCACACAAAAAGTACAAACGGTAGAAAAATGTTATAGGCATGACACAAGATATTCTTTCAAATTTTAATATTCACGCACTGCGGCATTTCCCTTTTGCAAACAAAAACAAAAGGTGAAAGAAATTTGTCACGGGTTGTAAGTTCCGAGCAAACAGTAGAAACGTTAACCCCAAATATTTCTTCTCGAATGCAAACATTAGAGGCACCAATATAGAATAGGGCAGGGGGTCAGCCTCACATGGAAAATCCTAATACATTTTCTCTAAGGGCAGTCTCGTGTCTCATTTCCTTTTTGGTTTACCTTACCCAATGTTTACAGCTTATTATCTTATATATAGTAAATTCCTCTCGAAACCAACATAGACCACAATTCAAAATACACACAAAGACAAAAAAGGTGATGTTTTTCATTTTCGAAGCATAAAGCAATTTTTAACCATTTTCAACAGTTTTAATTTTTAAATTGACTTGGTATAATTATAAAATACACTCATCCAAATGGAGTCGAAAATATGTATTCATAAATGACAAGCATAAAATGTCTTTAATATATACATGTTCTTCACCGTTACATCTTTTGATCGAAACATATAATATTATTTTACAAATCAAAACTTATCATGTTTGATGATATAGTTTGACATGTTTATACTTAATTACTTATATGCTGAATATAATAAAACAATCAGCAGTAAGGAATGTAAAGAGAATATTTCATAATGATTTCATAATTAATAAAACAATAACTTAAGTAATGTATTAATGATTTTATTATTTTATTGAAATAGATTCGATGCACTCAAAAGCAATTTTGCAAATAAAAATTAACCATTTACTTTCATGTGCACATTTATTTCAGGTAAAAACACATTTTATTATTATCAGCCGAGATGTAGAAAGGTCAAGATTGCTAATTATGTTAAAAGAGACAAGACTTGACACATTGACCTACTCGTCTCTAAAAATACATTAAGTATATTCTTCGCGTGCGATAAAATATCAGTCAATCTATGTATATTTAATCAGGTTATTGTCAAGAAAATGTTCACCATATTAACTTTTCATTAAAATTAGACTAACTGAAAATTAGTATACATCAGAAATGCTAAAATGAGTGCCAAATGCAGCAAAATTAGTACTTTTTCTTCAGTGATAAACGCATAAAATGATTTTCTTTTGTTATAATATTTTGTTTTACTTTACATAGCAATTAAAACGTGATTTTCACGAAAAAAAATCATAGATTTTTAAGACAATTATGACATTACTGGATAAAACCACGTTAATGTATAATGTGTTTCAAAACGATATAATATTTAAACGATATAAACGATATAAAATGGCAAAAATAGTGTAAATTTAAGAAAAATCAATGCTGATAATAAATATACGTTCAACACGAAAGCAAAATTATTAATATTGCTGTCATTAAAACTCTAACGAATGCATCTCAAAGATCTGTAGGTTTTACTGAGTCTAATAATACACAAACCTCTGTTATACACTTCCTGAAAAAAAACTTTTGGTGAGCACATGGTAGATACTCCATAGGTACATCGTCATAAAAATCTCTTGGCGCAAAATATTTCCACAAAGACCATGCTGAAAACCAGACCGAAAACATTTAAATCCAGTTGAGTTGGAATTTAAAAGTATGGGATGGTATAACTTTATAATTAGCATCATCGTCGTAGGGAATTATTTTGTAATCTCCTTACACATGGAGTTAACAACAACTGCCAACCAATAGCATGAAGCTTAACTTGTAGATACACATACATTTTACAAACATTTGTACCTACTGAACATTCCACAAACGTATTTTAAATATTATTACAGACATCACATTGTTATTCAGTTTCTGAGCATCCTTCGAAATCACAAATTTTTGTATATTCTCTTTCATGATATTTTTCGGTTCATTAATAGATGCGTCAAATATTATTTATCGACTTCAAAAAAGGAAGAGGTTATCTATTTGATTTTATTTTAATGTAATGTATGTTCAGCGATAACTCTTTACCATGTTGTCTGAAAGGGTGTCTCATGAGTGGTTCCATTTTAATTTGACTAAGAAAATCACCACGAGAAATTCACCATGTTGTCCGAACTTAATGATTCTTTTGAACCTAATTATTTCATTAAAAAGATCAGAGGTGGTCCCATATAAATTTGGACAAAATCTGGGGGGAAAGTCTGGACATACGGTGAAATCTAAACCCTCATGATTACCCATATAATGAATGTAATTAACATTCATGGAGTCATGGACACCTTAAGATATTATAGAACTCCATATGATAAATATATCCATGATATGGCTTATCAAAAGGGTTTTGATATTTACCGTTTGATTAGAATTACCCTCCTGATGATGGTATAAATATAAAATCAATAAAATATTTTCAATTGACCAGGCGAATAATTCTTTACAACGTCAGCCAATTTTTCGGTGTTGGTTTTTTTAAACATCTGTTCAATCATGAATTAACACATTTTGATTGTCTCGCGAAGCCGCCTGGAATAACATTACATAAATGTAGACTGCCATAAATATTTATATTATTATATATAATTTCCTATAAAGTACTATAAAGTTAATCACGCCACTTTTGTTTACTAAACATAACTGAGCCGAGAATACTAAATATGTAGGTACCTACTAATTTTGGCGAATCGACGCATTTGTTATGTCTAGGTGGGATTTCTGTGTATTGATTTGCTCGACTACCATCTTAATATATTATAAATGGTATTTAACGCTGCTGCGAGACTCATATATTATAGATTAAATATATCACATAACAAATAACTCTCCATAACGAAATGCACTGGTTGAAATTTTTAAATGAATAAACTGTTACGTGTATTTGACGATCTTAACCATACAACATCTCTGTTTGGTTTCGATTTAATCAAATTATGACTAAATTTAACGATAACTTTGAATTTTTAACCAAAATCCTTTCTTATGCTTCATTCATCCCTCTAGCGGTCACAACTGGAATTACATACATACATATATCACGGCATATAATTAAATATATTTTTCTCATATCGTACGTAAGCACACCAGTTAAAATTTATTATTAATACTGCGGAATTTTTTTATTGGCTATAGTTTTTGTACATAAAACATCTGTATATAAATGTTTTTACACTGTCGATTTACGGAAAACAAATAAAATATATCTCACAATGTGGGGTAAAAGGAATTACGACAAATGTGTGTATCGCCACACACCAGTCTCGTCTCACTTTAAAAGGCAACATTCAGAATGGCTGAACTTTGTGAGATGTCATTTTGCCTGTTGTATTTTCGATTACCCGGCTCTTACGTGACACACCCGAAAACGATGATTATAAAAAATAGTGGAATCACTATTCTAAGCCGGTGATCACACATCGCATCCATCATCATAATTATGCATCATGTGAGCCCAGTATCATTTTTTTGTTGTGAAACCTATTTGCGAGCAGAAGAACGAAAAAAAACACCAAGAACGAAGAGATTCGACAAGATAAGGTTAGTACCGTACCGTCTTCTAGCTATAATTCGTTTGCGAATTACACGCGAATTACAGGAGAACCACTCCAATGTCGGTGAACGATTTCGTTTTGGATCTCGAAGCAAAAAAAAATACATGTGTGGGATAATTCGAACTGGAATCTGTAATAGCTGACCCACAAAAGGCCAGTACACAAATCAATTAGCATTTATTTACTTTATGTGTTCGTATAAAAAATAAAACATAATGATATTATATTTGGTAAGGTAGATTACATACATACATAATACATTATACGAAATGATGTAATTATTTAACGGGCACACAACATAATGCCTGCCTATTGTTCTGTTTCCTTTTCAAATCCACTTACACTGGACACTGCGAGACATGCAATAATAATAATAATAATAATTATTAACTTTATAAAGGACTATTTGTCCGGGAACCAGACCGAATATCCGCCACTATATTATCAAACATATATAAGACAACTGAATAGGTAGGTATTATGTTACCTACTTATATGTGAATGAGAGAAAAAGAGAGAGAGAGAGAAGAGGAATACGGCCAAGACAAGGAGTAGGTACAGGAGTAGAACAAGGTTTGAAGCGGAAAGGCCAAGTACATATTATAATATATTTTACAGCCCGAGTATAATTATTAACGTTCAGGTTTGACGCAACTATAAAGGAAAGACAAAAGGACACCAAAAGGGATTATGTTTCGCTCGAGGTTACGTTCCTTTTACAAGCATCAGTGTAAATTATAATCTTGAATTTATTTTATAATAAAATAAATTAGAACAATATTGAAGGATAATGTAGGTAGGTACCTGGCTTTATTCTATCCGCTAACTTACCCCCAAATACTGTATTACATGCTAGTGCCCAGGACTATGTAAACAAAGAACTGAAGAGATGGGTAGGTTAGTACCAATTACCTACGTAGGCCAAAATGTTAGCTTTCAGAGTTAAAAGTTTTAAAATATTAAAATTAAGATACTGTACCTACAGAGGGAGAGAGAGAGTATTAAAAATCAAATAATTAAATTAAGCGTGAAGGAAAATTCGAAAATGAGAAATAATTTGTAAAGTTTACGAGGCGATCGTGTAAGATAGAACAAACAAGACTGAAAGGGAAAAACCCAACTTATCTTTGTAGTAAAATAAAATATGAATAATTATTTTAGATAAAATTACATTTTAAAATTAATCTGAAATGCGTCTTTGCTTTTATGATTCTAGCAAATCGTTGAATGATATTTTTATACATATATGTAGGTACTGCATACCATACAAACTCGCATACAATATGAATTTATAAATATTGAGTACCTAGCTACGGAAAAGGTCGGACAAGATTCTTTATCCTACAAATTATTCACCAAATAAAATCTTTGTTTATTTATTATTTGTTCTTTAGAGAAATTAAAATTTAAGTTCAAGTAGAGAAAAAAACACACTAGCTTTATCAAAAATGCAATTCATTTCTGACGCCTTTACTCGTAAGAATAAGCAAAATGTACGTTACAAGAATATAATTAAAACATCTCCACAGCACGAAATACTTACCTAGTGTCGCGTTGAAGATAATCAAATATATCACTCTCTTACATGCAATACATGCTCAGGTATATATGTTGGTCAAACGGGTAGATCTTTAAATACACGCCTTAAAGAACATCTTGCGTGTTTCCGTTTGAAAAAAGACACTTCGAACTTTGCGACACATTTACTTGAGAGTGAGCATTCGTTTAACTCACAAACTGGGATAAATCTTATACATAGTTTAAGAAAAGGTAAAAAATTAGACAAACTTGAAATATTAGAGATAAATAGAGTAAAATGTAACACCAACGTTCCTTTGATTAACGCACAAATAGATTTTAATACTTCTCCATTATTATTACCATTAGAATAGTTAATGTCGGGTTTTTCTGTTGGCCATTATTCAATATAATTGCTGTCCTTTTAATACAATATTTGTATATTCATTCCTTCACTTCAATTTTATTTTTATTATACCTGCATACATATTTACCTTAATGTCTTTCGGGTATTTAATATTTCTTAGAATTGCCCCCTTCCATATCTATTGTTGTTATCCTCTTTGTGAATCTATATATAGATGGTCTTCATCATTATTGTTCACCATTCTGACGATGCTCATCATAGAGCGATACCGGTGAATGGGAGTCGCGTTTGCGAAAAAATTTAAGTAGAACGTAAAATTAAATATAAAATTTTTTCATAGTTTTAATTAATTATGGAGTTCTACCACGAAGTGACAGTGTCCAATATTGAAAAAAAAAAAATTAAATATAAATTTTTTTCATAGTTTTAATCAAATATATCATTTTAAAATAAATAAATAAAAATTGTAACATATATCATCATAACAGTATAACGGAAACTAAAAAAAACATCAATACATAATGCAAATTTGAAACAAATTAGAAAAACCAATTACAATCTATTGTTCAGGAAAACGGCTATAATTAATCTACCCTTTTTTGACATCAAAACGTTTAATAATCTCCTTTACACGCGAGTGCTTGCACTCTAGTAAAGGTTAGTATGTCTTGTTTTATTGATATATTTTATGTTTTAGATTGTTTATGTAGAATTTGATAAAAAAATGTAAGAAAAGATATTAAATAAAATTATTAAATAATAATAATAATCAAATTTTTGTCGCTAATTGGTTGAACCACACTGCGTCATCATACGTTTAACATTGTTGACCAAAACTAGAGTGATAAAAACTAGTGTAAGACGACCCTCTGTTATTATATAATAACAAACAATAATTTTGACCCACATCGACATATATATATATATATATATATATATATATATATATATATATATATATATATATATATATATATATATATATATATATATATATATATATATATATATATATATATATATATATATATATATATATATATATATATATATATATATATATATATATATATATATATATATATATATATATATATATATATATATATATATATATATATATATATATATATATATATATATATATATATATATATATATATATATATATATATATATATATATATAGAAAATATCAAAGAATGTAAGAGTGAAAAATCGCATGGTGTAGCTAATAAAAGGTTAGCATGTAGGTATAGTAAGGTCTTTCAAACAAAACAAAAAAAGTGGGTGGGTAGTTGATATACTCGAGAGAAAGCAAGAAGAGTCAGTGTCGTGTCGGAGGTAAAAATGTGAGGAGAGGGGAATAGAAGGATGAGTATGAGAAGAGGACGAGAGTGAGGTGAGTATCGCGCAAGAGAGACGAGTGTGTCAAGTGTCATCAAGTGATGACATCAAAGGGCGTCACGAGTGGGGGTTAAGATGAATAAAAAACCGGGTGAATGGAGCGCTAGGTGAGTGACTTCCGTACTAGTGGCATATTTAGATATACCTAATATCAATAGGTACACTTGGATATACGGGCAGCTGTAAAAAAGGGCAACTGTCAAAATCTACGTCACTAATAATATACCTTTTCGAATACAAAAAAAAAATTAAATGAAAGAAAAAATAAGGAAGACTATTATTTATATATTTTTGATTTGAGTTTCGATAATCATGAGTGAATTATTCGATAGACCGGTTCGATAACTCAGATGTGATTAAAACAAAGAGTCATCAATCAATAAAATTGGAGAACTACGTAAATAGTAAAAGTGGCACTAAAAAGCACTATTTGACTTCTACATTAGACACTCTTAATAAAACAAATATTATTACAACTCATTGCGTGGATTAAATATACTAAGTAGATTTAATCATATTAGGTATATTTGATATAATATTTTTCACATTTGTGCGATTTTTTATAAGTTCCATATTTTTTACGTAAACATATTGATTGAATTGACAATGTTATATTTTTGCAAGCAAAAAAATTGAATCGTACACGTAACGATTGGTTTCACGCCGAAAAATCTCCTTATTTGAAACATAATTATAATACGATATATAATCAGAAAAAAGGCATTGCTTCCATGCAGTCCCACACAGGAGGCGAATAGTATCCATCGGGAATTAAATTTAAACATAACACAGGTAGAAAACGCAAAGCCATTAAGGAAATTAATAAGTGAGCCTAGTTACCAGCAACCAACACAGCCCCATCAAATACGCATCGACATTAAGCGGACGGGATTATTCGCTGACAAACCTTACCTATGTCAAAGAGAATTTATTCAACATTCAAATAATGGTGAATCGATGTTGGGTTTTGCAAGTAGTTCAGAAAAAATCTGCGTGGCGCTAGTGTTTTTAGGTTGTTCTGAATATTTAAAGATAATATTTTCAGCATTAAAAATATGCCATTATATATATAATTTTTTAAATCAAAAGAATTTGGTGATTTTTTTTGTAATTTATTCCCTAACAGAATTAGATTGATCTACTTCATATTTTACTCGTATTCGAACGTTTTATTAGTGAGAATCAAAACCAAATTTATAAGTATCATAAAAAATAATTAATGTATGTTTTCAGGCACAGTTCGTTATTTTTAATTTTTTTTTACTTCTCATGTAGGTGTAAGTCGAATTAAGATTTGTGTAAGTTGATTCAGCCAAAAATTCGTTTGATTTTTGTTTCAACAAAAGAAATTCATTCACTCGAGGTAACGTAATGTGTAAAGTGATGAACAAAATATATGATACATTATTCTGATTTCCCAAAAGTAATAATTATTGACGAAAATTAAATAACTATCTTATTTTGAAATCGAGAGTTCAATAAAAAAATATTTTGTTATTATACTTGGACAATTATAATGTGTTGACTTTCTTTTAAAGGATGAATAATTTCGAAACGAAATTGTACGACCAAAACCCGACACAAGTTAGATCAACGTCATAAATAATAATAATCAGATTTTATAAATTACGTGTCTCAAAAAAGGACAAAACCGTCGTCCCTGTGACAACCAAACGTAACTACATTATTTCATTTAAAGGTTTGGTACTTTTATACATTTCAACTTATATTTTTATTAAGTAATAGGAATGTATTTGAGTATTCAAATACCTAATACATTTACATAATATATAAGTAAAAAATACATAAATACTTTCCTGAAAAGGGGCAATCAAATAGGTATAATAAAGGACTAAAGGATGATACTTAATAGACGACATGTTGATCAAATTTCATATCTGGAAAGGAAACAAAAACACCAAATAGTTCATGGAAATCTTTCAAAACAGCAGTTAGACTTCATAATATTCCATGTTGTATTATTTCAAAGACCCTTATCAATGATTCGTAATAAATTCCGAATCGCATTTTCCATTTGTGCAACGTTGTCAAACATTTATTGTTTCAACAAATTCAATATGTATTTATGTGGCCTTTGTTTCACCAATCGTATATTTCTAACAAGAAAATCTTCATTGCTGCGGTTAGTAGGTTTATTGTTATATTTTTCTTTTATTTTAGGCACCATCACTAAATTTACTGATTAACTAAATATGTTAAGAAACTGTCTTATGACAATAAACACGTCTTTGTGCACATTTTATCTTTCATCTTCTTATTGTCGTGCCAAGTCAGGTTCCCCAACGTCAGCTATCATCAACTGAGCGAAAGCCTCTCTGTCCCGCGCTGATTCAAAAAGATGTCGGGCATCCCACAATCCAGTCAATTTTCACTTAATATTTTTGAGCCAAGACATCTGCCTAAGACCGACACCTCGTCGACCTTCAACAATTTATCTCTGGGGGAACAATAGTGTACTTCTGAGAGTCAAAATATGAGCTCTTTTCGGTGTTTCTATAGACCAAAGAATGTCACTATATACGCAAAAGCTAGCATCGCGTTGGCTTAATGATTCAGTGATGGAGAGTTCGAACCTCATCCTAGTTGCCTCAAACGATTTCGTTCACCAAAGTACAAGTTCGTACAAGCATTTATGTCTTTATTTAGAGAATGTATGAGGGTGTATAATATGTACTTTTCACAAGGACATAATCCGTTCTTTTATATACGGACCCAAAATAGAGGAAGCATCACAATTATAAAAAAATGTTTATAATTGTGAATTACCGAGTTACATTTAGTTGGAAGAAAGCCGATGATACAAAAGACATTATGTAATATGAATATGTCGATACAATAAAATGAAGGTAACTCTATAGATCGTATTAATCGAGGACGTCGTGTGACACTAACTGCGGGGTCCGAGGCAAGGACGGAAGGCAGACCTACAATTTTGTTTTATCTCCAAATTATTTAGAAACACATTTATCTGTTTTTTATGCTGATTAAAATTTACATAAAAAACAACATGTCACGCTCCACAGTTTCGGTTATGTTAGGGGGTTGTTATTGTGAGAACGTAATACAAAACACATTATATATCAATATTACTACATTATTATTATTATTGATGGGACCTGTAGATTGGAAAATCAATGTTTGTAGGTACATATAATATTCTATCACACCATGTCCCTGTTATTGGAGTAGCCAGAGAAATACGAGCACCATACACGTTTGTCTTTGTATGTATAATATATATATATTCATCGTCTCATATTCAAAATATTTATTTATACATCTTCATGTACAACAAGAGCACTAAGGCGGGTATATTACCAAAAATTCATCATCTTACCACCTACTTATTTCAATTTATAACAAAGTTAGAAACATTGAAAAACATTTATCTAGGTACCTACTAGAATTTCTTGACTACTAGGAGTATTTCGGTGAAGTACCTACTCGGTAATGGAGTGGTTTGAGCAATTTTAAAATACTTTGTGTAAAATCTTTTAAATATACCACAAACTGTAAATTTTATAATTGAATAAATAAAGTTATGTTTATAATTCTGTTCTTCTTTTACCACCCGTTCTTCTTATAGAAAATTAAAAACAATATACGAAAAACTGACTCCAGAAAAATTTAAAAGAAATTATAAAATACTTTCAGATAAAAAATTCTGAGAAAACAATGTTTAAAATATAGGTTTCATTCTGTGAATCACTGGTCACGACAACAATCAAAAACGTTTAGAATATAAGTAAGCTTTAGACAATCCGTTTTATTGACAGTAAATCCTGAAACTCGCGACTTGCGCAGGGTGCAAGGATGTGGTCATTATTATTATTATTAAGAATTTTAAATTGTCTTTCAATTTCACAACTTTCGGATGTCCTGCATATGTAATCCTTCTCAGAAAGTCTCTTGAACATGTTGACACGAATAAGTACACTTTATAACAATTTAGTTGTTGCAAAACTAGCATAAGGACACATTGGATAGACGAAATCCTATTTTTATTATTTCCCTATTTCCTTCGATACTCCATTTTTTCCTTATTTCTGTTCAATATAATATGAAAATAATATTCATTTCAGTTGCAATAATAATATGACAATTCACAATATGATACTCAAAGGTGAGTCGAGATAGGTTCTCATTTTGGATGTCTCATTATTGTATATAAAATTGTTTTACTTTATGTAATGTAGTATGTGTACTCGACTTATAAAAAAAAAAAATAAAAAAATAAATAAAAAAAATGAAAATTGTTATAATATCATTTAATGATTCGGCGGATATTTTGTGGTAGTTAATATTAGCCATATTTGAATTATAAATAAGCTATAAACCACTTGTATTTTGAGTCACTTCGCGACATGTTTCGGAAGCGCTGTCCTTCCATCGACCGGCGCGCGGCGTGTCGAGACTCGACACGCCGGTCGATGGAAGGACAGCGCTTCCGAAACATGTCGCGAAGTGACTCAAAAAAAAAGTGGTTTATAGCTAATTTATAATTCAAATTGTTAAAACTGCTGTGTCTACAGAATAAATAGGAGTCTTTGTATCAAAGATAAAAAAATGAGTGACTTTATAGACATTTAGGCCCAAATTTATAAAACGCACTTAGAATTTTCTCAATGCTAAGCATGACAAATTCCATACATTTCGATGTGCTAAATATTGACTAAAGCAGTGAGAATGGTTTATAAATACGGCCCTTAAACACTTCACATAGAGTAGACCTCGTTTTTGTATATACCAATATTAAAAACATTTATAACACAACAATCTGGTGGACATTATATATATTAAGGATCTGAGAGAGGACCGGCTGACCAGTGAGATGACACAGGACAGAAAGACAAAGAGTCTGCGTAGCAGGATGGCCTACCCCAGAAAACTGTGAAGAGACAAAGATTTTCTTTTCGACTTACATAATTTTAATTGTTTTGTTCGTGATTTATTTTCACCGTAAAATTGTTTAATTTTGATGTTTTGTATACGTGCAGATTATTGATGGTTTAATAACTATTTATTTGCAGTGTACGAGAGGAGCTTGCATTGACAAGTTTAGTGTAAAAAAAATTACAACCAAATGTAAATTTTATACACTAATAAATAATAAAAAAAGAGGAGAAGAAGTAAAGAAATAACAATTTTATTTTAAATAAGTTTAATTAATGGAATCGGTCAAAAGATTATAGATTTTAATTTTTAAGTGCCAATTTATATGTTTATTGAACCAAATAATGAAAACATCCATGACTATCGATAATTTACTTTACAAATATACTTTATAATTGGATTATTAATAATAATAATTCGTGATGGCGACCAAATTGGATTATTATAAATGTTAATAGTAAGAATAAAAAGCTGATAGTATCCACGTTTAAAGTTTCGCAACAAACGTTATTATAGGGCTTTATTAAATTAGGTATAGGTATATCAAATTAGTTCAACAAAAAATTTATTCCTTAGACAGGAAAACTTAATTCTAGAGCGCTTTACATCAACTGATAAACCCAGAAACACTAAATACTCGTAAGTTACTATACTTGAGGTTCTGGTTGAATAACTGGAATCAAAATTCCAAAATAAAGACCAGGACCAAGATGGCGACACCCACCTTCTACAAAATGCATACAAACACATCACGACGAAACTCATAGTGTGTACTCTCTATATGATATCCGTTGAGAAATTTATGTAAAAAAAATACGCTTAAAAATTGTGAAATCATGACTCTCCACTATTCCATAGTGTGGGGAGTAATAAACGATTTCGATGTTTGTTATTAATTATAACTTTAAACATTTAAATGCGTTACTTATGTAGCTTTATGTCGTAAATATTATTAATCTAAATTATAACGAATTAGTTGTAAAAAAATACTAGTGTCTATACATCTCAACCAAAAAAAGCATTTGTAAGCGTTGCGTCGTAACAGAGTACGTCATTATTCGTGAATTTATTCATATCACATGTGTGTATGTGAGTGTAAATTTTCATAAGCAGGATTTAAGACACTGGGAAGCGGGTAATTGTCAACATTCTCCATAAAGCCATTCTCCCTTTATTACCACGTGTCAAATTCAGATATTAAACCATCATGGACGACGCCATAATTAAACCTTTATTGCTTGCAATTTGACCGATAGGACATGCGATACCAAACTCACGATTAATTCGAGTTACCAATAACCATATCGCAGTTGACATAGCATGTAACAATAACAATAAATATAATGCAGTTGACATAGTAAAATTCATGTTACCAATGAGCATTACGCAGTTACCATTATACACTAATTAATACCTACGCATTCCTTCGCCATTCTTCCGTTATAAGACTTTCTTATTCAATCCAACCAAAAAAAGAAAAAGCTTCAACCTTCTCTTCTTGCCATTATTGTGTTGGATATAAATATGTAATGTGTCGCAACTGCCACCACCAAATAATTAATCTTAAAATCACTTCAATAAAATACTCTATACAAAAGAAGATCAATAACCGCTTATTATAGGAAACCTTGACTGCATTAACTCTCTTTTTTCTTTTTTCCTTTTAGTTCAATATTATGTTTTAAATCATTGTTAACTGGAAATGTTGCACTTACCTACATACCAACCTATGATCATATTTATTTTTTGCAAACTTATATTAATCATAACGACAAAATGTAATAGGCCTTAATACTTGATGTTACTATTGTATTGTACTATGTCTTAACGCTGTTTTTTGTCCAGCTTTAACCTAAATAAATAAATAAATAAATGATGGAAATTATAAGCAGTCAAGAACACACATATTATATCAATTCATTCAGGTATAAAAAATATGGAAAAAATAATACATAAAATAATGCATAACACCGACAACATTATTTAATATATTATATTCATCTAGAAACCATGAAGCAAGAAATTTTTTTTAAAATAAATATCTAGTCTGCTGGAAATCAAGTCCATGAACCTGGCACATTATTTTTGATAATTTAACGTCTACTAACGTACTTCTACTTGAAATACACACAGGAGCATGAAGGTTCCTTTATAATACAATAATATTGTTAAAGAAAAACAAAGATACATGGTGTATAGTAACAGTAAGGAACCAAAATTAAATTAACACAGAACTAAAAGATGCGAAAGCAGAGGTTACATAACACAACCACCTAAAAGGAATCATGGAACAGAAATATCAAAAAGCTAAATAGCAAAAGTACGTGAGTGAGAAATAGTATAGGTATGTAACAAAGAAAATAAAAGTAAGTATTTCACAATGTCATCTCACCGTGTACTCGGTGTACAGAAAAAAAAAACAATATTCTTACTAAACTCCTAAAATATGAATGGTTTCGAATGCTTTATTCTAAGTATCCTATACAAAATAAACCTATGGTTACAACCCTTCTAGGAATACCACTATGATTTACAGTCCTTAAAACTTATGATGGTAAAAAAACACCTAATGTAAGAACTCGTACAAAATCCCGACCATAATTTGGCCGAGCCGATCAAAAACGAGAATGTTTTAAATTTAAACGATTAACGATAAGCACATTGCTTTATTCACAACCAGTGACGGTTTTCTACAAATATAAAATCAACTTTTGAATATTTTATTGTGTTATTTTTCATTTTTTTTAAATAATGTAAATTTTTGTGATATTCAATAATTCAAATAAGTAGCTATTTGTTTATTGTAATGTTAGAAGTAATTATTTACACGAATACGTATTTACACGTTTTGAATGAAAAACGTGGTGATTATTTCGTTTTAATGTAATGTTTTTCGTATTTATAAAAGGTAAACATTTAATTTGCCGTTTTCTATATGAAGAAATACATCGAGTAGTTCATGTATAATCAAATGAACTACTAACATCATCAATCGGGAATTTCGATACTACATAAATTATTCATACTAAAAAAAATGTCCAATGTCAAAAAACCTACTATTTATGAAAAAATATTTGTTCATGTAAATGTCAGAAGTACGCATTTACATAAATTAAATATATTTTCGATGGCAGAGCGGTTAGCGCGCTGGGCTAGTAATCCAGTGGTCGCGAGTTCGAATCCTGCCTCGACCGATTTCGTTCACCTATAGCACAAGCATTTATTTGCTTATTTTAGGGAACGTAGGAAGATGTATATGTACTTGTTTAACAAGGAAATATTCATTTAAAAAAAAAAATAACTTACATTTTGAGTGAAAATCATGATAATTATTTCGTTTAGTTTTAATGTAAGTATATTGTGTAAATGTGGCCAACACAACTTTCTAACCATTGTATTAAATTAAATTTTAAAACTATTTCCCATAGTCAATCCTGCTTAAATGTTGTGTACACACTTGCTTCCGATGACCAATTATAAAAACGAGTAGGTTGTGTTCAATAACATTTGAACCGTTTCCAATAATCCAACCTTGTTTAAATTTTGTATACATGCTTCCGATGATAGTTTATAACAAAACAAATAAGATGTGCCCAACACTACACTCTTAATTATGCTTATATTCAATCTAATTTCAAACCACTTTTCAATGTCTATTATTTGTGACTGAAGGGAAGGGACGGAAGAACCAACATAAGGGACCGAGGAACCTGATTTTTTTCAAAACTTACGCATGTTAATATTTATTTATTATGTTGGATATTTTTTACTTATTCTGAATTTACATCATAACAAATAAACAAATAAAAAAGTGCAAATACGATTTTCTTGATGATTTAGCTTATTAATACACATTTATCTTCCCGCGCAGCGCCGGGTATATAAAACTAGAAAATTATATTTTTCAAAAGGCCCTAACAATGCAAAACCATCGTCCTGGAGAGGAATATAAATCGTAAAATAATTAATCTCGTTTCATTATAACCAAAGTATTATAATTATGGAGTTTTACAATATTATGGTGTTAAAACACCAAAATCACAAGTTTACCTACTGCACCAAATCACAAAAGATCACCATCACGCCATATGTACCTCACATGGTAGACAGACAAACTGAAAGCCACATTTTTCTATCTTGACACATCCATCCCCTCATCAACATCTCATTACAATAGCTCGTCTATTGCTAATTAATGCCAATATCTAAAAGATGCTATAATTTTGACATCTGTACTTTTGTTGTTGATTTTGTATAAAAATTAAAATGAAATCGTCGTTCGACACGACGTATCAACGAAGAGTTCGAATTTTCCAACATTTACCGGAGTCGGTAGTCGGGCGGGAGGTGGTAGGTGGGAAATACCGAGATGGTAGTAGATAGGATGATACAAATACTTAAAATTTTACGACTCTCGCGGCGAAGGGAGGGCACGGGGGGCGCATTTGCCGCAATTTTACGAGGGCGACCGCGGACGACTGTCGCGCGCCTTTCATTATCCTACACCTCGCAGTCGTAAAACGGAAACCCAAGTTGACTATCGAAGAAGGTGCCACCGTTCGATACCCGCTGTAGTCCAATTGTTAAACTGCAGGATGGCTCTACTGTATATGTACATATCGGTGAATGTTTATTCATCCCTATCTCCCTACACCCACAGATCGCCGCTAATAACCAAAAATAAGGACGCCTATAAAACTCAGATGTTACACGCATCCGACGTAAAAACCAAAATCAACAAGTAAAAAAAACGAGTGGGTTGTAGCCAACACTAAACTCTCCACACCATAGTAAGTGTTCATTTTTTTTTCTTGAAAGGTTGACAATCTCTAAATGCATTTTTATAAAGTACATTTCTATTAGATTCTTGAACAAATATAAGATTCCAAGAGGACAAAAGATTTCACAACTCATAGTATGTATTTTCTACATGATACCTGTTGAGAAATTTAAGTAAAATTGCATTACTAGCAAGATGTGTATATATGAGACAGTGTATCAAAGTTGATGAGGCGATGTATATGTGTCAAGATAGAATAATGCGGTGTTCGGTTCTCACTGCCTACCCCTTGTAGAAGAAAGAAGTGGAGAGTAATAAAATACACTTGTCTATAGAGACACATACAATATCAATAAGTATGAAGTTAATCACTCAATTTTCCCATACAGAATTTATTTTATTTCTGTTATAGGTATACATTTTTCATACAAATTTTAATTTTTTTTCACATTAATATGGCAGACCACAGACTTTTTTTCTTTAAATTTTGATAATCCTTGAATGAATTTTTGATGAGTGTGTATTTTTACTGTATCGAAATTTCAAACAGTATAAAAAAACTCGATTTTCCAGACCGTGAGAGCATTTTGAAAATCATAGAGAAGAAATTAACGGATATCTATAGAAAACTAATCAGCTCAAAGTTTATGGACTTTACATATAGTTATGATATATATGTATGAGTCAATCAGACTTATAGTTTGGGCTGCAGAGATGACACAAAAAACAACGTAAATGATGAAATCATAGAGAAGAAATTAAAAGTTGTCTATGGAATAATAAAGTTCACAAGTTGATAACCCCTGACTGAAACATAAATTCAAAATTATGAGTAAAAACGTTTTGTAGGCCTGTTCTTTAAGGCCTAAGTTTTGTAGGCCTATCTATATATTCTGAAATTCTGGGTTCTGTGAATTGAGCGAATCAAAAGTTATAAGGGGGGACGGAAACACAGACACACACACACACACACTCAGACACAAAATGTTCTACTTCAAATTCTGAATTCATCCATATATACTTAGAACATAATGCTACGAAGCATATATGTTCTATTAGGTCCTTTCATATGAAATTGGCGTTTTGTATGGGAGGAACATAAAATCGATTTTTTTTTAAATACAATATATTTATTTAATCAAAGTATGTACCATTGCTATCTATGCACTTTTGCCATCTCATAGGTAGTTCATCGATCCCTTTACTAAAAAAACCATTCGGACGGGAATCAATAAAATCTATGAAGGCGGTTGGACTGCCCATCGGAGTTGAACTTTTTCCCTTGTAAGAAGTTATCCAAATTTCGAAAAAAATGGTAATCTGTTGGGGCAAGGTCCGGAGAGTACGGTGGATGTCTTAGACATTCCAATTGAAGATCCTCTAATTTGGTAGCCGTCTGTTGTGCAGTGTGTGGTCTAGCGTTATCATGAAGCAGCAGTGGCCCCAGAAAAGGTGGGCCGATTATATTGTCCCTGTCGCTGGAAGCAGATGGGTTCAAAAAGCCCAAAAAAAAGAAGAGTGGAAGCTTTTAGAAGAGGTCTACATCCAGCAGTGGAGAGATGGCTGAGAAAGAAGAAGAAGCAGTGGCCTAGAGCGATTAACCAGCCTCGGTTGTTTAGCAGCTAGCTTTTCTATCATGGTTTGCAGTTGCTGACAATAGACATCTGCCGTAATCGTCTGCCCAGATTTCAGAAAGCTGTAGTGAACGAAACCAGCACTAGTCCACCAAACGCTCACAAGTAACTTTTTTGGAGTCAATTTTCGCTTGGGGAATGGTTTGGCTGGTTCGGCAGGGTTCAGCCATTGCGATGAGCGCTTCCGATTATCGTACAGGATCCACTTTTCATCACAGGTAAATATTCGATTTAAAATCCCTTCATCATTGTGCCGGTTGAGTAATGTAACGCAGCAGTCAACGCGCGTTTTTTAATTTGCTTCACTCAATTCGTGAGGTACCCACCTTTCAAGCTTTTTCACCTTCCCAATTTGCTTCAAGTGGATTAAAACAGTTTTATCACTAACACCGCAGCCTGCAGCTAACTCTGACGTGGTTTGCGATGGATCCGCTTCCACAATAGCCTTCGATTCTTCATTATCAACATTGGTCTCCGGCCGTCCACGGGGCTTGTTCAGCAGGTCGAAATTTCCAAAACGAAAACGTTAGAACCAAAAACGCACTGTGTTTTCTTTTGCGGCACCGTCGCCATACACATAATTAATCCTTCGAGCCGTTTCTGCAGCACTGGTGCCACGGTGGAACTCGTACTCGTAAATAACGCGATATTTCAAGTTTTCCATTTTATAAACTGAGTGACGCAAAGAAAAAAACAATTGAGGAAAAAACAAATGAACTATAATTTTCGAAACATAAATACATGAGTAAATAGCTGTATAAATTTGAATTTGGAATTCCTAACCAAAGAAAAGATATTTGAGATCAAAGTTGCCAGTACGGCAAAACGCCAATTTCATATGTAAGGACCTAATATATTCTAGATGGTGTTTCTGGTATGCAAAAAGTTCACTACACCATACAAAATATTCCTTCATACACGCGTCTTGGCTTTAAACCTCCGATTCCTTCAAGAGAATTACATTCCCTTGAACGAATCGCCAGTTGGATGAATTTTTTCGTGGATCAAATTTCGTAGCGTAGGATAGCCATTCCACAGAGTCCATGGTTGATAATAAGTACATAAATATCTAAAACAAGTCGTACGTCTGATTATCAGGTAAGCAGAGACACGATAAATGTGTACGTGAACGGTGCTATACCGTCAATTGAATATAAATGGAGATGTGCCGCACAATTAGGATGACAATCTCTCAATAAAGTACATCAATTGTCAAAAATCGATATCGTCTATCACGTACTCGGACGTGGTCGGGGTAACAAACGTACCTATATTATGTAGGAACTAAGTATGTCGGTAGTTTTTTTTAGCTACTTCTCTACACGATATACAAACATTATTGAACAAAGTACCGATCGCGCAAATACTCTTAATTAGTTTTATTGGATATTCTATGCAAATAAATAACGTTAAATTTTACATAACAATAAAAAGCTATTATTATTAAATGATCATAACGATGGTGATGTGTCTGAAACCTACAAGACTCTTAGCAATAAATCGAGAATAATGTCTTTTTTTCTGGATCAAATATCCCAATCCACTTAAAAAAAAAGTTTTTGACGCTTGTGTACTACCTGTGCTCACTTACGGCTTTGAACATCCGCATTTACTTAGAAAATGATGGAATAAGTAGCTAAGAGTGACACAAAGAGCTATGGAAAGAAGAATGTTGAATATCTCGCTAAGGGACCACAAAACTAATGAATGGATTAGGAAGAACACAGGAGTAGCGGATGTGGCCAAAAGAATAGCGGAGTTAAAATGGAGTTGGGCGGGTCATATATCTCGGATGTCAGATGGACGATGGACAAAAATTGTGATGGACTGGAGGCCAAGAACGGGAAGCAGAAGCGTGGGAAGGCCCCAGACCAGATGGTCCGATGACATCAAAAAAGTGGCAGGTCCTGAGTCCTGAATGGCGAAGAATGGCACAGGATAGAGACCAGTGGAAGTCCTTGGACCAATACTGGACTCAAGAAGAGGCTGAGTAAGTAAGTATCTGGATCAAACCTTGACCATAATACATGCAAACAAAATTTGATAGATTGTTTTAATTACTTTGAGCACACAAAAATTAAAAATTCAAAACTGCTGTGAAATACTCAATCATTTCTATTCACGTAGGATAGAAAAAATACATTCAAAAGTTTTGTCTTTTTTGGAATGTTCCAGATTATTACTTATTATAGAAATTTCTACACATTCAAAATGAATGCTCTTAAACATTATATTTTCCATACAGAGAATATTAACATATAATTATAGTAGGTAATTCAAAAATATAAATAAACCATTTTTAATTCCCGATAAAAAAGACCACACCTTTCAATAATGTTAAGAAAACTCTTAAATACTGAAATAGGTATTAAAAATACCCAACACATAATTAAGAAATTTAACAGTCAACCTATATTTTATATCTTACAAACATCTAAGTATTTACATAAAAAAAGAAATAGTTAGGAAGGATCAAATAGGAACGTTGCAAGCCAATGGATCCAATTACTGAAATAGCACGAGGCTACCAATAAATTCAAATTTATACCTACCTACATGTTAAATCACAAAGTGATGAATAGAAAGAAAAAAAGTATTTTGTAAAAATATATGTACCTACCAATTTTTTTAATGATTATCGTTTTAAATAGGACCTATCAAACCGATATGTTGGGTCATTATCTAAAAAATAAAACCAAATTGACATCGTCATCTTTTGCTTAAAATCTGGTTAAGTAATTGTAGATCCTGGTCACCTGTAGGATCTGTCATCGCATCCTTCCATTTATGGCTTTCCTTTTCTCGATCTACTACTTCCAGATTCCTAGTATCCGTCCTTCGTATTAATTTAGGTCTGCCTTGTCCCCTAGGCCTATTGGACACCATTACATTATATTATACAACGCCGATATTGGACTTCCGAACTATTAAATAAAACCAAACAGAGCTCTTCCGATTTGATTTATTTAACCAGAACTCCGTAGATCCAAGGTTCATCAACGTTCCAAGAAAATAGTTATACTTAGTATTATAATTACTGTCTAGAAAAAGAATTGTTCGCAAAAAATTGACTACTCGGTCATACTGTTATTTTTCGATAGCAATTAGAAATTAATTTACTGAACTAACTCCGATTGGTGAGAAGATATTGCCGTGTGGCAATAAACTCGCCAGCGTATAAATTATATATACAAGAAGTTAGAAATAAATAAATATTTTTAATAATGTGGATGGTGAGACATTTTAACCAATCCTATCCGTTCTAAAGTCTTATAATTTTAGGTAAAAATGTGGATGGTGAGACATTTTAACTAAACCTATCCATTCTAAGCTCTTGTAGTTTTAGGTTTAAATGTGGATGGTGAGACGTTTTAACCAAACCTATCCATTCTAAGCTCTTGTAGTTTTAGGTTTAAATGTGGATGGTGAGATATTTTAACCAAACCTATCCATTCTAAGCTCTTGTAGTTTTAGGTTTAAATGTGGATGGTGAGACATTTTAACCAAACCTATCCATTCTAAGCTCTTGTAGTTTTAGGTTTAAATGTGGATGGTGAGACATTTTAACCAAACCTATCCATTCTAAGCTCTTGTAGTTTTAGGTTTAAATGTGGATGATGAGACATTTTAACCAAACCTATCCATTTCTAAGCTCTTATAATTTTTGGTCAAAAAAATAGAGACATTTTATTAAGACAGCTATGTTTGTATATGTACGTAATTGTTTAAAGTTTTTTTTCTGGAAAGGATTTAATTCTATTGATCAAAATGTTTCATAGTCATCGAAAACAAAAATATATAGTCTATCTATTTTTGGACTTGTTATCATTGCCTGATATAAAAAAAAGATTAATACCAATGAAAATGAAATATTTAAAAATGATTATTCGATGTCAATATTCCAAGTGAAAAATCCATCCATCAGTGTTATTGATACCGGTCGGTGCTAGTTTTGTTTTTAATAAAACAAAATAAATGTTAAATTGATATTTGACATAGTACCACCTGTTAGTTGCCCGAGAAGCAATACAATATACCTACATTAATATATTCGTAAATTACTTTTTTGGTTATACGATACACATAGAATAATAATAGTATAAAATACTCTTTAGCCTGCAGTAAACACGACTGCTTTATGTTGACTAATTTGGTCAACATTTTGCTACTCATTTGGCCGTCTGCGTGATACGTTCTCCAAATAGGGAATTATTTAACTGCTTGCAAAATTATTTACGAAATAATTAGCAAAATAGCAAAATTACTTGCAAAATTATAGCAGAGTCATGTATAAGTATATATTGACACGAGCCGGCCAATAAAACGGCTTTACTTTTTCAGCGAGGTATTATATGGGAATGAGTATAGTTTTATTTATTATTTATTTATTTATTTAGGTTAAATTTAGACAAAAAAAAACAGCGTTAAGACATAGTACAATACAATAGTAACATCAAGTATTAAGGCCTATTACATTTTGTCGTTGTGATTAATATAAAATAATACAATAAGTTTGCATAAAATCATAAAATATGATCATAGGTTGGTATGTAGGTAAGAGCAACATTTCAAGTTTACAATGATTCAAAACATAATATTCAACTAAAAGAAATAAAAAGAATAAAGAGAATTTAATACCGTCAAGGTTTAAATCGTTTATTATTATGCTATGACGATAGATAGAAAATATGTAACTATTAGTTATATTAAATCTATCATCCATTTACCTTTTTAATATTAAATCAATAGTAGATGGCAGAGCGGTTAGCGCGCTGGGCTAGTAATCCAGTGGTCGCGAGTTCGAATCCTGCCTCGACCGATATAGCACAAGCATTTATGCTTATTTTAGGATACGTAGGAAGATGTATATGTACTTGTTTAACAAGGACATATTCATTTTTATTTTAAAAAAATATTAATAATTAACATTTTTTGACAAATTTTTAACGACTCAATAGAGACAAGGTTGGAATATTATAGAAGAACCAGGAATATGCGTATATGAAATAGAGACAAGGTTGGAATATTATAAAAGAACCAGGAATATGCGTATATGAAATAGAGACAAGGTTGGAATATTATAGAAGAACCAGGAATATGCGTATATGAAATAGAGACAAGGTTGGAATATTATAGAAGAACCAGGAATATGCGTATATGAAATAGAGACAAGGTTGGAATATTATAGAAGAACCAGGAATATGCGTATATGAAATAGAGACAAGGTTGGAATATTATAGAAGAACCAGGAATATGCGTATATGAAATAGAGACAAGGTTGGAATATTATAGAAGAACCAGGAATATGCGTATATGAAATAGAGACAAGGTTGGAATATTATAGAAGAACCAGGAATATGCGTATATGAAATAGAGACAAGGTTGGAATATTATAGAAGAACCAGGAATATGCGTATATGAAATAGAGACAAGGTTGGAATATTATAGAAGAACCAGGAATATGCGTATATGAAATAGAGACAAGGTTGGAATATTATAGAAGAACCAGGAATATGCGTATATGAAATAGAGACAAGGTTGGAATATTATAGAAGAACCAGGAATATGCGTATATGAAATAGAGACAAGGTTGGAATATTATAGAAGAACCAGGAATATGCGTATATGAAATAGAGACAAGGTTGGATTATTATAGAAGAACCAGGAATATGCGTATATGAAATAGAGACAAGGTTGGAATATTATAGAAGAACCAGGAATATGCGTATATGAAATAGAGACAAGGTTGGAATATTATAGAAGAACCAGGAATATGCGTATATGAAATAGAGACAAGGTTGGAATATTATAAAAGAACCAGGAATATGCGTATATGAAATAGAGACAAGGTTGGAATATTATAGAAGAACCAGGAATATGCGTATAGCCTACAGGAAGATCTTGATCGATTGTCCCAATATTGCCATGAAAATAAACTCTTTATAAATATATCTAAATGTTACAAAGTTACCTTTACTCGTAACCGTAATAAAGTAATCCATAATTATAATATTTCTGGGTCGCTCTTATCAAACAAAGACTGTGTATGTGATCTTGGAGTTATTCTGGACTCAAAACTTACTTTTGAGGCTCATATTAATAGCATAGTCACTAAGGCAACAAAGAGCCTGGGTTTTGTTCTAAGAACATGTAAATTTTTCACCAACTTCAGAACGTTCTTGCTCCTTTACAATAGTTATGTTCGTCCACATTTAGAGTATTGTTCACAGATTTGGAACCCACGCTACAGTATATACGTTGATTGACTAGAAAGAGTTCAAAAACGATTTCTAAAATTCTTAAATTTCAAATCATATAACATATACAGTTCTTATGATGAAATTGAGAAACATTTCCGAATGAAAAAAATCGTACACAGGAGAGAAGTTGCGGATCAAATGTTTCTCTTTAAAATTATTAATTCAAAAGTTGACTGTCCTGATTTATTAAATAAAATTAATTTCCATGCGCCGTTGCGAAATGGCAGATTGAACTACTTGTTTTATGTTCCTCGAAGTAACACTAATTCTAATCAAAATGAGTTTATCAAAAGGGCTTGTAACTTCTATAATGTCAACCTCTCAGCCAGTATCACAAATTCTGATATATTCACCGCTAGTAATAACGCATACAAAAATTCTCTCTATAAGTGCATAGCATGAACTCGTATGTTGAATTTTTTTTTTTTTTTTGTTAGTTATTTTTGTTTTTTCTAATATTATCTTTTGTATACTTTTATTAACATTTTGAGTTGTTGTTTGTAACAAAAATATAACAATTTAACTGTCATAATCTTTTTCCCATCCTTTTCCTTTCCCGTCACAGGCAAACATACATCTTAGTTATATTTAAATTTATGATGTTTGAAATGTTTTATATTTAATATCTGTGGACATATGTAATTGGTCTGTTTGTTTTTATTTTATAGTGTATTATTCCATTTTAGTATTTTAAGACTGTATTTGTCCCTAAATAAATAAATAAATAAATATGAAATAGAGACAAGGTTGGAATATTATAGAAGAACCAGGAATATGCGTATATGAAATAGAGACAAGGTTGGAATATTATAGAAGAACCAGGAATATGCGTATATGAAATAGAGACAAGGTTGGAATATTATAGAAGAACCAGGAATATGCGTATATGAAATAGAGACAAGGTTGGATTATTATAGAAGAACCAGGAATATGCGTATATGAAATAGAGACAAGGTTGGAATATTATAGAAGAACCAGGAATATGCGTATATGAAATAGAGACAAGGTTGGAATTCATATTAACTCCTCCAAGGTTGGAATATTATAGAAGAACCAGGAATATGCGTATATGAAATCTTTAAAAATATATTCGATTTAATCCATAAACTTTTTTAAATTCCGTAAATCAGATTCAAATAATATTCTGGAACATATACCTATCTCGTATAAATTACAAACTTGTTATCACGAACAGGGCACAATTGAACACAAAGGCAGTTGTACTCTTAAAAGTGTAAAAATTCCATGTGCAACTATGAAAAATCATTTTCAAGTATTAACAGAACTTACAGCTGAAATTATCGTTTTGATTTTTAATAATAAATATTGTAATGTTATTAGAACATGGGTATATGCGAAATGTCAAAGCAATAAACGATGCTATGAATGCGTTTTAAAACTTAAACATTTAACATTCACCGGTAATATAGACAAATACTTAATTTGTATATACATATAAATACTGAAAAATAACAGTAAATATAGTAAATTGTAGTTAACTTACCTTTTAGGTTAGTCAACACCACAATATAAAGTAGGTGGGCTCCCAAACGTCAAAACATACAACACATCACAAAACACTACACTTGGAGGTCGATAATATCACGATTTTGCAATGTTTTATGATACAATATGCGCAATCATACGTTTGCTGAAAACACCGCTCAACAATGGTATAATCATGGAAATAATTTTATTATTTTACGGGTGTTTTATATTGACCGGGGTATAATGGCGTAGCTGCCTAAGAAATATGCATTTTTAACAACTAATATCGATTTTAGGGTAGATAATAAAGCTACCACGAGTTCAGCGTCCTTTAGCACCTTGTATTTTAAAACAATGAAAATTACTTAAACAATAATGTGTATAACATGTAGAGCTTTTATGAAACAAGGGTAATGTGCATTTTATTGCTAGATATCGATTTCACAATACATATTATGAATTTATTGATATTAGATTGCCGCGCGTACTAGTTTTAAACGATATATACCGGTCGAAGAAATAAAATAAGTTTTTAAATTTAAATGTTGACAGTAAACAGGTATATGACAACTTTAAAAAAACAATGTACTCATATAAAACATTGCATAGAAATCTATAAACACTGCACCCCAAGATGTTATGTTTTAGCTAGAACTGTCACTTTGAAATCTGTAACATAAATTGTTAACTCATTGTCCGAACAATTTACGGAATCTAAATAATATAGTTTATTTTAAGATCCATTTTCACATTGAAATCTATTTTTTTCACGACATTTCTTATATTAAATAAGTCATACATCCAAACAGCAGACAGACCACGGTAAACTTTCTCGTGACACTAGCGAAATACATTCAGCGTAAACTGAAAATGGCGACCATATTGTCTCATTTCAAGCCGCCCGATGCTTAGTTTTATCTCTCTTTTCCTCGTGTACTAAAAGCACTGACAGAAAGAAATAACATAGAGCATATTCAGCCAATTAAATGCTATCGTACGAAAAGAATTTTATGAATACAAATTGGAATATCTCAGATATATCTATCTCTTTTATTGTATGCGTTAGAAGGAAACAAGAGTAGCCTTTTTCGATGCTACAAAAAAGAGAGATTTAATATCAATTCGTTTTTATGCCATGTGTCTGAAAGAGATATCTTCTGTTATCCCATTCACGCGTTTACGCAATAAGCACCCCTTGTACGAACAAAGATACGACAAACGTTGTTTGCCTTTATACTTAATTTACCACCTGGCAACATTGCACTAAGCGCGGTCAATATAAAAACGCTTATATTAATAAAATATCATTAAAGTATTTATTTATTTAATCAGATCTATATATAACAGTACATAACTTATATAAAAACATATAAACAATTATTTAGTTTTTTCATAATATAGCTAGCGTTTTTTTTTTAAAAGATCAATTATTTTCCTTTTTTATGACCCTCGGCTTGCTCTTGTATAATTTAAGCCCATTATATGTACATTAAAGAATTCTGCGTTCAGACTTATTTCGTTTGTCATATTCGTTATATTCTTTATGTATTATATCTACCTTTGGTTTTGAGATTTGTATCATGTTATAGAGCATTTTATGTATAAAAATTAAAACATGAAAGTGTATTTTGTGTTTTACAAAGGGTTTATATCATTTAATATTTTATATATCTTTGTTCTTCTATTTACAATTTTAAACAATTCGCATTGCTCAGTTTTGTATTATTTGGATTTTGTTTTATTTCAGTTTCGTTTCTTAAAAATAATATAGTGGGGTATATTATTTGTGATTCTGTTCTCGTTTTGTAAATGAGTAGACATGTTTTTTTATTTAGGTATGTATTTTTTTATTCTGCCAAACAATGACACCTTTTGGTCATTTTTTTGATTACTAGTTTTTTTGTTTTTTGTGAATTTTAATTTGGAATCAATATTAATTCCAATGTAGGTATTTGTACCACTTAATTTTTGGATGATGTTGATTCATCAAATATTTTATTGTATTATTTATTTTATTGATTTACAGAACCAACAGTTTACATTACAATTTTACAATATAGCTATATTATATGTATCAAGTTATAAACCTTTTAAATAATTTAATTTATACTAAGTAAGTACCTAATATATTTAACAATTGCATGATTTATTTAAACATAAGTAAGTTCATTAAAACATACAAAAGAAAAAATTAAGGAGAGTGTATATTATCTATTTAGCCATCCGCATTTGTACCCAAAACGAACACGGAGCAGTTAACTTCAATACTGACCGACCAGTCAATATTGTGTTCACTACGGTTCACTACAATCAGTTCATCGTCTATTTAATAATATTGTTACAAGTATGCATCACAAACCAATGTAGGAGACAAAACAATATCATGTAACGGTATATTTTGTTTCATATTATCATACATTTAGTTTTTGTTACATTTAAGTTTTATTTATTTATTTTTATCAGTTTCAAAATTTTCCCATTCATTTTATTTGTTTTGTTGTCAAAAACTCCTCCTGAAATAAAGATCAATGCATCATATTCTGACATGTATGAAAATATGATTTTTTTATTAATATACTTACCTAAATTTCATATTTTGAATCAAGTGAATTTAATAAATATCTTTTCGATTAAATTCCTACGTATTTGCATATTCAATTTGGAATATTTTGTGACATACCCATGTTGAACTATTGGCAATTTATGGCAGATAATAAATAGGTTGGTATATTTTCCGGCAAGTAACTTGACAGTTTTCGTCAAGTTATTTGCCAGGGTTTCGAGGGGGGTGGTTTACTCACGTAGGTATTACCAACCAAGCAATAACCCAAAATTACATACTCTCTGCACACAATCCTCGCGTTATCTTTAAAGTTATTTGGCGATTGCTAAACAATGTGGCCCCAGCAACATTATTATTAATTTATTTATCGTATGATACTAGTGAATCAAATGTTAGTCAAAATGTTAGTCAAAATAAATGGGGCACGTAGAGTAGACAAGCTCCGCGCGCTGTGCCCCGGGTAACGCCAAAAGTCTACTCAATAGGAGGCTGAACAATTTTGCAATAAAATCTCCCAGCCATAGTGAATCTAATAAAAATTATTATTAATGAATTTCCTATTTGCTTTTCTCTCGAAGAATTACAATTAATTATAT
Organism: Molanna angustata; assembly: GCA_963576475.1. NCBI lineage: Eukaryota > Metazoa > Arthropoda > Insecta > Trichoptera > Molannidae > Molanna > Molanna angustata. Next base: position 33,314,310 of record OY754965.1, read on the forward strand.
TTAAAATTGTTCTTATTTGATTAAATGAATTAATTAATAAAAACAACCATTTCTGTGTGATATATTTTTATATATTTGTCTATAGATCTTATAAGTACATATGTACATATCTGCACCGCAGTGTAGATGGGGGTAAACGTATATTATGTAGACGCCTAAGGCAATTCATATTATTTCAGCGTCACAAACATATATGAACATTTTAATGTAATATAATCATCTATGGTCTACGTTGAAATCAGGGATGATATCAAATCATTATATAATTAAATAAAATTGCATAGGTACCTACATCTTACCATTCCATTCTACAAAAATAAAGGAGATGTCGCACAGTGTGGAAACTACAGAGGCATTAAACTTACATCTCATACTCTGAAAATTTGGGAGAGAATCATAAACAGGCGACTACAGCAACTTGCAATTATAACACCAAATCAGTTTGGATTCACCCCATCTAAATCAACCTCAGATGCAATACAAGCGGTCAGGATCGTTATGGAGAAGCATAGACTGAATAAAGAAAACCTATACTTAGTATTCATAGACCTAGAAAAAGCGTTCGACCGAGTACCTCGGAGATTAGTATGGCAGGCTATGAGAGCGCGGAACATACCGGAGCAGTACATACACCTTGTGCAAGACATGTACAACAATATCCGCACTAGAGTCAAAAGTTTGGCAGGCCTAAGCAGTTGGTTTGAGGTCAATGTTGGCGTACATCAGGGATCGGCACTTAGCCCGCTTTTATTCAACATGGTAATGGATTATCTCACAAAAGATGTACAGTCACCCCTGCCCTGGAGTCTGTTATATGCTGATGACATCGTCCTGATATCAAATAGCGCATGCCAACTGCAAGTGGCCCTATCGAAATGGACTGAAGCACTCGAGAGATTTGGATTGCGCATTAGCAGGACAAAGACGGATTTCATGGAATGCAACTACAGTGGAACGTCAGGCGCAGCGACGGTGTGCTTCCCGGATGGCACTGTTGTACCCAAGGTGTCAATCTTCAAATACTTAGGGTCGGTTCTCTCAGCGGATGCCAGTGTGGATGCTGACGTCTCCCATAGGGTAAACGTGGCTTGGAGTAAATGGAGAACTCTCACGGGCGTGCTGTGTGATCCACGTATGCCAATCAAAACTAAGGGCAAGGTCTACAAGACAGCGGTGAGACCTGCAATGACATATGGTGCGGAGTGCTGGACAGTTAAAGGCACACACGAACAAAAACTACATGTCAATGAAATGAAAATGCTAAGGTGGGCAGGTGGGGTGACGAAGCTAGATAAAATTCGTAATGAATTAATAAGAGGAAGCTTTGGAGTAGCCCCCATACCAGAAAAACTTACAGAAAGCCGACTCAGATGGTATGGACATGTAATGAGGAGGCAAAACGATCATGTGGTGCAAATTGCTCTAGCACTCCCAGAAAGCAGAAAAGGAAAGGGACGTCCAATATCCACGTGGTGGGGCAATATGAGGAAGCTCATGGATAAAGCCCACATCCCAACCCCGACAATACAGGACAGATCATTGTGGCGCCAAAGGATTAGGAGAGCCGACCCTACCTAAAGTGGGATAAGGCAAAGAAAAAGAAGAAAAAGAAGAGAAGGTACCTACATCTTTCTCTTAACCACATAATAAAAATTACTTGATATGATGACCTATTACTATGTACCGTAGTCTACATTTACTTGTTTTTTTCATTGTTTTTAATATCATTATGCTCTACTGTACTGTTGGATATCCAAAGTAAATAAAATAAAAAATAAAAAATAAATAATACCTACAGTAAATCAATAATGTTAAGAGAACCATTATTTTATTTGAAAAAAAAATCAAATAACAATGTTGTGTGTTTTACTTAATTTTAGGTAGGTACCTACTGAATAAATTAATTAGTAATAAATTACACATAAATTAATATTTTATGTACTTCCTATTTGTGCTAGGTTGGTTTCCATATCATGTTTACACCCTTTTCTTTAACTCTGTATGTATGTTAGTAAGTACTAGACATTTGCAATTGATTTTTAACTTACTTCCCGACCAGTTAGAGATATTGTATATTCCCGATGACAAAGCATGTTAAAACTGTTTCCAGCTTGATCAATTTGATATTTTGGTAAAAATGAACGTTTTTCTATTTCATACAAAGTAAATAGGGCTGGGCTGGGCTGTCTTTCCGGCTGAGCGTTAGTGAAGTTTTAATTTTATTCGATTAAATGCAACAATAATATTTTACTTCTTATTTTCAATGTAAAACCGTTATTATCATTATAATATACATTTCTAGATATGATTTGAAGTCCACTAAATTAAAATTATGGAATATTTATTAGTTGAGTAATTTAATTTATGTTAGTGAAAAATCGATTACAAATAATTGAATATGTAAAGAAAACTTTGAAAAGGGTGTCCTCAATTTTTATTTTGTTATTTATGTACTTGTTATTATTACCGAGAAGGTATAGATAAATTTCATATATTATACAATTCACTTTGTTCAAACCATTAATTTAATTATTCTATATGACCAGAACACTTCTTCCTAAGTTAAAGAAGGTCGTTTCGAGAAACCGACTGCACTTAACAAAAAACTCATAGGTGGTTGAAACAAAGTAAGTTGTAATAAATAAAATTGACTATTAAAATGTTGGCATGATCATATAACTGAGATTTTGAAAGATGGTAAATATACGAAGTCAGAATAATAGGAGAGCATGTATGACGCGATGCATGGATGTAAATGAGGCAAAAAATGTATGTCAAGATAGAGGTGTCTGGCGTTCGGTCCTCTCTGCTTACCCCAAGTAGGGATACGGCGTGATGGTATGTATGTATGTATTAAAATGTTCGACAGCGATAACTCTGAAAATACATATGATTATTGTATGTTCAAAAAATATACTGCACAACTTATGAATATGAAAAAATATACTTTGAATATGTATTACCTACCAACGTCTACTTACATGAAAAAATCATTTGTTGATATTTTGTCTTATTTTACAAATCATATGATGATGCATACAAATCTTATTGTTTTATTACAAGAAGCATTTCCCTGTGAAAATTGCTAGTTAATTGTCACAATGGCAATTTCGTCTTCTGACCTAGTGAAAAAAATTATTCATTTTTTTTTACATCAAGATATTAAAAGTACCTACAATATATAAAAAAATAACTGCTTCACTAGACAGAGTCTGTAACGAAGCAATTATCTCTAAAATTTGTATAGTAATTACATTTTATGATTTTAAAATACAACATAATTACACATAAATCTTCATACATAAAAAAAAATGTCAAATAAAGTACTTAAATTAATTTATCCAGTGTTTATTTATTTATTTAATTTATAGAATACAACAGCAATACAATAAAGATTTTTGCAAATATACAGAGATAATTTTTATGTCGCCAATTATAGTATTCTAAAATATATTAAGTACATACACATTTATTAACAATTATGAAAACAGGATTGGAAAGGAGTGAGGTAGGGAGGGGAATAGGGGGAAGCATCGACCACTAGAAACTCATATTATGATTTATACCTACCTCACGTGTCTCAGTGTATGAATAATAATAAATTAAAATTAAGTTAAAGGGGTGAAATTAAAAAGTTAAAGATGTGCACAACAGAACAGAGCACAGATTAAATATCCGACAAATTCACATTTTTTTTTAAATATATAAAAACTCGAAGCAATTTCGCTCAAACAATTTCTATTGTACCCAGTACAAGCTCTATTTATATAAGAATTTACCATATAGTTAGTTTTAGAAGATTCCATGTAAAAGAGAGACTGGTTTCTATTTCTTCTAAGTGTACAGTGAAAACGAAGTGAGCTTAGAAACGGTGCGCTGTCGATAAGACCGTAAATAATTTTGTATAGAAAACAAAATAATATCTTGGATTAATCTGCGTGTATCCAGTATATTTGTGTTGTGGTGTTTTAGAGCTTGTAGATAGTTAGAGAAATGTAATCTATTACGAAAATTTAATCGCTTGATGTATTTTTTTAAAGATTTTCTATTGCGTTAATATGTGTTTCATAGTTTGGATTCCATACAACCGATCCAAATTCCAGTAATAAGCTTCTAATAAATGAATTAAATATTATCCGCAGGGTGTCAGAGTTATGAAAAGGTTTCGTGTTTCGAATGTTTTTTTTTTGATGATCATATCCAGGACACCGGCCCTAAATTCGTGGATGATATAAATAAAATTGTTTAAATGTAGTAATTGTTTAATTATTCTGTAATTATTTTACGAAATTTCAATATTTACCTGACATTACTTCACCCTTGTTTCGAAGGGCTCACAAGGATTCCCTGCGGCACTCCCGAAGAAAATTGCTTCCGCATAGAAAAATAAAGATTGGGTGGTTCCTCCATACACTTACTGATATAAAACCATGCACTGAAATAAAAAAAGCATCCCTTCGTTACGAGGTGATGATATTTTGGTTTCAAAGGTTTTTGTTGGGGTTTGTAATTGAATATCTGCTAGATTTAACATACCCCTCCCTTCCAACTCAGTCCAACCACCATGACTTTGTTGGCGTTGAAGCCAATAATATTAAGTATATAAATAATGATACATTTTTTAGCATTTGTCATATTATCATCATCATTGGCACTATAGTTTGCTTCAGATCCTGGTCTCCTCGAAAAATTTACTCCATCCCCTTCAATTGACAGTAAATCTTCTTCAATTGGTCAGCTCCAGTACCATTTTCATTACCATTATGAAAAATTATTGATATACTAGTTGCATGTAATACACAATACGTACAAAAATCAAACACAAATTAACAAATATTTTAAGATATTTTGTTTTCTACATAAAACAAGTAGGTATGTATGTCAGGATAGGATAGTATGAAGCTCAGTCTGTTTTTCCTACCCAGAATATGAACAGCATGATGGTCGGCATACATGTAGGTATATAATGTTTGGAGATTACGTAGGTAGTTATTAAACTAGAGTGAGATATTATGTAGTGTATACTGCCTTACAAATTATATGAAACGATACCGTTACTAAATTCAATTTTTATAAAAAAATGTTTAAATGTACTACTAAAATGTTAATATTTTTATTGAAAATAAAATTTTATAGTTGGGGTATTTCGGATATTTTCGATATTTAGGCAGTTAAACACATAAATTTATTATAAAAAAGTTTTCTTAATAAAGAACATTTGAGAAATTTATTAAAAAAATAAATTCGAGATTTTGTATTCGTCTATATTGTCTATATTTGAACCTATTAATTTTCAGCGTTCTAGCTTTTATGGTTTATGAGTTATATGAAAAAATAATGTAAAAATTCAAAAGATTATAACCCTTGACTGAAACAAAAAGTCGGAATTTAAATGTTTAAATGTTTTTTAAGCCTATAACTTTCTATACATTCTGAAACTTTAGGCTGTGAAGGTACATTGAGCGGATCAATAATAATAATAATGAACACTTCCTTGCACCATGCGCAAGTGGCGAGTTTATTGGCGTATGGCAATTTCTTCCAACTAACCAGTGTTTCCAGCCCAGAGAAGCAATATTTTCGTGAGAAATGAATTTAAATAAATTTCTCTTTTGTTGGGAATCGAACCCAGGGCGCCCGCACAGAAACCAAACGGCTTACCAACTGTGCCACGGCGGTCGGCATACATATACACACAGATACACTAAATGTTCTACTCCGAACCCATATACGGAAAATCCATATACGGAAAATATAAGCTGCGAAGCCTCTTAAGTTGGTGTCTTTTGGCTTCAAAGTTGGAAAAACCGTGAAAAATAGAGAACATGCATACAACTCTCGCGTATCTTGGCTTCATACTTTGTCGATATGTTAAGAAAAATAAATTCTCTTGAACAAATCGACAGTTGAATTAGAGCATTATGTTAAAAATGTTTTGGTGTGAGCAGTCCTATACAATGAATAACTATCCCGAGACTTCTGCAGTGGTCAAAGAAGGAGCATTTTTTCTAAAAGACTAAAACAGCTTTGTTTAGTCGAGGAAAGCGTGATAAAACTAACTAAGCGCCTTCTTATACTATCCTACCTATATATGAACTATACATGATACAATGAAAAATGAGGACATAAGGAGAGAATGAAAGATAAAAAAGTAAAATGAAAGTGAATTCCTTCAACTGAACAAAAAAATATACATGGGTGTAAGAGATGGAGTGAATAGCAGGAGCCGCCCCACAAAAGGATGGCATGACCACGTTAATGATATTTTGAAAGAAGGAAATATAAGAAGTTGGAATAATCGAAGAGCATGTATGAGACGATGCATGGATGTAAAGGAAGCTAGGAATGTGTGCAAAAGTTGAGATATATGGCGCACGGTTCTCTCTGCTTACCTCGTAAGGGATATTTTTTGATGGTGTGTATGTATGTATCTTATACTGGCTAGTTGGCTAGACTCATAAAATAAATGAAAACAAAAGGAAGAAACGAATTGTATGAATCAACTTGCTCGTCACCATTGGCAGATTACCCCATAGTAGCATAAAGTAAATAAATATTATAATAATTTATATTGTCAATAAATCAGGACGTCACAACAGTCTATGTTCTGGTTGGTTTGAAGAAATTGCCTAATGGCTATAAGCCCGCAATTGCGTATCATATTTTTTTTATATAATGTACAAGGACATAAATAAATATGTAAATTTGAATAAAAATTTAACATAACAAGTTAAAATCTGCATATAAGTAAAGTAGACCTCGTAAGATTGTCGTTTTGGATTTGCACATGTTTGTGCACGACTATATTCATGTCATTCTGCCTGTCCTTGAGACGAGAAAATAAACTCAGTTGAAATATTTCACTAGATGGACACATAATTGTATTTTGTCTTCGTGGCCTTGCAAGGGCATGTCCAATGCCAGGACGGACATCGACGATGGCTGATTGGAGCACGATATCAGAGAAATGCCTACACCTGTCCTAGATATTAGAAGATTCTGGTCGAGCGACTACGGTAGCGGCTGGGCAGGTGTCTTCAGGGCAGCAGGGTACACGAGTGACAATTCAAGCTGCGGCTCCAAGTCGAGCGCGACTCAACGGCACCGGAGCCCTTTCCGATACAGGAGTCGCCACCCACCAGGACCTCGGCAGCTTGTGCGCTGAAACCGATGTCTCCCAACATGGTCTCCTGGTAGCAAAAGGAACACCGATTCGCGTTCGACGAGCGCAGTTCGTGTCGACATGAGCAGAGGCGTATCTGTTTTCAACTGCCAAATTGTAACATATTTTGAAGGTAAACTACTGTCAGTTTTGTGAGATTGATTCATCTGACGTTTAACATATTTTTATTTCTTGAGTACCTATGTCGCTATTTGTGGTTTCTTGGTGATTTGGATCGGTGGTTAAAAAAAATAAACGCGAACAGAAGAGGTCGCGTCACAATACCGATGTCTTTTTTTTTCAATTTATTTTTATTCGAAAAAGAGAGCACCAAAAATTATTGTAGAACCTTAGATTATATATGATACAGATACCTAGTCAGCGCAATGAATGTATGCCAACTAAAACTACGAGGAAACAGAAGAATTTCTAGTATGTGTACACCTACCGATACGCACACCTACATAAAACGTAGACCAACCGATCTACCGCCTCACACACACATGTAAAAAAAACGTGGCATATATTTGAATTCGAAATTTGTACTAGACGCGGCTTCTGTACTGTAGAACTTATGTTTTCTTTCATATTTAAGTTGAATTACATCCGGAAAGGTCTGAATGAAGTCGAAAATAATAATACCTAGGTACCTGGTAATATTCATTTGATTCTGATGAATTCTGAAATAAAATTAATAAAAACCACCTATGTTTCAAATAATGTTTTATTTTTATTATATTACAAGCTACATCTTACAAACATTTTACAGTATATAAATATTTAGTTCATCTTCAAACCATTTTATTTTACCAATGAAAAAAGTATTCGGAAATGTTGCATCAATACTTCTTGCGCTATAAAATGTTTCAGATTAAAATCGTTAGATGGCACTGCAGAGAAATAAAATCAAATAAGTTTTATTTTAGTAGGAATTTTCCATTAGTAAATTATGTTTTAAAGGATGTAGCTACATCGTATTTTATTACTTTCAATAAGCTTGACATTTTTAATAATAATATAAGACGAAATCTTAGTAAAAATCTCAAAGATTTTGTTTTAACATCACATAGACAATAACCATAGAAAAACGTAAAATATATCTGTAGTTGAAGATTACGTAACTGACGTTTCATTTTGCACTGAAATACGCGAATGAAATTTAATCTTCCCTAAACTTTTAACTTGGATTACCAAATCCAACGATTTAAGGGCCAACTGAAATCTCGGGCCATAGTCTATTACCAAAACTTCGAATAATTATCGAAAAACATATTGATTTTTTCGGTCGGTAGAAGGATGCTTTGCACACGCAAGTAATCAAACCAACGAAGCAAAAAACCTAAATTTCTTTACTTATTATAATTTTCGAAATATTCTCATAATCTGTTTTTTTACAAATTGTTTGAGAATGTTGAAAAATAAAATTGACTTCACTAAACTGAATTCAGGCGGGTGGTCAAACTCCAGAGAAGAAAAATGTCTTAAATGTTCTTGTCTGAAAATTACATACTAACCATCACGTCCTCATCGTGTCCCTCGCGGAGTAGGCAGAAAGAACCGAACGCCACATTTTTCAATTTTGACTCACACATTCATAGGCTCGTCAACATTCGTGAATCGTCTCGTGCACGTTCATCTGTTGTTCACGCTTCTTACATATTTTTTCTTTTTTTTTTCTTACGTCTTTCGGAATATTAAGTACGTCCCACGGTCGTGCCATCCGTTTTCCTTTTCTTGGGCGCAGCCGACTCTTTTTCCAATACTGTCAGCATTGTATATTATCTTCGTCAGGTGTTCCTCATTCATTCTTTCCATGTGCCCAAACCATCTTAATGTGTTAACTTTCATTTTATTAATCTTTCTTTGTCTTACCTACATTCTTTCCTTGTGTCCTAATTTCGTACCCTGTCATACATCGTTCTATTACAAGTTCTTCTGATCCTGAAAATGAACTATTTGCAATTTCAGATTATCGATGTATCGAGTCAACCGATTCCACTGTATGTATGTATTTCCACATCAATAGGACGCAGGTTATCATTATGTGGTGTTTTTTTGCTATCATATATTTGGTTTTTGCAGTGTTAATATTAAGGCCCATATTTTTCGCGGAGTTTTCAAGCCTGCGGAAGTCATCCTTCATCCTCGGAAGAGTTCTTGAGATTAGGTCTAAATCGTCTGCATACCCAAATATTTGACTAGACTTTCTGAATATAGTCCCAGATGTATCTATCTCCGCCTCTCTAATAACTTTTTCCAGGGCAATATTAAATAAGAGACAAGCCAGGGCATCACCTTGTCTTAGGCCATTGTAAGGCATGAAGGGATCTGATATGCTGTTCTGAATTTTTACCCTACATTGTGTATTAGACATGTTAGTGTATTATTTTTTGTGGAATATTTAGTTCTCTCAGCATGGCCTCACATAATTTGTGTCTGGAGATACTATCGTAAGAAGATTTGAAGTCTACAAAGATATGGTGAGTTTCTATATTAAATTCCAACTTTTTCTCCAGGACCATTCTTAAGGTGAAAATTTGATCAACTGTTGATCTGCCAGGCCTAAATCCGCACTGATACTGTCTCACCATATCCTCAACAAATGGAAGCAGTTTCATAAAGAGTAGATTTGCAAAAACCTTATATGCAGTGTCGAGTAATGTTATGCCTCTGTAGTTGGTGCAATCCATAGCATCTCCTTTCTTATGCAAATATGACTCATGTATTCCAATCTTGTGGCATTGTTTTAGACTCCCAAACTTGGTTAATAAGTTGATGCATCATTTAAAATACCTGACTTAGTATATGTGTTAATTTTGTTTTAAAATATGTTCAATAAAAATATGCTACACGAAATTGCAATTAGTGATAAACACACACAAGACTACTCTTGCAAGTCTTGTAACCTCGGTCTTGATCTTGCATACCCAGTCTTGGTCTTGCTTATTTTTCTATTAAAAATCAGCAATTGTCGATAACACGTAGCTTTTTTAATTGCTTGTTTTTTAATTAAAAATAAATTAAGTTTAAGTAAAAATAAAGATTATGAAATTTTACGAGACCGTAGGATTCTTGCAAGACTCTAAGTCTTGCAAAGCCTGGTTCGGGTCTTGGTCATGGTCTTGGTTTCGCAGCAACACACGCGGTCTTGGTCTTGGTATTGTAAATCTCGCATGACTAAGACCAAGACTACATGGCGTGTGTGACTTTTATCATCACTAATTGCAATCAGTGACCAAGTTATGTTTTGAAAAATCGTTTTATTACAATTGAATTCTTTGTGTAGTGGAGATTTTCAGAATACCCACAACTCAGTCATTTCTTCATCGGTACCTACTCTTATTATGTAAGATCTTTCATATCGGTGGATATATTATATTTTTATATTACAGTTTTAAATGTTGCACCGTGAGATACACTTTCTTATATAAGAATGGAAAACAACACAACAATGGTATGAACTATTACGTAAAATATTTTTGACAAATCGTTTGTGTATTATCTAATTATTTTTATTGCAATTTTTCCCAACTGGGCCACGTACATCACTGTGACATGACCGATAGTTAATTGAAATTCCCATTATTGTTTCCAATAGACGCTACACCATCAACACTCTCAATTTCCACGCTGCTTATTGACAGATCGTCAAACAATGGCGTCATAATCGGACATCCGGCTTATCAAATGCAACGTCATTTTTTCTAATGGATACACACAGGTCAACTTTTGTGTTGTTTTATTGTGAAAATCGCACGCATTATGTTGGTTATTCCCTATCTGGTTGGTTTGAAAAAATTGCCTAATGGCATTTAATCGAACAATATGTAATATATTTGTTTATATACAGATCATAATTATGAAAAATGAAAAGACAATTTGATTCAAGGATATTTTTTGTCAATGATTTTTCTGGTTTATAAATATCAAAAACTGGAAAATGAACGAATTTGAAAAGAATCTATCTATTTGTTTTATATCCACTCATTTCTATGCAGGTATGTAATGAATAAATAAAATATTAGTTTTTAAACATCTTAAATTAGTTAGGTTATTGATACCTACAAATCGTAACTACATATCGGACGTCCTAAAACAGGTTCACCTAGTTGGACGTCCAATGAAGCAATATAAAAATAATACAGAATTTTAGGTTCCTATTTTAATTATGTATCCTGGAACATTTTTGCTAGTACCTGTTTACCTACTGTAAAAATTTAATAGTAACCTAGCATTAAATTTAGGATATATTTTGTATTCTCATAGATTTAAACTAGTTTTTTTAATATCAAGATAATATTTTAATATCAGGGGACGCGGAAGGAGCCTCCATGTAGATTGAGTTTCGGCTAATTCGGAAAAGCAATCGGGCGTCCCTGGAAACGGCAGAATGCCGGCCAATCCTTCCACCACCGGAGCACCAACCAATATGATGGTGTTCCGGATACGGAAAGTAAGTAAGTAATATCAAGATCATTTATATTTGAAATATATCTTGTTGTACTAAAATTTACTTATCACTGTATTATGTTAACTGTCAATATATAATTAATACTTAAATAAATAAATAAATTATATTAGGTATTGAATAACTTCAAAAAGTTTATTTATAACAAAGGATTTGGTCCTCATTCGTATTCATTAAAAAAATATATTGATCAATGATGTTAAAAGGTCGTTTTAAATATACGTGAAAAAAATAATGATTTGATTAATAAATATAACTGAGAAATCAATATAATTAATAGGTAAAATAGAAACTGCTACTGAGTCCAATTCTTGGATATGCAAGGCTAGGTTAAAAAGTTCTATTCAAAGTATGGTCTTTGTTGCCCATTCAAATTCGACGTTTCAATGGTCGTGTTAAAAATTATTAAATACACTAGTTGCATGTAACACATGAGATCCAACTGTCGATAGCGATAGTATGTATAGTTGAAGAATAAAAATCAAACTATAAACCCATAAATCCAAATTATTGAAAATTTTAACACATGTTGGTATGTATGTCAATAAAGGACAGTATGGAGGTCAGTCCTCTTTTCCTACCCGGAATATGAAAACAGCATGATGGTTCTGTATGTATGTTTGGAGATTAAGTACCTATCAAACTATTAAGTCTTCTTACATATTGTGTATAGGCGACTGCCCTACAAATTGTATGAAGCAATGTCGTCACTACATTCCATTTTTATAAAAATTGTTAAAAAAAGTTTGAGATATGCTAATACCATGTTAATATTTTTTATAGAAAATTAAATTATCTAGTTGGGGTGTTTCGGCTTTTTTCGATATTTAAAAAAAAAATGAAAATATAAGCAGTTTAACTCATAAATTTATCATACAAAAAATATTTTTCTTAATAAAAAATGTTTGAGAAACCCTGGAATTTTTTTGAATAAACTAGTTTGAGATTTTGTATTTTTCTATGCTTATACCAATTTTCAGCGTTTTAGCTTTTATGGTTTCTGAGATATATGGAAAAATAAATTAAAAATTCAAAAGTTGATAACCCCTGACTGAAAAAAAAATTTAAAATTCTGAGTATAAAAGTTTTGTAGGCCTATAATTTTGGGCTTTGTAAATTGAGCGGATCAAAAGTTATAAGGGGGGACGGACACACACACAGACACACACACAGACACACACACACACACACACACACACACACACACACACACACACACACACACACACACACACACACACACACACAGACACACGAAATGTTCTACTCCGAATTCTGAGTAAATCCGTGTATGGAACATATATGCTGCGAAGCCTGTAAGTTGGTGTTTTTTGACTTCAAAGATGGAAAATCCGTGAAAATAGTAGACCTCTCCATACAATTCTCGCGTATTCTGGCTTGATACATTGTCGATATGTTAAGAGAACAAAGTTCTCCTGAACAAATCGACAGTTGGGTAAGGAAAGTATCTACCCAATAGCTGGCTCTTTTCAAACAACAAGTTAGGAAATTTAAATATCTTAGAACGACTCTATGACTTCTCATATCATAGTAGGTATATGGATATATTCCAAAATATTTACCTTAAATTTTAGTTGTTTTTTCACGATGTAGCAAAATTTTCTCATAATTATCAGGTTATATCTTTATTATTTACATTATATTTAAACTATAAAATTTACTAACATAATCCACCGTGTGGACTCTGTGTGAAATGAATGGAAAAGGGCGGAACACGTGGCCAGAAGATAGAACGATAAGTGGACGTAGAATGTGCTGTCTTGGAGACTTCGTACAACAAAGAGAGGTGTGGGGCAACCGCAGCTGAGGTGGATAGATGACATACAACGGTATGCTGACATGTCCTGGATGAAAATTGCACAGGACAAGACACAAGACAACTCAAACGGAGGGGGCCTTCGTTCAGGAGTGGACGAAAATAGGCTGAAGAAAAAGAATATATCATATATTATTAGTATTTGTCATTTAAAAAAAGGCATTTTTGAATGTATTAAAAATAACTGAAAATCTGGCTGTCCATTTAAAAATTAGTTCATTATTTACTAGATAATTTCTTAAGTTTTCGGAAAATGCAAAGTAAAATTTGGAAGCTCAATAATGATTTAATTTAATTTATTCAAAACACTTTGAACATAAATAACAAAAGAGAGACCATAAATAATACCAATTTGACACCTTTAGTCATTCATATTCACATAATGTGTATTATAATATTTTACATCACTTTTAAATTTATTACAAAAAACTTTAATAATATTATGCAATCGCATAGGTAAGTTAAAAACGATTAAAAATAATTTTATATTTAATATTAAGTACATAAAATTTTTAAATAAAAATTTTGGTAACAAAAAACTTTGTTTCTTCCACTTCACATATAATATTTAATATAATATTCGAAATCCTTTTCCATCAATATCATCAAATAGTACAGTCAGGTTGTCGTGTTATTTGTTGTTTATTTTTGTGAAACCCATTATCGCTAGATTAGTATCGCAAGATTATTTTATATTAGATTATGTATATTTTATTTCGTTTTTTTTCGACTCACATTGAGTATATGATTATTGCTATTATAAAGTCACTCATGAATATTGAACACTATGCTTGAATTTTTATAATACATAGGTATTTAGAAAATATATACACTTGGATTCTCGTAAATCAATAATTCGATGGGAAATATTTTCAGTTTTTTTTGTGTTGAATAAAAGTAGGTACCTACAAGTTATTACGTAATACAAAATCATATTGAGGTAGACATGTACTTACATAATTACGGCAATATTTTAAAACATAAACGAACTTCTTACCAATGCAACCAGAACAGGAAAATATACATACATATTATTAATATGTATTACGTCAGTCAATATCCCTTTGTGCAATATGCAAGATTGAAGAAATGCTCAATAATTATCGATTCATAATATAAAGCTTCTTTATTTTGTTTTTTTCTACAAACTTTTGTGTACCATTTTAAAATGTGATTATTATGGTAAATAAATGTTTTATTTTATTTATTTATTTATTTATTTATACATCTTCTTGTACATAATATAAACAAATATAATTTACACTGGCGGGCTTATTACCATTAGGCAATTTCTTCCAACCAACCAGAAAAAATTTCTTTTCTCAAAAACAATTTCTTTCAACTGTGTGAAATCAATTAATAAGTTCTCAAAACTTAATGAAGTTCCTACCTATAAATTGATTATTTATTTCATAGTTAAATTATCATTATTTGAAAATAGAACTACTTGAATAGCGACGCGCGGTCTATTTAAAACCCGAACTGAACACCAATATTTATCATAATATTCAGTTTATTGTTCTGAGAATTTTGAATATGAAAACATAATTTATCTCTAATTTACAGAAACATTAAATATAATTGTGTTAAGTTACAAGATAATTGATTGATGAAATACTTTTTAATCATTTTATATTGCCATTTAATATATCATATTATATTATCATTTTATAAAACCTATTGAAACAAAACCTTTTATTACTTTTTTACTAGTATAAATTTATGTTTAGATCCATGAATTTACTCTCAGTTCATTTATAGAATATTTATTTGTTATTTATTTATAATATCTCTCAATAAATATATTTATCTATAACTTTATTATTGAATTATTTATGTATTCATAAAAACCATCCTTCAATTTCAGTTTCTCCGAAAAGATTCCAAGAACAAGCGTGAACGTTTATCCAATGACCCGATTTGAATGTTAACGCTTTTTGGGATAACAAAGTTTTGAATAAAACATTGTTATTAATATTTTTATCATGCCAAGGTCAATCGTCTTCTTAGCAACCGACCCAATAAAAATTGTGTTTTTTTTTTAAACCAGTTGACAAAAGTCTTGGCATTATCTAAGATTAATGTACAACTTCAATACCTTTAAATATTTTTTATACTTCTATATTCCTACTTTTATTCATTCCATTTTATTTTTCAAAAACATTGTAGAACGATATTATATTAGACTTAGCAAAACCAGAGTCAAGGTTTGTTATATATTATTTAAATGTATTTCAATCTTCTTTATGAGCAGAACGTTCATATGCTTCAACTTGTTTATTACATAAGTGATGTCTTACGACTTCAACTTAATGTTTATTTCATAATCAAAGCACGGAGAAGTGTTGCATTACATTTCCAAGTAAATATCTGTCTTGTGAATTCAGAGAAAAAATCAAGGACTCGTTCCTAAAAAAAACACATTTTCATAGATTATTTAAAATACGT
Organism: Molanna angustata; assembly: GCA_963576475.1. NCBI lineage: Eukaryota > Metazoa > Arthropoda > Insecta > Trichoptera > Molannidae > Molanna > Molanna angustata. The sequence goes on from OY754965.1 coordinate 33,330,225, forward strand.
GTTTGCAAACGAGCATCAATCACTTTTTTTGGCGTCACTAAGAAAATTTAAAAATAACTATCTGGTGACAAATAAGAGTACAATATAATAAATATTTATGTCATATTGCTTTTTGAAACTGATAAAAGTAATAAAACAGTTAATAAGAAATCCTATTAATATTTTCAGAGTTAACATATTTGTCTTTGAATATTTTTGTTTTTTTATTCCAATTACTTACCGGTTTTTAATTATCAACTGGCCATCGTAATAATCACTTTAGGCGTTTACGCAACATTCATTGATCAATTTAAGTGGGTTGTTTATCTTCTGAATATAATTTTTATTTTGGTTTATTTTCTTAACGAACTGTTTGAATTACCGAGAGGAATGATGTTTTTAATATAGCTAATCTAGTGACTGAAAACATGATAACACCATGAAGTAACGTGTTAATAAGGGTGTTTTAAATTATCAGAAACTCATTTTTTTATCTTTTGTTATTTAAGAAAAAGCCTGGCCCTTAGTCAACGTATCATTGTAGCATAAGAAAAGATAACTCAATGTATGGAAATGACAGTTGCCTGTCACCTGACAACTGTCACATCCATACATTGAATTATCGTTTCATACATAACAACATTATTTGTTATTATTTTGATTATTTGATCTGTAAACATGTAAAATAATTATTTCTCTACGACATATTGTTATTGATAATTTTCAAAAATAGTTTAAAAAATTCACTTGAGTTTTTGAGATTAGTGTGTATTTTTTGAAATACGCAGTGTTTCATATTAAAAAAAAAATATTTCAAATTTCGATGTTTATTTAAATATGGACAATTGATGGATTTTAAAAAAATAATCGTGTAGTTAAGTGAATCATGAAGTGGGTTTGTATTTCATAACTATAGTATTATCGTCAACGAAACCAGTATGTCTACTTTATTGATAAAATAAATCAGTATTGGACATGAAATTGCATTCTTACAAAACAGTATGCAACTAAACTGAATCTATTGACAATCCACTCTGATATGAATCATATAATTTAACCAAGGCCAGACATTTTCCTTCCAACAATACCCGTGTCATATTAAGTATACCTCTATTTTGTATTTGACAAAGAAAATAGATCATTCGCGTAGGTTGTATATACCTACTTCGTATATAACTCTGCCATTAAAGGTAAACAAGGTATTTAAAACTACAAGTTTATATCATATGGTATAATATGCTATTTACGTTTTGGGTGACGATTGTTATCCACTATAAAAAGTATACTTTTTATTCTGCACTAAAAAAATCACAACCCACTCGCTTATTATTAATATTTGTTCATTTAATGCAGAATTAACATTTATGTGGACAAAATTATTTTTACTACGTTATCATAGAAGATAATTATTTGAAATATTATTGACTAGCTTTTATGTCCCGCCGTTGGCCAAGAATGTAAAATTGTGAAGGAAAAAGCAATAGTTTTTATAATATTGTCACCCAATTATTTTGCAAAATCGGACTAAGAAAAGTGGTTTGAAATATGATTGAATTTGATTGTAAAATGTTCAAGTGATGGCCACAACCCATTATTTTTAATATATTGTTATAAAGTGTGAATGAAGTATAATATACAATTTCTGCACGCATGGACTATGCGAAATGGTTTTAAATATGACTGTTTATCAACGTTGTAAAGGGATTGGTTTGGCCACAACCCCCATTTTTAAATATTGTCATCGAAAACAAATTGTAATATGTACCTATTGAAAATTTAGTAATTTTGGATATTGGGATGTGGTTAAAATTTGATTAAACAAATGTACTGAAAAGATCCAGTGTTGGTCACATCCCATTCGTTTTTATATTTTTTCATCAAGTGTGCATTATATTTTTGCACAATTAGACTGATAAACTTAAAATTGACACAAAATTCTACATTAACGAAGAAGAAGAAGACTTAAACTATGGTAAATAATTTGAATATAAACGTTGTGAAGAGTTCAGTAATGGCCACAACCCCCATTCTTTAAATATTGTCAACGAAATCAAATATGTAGGTGTTGAAAATTATTCAAAATAGGATGATATAAATGGTTTAAATTTGATTAAATAAAAGTATTGAAAAGATTCTAGTGCAGGTTACATCGTTACATCCCACATCCCATTCGTTTTTACATATGTGTTTTCATCAAGTGTACATATCGTTAATAATATTTCTGCACAATAGACTATTAGACTTAAAACTAACCCAAAAGTCTAAACAAATAAGGGAAGAATAGGTATAAGACTATAAGAAATAGTTTGTATAAAAAATCCCAATGGTCTACATAAAATAAGAAAAAAATACATAAAATAGAAGAATTAGACTATTGGAAATAGATTGTATAAAAACTGACTAAAAGGTCTTCATAAAAGAAGAAGAAGATTAATCTATAGGAAAGAGTTTGTATAAAATTCACCCAAGTTCTACATAAAATAAGAAAACGAAGAAAAAGACTGAAGTAAATATTTTTTGTAAAAACTGTAAGGTCTATGTACATAAAATTAAGAAGAAAATGAATTAGACTCCATGAACCGTCGCTTCAGACCCTTCAGTACCTCCCATCCCTTCAATCCATCATTACGTCCCTTCCAATCAGGCCCTTCAGTACCTCCCGTCCCTTCAGGCCCTTTAGTGCATCCCTTCCCTTCATTACATCCCGTCCCTTCAGTCGGTTAAGAAAAGTTTAAATCCAGAAACCATCCTGGAAGAACTGCGAAGAGATGAAAGGACCTTCTTTTCCCAGGATACTCCACCGTTAAAGGTAAAATGACGAAGAAGAAGAAGAAAAAAGTTTAAATCCAGATACCTGCGAAGATATGGAAGGAAAATTGGACCTTCTTCTCCCAGGATAGTCCACCTTCATAGGTAAAATGACCAAATGCACGATGAAAAAGAAAAAAGTTTATATCCAAAAACCATCTTGGAAGACTTGCGAAGAGTTGGAAGAACAGTTGGTCCTTCTTCTCCCAGGATTCTCCAACTTCATAGGTAAAATGACCAAAAATACACGAAGAAGAAGAAGAAAAAAGTTTAAATCCAGAAACCTGCGAAGAGATGGAAGGACAATTGGACCTTCTTCTCCCAGGTTAGTCCACCTTCATAGGTAAAATGACCAAATACACGATGAAGAAGAAGAAGAAAAAAGTTTAAATCCAGAAACCTGCGAAGAGATGGAAGGACAGTTGGACCTTCTTCTCCCAGGATACTCCAACTTCATAGGTAAAATGACCAAATACACGACGAAGAAGAAGAAGAAAAAAGTTTAAATCCAGATACCGTCCTGGAAGACCTGCGAAGAGATGGAGGGACAGTCGGACCTTCGTTTCCCAGGATATTCCGCTTTCATTGGTAAAATGACCAAATACACGAAGAAGAAGAAGAATAAGAAAAAAATTTAAATCCAGAAACCATCCCGGGCATACGCTCGACAATTCACCAAAGTTTCATTGTAATCGGACAAACGGTTTAGGAGCACATTGCATACATGCATCCATTCATACATACATAAATAAATAAATAAAATAATTTTCCTATAGGAAATCAGTATATTGTTGAATTGTAAGTAAATAGTATTAGGTAGGTACCTACCTACAACAATGTTCTAAATAAATTCGATTCATAACAAATTTTATTTGAATATCAGAATCTTTCCCTTACCATAGTAACCATTCCAATACGTTAAAAATATCAAATGGTTTGAGACTTCTTTGAATATGTAGGTACCTACATTGGTTTGTTCGATGCCATAAAAATGAAAATTGTCAGAAAAATCAAATATTATTCACAAATTATGCAATTTTATTATGCCTATATCTTTACTAATAATAAACACATTTTTACAATATATGTCTTAAAACTTGCCGTAATGTCTTTTGTTTCATTTTATTATTTCATAATTACATTTATTTCAAAGGTTTATTATTTTCAAGAACATATTCATTCGGTAGGAAAATGAAATATTGTATGAAAAGATATTAAAATGGCGGCGTTTATGTACAAAACGCTTACTTTAAAAATAAGTTAAACATTATAATTATACAAAATAATCACCATGTTTTTCACTTAAACGCTAAGTTATACTTGAAAATATATTTTTTTTCGTCTAAATACGTACTTCTAACTTTTAAAGTAACAGATATTTGCGTGCAAAATGTACACTTTTTTGACAGATATGACTTGGAAAATTTTGTATGAAAAAAATAATTATTGAAATATCTTTAAAATTCAGCATTTTAATCGCATTATTTTTAGCGTGACACTGCATCAGGTATACTGGTACACGTTCGCACATAAATTAGATTTTTAGATGCTCTTGGTTTTTCAAAAGGCGTGAGACAAACACACACACACACACACACACACACACACACACAAACACTAACATTTTGATTGCTTTATTACTTTAGATTTATTTATTAATTGTGTCCGAAAAATAAAATATATATATATATATATATATATATATATTATATATTACGTATAATGATGTGTGTCTTTAGCCACTTCAAGTGTATTCTATACAAATTTTGAAAGTATCACGGATAGTCAAATTACATAAATAATATTTATGAATACGTAATATGTGAATATTTAAATACTCAACTCATAAAAAATAGCACAACTCGTTTTATGTATACGTTTTATAATAGGCCATACATTTCTTCAGACAACTCTAAAGTATTCTCTCCCAAAACTAACCTGAGAAAAGAACGAAAAAAATATAAAAAATATTATCCAACTGTCGATTTGTTCAGGAGAACTTTGTTCTCTTAACATATCGACAATGTTTCAAGCCAGGATACTAGAGAATTTGTATGCGGGGTCTACTTTTTTCACGGCTTTTCCACCTTTGAAGTCAAAAAACACCAACTTAGAGGCTTCGCAGCATATATATGTTCCATATACGGATATACTCAGAATTCGGAGTAGAACATTTCGTGTGTCTGTGTGTGTGTGTGTGTCTGTGCGTGTGTGTGTCTGTGTGGCTGTGTGTGTGTGTGTGTGTGTGTGTGTGTGTGTGTGTCCCTTATAACTTTTGATCCGCTCAATTTACAGAGCCTAAAATTTCAGAATATATAAACAGTTATAATTAAAACTATGAAAAATTTTTATATTTAATTTTACGTTCTACTTAAATTTTTTCGCAAACGCGACTCCCATTCACCGGTATCGCTCTATGATGAGCATCGTCAGAATGGTGAATCCATTCTGACGATGCTCATCATAGAGCGATACCGGTGAATGGGAGTCGCGTTTGCGAAAAAATTTAAGTAGAACGTAAAATTAAATATAAAAATTTTTCATAGTTTTAATTAATTATGGAGTTCTACCACGAAGTGACAGTGTCCAATATTGAAAAAATTAAACAGTTATAGGCCTACAAAACTTTTATACTCAGAATTTTGAATTTTTGTTTCAGTCAGGGGTTATCAACTTTTGAATTTTTACTTTATTTTTCCATATATCTCAGAAACCATAGACAAATACACAATCTCAAAACAGTTTTTTTTTAAATTCCAGGGTTTCTCAAACATTTTTTATTAAGAAAAATATTTTTTTCATTATAAATTTATGAGTTTAACTGCCTATATTTCCAAATATTTGAAAAATATCGAAAAAAGCCGAAACATCCCAACTAGATAATTAAATTTTCTATAAAAATTATAAACATTGTATCAGAACATCTCAAACTTTTTATAACAATTTTTATAAAAATTGAATTTAGCGACGACATTGTTTCATACAATTTGTATGGCAGTCGCCTATACACAATATGTAAGAAGACTTAATGGTTTGATAGGTACTTAATCTCCAAACATACATACAGAACCATCATGCTGTTTTCATATTCCGGGTACTGGTAGGAAAGACCTCCATACTGTTCTATCTTGACATACATACCAACATGTGTTAAAATTTTCAATAATTTGGATTTATGGGTTTATAGTTTGATTCTTATTCTTCAACTATACATACTATCGCTATCGACAGTTGGATCTCATGTGTTACATGCAACTAGTATTAAATATTGTTTCTCTGGGTTGAAAATACTGGTTCGTTGGAAGAAATTGCCGTTTGGCAATAAATTCATCATTTGCGCAGGGCGTAAGAAAGTTATTATTATTTAATTAAAAAATGTATTTCTCAATAGATTTGATTAATAAGGACCGAATGTTTTCGCCGATACTTCTCGGCATTATCAAGGTCTAAAAGAAAACCTTCGGTAATTATAAATCAAATTTATGTGTTACATGCAACTAATTTATGAAATTATGTGTGCAGTTCTTCTACTATGCATTTCATCTATTGATGAAATAAAATGTCACTACAAGTAGGTAGTGACATTTTATTTTACATTATAATTTTATAATTAAATATTATACTGCTAGTACAATCACTTAATGGGTAAGTGCCTACATTAGTATCATTGTACAAATTACATGTGAATTTTTAATCATTATCAATATTTATAATGACGAAGTGGGTCACGCGATGGATCATTGCACTTTTAGGTAATTATTTAATGTGCATGATGTATTCTCATAAATATATATATATGTAACTAATAAATACAAGATTTTTGTGTTCACATTTCAAAATGAACAGCGCAAATGTACTGGTACGATTTCAACATTTTCCTATCTATTTATTGGTTTAAAAAAATAAAAACTCACTTGTTAAAATTATCAATTCTTCGCCCAATGGTTGCACATTGGTTGCACTATAAACATTAGATGAAGGTTGTTATTATTAAATAATCGTTAATTTTAATTTCACTGAGGACCTACCTACCTACTATGGAATGTTTTTGTACGTAAGTACGTTTTTCTGAATAGTACAAAAATATGGTAGTATGGCATAATAGGCATATTAAATACTACTACAATGGATTGTTTATATAATACGCTAGTATTGGAAATAAACATATCAATCAACATTTACAGAGAGTCAAATCAATCACAACATTACATTTTTATATTCTGCATAAATGATTAAGGACAAAATATAAAATCAAATGCTTCAAACAAAGGAAAATATAATATGATTGGAAAAATACAAAAAATACGTAAATCAAACAATCTCCTATGATATCATTGATATATATTTTACGAAACAGTTGTTTTTTGTACATTTCAAACCAAAATCATCTACTTGATGATCATCGTAAATTTGGCAGCCCTGGTAGGGCATTGGTTGAATCCAAAAGTCTTTTCCAATCTTATGTTACTTTTCTCATCCAGAAAGTTATCGCCATTCATTCTGATTATGTGACCAGCTTATCTCAAGCGTCCCACCCTTATGGAACTGGTCACATCTTCCTTCAACTTCTGTCTCCAACTACGTCTATCCTCAGACACCGCTCTCCAGTTGGGGTCTCCATATACATACATGACTAATAAACATATATTCACTCACAAAGTACCTACATTCGTTCAAACCTATGAAGAAATTATATCTTATTAGGTATAATTTCTAATTGAATTATTTATCGCCTTTATCGGGCAACTAAAGGGTAATATGCCTAATATTAATTTAACACGCACCCAATAACAAGTTGCCACATTCTGGAGATTTATGATATAATATACTGTCTCATAGATTCAGACTGAAATGATTCAGTCTATACCGGGAATCGAAACCCGGACCTTTGACTTAGGTGTCATACATCTTACCAAATGAGCCACGAATGCCGACAAAAATATGTGTCTTGTATACAAAAAAACACTCTGTTTTATTTAACCATTTTGAGCGAAATAATATACCCATCAATTTCATTTCAAAAACTATACCTATAGGTATATTATGTATATTTACGAGTATGTATCACGTATAGGGTCAGCTTCACAATGTACCATGAATCATCCTTAATACAATGGTCTCAGTCTCTACATTGCTAGCGATAACAAACATGCCAAAAGAAATAGCATTAAATTATTTAGTAACGAGAGCGCAACGAATTTTTGTTTTTCTTTTCTGTCTTGCAACAAACAGGCAATTATTTGTGAAATTTTACTGATACCATCTATCATGCTGTACAAACACAAAAAAGTAATTAAATACCTTACAAGATTCGAATTAAACGGTAACTGTCACTGATGACTCTACCAAATAACTTTCTAGATAGAAAAAAGATTTCAATACGAGTATAAATTTAATAATACTCTTTCACTAGGGATTTGTTTGGCTTTGTAAAATACCTGATACAGGTGACTACGAACATTATTATGCTAAATACATGAGAATTTACAATTTCATTCAAATTATTTGAAATAAATAAATCACACTTTCTGCCATGTGACTTGCTTAACGTGTCCGGACATACATATAAGGCCTTTCCACACCAATACGTTGCAGCAGCAATTGCCACGTCATTTGCCACAACCAAGTCTTCCTCGTTACATCCCTGTACCGTGTTTCGGCAGACAAGAAGATGCTTATCATATTGGACCTCCCTCTAAACCATCACCAACACCCTACTGCACTTGGAAGAAACTGAATAGACTCCATGTAGGTGTCGCAAGGTGTAAAAAGAACTTGTACAGGTGGGGTATAGGTCGAGAAGAGGAAGTATCTTGTGATTGCCATGTACCTATAGGTAACATTCTGAATTGATATTTTAGCGCACTAAGCTTTCATTTTAATGATTTAATCTAAAATCTAAACCAACAGAAAAGCGACTAAGCAATACCCACAACACGTGTGTATAAGAGACATCCTTATTCATTTACATATATTTTATTAAAATGAAGTCATTTCACCATCTTACTTTGCGAATCGTTTCTTTTTTTACATTCTTGTTCATCCTGCATTATTACATTTCTTGAATTTCAAAATGGTCTTCTTCTTCTTCAGTTTCAAATTTAGGAATTGGTTGGTAGCAAAGCGACGCATCTCTTCCTCAACTTCACTAGGTTTTGTGCGAACCTCTTTATAGGAGGTAATACTATGTAGGTCGTATATGTCAAAACTGTGCGTGTAAAAGACGCACAGCACCCATTTATTATTGACTTATGTGTGACAAATTAACTACAATGAAACTAATTTAAAACTTAATTCTGATGATTAAAGACACATATTTAATTTAAGTACATGTGTATGTAGGTAAACCTCATGCGTGACTGACAATTTGTCCTCATGAAAGCGTGGCCAGTGGCTAGTGACAGTGGCCAAGCATCGAACCATTGGACCGTATCAACACACACACTACAATATACATAACAATTACTTAAATTAAGTAGCTGGTGACTAAAGCATACACACAAGTACTGCGAATTATTACAACATATACATTAACGCTAATAAATGCTGTGAAACAACTTGGAAGGACAACGGATAAATTAAAATATCTTCCGAGAACTTCTACTAATTCCAAATGCAAAATTATAACTAGTTGCATGTAACACATGAGGTCCAACTGTCGATGGCGATAGTACCCCCTATTCAGTAAATATTGTAACTAAAATAGGAACGTTCTAAAATTGTAGATTTAAGATTTACGGTCTTTTTTCAGCGTTATTAAATATCAACTTGGACTAAATGGAATAAGAACGTACCTATATTGGCCGGAACGTTCTTCAAAAGTTACTGAATCAGACGTATTATGAATAATTATGAAAATTATGAAATTTTCATCATTTTCATAATTATTCAAAAAAACGTCTAATTCAGGAACTTTTTAAGAACGTTACGGCCAATATAGGTACGTTCCTATTCAATTTAATCAAAATTTATATAAAAATTAGACCGTAAATCTACAATTTGTGAACGTTCCTATTTTAGTAACAATAGTTACTGAATAGGGGGTATTATGCATAAATGAAGAATACGTACCAAACTATAAACACTTAAGCACAAATTACTATTAAGCACAAATTGGCCTATAACTATCTATATATTCAGAAATTTCTACTCTATAAATTGAGCGGGTCAAAAGTTCTAAGGGGACACACACAGACACACGAAATGTTCAACTCCGAATTCTGAGTAAATCCGTATACATAACATTATGTGCTGCGAAGCCTCTAATTTGGTGTTTGTTGGCTACAAAGTTGGAAAAACCGTGAAAAATATCGACCCTGCATACAAATCTCGCGTATCTTGGCTTGATACTTTGTCGATATGTTAAAAGAATAAAATTATTTTGAACAATTCGACAGTTGGATAAGTAAATTTTTAAAATTCAGACTATATGCGAAATAGATAGGAATATATTGATCGACACTTCAAGGATGATAAAAATCATACTCAAATTCTGGGAATGGAAATGGAAATCTGGGAATATTTTCTACTAATAATTTATAGATAGGAAAGTTGCAATTTATCAAAAATACTGAATGTTCAAACGCATGAGAATATCGAATATTTTTATTATTGCATATGCGCAAACATTGGATTTTTTTCCCTGTCGGGAGTCAAAGATATTTTTTAACAGATTTTTAATTATCTCAATAGAGACGAAGTTGGAATATTTATTGTAGGAGAACCGGGAAATCAAGGCACCTACAGGGCTTACGACCTGTCATCGGCTGGTTTACGTGATCACTTTATGCGCTTGCGCAACGTTCACCAATTATGCCTTTTAATGAGATCCCTATCAATTCAATTTTGAAAGTTCTATATATTGTAATACTGAAATTCTTTTCGCTTGAAAATAAGGAATTTTTACTACAGCCATCTATGGGTGAAATTATGAACAACAATCTTATTATTTTTATTTATTTTGTTGGAACGCCATCTATTGAGAGAATTGGTTTTTTTTGTAAATAATGAAAGCTACAATTCTTATATCTGAGGTGACAATGCATTTTTCGCATAGATGTCACCCCTGAATTGCGCCAGACTTATAAGGTCATTTTTGTCTTATTTACCTACTTGTACCAATGTGTAAGTAATCGAATATTTTTATTATTGCATATGCGCAAACATTGGATTTTTTTCCCTGTCGGGAGTCAAAGATATTTTTTAACAGATTTTTAATTATCTCAATAGAGACGAAGTTTGAATATTTATTGTAGGAGAACCGGGAAATCAAGGCACCTACAGGGCTTACGACCTGTCATCGGCTGGTTTACGTGATCACTTTATGCGCTTGCGCAACGTTCACCAATTATGCCTTTTAATATATTTTCTTAATAAAACAATTCCATAACATCCTTCATAAAATTCTCACACAAAAATTCCCAATGCAATTAAAAAATATAAATATCTTGACTACATTTATTGATTTGTCTATTGGAGAGTCAATCGAACAAATTACATTACTGTTCAGTTAATTTATAGTTGAATTAATTGAATTAGCTCAGCTCAGGCAAAGACACTTATAACAATGCTATGTATGCTGGTCTGACCAAATGTCAACTGAATAGGTTGCAACTTGTGTTTAACGCGGCTTATCTGTGATGGGGATAAATGGTGCCACATAACGCCTCTTCTAAACGAACTGCACTGGTTGATGTGTACATAGCAAATATATTACAAAGTGTGCTTGATGGTTTTCTAGGCTCTGCATGACTTGGCTCTGCACTATATTCGGGAACTGTGTTAGAGAATGTACCATCAGAGAGACGTTTAACATTGAGATCATTAGAATCTCATAATTCTAATTCTTTAAAGGAATTGGATAGAGCCAATAGAGCAGCTTACTTTGATCGTGGTTTCAGTGTGAAAGGACTTATCAAATGAAATAAATTGCCTTCTGAAGTGCGTGGATTTTGGGGCCTTCAGTAAATTGCTAAAGACTTAGTTTCTTAGTTACTTAGTTTCGCAGAACCAACAAATGAGTAAATGCGCCCTTGGAAAAGAATTTTACCAATAAACGGCACTTTAAAAAAATTATTATTATTATTACATAAATTATAAATCGAAGGATGAAAATCATGTATTTTTTTTATCTTAAAACAAAGTTGCCATGAATCAATCAAAACACCTAAAATTGTTAGCTGTGATTTAATAATCCAGTTTATATTTTTTTACTATAAAATAATAATAAAGCTGACAATTTAAAAACGAATTATTGAGTCATCGAATAGCTAGAACAAATCATATTTTTATCACTATAATATGCAGTGCTAGTAGTTACTGTACAAAACAAGATTTTTATTAAATAACATAAAATTTTAATTTAATGAGCGAAAGATCCCGGGTTCGATTCCCAGTGGAGACACAGATTTTTTAATTGTGTTTTCAGTCTGGATCTGTGAGACAACTTGTTATTGGGTGCATGTTAAATTAATATTTGACATAGTACCTGTTAGTTGCCAGAGAAGCAATATTAAATAAATAAATAAATTACATACTCATCATCGTTTTATTGTGGTGCATTGAATGCAATAAAACAATTTGTTTTTTTTTTACTGGCAAATCACCCTAGAGAGAGTGCTATATGGTTAAATTTGTTGAAATTAAATTTATTAATGTTGGATCTTATTTGACTTTAAGTTAAGTAATATGTTTGTAAATTTAAAATTTTGAATATACATTATATATGACATATTGATGGATATGCAAGTTATTTTAACCAGATTAAAATTAAATTAATTGTATCAATTTGTTTTACAACAATAATATTAGTATAGTGATACCTCAATATGATATCAGTACATAGGTACTAGGTACCTATATGTTTTTAAGGAAGTTTTCATTTAATTTCTTCAATCATGATGATTTTTTGTGATATGCGTTGTATCTACGAGCTTTGCTCAAGGCTAAGTGAAGTGAAGTTCCGGTCATGTTTTGGACATGGTATATTATGCATCGTTTCCACTATTTATAATATAATCTCTTCCTGTATTGCACTGTTTCGTACTATGTTAGGTACATAAAGCTATGCTTAAATTCTTATGATAGGTCTCATAAGTCAGCAGTGGGAGTGCATTAATATGTACACATCTCTATTTACTATTAAATTATGTGCCATTAATTGTAGGATTTATTATATTGGAAATTATTCTTAGTTAGATACCTACGCCCACCTCCACCCGCTCCGCATATGGGGACTAAAAACGGCCCCTTCGCAGAACGCTAGTAAGAATGACAAAGAATGCATGTCTCGGCACAATTGTGCAAAAAATAACAATCAACGTCGGTGAAGATAATATTTACAGACATGGATTGTCGCGAGAGTACTTCAAGCCTGTGAATGTAAAACTGGGCATCAGAGAGTTGACCAAGGACACTCTGGAATTTCATTTTTTTAATTCAGCAGATTAAAGGGCACTATAGCCATGGCAAAACAATTTGAAGGCTGTAAAGTTCTTCTTAGAGACAACTAAATCCGCATGCCCAATGGGACCTTGAAGATGCCCACGGACAGCAGTGAAGAGCTCCGTTCTGTTGTAGGACACATTTGGGTGAGAGCATTCCCAGAGGATGTGCTCTGAAGTTTGGTCAGGGTGATGGCATAACTGACATGAGAACGAGTATACAAGGTGGAATCTATCGTTAGATACCTATCATGCCTGTGGGATTATTGCCTCCCAAAGATTTCCTCTTATAGATCGGAGCTCCTCGTTGCTGTTCGTGGGCCTCCTTAAAATGCCATTGGTCATGCGGATTTTGTGTTCTCGAAGAACAATTTTAAAGCCTTTAAATTCTGTTGTAGTTATGGTGCCTTATTATTGATATATTCCAATTAAAGATCTTGGTCATTGGTCACACCTCTGATGCTCTACATTTAAAAATATCAATGACAGTTCACGAGTGTGAATCTTCTATTCACATTCGTCGATTGTTCTTTTTGCACTATGGTGCCGAAATTGCCAATCTAGATGGATCCATGAGCTACTCTTCGTGCTATGCATTTTTTATCGCTCATTTAGATTTCTAGGAAGGGGCCGTTTAGAGACCCCATATCCAGAGCGGGTCATAGTAGAAGTAGCGTATATAATATTGTGCTATACCGCCATCTAACAGTTTTTTGAATAGAATAAGTCGCAAACAAGTGGGCTCACTTGCACCAAAGTGTCCGTCGCTGCCAAGTGGACTCGCACCCAAGTGTTCCGCACCCATATGTAACCGCAACCAAATGTCCTAGACCGCAAATGCATTTTCAATCATAAAAAAATTCAACTAAGATTCCTTCCTGGACCTCACTTACTTTTAAATACATATAATATATATTTTTTCATTACATGAACAAGAATCAAGTGATTTTTTCCATTTCATATTTTGGTGTAAGTTGTACATAGTAATGATTACAATCAATAAAAAAGATGTCATTGTCAATTTAAATCAATTTTTATTAAATTTTGATATTTGTTTTGATAATCTTTTGTGTCTGCATAGTCAAAAAACTTTCAGAATTAAAATGCCGATGTCCTCAAAACCATACAAATCAAATGCATATTTATAGAATCTAAGAAGTCAAAATAATATATGAGATTTATGGATCAGCAACGATAAGTAACGATTGGACGTATGTCACATGGTACTCTTTTCGTTGTAAACAAAATTGAAAATATATTCTGTATATCATTGAAATGATATGATAACCAATGCCAACTTAACTGTCTCTGCACGAGTGAATATATTTTATTCTTCCTAAAACAAAACAATAATTTATTGAACGGAACGATGTAATTCGTTGATAATAATAGAACCTGCCCATTAAAGTAGATATAACTAATTTACATTTTTTAGTGTATTCGATTTGAATCACCAATTAGTCGTTATTTTAATGCGTGTTAATCAAATTCAATGTAGAATTCAGTTTTCTTAGAATAAACCTTTGTATGTACGCTTATGTACTAAAAGGAATTGTTTAAATGAAATTAATTAACCTAGTACCTATGCATTTTTATTAAGGAAAGAATCCATATTATTTGTTTTGTTCTGGAACAAAAATATGTGTTATTTATCCAAATTCTCGATGAAATAACCAACAAAGCTAATTTTCATTAATCCAATTTATTATGTTGTCGCTTGAATCGAAAAATAAAAACTTAAAATAGCGTTTTTTAAATATCGCAATTAATAATGCCCAAGTATATAAGGTCTGATAATGCCAAAAACAATAAGTTCATGCTCGAAATACGAAATGAATATAATTGTTCATAATTTCATCAAAAATGGACAAATTCTCTTTTAGGAAATCAATCATAAGATTAATCGAAACATATTTAATATATTATCTACGCTATAATAATTATTATATGGAGTGGATATAATTTTATAATAATTATACCATTGATATAATTATTATATGGAGTTCAATAATATATTTAGATGTCATAGAACTCCATATGATAATTATATCCGTGGTATGGGTAATTACGGGGGTTTTGATTTCGCCGGTTGGACTAGACTTGCCCCCCAGATGTTTATTGACTTCTTACGCCCTTTTTTTTAACCTCATCTGTCTGTACTGGAATTTTCCAATCTATTTTTAAGTAACTTCCCGACCAGTTAAAACTGAAACTTTCAGAATTTATGTAAAATACTGAAACGATGCATGTTAAAACTTGATTAATTAGATATTTTGATTGAACAATTTAGTATTTCTGAACTTGTATTGTGACCGCTGTAGGTATATTTTTCATAATATTAAGACGTTATTAATATTCTTTTACTACACCTGTCTGTCTGTCTGTACTGAAATTTTACAATCGATTTAATTTAAATTTGAAATTTATTTTTTGATTGAATTGTTTATTGTTGATTGTCTAATATCAGATACTCAAGTGAAGTGAACTTAGAGATCCTACTAAAATTGATTATTACCGAACAGCGATAATTCAGGGTCTCGCGTAGTTTCGTTGGTAAGTACCTACCTATAGTGTAGGTACCTACTATCAATCTTTCTCGCTTGGACGATTTTAACACCCCGCATATAATATTTTAACCATTTTACATAATAAATTAACTATTCCACAACTTTGTACAAGGATCATAAAATAATTCTAACATACTAACTTATTAACTTTCTTCAGTCAAAATACACATTTGACTTCAAAGAATATATATGTAATGATAAATCATCAATATTTTTTGAAATTTTTAAATGTTTATTTATGATAATCAATTTAGATTGAGTAAAAAATATCCAATGGATTACTTACAAATTAAAAAAATATCCAATGCATTACTTTCAAATTAAAAAAATATCCAATGGATTACTTATAAATTAAAAAAATATCCAATGGATTACTTACAAATTAAAAAAATATCCAATGGATTACTTACAAATTAAAAAAATATCCAATGGATTACTTACAAATTAACATACATAAGTAAATTTTTAAAAATCAGCCACCTCCGTCCCTTCACTCCCTCCCATCCTTACTTCCGTCCTTTCAGTATTTCCATTCCCTTCAGTCTTAAATAGTAGACTTTTGGAAATGGTTTAAAATTAGACTGAATATAAGTATGGTAAAGAGTATAGTGTTGGCTATACCCCATTTTTATATGCTTTCACCGGAAGCAAGCGTGTATAGCAAAAATCCGAAATAGTTTAGTGTTTGCCCACAATTCACTCGTTATTATTTGTAAATTGTCATTAAAAGCATGTGTGTATACAAAATTTAAGCCAGATTGGATTATGGGAAATGGTGTAAAATGTAATTGAAGATTAGTGTTAGAAAGAGTAAAGTCTTGGCCATAGTTTTTATAAATCGTCATCGAAAGCAAGTGTGTACCTATACAAAATATCGGCAAGATTAGTCACAATAACACAACAAGTTGATTTTTTATTAGTCTACTTAACTCACTGATTGTACAGGAAGCGATATTCAGAGTATTATTATTTAAACTTTTCTATTTTGATTTTTTCCGGAGCAATAGAAATACCCGCATACATATGCATAAAATATGTACATGCATAAAAATATATTGCTCACTAAAATATTGTGGTGGGGATTATAATATCACAAAATATTTTATTCGTTATAGAATTTTCTATCAGTTGTAAAAAGTAACAGGTAAACAGATGTGATTTTATGTGACGAATTATGTCATTAGTAGGTACCTATAGTATGCTTTCCTTAAGACATTACTTTAGGGCACCTCGAATGGTACACATACCTTCAAGGCCTGAGTCCTCCTAAATACTTATATTTTACTCAAATATAAATAATATATAATAATAACTTATTTACTATTAACTTACATACCATCACGCCATGTCTCTTGCGGGGTAGGCATAGAGAACCGAACGCCACATTTTTCTATCCTGGCACGCATCCCTCGCCTCGTCCTTATAGACGCAATCCTTCGATTAATTTAAATAGAATTGATTTGGGTCAGCGGATTCCAAAATAACGATAAAAATATAATGGCTTCATGAATATTGCATAACGTGACTTATTTTAAAGAAAGTTAAAAATATTTTCAATGTGTTTCCAAGAAAATAAATCGATATTTTTAGAGTGAATAAATAAAGGCACGAACCAAATTGACTCTAGTTACTAAAAACATATTAATTTAATTAATTTGTTTAACATTAATGCAAACTTTATTAATATGGAGAATCTTTGATGTATCAATGGATTTTCATCGTCATGGTTAGTGACTAACCAAGGCCAGCGGAATAAAAAAAATAACAGTTTCTTGCCCTGACTCTCTTACTTATTTTGAATAAAAAACAATGTAATTATTACCTATATGTTATATACTGGGTTTCAACACATCCATGGTCCTACTCATAAATTTTCAACGTTCCAAGTCACAATTAATTTTAAATACATAACCTATCATTCTATTAGCAGGAATATATAATGACGAAGAGAAGTTGGCCGAAGGCAGGTGTCCTGGCAACGTAACATCATGGAATGGATCCGAATAGGTCGAAAGGAGGAAAGGGAGGTTTATCCCACATTGATAGCCAACGTCGCGTCGGGAGGACCTGGAGAAGAAGATGCCTATCGTGTCCAATAATTTAAATAAATAAATAAATAATACAAACAAATATAAATTAACTCTTGAAAACCTGTGCGTAATTTTATGAAATAATTACACTGTATTAAATAGACCCATTTTTGTTATCTGCATTCGTTAATCATTTTCATATGTAGGTTTATAATGTCGACTTCGAAATTAATTGTTAATCACACGAAGGTGAAATCTCATCCATCAAGATCGAAAATGTCTTGTTCTCCTTCAGCTAAAGTTTTACACAATTTACTATCAATGATTTGTATCTATGTAAACATTTCGCAGAACAACATTTATTGTGGTTCTTCCAATCCTTGTTCTAAATGTATAAATTTATTTTCAAAAAGCCTCCTAGTATTATTTCATTTTTACTAATCAAGGGGGGACTGCTGCCAATCATTATTTCTAATCAAATCGTTTTGAAAAAAATAATATGGATAGTTTGGTTATTAATAAAGAAAAATATACCTTAACTTTTTGATAATGTTCTATATAAATCTTGTAGAAAAATGATGGCATACCCCGATTTTCAACGTTTATCTTATATTTTTAATAAACTATAAGGCGTAGAACAACATTATATTTTTTTAAATTAAAGAACACAAAAATATCTGGAAAAATATGATGTGACGTTGCATTAATGCTTCAGGTTTAGTAAATAAACCTAAAAAACATTTATTTTCCATTCAGCGCCATTGCGAAATAAAAGTTTTTTGGTTTGTTAACTCAACTTGATGTATTAATGCAACGTCACATCATATTTTTCAATGTATTTTGTTCTTCTTTAATTTATAAAAAAATATATTGCTCTATACCTTATATTTTTTTAGAAATATAAGGTATAAATCGGGGTATGCTTATTATTTTCCTACAAGAATACATACAGAACATAATTAATAAGTTAAGGTATATTTTTCTTTGTTAATATCCAAACTAATTAGGTTATTTTTTTTTCAAAATGATTCGTTTTGTAGCAATGATGCAATTTCAAATTGAAAAAATAGGTAAGTTGGCAGCAGTCGCCCCTTTAATGGTTTTATAACTGATCGAACTTGATTTGAAAATTAATAAAGATTATCCTTCAAACATCAGATATATATTTTAGTAATTACTTATTTATTCATACGATTGCATAGAATTTTTTGATATTTTACTATTGGTATGTAACACATGAGATCCAACCGTCGATGTATTTAGTATGCATAGACGAAGAAAACGTTCCAAACTATAAAACTTCAAATCCATATTATTAAATATTTTATATATGATGTTGTTATTTACAAAACATGTACCTATATCAGAATATGATAATGTGGAGTTCAGTTCCATTTTTCTGACCCCGAATGGGTAGGTACACGGCTTGATAGTACATATGTAGGTAGGTATTTAAGAAAATTAAGTTGGTATCTATAAGGGAAACGCTATCGTCATTAAAAAAGTTTGAGATGTACTACTATAATATATATTTTTTATATAAAACTAATCTAGTTGGTGTGTATGGACTTTTTTCGATATTTTTAAAAGTTTGGAAATATAGTCAGTTCAACACATAAATTTGTGATAAATAATGTTTTTATTAATTAAAATAAATTGAGAATCCCTAGAATGCATTTATAATTATTCTTTTGAGATATTGTATTTGTCTATTTTTGTAGAAAATTTCAGCGTTCTAGCTTTTATATATTTTTATATATGTGTAGTTTTTTGATATATTATATGTAACGTTTTGTAGGCCTATATTCAGAAATTTTAGACTCAAAAGTTATATTCTAATCCAAATTCTGAGTTCATCCATATTTTTATCGTATACCTAACTGCAAACTGCAAAGCCTTTTGTTGGAAGATTTATTTAACCTTTAATATATTAATATTATCTCTAAAAATGTTCGAATGCTTCGGTTATGTTGCGTGTTTACTATTGTTTAACGACCTGGGGGGCAAGTCTAGTCCCACCGGCGAAATCAAAACCCTAGTGATTGCCCATATCATGGATATAATTATTATATAGAGTTCTACAATATCTTTAGATGTCATAGAACTCCATATAATAATTTACTTACTTATCGAGTCCGGAACTCAGATTTTGCCACTCCAATGTGTGGCGGCGGAAATCGACCTGTCGGTTAGTTTAATCAGGTCGTGCATGTGGCAACCCTCGTCCATTTCTGGGCAGGACAGCAGATGGTCGTCATCCTGCACTGCCCCACAATTACAAAATGTATAATAATTAATATAGTATAGGTATAATAATTAAAGGTATAATAATTAAAATATAATAATTATATCCATGATATGGGTATTCACGAGGGTTTTGATTTCGCCGGTCGGACCAGACTTGCCCCTCAGCTCTTTTTAATTTCAAATAATTTATTCTTGTTTATTGAAATGAACAAACACAATAGATTCCTACTTGTCCGATTAGTAGTTGCAATGATAAATGATAAAGAAACAGACAAAAATGCTTATGTAATACCTAATATATTTTTATAGGTATTCAGTCTTCGTGGTTCGATTAGATAGACATCTAGGGGGGCAAGTCTGGTTCGACCGGCGAAATCAAAACCCCAGTGATTACCCATATCATGGATATAATTTATTATAGTATGGAGTTCTATGACATCTAAAGATATTGTAGAACTCCGTAATATAATAATTATATCCATGATATGGGTAATCACGGAGGTTTGGATTACGCCGATTGAACCAGACTTGCCCCTCTGATTCTTCTGCAGTCTCGGATTAAATTCCTGGTAGGGTCTCAATTTGACACTGTGACATTTCAGACATTTGACTTGATTTGATAGACCACAGATGTTATCAATATTATCGGTTGCGAATTGATTTCATATTTGACAATGTGATATAAAAATATTGTCTTAATGATAATGATGTTATATAAATGCTCGTTATGTACCAGAACTAAAAGAATGGTTATAGAATTATCCAGTTTTCTTTTATGAAATGTCCATGCAGCTGGAAATAAACGACAATTTCATCCTTACATTTTAAATTTTGTTCTTAACATTATTTTGTAGTAACAAAGAATAAAGTTAAATTACTTATAGTTTTAATTTAATACTTTGATATCATAAAATTGTTCAAAATTATATCGTTTAACGGAATTATATTTCAATGAAACAACCAAAGGACTGAACAATTTTATTAAAGTCAAGTATAACAACAATACTTTTAATTTCTCTTTGTTCAAAAATTCAGTTTATAGACTGAATTTTAGATTATTAAATATTCCAATACCATTATTCAACACAAATACTTGGGCCTTCAAAGTATATTGATGACAATTTTGTTATTCAGAGTGAATGTGACGTCACAAACCTTGAGGAACCCTCAAGAATTTTTTTTTGTTTGTGAATGAATATATCCTTGTTAAACAAGTACATCTTTCTACGTTCCCTAAAATAAGAATAAATGCCTGTTCTATAGGTGAACGAGATCGGTAGAGGCAGGATTCGAACTCGAGACCACTGGATTACTAACCCAATGCGCTAACCGCTCTGCCATCGACCCATCTGAATTTCATAGGTATATCTGAGACTCGCGTTAGTTAGTTAAGTTGCGTGATTATTTTTGTCTTTACTATTAAGTTATAATGTATATGTAGTTATAATTACGCATTTTTTAAGCCTTTTGTGACAATGCACAAAAATTTATATCGTTGTACTTTTATGCACAAAATTGTTAAAAAAAATATTTTATCTTTCAATGTTTTACTCAAGTAAAACGATATTCCGTTTGCTAAAATATAATCATATGTAAAATGTTAATTTCTTTGAAAAGAGTGTTCATGACAAAGAGAAGTTAAAGCTTTAGGGGTCGTGTGCAGAACGACATAAAACCGAGGACAGTGGAAGCGAAAGACGCAAAAAGCAGACCCCACCATCATGTGGGACATTTGCTAAAGGAAAGATTGTGTGTATAGAGACAGTTGGAAGTGTATGTGGGTGAACATTGAGCATATAATAAAATAATATACAGTTCACAACAATATAACACACTGTATGTAAAGCTGAAGCCGGTAGCATTCTGTCTCCCATCACTTTCACTATATCGCAATATGTCATCAGTCATCATACACTACACAACACATACATACACATACAGTCTACAGTCAGTGTTCACTGATCACATTACAACGTGGACCAGTTTAAAGAGTTTCACTTTACAATCCACCAACTTCATATAATAACACTCACTCAACTATTACATATTATGTGACGATTAACGTAAGCCAATGACTCGAGTATTGCCTAAATTATCATATTTATTAGTCATTCTATTATCATAACATCAACACTAAAGTATTTACGATATTGACGTAAATAAGTGTTAAAATAAAAAAAACGTTGAATAGTTATTATATATTTCTATTCAACATTTGATTTAATATACAAGAATACTATTAAATTTTGGTATTTTAACTTCTAAAATTACCACACAATTTTATGTAAGTAATTTATATCTTTATTGAATAAGTCAGTCGTTGACCAAAGCTTTTCATCAAAATTAAACCTAAATATGCGTAGTTGAAACACTTTTATTTCATAAAATTAACAAAACTCTGTGGAAAAAACAAACAAAATTATTATTCAATTTTATAGATTCATTGAATTTTAATTACTTATGTATACATTTTCTCAAATCAATGTTGAAAAAACTCCACCTACATAAGATGTGATTTTGAATTAATCATTTGGATTAATTTTTTTTACTATACTCCACGATTGCGTGGGATTCCTTCCCAATCATAATTTTGATGGTTTTTACGTTTATATCATAGATTTAAATATTAATATACCCTTAATTTTTATTGTTTTAAGCAAGCAATTAAAAGTCTCATACAAAAGTCATCATCTCACGCACAACATTTAATTCTTTATGATGAGGTATTGCAAAAAAAATGTCATTTTCTATAATTTTGTGCTATGTTGTCATATTAAACAAATAAAAATTAAATAATATTAATGGGAAAAACGTACTTTTTGAATTACGTACAGCAAATCCAATTTCCCTAAATGGGAAAATAATAAATGAATTCTCATGAATTATTCCCATTTGAAACTAGATCATTGCATTCGTAGCTTTTTAGTTGATAACACTTTTATTACCTACAGTTTACGCATCAACAAGGTAAAAATAATTTTGAGTAAGTATGTATAAAGTTGGCAACGCTGCGTAAAAAAGGTTCTATGAGTATGAAACGTAAATAAGAAATATAGTTGATTACTCAATTCAATGAATATTTTTTATACAGTTTTTTGTCTTCATCAGCAATTATTCGAAAGTTTAGGCCAATCATAACAAAATGGCCAATCATAAAATATTTTTTTCTATACAATAATAATTGACCTTTGTTTAATAGAGTTAAGCAAAATAAACAAAACTGTTATCTAACATGATATACCCTCTGAACAGGCTGAGCCTAGTAAGGTTATTTATACCAAATAAAAAAATATTGATTTTATGCATATTATTATTTTATATTGTTATTATTATGTACCTATATTGATATTTATGTACCTATATTATATGGAATTATATTTTTTTCTTATTTTTATTGTTTTGATGTGTTTTGGTTGTTAATAATAAAATATGTGGAATAAGAAAAAAATATTGTAAAAAATATGTTCTTCTTTAATTTAGCGAATTTAAATTTCATTAAAGTATAAAATCAACTCGGTAGCATGTAAAAAAAATATTATCTAACAATGTGCTTTATGAACTATTAACCTTTAGATACTAAATTTATTAACCCCGATATGATATTTCAAATAAATTAGCACATATTATGAAAAATAAAAAAAGATTAAACAAGTATTTTTCTTCCTGGAGTTTATCAAAACGCATTATTGTACCACTTCCTTATTCTACACAAATTCAAAAATTCGCACTCTTTCGATTGTCACAATTTACTAAGAATTGGTATTTTTTTACTTTACATTCTATGATATGATGTATATACAGAAATAAGTAATCTAGATATTAGGACGTTGATGCATCAACAAGTGTTATATGTACATATATTTAATTCAAGGGCACTCGTCAATCTTATTCTTGATTGGTTTTTAAAAAATAGAGTCAACTTTCAGCGCCCTTGGAGTGATCTTGTAACACTAAACGGCGCTTTAAATTATTATTATTATTATTAACTATACCTATATAAATATATAGATTCTAATTTTGGAGTGGTAAAAACAAAATTAAAGGAAATGAGTGGTTAATAAACAGGCTATCTGATCCATATGTCGGCCCAACCGAAAAAAAATTCAAGCCCGTGGACCAAAAATAACAAAAAAATTTGCAATATTATGTATTCGCGCTATCAAAAGGAAATAAGGTTAATTAATAAGGTTATTGCACAATAACCTTAGCTCAAAAAAGTAAAAAAAAAACTGAAAATAATAATCTTTAAGCTACAAAACGTATATTTTAAAGTCTCAGTACGACCATTTTTTTATCGAAATACAGCCTATCGAAACCAGATAAATTTTCGTAGACCCCCACTTTCAACTTGTGAACCACTATTTTTTTCACGCCAACGTACACACCATCGAGTCTCCTGAACCACTTTGGGAATTACAGGTCTAGACAGAGAGAAGAAAATATTCCCAATAAATGGAGTAATTTGACAGATCGATTTAAAATCTGCAGTAGAAACATAATATGTTATTATTGTTATATGTTTAGTTTTGTAATTCTTTTGAGGAATAGAATAAGAATTAAGAATTACCGTGTTTCCGTTATTCTGTAATAATTGTTTGTAAATCGTAATTAACCTGTAAGTACGTTTTGTAACGACGCGACGATTCAAATGGGAAAACAACCTTAATAATTGTCTAACCATTCATTTGATGTCAGTAAGAATCATAACTATTGTTAATAAAACATAAGTCATAAATAAATTCTAGACAAAAAACTGCTCAATTTAAAAAAAAATGGAAAAATAATGCCTGATGTATTTTTTAGCCCAATTATTTATACCCATATGTGAATTAGCCATGTCATCAATTTGACTATGAAGAAGAATTCGTACGAATGAGGATAAGTATTCGATGGAGGTCTAAACATTCATAATTAAAAATAAAAATATTTCTTCCCCACACCCGCTTGAATGTGAATTAAGTTATCGGGAGGGTACATGCTTCAATTTTATTGAACAGATACATTTCAAGAAAATCGAAAAAATGGAATAATCACTGACGATTCGACTATATTTAATTCTGTTTTAATAGTAGATCTCGAAGAAAAAAATATTTTGATGAAGCATTAAATGTAGGTATTTTTATTAAAGTTGTTTTCATGTTGCATTTTTGTAATGACCAAAGTAAATATTTTTATAATTTCGGTGCCACTATTTTTACGACCGGAATTGGCGGGAAAAGCGTTTTCCCGCCAAAAAGTGTCTATTTACACGACAAATTTTCTGACGTCGTCTATGTTTTTAGGTCATTTATAACCATAGAAAGCGCAGATAAATCAAAATACAAAAATATTTACCTTTGTCATTTTTTCAATGGTCATAAAAATGCATCATGGAAACCAACTTGAAGATAAAATAAATAATATTGGCATCTTATTACATTTACGTAATTTTATAAATAATTTTTTCATCGAGATCTACAATTATAACAAAGTATAAACAAAGGTAAATATTTTTATAACTTGATTTATCTGCGTTTTCTATGGGTATGGAAAGAATGATAAGAATTTATCTATGGTTTAGTCGTAAAAATATCCCTAGCCTTATAATTTTATTTATCTGCGCTTTCTTTGGTTATTTTTTGCGCGAGAAAAAAGCGTTGTGTAAATAGCTCTAGCATAGAAACACAACACCTAGAAACTACAGTGTAGATCATTTTTATGAGGTTTCATAAATGACTGATTCTATATTTTGGTATATGTACAAATATATCAATTTCACGTCTCTTTAATACAATGAAACAAATAAATAAATACAATTAAGAAATAGGTATATCGTGATGATACAACTTCGCATATTTTGAGTGTATTATTTATGTGCACGATAGTATTTGTTTCTTTGAATATCTTCAATAAGAGTTAACATGAGTCTAGTAGGTAAGATATGCATTACGAAATAGGAAGCGATAAGACATGATGAGTTTTGTAACAAGGAAATAGAGCAATGTACTAAATAAAATCACCATGAATTACGTTATATTATATTACTTATGTACATACTATGTAGATCCAGTTACCCACCGTCAACAATCAATATTAACATAATAGATTGTAATGTCAACAATAATAATATCATAAATGATAGAGAATATTATTTGTACTCCTCACTACCCCAAGGGGATATAGTGAGGAGTTATGAATTCCCAATTTATAAGGTTATTTTTTATAACATATTATCCCCTGTGTGTGTGCTGTGTACTTTGTGATTATGTGTTATGTACGACGTATTTATTCTACTTCGATTATAGACTAAAGAACTCATTCGATTATTTTCAAATTTCGCAAAATGTTTATTTAATATTCGCTTAGACCCCATTTAATTTTGAAGGATATCTGATCAGTGCTTCTGTGTTCTTTTAAATGTCAAATATTTCAATGTGACCTCAAGCTCAGGAGACTTAAAACTTGATATTTTTATTTTCAAATTGTTAAAAAGACACATCACTTTCATAAAATGGCCTTGAAAAATTATCAAGTTTTTATAATAAAATATTTAAATCAAAAATAATTTAACAAACTCATTTCATGAAAATGCTGAAAATTTTCCATGCAAACTTTGAAAACTTTGTGGAGAGTGTAGCGTTGGCCACAACCCACTCGTTTCCCATACCAACCTAGACACCATCACATTGTTTCGCGGAAGAGGCAGAAAGAAACGAAACTCATACGTTTTTTTATCTAAATTTCGTTTTATTAATCATTTCATAACGTGTTCGTGGCTTATACCTCTTCCTTCATATTTGTGTGTAATTGGTCTCATTGTTGTACATCTTTTTCATATATTATTTTCAATTTGACTGTAGGTATATTAATCCAAATAAATAAATAGTAAAAACGGAATCAGCGGTACCCTCCCCATTTCTTCAAATCATAAAGTTGCTAGCATACTTTGGGAAGAATCTTATCATACACCAACCATCCAACTTAACTTTTATGCCTAATCTGGATTGATTTGCAATATTTTGGTCTGCTAACCACTCATATACATGGAAAAACAAGGAATGCAACAAATAATGAGTTACTTAGTTCCATTACTTAGTATGAGACCATGCATGAATGTTGACGAGGTGATGGATGCGTAGAAGGATAGAAAAATCTGTCGTTCAGTTCTGGCATCGACGGACATGGCGAGGTTGTATGTATGTACAGTACTTAATTAATATAACTCATTTTACCTGATTATCATTAATAATTAAGACGACTCGACACGGTATCCGGGATCAACCGACAGGTTTATTTTTCAAATCGCATTAAAATCTTATTCGTGATATGAATTCATCAATTGTTATAAATTTATGTGATGGCAGCTTATAAATGCATTTTATCATGCGAACTAATTTGCATTAATGATTCCTGAGTTTATGACATTTGGCTTTGAAATATAACATATGAATCATGTGTATCACACTCAAAAAATGTAGATGTTAAAAATAAATAATTTACTGCTAATAATAACCAAGCAACTTTGAAAGATGTCGAATACAAAATGTCCGTATAGGTACCTGTTACTCGGTTAAATTTAAACAAGTACATTGCTATTGGCAACCAACTTCATTTTAACAGTATTAAATTGTCAGATAATAACCAAGTGCAACTTTGCTATTTTTAATCATGTATAGGTTAATAACTACCAATATGATTATTTACATTGCTATTGGTTCATTAACTTACATTTTAAGAGTATTCAATTGTTAGATAATAGCCAAGTGTAACTTTGTTATTTTTGTGGTTATTTTTAATCATATATTGGTTAATAAAAACCAATATGACTTTAACCGAGCCAAAAAGGTACTTTGCTAACTTAAGATTTTTTCAGTGGCATGCACCACCAATATTTTTTAATGCGGGATTCAAAACTCCTTAATTGCGCGTATTTTTTATATGGCTGAAGATATTCAAGAATGCCAAATAGGAACTTCGAAAGAAAATACAAAGTATTCAGAAACGAGTGGGTTGTGACCAACTCTAAACTCCTCACTAAAAGATTGGTCGATGGCAGAGCGGTTAGCGCATTGGGTTAGTAATCCAGTGGTCGCGAAATCGACTCCTGCCTCAACCGATTTCGTTCACGTATAGCACAAGCATTTATGCTTATTTTAGGGAACGTAGGAAGATGTATATGTACTTGTTTAACAAGGACATATTCATTTTTTTGTAAAAAAAATATTCAGCATTTTCACGAAATGAGTTTGTTAAATTATTTTTAGTTAAATATTTTATTACGAAAACTTGAAAACTCTTCAATGCCATTTTATGAAAGTGATGTGCCTTTTTACTAATTTGAAAATAAAAAATTCAAATTGTAAATTTCCTGAGCTTGGGGTCATTTTAAAATATTTGACAGTTAAAAAAATGAGAAACACTATTCACATATCCTTCAAAATCTAATGAGGTCTAAGCGAGTATTAGATATACAAATTTACAAAATTTGAAAATAATCGAATTAGTACTTTAGTCTGTAATCGATTAAGTAAAATAAACACACCGTACATAGCACATAGCACACACACACACACACACAGATACATTGTGATAAAACTTTCAGAATACAATCTCAGCATGATACTAGTTGATAATCTGCAATAAAAAATACCTTTAAAATTGCAAAATCATAGCTCCCCACTAAATCCCTTTGGGTTAGTGAGAAGTAAAAAACATTTCATTCTTTCATCCTTCCAGTTCACATCCCAGTTTCCTTACCACATCCTCATTCCTCAATCTCATTCACCTAATAAATGTTAAAAATTTAGTGATGCATTTTCACTGGCTTAATATCTTTATTAATTATGTAACTATACGAATAAAATAAAATAAAGCTTTACACTTTTTGAATGCGAATTTCCAAATGTTTCAAAATCTATAATAATTTCTACCTTTTGTGTTAGATTTACAATTTCGATCAAACATAACAAATGTGTGTTTTGTACTGCAAATAAGGTAAAATTATAGATACATACCAGATTTTTTTTCATTTTTTCTAAGAATTGTAGAACCATCCAAAAAATGTAGTAAAATTTCACTATTCAAAAGATTTTCTGCTCGCTTTAATAATATGTAATTATATAAAAATGATTTGGATAGAAAATATATGTCCAGAAAAAATAGTCACCAGTAAGTTATAAAATAAATATATCACATTGAATAAATTATTCTCATAAAAAGATAAAGGTCACGGTCTCGTGACTTGATTAACCGGGTTTTAAAAATGAATTGATCCCATTATTGAATCTCAAAGACGATCATTTATATAAACTTTATTAAATCTACATGAACTTCAAAATTTTTCTCGTCTATGTTCACTTTGGTCAGATACAATGAGTCACAATATAGGTTGACACATTATAGGTTGATGATCTTAGACACGGAAAGTAAGTACATAAGTAAGTAAGTAGTCGTTTATTCAGTCGTTTAATAACAAATTAACTGTAAATAATTTTAAAAAAATGACAGTGAAAGTCGAGTGAAATTTTACTCCAGCAATGTCATATGTCACAATATCGTGCCAAACTTTCCGCCATCATTTGACCAAAGTGTACATATATGTACTCGTTAAAGTATACTAGTAAGCTTCGTCGCTGACAGGAATAGCCAAAAACCTCTCTCTTTATCAGTAAAATAAAACTTATTTAAAAGACTTCATACAATGTGAACTTTTACTCTTTTCGGTGTTATCCGGTACCATTAAAGTTAGTAAAAACATTGTAAAAATCTTAATGTTTGAATAAATATTTGTTGCTTTTTTTAATAGATTATAAAAAATAATTTATTCCATCCATCATTGGAGCTACAGTCTGCGGACCCTGGCCTCCTCCAGAAATCCTCTCCATCCCTCCCTATCGACCATCAGTCTTCTCCGGTTGGTCAGCTGAACAAAAAACAAATTAATTACATATATTTATTTAATTTTTTTTAATAAAACTTAATGTTGAAAATAAATATACGAGCAACTTAATAAATTACTACATGTATTATTCATATTCATTAAAATATATGTTACAATTATATTAACCGATTTATAAATTAAAATAATATAATATGTACATAGCAATTGAGACATTTTTTTAACTTGTTGTATATGTAGGTGTCAGTTAAATGTTATGCGAATATATTAAACATGACAAGTCAGTAGGCAGATACATATGTATCTAATTATCAAGTAAATTATATAAATAAATACTACATAAACAAACTAAAAATATGTTAAATATTTTAAATGATATAATAATAAATAATAATAATTAATATAATAATAAATAATAATAATTAATTGTTGCATTAAAAATAACAAGAAATTATATACATTTTGAACTATTTTACAACAAATAGGCTATTGCTCAGCTGTACACCCGTGGAGACCCACAGTGCAGCTGATTTTCAGCAATGCCTTGGACGATCACAAAATATATATTTTATACATACAGATAATAAATAAAAAATAAAATAACATAAAATTATATACGAAAAAAATTTATACATGAAGAAAAGAAAAAAAAATAATAATTGAGAAAGATAAAAAAAACAAAAGGAAAAAACATATATATTATATATACAAATAAAAATAAATAAACAAAGAAAGCATTATTAGGATAGTTAATTTTGTTGTACATAGGTACTTACTTTGGCATTATTACATTTAATTTTGTGTACTTAACAGCCATTCACTGCAATGCTTTTTAAAGCTCTGCAGTGAGGCTGCCGTACGAATGTGCTGCGGCAATTCATTCCAATATTTGGTTGATGTGTATGTATAACTCCCTTCAAAGGCAGTGGTTCGATGTCTGGGGAGAATAAGTAGATAGTCTCTTTGTCGCGTAGCATGCATATGAATATGCATATGTGTTTAAGTACTTGCCCGAGAATAAATAAAAGTGATAAGGTAGTGTTACATTCATAAATAATCATCTTCATACGTTATTGGATATAGGTAGGTCATGTTTCCAGATAGGGAATGGACAGATGGGCACCCAGAGTTCTGAAATGGAGACCATGGGATGTGAAACGGGGAATAGGTCGGACTCAGAAAATATGGACCGATGATATTGTCCCCGTCGCTGAAAGTAGATGGGTCCAAAAAGCCCAAAAAAAGAGACAAATGGAAGTACTTAGAAGAGGCCCATATCAAGCAGTAGAGAGATAGCTGAAGGAAGAATATAGGTAAATATATGTACGTAATTAAGTAATGTTATAAAAATTACAATGATTATAACTTGAAAAATAGGTACTTTCAAAAATAAGTATATCAAGTATAGATACTTACAATGTGAACACTTCTAATAGATATTTTGCTTTTCAAAATCAAAAAATGTTTGTGCAATTTATACAATATTTCAAGTAGAATGTGAGTGGCCATTGGAAAGCAGATTTTTTCTGGCTTAGCAGGATTAATGCTGATCGGGAAAAAATCCCGGAAAGGTAACTAAAATATTTTGCTCTATTTTAACAAATATTTTTCCAATACCTTAAATTCATTTGGGTATCTCATATTTGCTTAATTATTTTCATACAAATTTCTGAAAAATATCTTAAACAATATCGATTGAGTAAAATGATATTTTAAAATCTTTGCGGAAAGTAAGGGTTTACTTTTTTTCATGTTTACTAAAGGGTATATATTTTTGTTAAGGTTGCGTTTTCAAAATGTTTTCAATAACATAAGTTAAGGATGAGAGAATTAAGATATTACTTTATATAACTAATCATATGACAAGTTTTCATCATCATTCTCAGCGTCACGATCCTCGATGAGTCCTAGTTGCCTCCAAGAATCTTCTCCATACTGCTGCCACCTTCCAGTTCTATAGCCCGACAATCAGCGACAACGTCATCCAGCCATCGTAGCTTAGGTCTTCTACCGGTTGGGTCATTAGACAACACCCTTTCTGGATACTCCAGATCATCACTTTTTTGCGACTAGTCATATAACAATTCGCTGATACTAGACCCCACAGTTAATAATAATAATAAAATTCATTTATCTATTATGCAAAACAAATTTATTGCTCGTAGGCAATTTCTACCAGTCAACAGTTAGGGATAATACCTGAAATTTATTTTTCTTTTACTTAGAATAATTAAAATAAATCTTATTTTTTCTTACTGCACTAAACATAAATATAGCTTGCCCCATACACAGAGTTCAGACTTTGAATGTGGTAATAATAAGGAATTGTTTTTCTTTCTATAAATTTTGAAATGTAGGAACATTATAATATTTGTTAAAAAAAGGAATCTGTCATAGAGAATAAAATTTTGTGTTATATATTCTTTAATAGTATTCTGAAGCATTTAAAACCTCCTGTTGCCATTATCTTGACATTAATGTGATAGGAGACTGCCTTCATATCTGACAATATAATATTGAAAGTTTATCTCTATCGGTGGTTTGCCTCAAAATTAACAATAAACTGAAATAGATCATGAAAGGTTAAGATGCTGTGTCTGGACACGATCGTGTTGTTTCAACCTCGGTAAAGACGTTGTTGGCGATGGTGAATCGTGCCAAATATTATACGTGCCAATATGGCGATATTGCACTTTCTATCCTCTCAACCTACACAAAGGAACAACAAGCCGTGACTCCGACGACCGACTGAGTCATAGATGAAAGTCTGTATAAAAATCATAGACAAAACAGTTTCCTTTTCCTCAAACGATTATGTCGTAAGTGTATATGTATATACCTAGAGCAAAAACAAGCGGAAAGTGACAAATTATCTACTCCACATTTTGTGTCTAATTAAATTAAAAACTTTTGAATATGTAGTATTACTAAAACACGTTCAAACCCTGTATGATATCAATTCGTCCATTAATACACACATATTGTGCACATTCAGTGAAATATTGGCGGCCTTCGTGGATCAGTTGGTTAGGTCTCTGATTGCTGATCCAAAGGTCACGGGTTCGATTCCCGGTGAAGATACAGTTTTTGATTGTGTTTTCAGTCTGGATCTGTGAGACGATAAATATCGTAAGACTTGTTATTGGATGCGTGTTAAATTAATATTTGACACAGTATATGTTAGTTGCCCGAGAAGTAATATATAATAAAAAAAAATAATAATAAGTAGATAATAAAAAAAAATAAAAACTATAGCCAAACGACAACGAATCCTTTAACAAATCATTTTGTATGTACATTGTCATAATGTACATAGTTTATTATTTCTTGTAAATTAATTATTATCAATATTAGCAAAGAAAACAGTGGTGAACGTTTTCATTTTCGTTTGTAATAATGGTATGTGAGTATTTATAGTGTCATGCGTCATTTATTACAACACTTATTCGTAAAAGCTTGTAAGTACGAAAAAAATAAGTATTAAAACCATTCCATTCAGCCATACCTTAACGCCCTTGTATATCTTGGTCATATGCACACTAAATTACCTCCTAATGCATGAAACACAAAAAATATTGCAATACACCAAATTAAAGAAAATGTATAATTTAGAGAATTTTTTTAAATAACAAGAAATTAGAATACTAAAATAGTAAAAACAGGTAGATTTTCATATTCTTTTCGATTGAATAAAAATTTACTTACAATAAAACATTTAAAAAGGGTTTAATAAAACCAATTTTACAAGAAAAGTATTGAACAAATTCAAATGAAAAAAACATGTATTGGAATAAAGATGTAAAAATAAACTGTTACTTTATCCCAAATATGTATATTTTGAGGGTTCTGGGGATAAGTTTTTCAAAATTTACTTACTATTTAGTCTACTATATACTTATCCTATAATACTAAGCTACTGTACTCTCTAAACCATAGGTTCCCATTTTTTTTTCTCGTATACCACATCCAAAAAATTACTGGTTTTGGTGGACCCCCTGCTGCTAGATTTCTACCATATTCCCAAAACTCGTCAAAAATGTGAAGATTAGATCTAACGATGGAAATTTGCGTCGCGGCTGAGTTCCAACCCTAAATTCGGAGTGGCAAAAATAAAAATAAAATTAAGAGGTTTTAAAATACGGAAATTAATGGTTATCTGATCCACATGGCGACTTAACTGAAAAAAGTTTCAAGCCCGTGGACCAAAAATTAAAGCAAAAAATTGGCAATATTATTTTTTCGCCATATATGTAAGAATAAAATTGACAAAAAATATGAAAATAAGAATCTTAAAGCTTCAAAATGAAATATCTGTCAAAATACACCGAATTATTTGGATTTTTTTCGTTCCCTTATTTTTTTAAGTAATGTTTTATCTACATTGATTTGTCTATGCTAAAAATTTTATTCTCTATACTCCTCTGGGGTTCCATCTGGTCCACTTTGAACAATTGGAGACTTCTCTAAACCATTGAAGTCTCCAATTGTTTATAAATTTAACGGTAAGTTGTGTAAATTGTACAGCCAGTTAAAGTAGCTCTACAATTCAAATAACACTTTAATCAAAATGAAGAAATAATGACTCTCCATTATTACATTAACTGTGGTAACTAAAAAAACTATTCCTTTACCAACAAGGTATTATTGACCTTGCCAATGTGTTTTCCGTTTCATTTTCAGCTCTTGAAGAACTGATTCATGCTTCTATAATACATATGTATACATATGTATGTATTATGTACCTAGTTTAGTTTAGTCATTGTGTCAGGCGATTCAAATAAAGCAGGTTTTGTCAAGAGTCCAAATCGAACTTGTTTTGTTATATAACTTACAAATTATCATATATATGATTTTTAGTATCATTCAACACAGAATGTTCAATAACTTACAGACATCACTCAAGTACCTAGACATAATTATATACATTATACATGTTTATCAAATTCATGAATCCAAATCGATCAAAATATTTATAAATAAAATCATTTATCTTCAGCCTGTTTTTTCCATTCTTGGACATAGGCCTCCCCCTTGATACTCCACAACTCCCTGTCTTGGGCACACTGCATCCATCTCCCTCCGGCACATTTCTTGGTGTCATTAAACCACCTTGCCTGGTCTTTGTTTGTATAGAAAATATTCAGCATTTTTATGAAATGAGTTTGTTACATTATTTTTTATTTAAATGTTTTATTGTGAAAACTTAATAATTATTCTTCAATGCCATTTTATGAAAGTGATGTGCCTTTATACCAATTTGAAAACAAAATTTTCAAATTACAAGTTTCCAGCGGCCTTACTCTCCACTGCAAATCCGATCCCAATACGATCCGACTCGCTAAGAACCTACCTTTGTAACGGAGAATGAATGCGGTACGTAGTATTGGAGTGGTTCACCAGTTATCTTGGCAACCGTAAACAATGCATTAAGACAGCTAACTCTACTTCTGATTATGCCACCTTGCTGTCTGGAGTACCGCAAGGAGGAGTTTTATCTCCACTATTATTTTCCGTATTTATTAACTCTTTCACTACAAACCTCAGATGTAAATATCATCTTTTTGCAGACGATCTTCAATTATATTTCCATTTTAATATCTCTGATATTAACAATGCAGTCCTTCACATGAATGAAGATCTTAAATTTATCTCTTCTTGGTCATCGGATCATGGTCTTCTTATTAATCCGACTAAGTCCCAGGCAATTATAATCGGTAGTCCTCGTCTGCTGTCATCTATAAGGAATTTACAACACCCACTGCTGTATATCAATAACCAATGCATTCCTTATACCAGGGTTGTAAAAGATCTTGGAATCTTCATCGATGATGACCTTTCCTGGCATGAACAGGTATCGCATGTTAATAAATCTATTTTCTTTGCCCTACATTCACTTAATAAACTTTTTTTCCTTCCATTCCGTTGTAAAATAACTCTAGCTCAATCACTTCTACTTCCATTGCTTGATATGCCGATGTATGCTATTTGGATGCAAATGAAGTGCATCTCAATAAACTTGAACGTCTTCAGAATATATGTATCAGATTCATCTTTGGGTTGAAAAAAAATGATCGCATATCACCTTACCGCAATCTTCTTTGTTGGCCCAGGATACGCCAGCGGCGCAATATACACATTTTGTCACTATTGTACAATATTCTCTCGAACACAAACCTGCCACAGTACCTCAAAAGCAAATTCACTTATTTATCCAATCATGGACTTCCACTCCGATCTGCTGAACGTACAACACTTATCCATCCCTATATATAATAGGTACAGAATTTCTCAGCTCTTCGTTCGAAGTACAATCAGCAAGATTATGGAATAGCCTTAGTCCGGATATTGCGTCGTCTAATTCACTTAGTATTTTCAAGAAAAAACTAAAGAAGGAATATTTATCCTTGAACACCTGATCCCGATTTCCTCTCCTGTCCTTACCCTATCCTTTTTCTTGCTATGAATTATAATTTTTTTTTGTTTAATAGTATTTAAGTGTTATACTTATTTTATTTGATTTCTTTTACTCTTTTTTATTTGCTGTTGTACATACACAATGTTGTCATACTTTGTAATCTAGTTGGTTGGAAGAAATTGCCTAATGGCAATAAGCCCGCCAGTGTACAATTATATTTGTTTATATTATGTACAAGAAGATGTATAAATAAATAAATAGGTATGTTTTAATAGTATTAGTCGTTCATTTGAATGTACGCAGGTGGCAGATAGGTAAGTTCTAGATGAAAATTTGAAATCGGGATCGGATTCGAGTTTCAAGAGTAAGGCTACAGAGCTTGGGGTCACTTTGCAATATATGACAGTTAAAAAATTGAGAAGCACTATTCAGATATCCTTCAAAATATAAGGGGGTCAAAGTAAGTATTATACATACAAATTTGCAAAATTTGAATAGAATCGAATGAGTACTTTAGTCCATAATCGATCAAGTAAAATGAACACGCCGTACATAGCACACACACACTGATACATTGTGATGAAACTTTCAGAATACAATCACAGCATGATACTAGTTGATAATCTGCAATAAAAAATATTTTCAGTTTTTCATATTCATGTGTAATTAATTTTGATGTTTGAATATTACCCATATATTTGAATAGTACTTACCTACTGACGGAAAACTTTACTGAATAATAAAATTTTGACTCACTCTTTACATATTTGTGTATTATATTTTGAACATAGGTTGTCAACGTACGTTGTACACTAAAATGTCATAAAATATCACTTCTAGCAGCATTACTTAGATGACTTGAGCTTAGCAATTTATTGTTTTTTTATCAAACACTCGTCAAACGCCTGTCAATTCTAAACTAAATAAATATTTTTTTTACTATTTATAAGAACCACGGATATCCAATAATTTGTATCAATTGCCAATAGTACTAATTGCATGTAACACATGAGATCCAACTATCTACGGCGATAGAATGCACAATTGAAGAAAACGTACCAAACTATAAACACTTAACACAATATAATAAATATTGAAAGATATTTTGTTTGGAGGTCGGTCTGTTTTCCTACCCATAATATGAAAACAGCATGATTTTTGTAAATTATTTTTGTAAATTTTAAATTGAGTGAGATATCATGTAGTGTTTACTGCCTTACCAATTGTATGAAACGATGTCGTCACTAAATACTATTTTTATCAAAATTGTTAAAAAATGTTTGAGATGTACTACTACAATGTTAATATGTTTTATAACAAATTAAATTATCTAGTTGGGGTATTTTTCGGCTTTTTTCGATATTTTTAAGAAACTATAACGTAGTTCATAAATGTTTTTTGTCACTAAAAATTGTAAACTGCTAGCCCTAGAACAGTATTTCCTAGTTGGGCAGCAGTAATTTACTTGTTGTTGTCTTTATAAATATGGCGTGATAACAAATAATAAATAAATAATATGTCTTTACTGAAATGTTTAAAAATATTTTGCATTTAATTTACGATCCGTTTTATTGAACCTCTCATTGGACAGTTTTTGATATTCAACTAAAATTGATAGTAAATTTGTTTTATTTATAGTGAGACTGACTGGTTTAATTAAGTATGAAATGACAACATACATTATTACAATTATATATTTTTTAACATAAATTTTCTGATAGCACAAAAAGTTTAGGAACTGATGAATTTTTCTGGGTTATGAAGGAAAACAAAACGACTTAAACATTTACTAAAGAAACCAAAGAATTTCTTGGAAATAGCATATACCTACACATAAAAATTACATCTTTACTATTATCACTACTATCACTATACCTACACATAAAATTACATCTTCACTATTATCACTATACACATTAACATTACATCTTCACTACTATCACTAACATTAAGTACATATTATAATATTTACTAAATAAGACAAGATCATCTACATATTATATTATATATATTTTTAACCCCAAGATTGCAATCTTTTTGATAAGGCATTGCAAAAAAAACTATTAAAATAACTATACTTTATTTACACTAGATGTATTAATTTTGTATTTTTTACGTCTAAATAAAAAAGCTACTTATTATTATTACTAGTGAATTATATATGTATGTGTATTATAATATTATATGTTAAATAAATAAAATTAATTAATAAAATAAGTAAATATACTTTTTTATAATTTATGAAAACTTTTAAGCATAACTTCAATAGTTAAATATAGACACTATAGATTCCGTCAAACAGTTTGAGCCATTTCCTCGAGGAGGGGGCGGTTTGCACATATACCAACCAAGAAAAATGACAAATTTGCGCTCTGCACACCCACGTGACGGGCTCAAGTTGTTTTCCGATAGATATATACCAACACAAATGATAGTTGAATGCTTAAAACAAGTGTACAGACACACACACACACACAGATTGATGAATTATCGAATACTTTTATTATTTTTATTTTAGGAAACAAAACAACCATTACATATTTTACATTAATAAAAAAATAGTAATAAAAAAGTAAGCCAATTACACTACTCCACAGATTAATATAACAAATAAGTATATAAGTATATAATTCATTTCATTTTGTTTAAATCACCAATGAATTATTTAATTCGACTGATTTCGTAGCGATCAATTCTTCCTCAGGACGAATGATTGGTCGATTTGAAAGTGATCGTATCAAATAAGTCATCCGTGATTTAAACAAACTGAATTGTAATAAATGAAATTGTTTAAAATGTATCATGATGTTAACTCCGAAAATATCGATGATACCTAAGTACCTACCTGTACCTACCTACCTATATTTGTCATATGCAGGGATATAAAATTACGCATAGCTTATAATAATATTTATGATTTAAAAATGTATGTTCTGGTATGAGTATGTACATTATACAAAATTTAAATATTTTAATGTATATTTCTAGGTACAAGTAGGTACAGCGTGTTTTCTTTTATGTTTTTGTTTAATATGTATAGTATGTTTTCAAAGTAAATAACCGATGCCCAAATCATCTTAATTGGCGAATACAATTTATGTTGTACCTTTTGTATCATATATACGCGTGTATAAATATTTATAATGTACCCTCGCAAAAAACAACATGTTTCACCGTGTGTCACCAAATTGTTTAACCTTCGCACGATCCCAAAAACCTTGCAATCAAATTTATTTAATAAAACACACTAATAAATTCTCACCAGAGTCAGACAAAGCAATGAAACAAACACACTATGTGTTCTTTGGATTTGGATAATGTATTGTTTATTTGTCCCGTGAAAAATAAACCTTATACAAAATAGACACGGTTGAACAAAAAAAGTTTTGACCCAGATCTGTGTATTATTTTTATAGGATTGACATTAAATTTGCTACACTGAGCACTGAGCATTGCCACTTTTATTTATGTCATGTTAGTACCTACCTACCTATCTTCAATTAAATTATTATTACTACGAGCTCGCATTACAGTGTCATATTTTTATACAATAAAAAACAAATTAAAACTTCACCGCATTTGCATTTAAATACATTTCATTTAAACACAATTTAGTAATTAATAATACTTGTCACACTGTGTGTCGTAGTGTCGTTGACCATTTTTGTCACAATCCAAAATACATTGTTTTACATCATCGATAAACTCTTGTTTTTTTTACTTTGTGGTATCATTTTACAATTAATCAAATGAAATAAAACACAACTTTGTGTACACCACTACATACATAACTTTTATTCAATTGAATAAAAAATTCATCTACATGTTACGAGAACAAAGTTCCCTTCCTCAGGAGGATATAAACTATATATGTAGAGGAATTTTTATTCAATTGAATAAAAGTTATAATTGCAGTGGTGTGCACAAATTTGTGTTTTATTTCATTTAATAAATAACATTGTTTTATTT
The DNA here is from genome assembly GCA_963576475.1 of Molanna angustata. Lineage (NCBI taxonomy): Eukaryota > Metazoa > Arthropoda > Insecta > Trichoptera > Molannidae > Molanna > Molanna angustata. The sequence goes on from OY754965.1 coordinate 33,370,559, forward strand.
TGTATTAGTTTTTGAGTGACAATCTGAAATTTTGTGTACTATTTTATTTAATACGCACCCAAATACATAATGTTCTCACACTTTGATGATATGCAATCACAGTGAAAAGGTAAATTTTTCAGTAGTCACAAAAAAATATTAACACGAACTTAAAATAAATCGTGCAATAAACCATATTTTGGTGTTATAGCATATCCAAAACTCCTTTGAATTGATTTCAGGTAAGACAACCCCCCAAAATGTTCCTCACGCCCGACACTATATACATTACATATTGTAGATATTTTCTCCCAACTCATACTAACAAAATAGGTAAATAACGACTGAATTCTTTTCATCATCAATGACTGACTCCAAACTCTAGATGAGCTTTGGCCTCCTCAATAAAGTCTCCATTGCATCTTCTATGGACTTCTAATGACTTAATTTCATTCTACCTTAATATTGATTGTTTAGTTTCTTTTAATTCCCATACTGAGCAACTTGTCTTTTTATGCGTGTCATCATACATTCTCAGCAAATCATAGAAACAACATACAAGTTACTTTTGTAATAATGAAACACGAAAAAAAGCGGATATTTCCATGTAAAGTAATAATAAACCTCCATCATTAACAATGCGTTTCCATACTAAAACAATGGAAGTGTGAAATTTTGCCTACAATAAAATAAACAATGATTCGTTTTCACATTGTTTACTCATTTATGTTATCGTAAAAGGGAAATATCAAACACAATACACAAGAAAATGATGAAACAAAATCACAAAAAATTAATATTGATTAAATTGAAACATGAGACCGCTGCACGTCAAAATGGTTTTATTAATATTTAACGGAAAAATACATTTTATACTTATAGATTGCTAAATGATTAAATGGTTGTTTGCTGAAATTGCAATTCATTGAACACCGGTTCGATTATGCATTTATTTATTTACATAATACTTACTTACTTACTTTCCGTGTCCGGAACACCATCATATTGGTTGGTGCTCCGGTGGTGGAAGGATTGGCCGGCATTCTGCCGTTTCCAGGGACGCCCGATTGCTTTTCCGAAGTTAACCGAAACTCAATCTACGTGGAGGCTCTTTCCGTGTCCCCTACATAATACTGAAATGTACACATTAGTTATATAAGTGAGTAGATATCTCTTAATTGGTTCCTCAAACATCAATCTATTATTGTCTATCCTTTGTTCTAGAAATCACTCTCTAAAGGCAGTTTCAATAAAACTAGTTGCATGTAACACATGACATCCAACTGTCGATGGCTATAGTATGTATAATTGAAGAATACGTACCAAACTATAAACACTTAAACACAAATTTATAAATATTTTAAGATATTTTTTTTCTATATAAAACAAGTAGGTATGTATGTCAGGATAGGATATTGTGTAGAGGTCAGTTTTTTTTCCTACCCAAAATATGAAAACAGCATGATGTATGTTTATAGATTAAGTAGGTATAAAAAACTATTGAGTGAGATATTGTGTAGTGAATACTGCGTTATAAATTGTATGAAATATTTTTTATAGAAAATTAAATTATCTAGTTGGGGTGTTTGGGTTGCGGATTTTTTCGATAATATTAAAAATTTTGGAAATATAGGCAGTTAAACACATAAATTTATCATAAAAAAATATGTTTCTTAATAAAAAATGTTTGAGAATCTCTGGAATTTTTTTGGAAAATAGAATTTTAGAATATGTATTTGTCTACATTCATACCAATTTTCAGCGATCTAGCTTTTATGGTTTCTGAGATATAATGGAAAATAAAGCCCTGACTGAAACTAAAATTCAAAATTCTGAGTATAAAAGTTTTGTACCCCTATGCCGCCTATTTATGTATTCTGAAATTTCGGACTCTGTAAATTTGGCAGAACAAAAGTTATAAGGCGGGGGGGGGACACGCACACACAGACAGACACACTAAATATTCTACTCCGAATTTTGGGTAAATCCGTATATATATATATATATATATATATATATATATATATATATATATATATATATATATATATATATATATATATATATATATATATATATATATATATATATATATATATATATATATATATATATATATATATATATATATATAACAAAAAAAGTTTTGACCCAGATCTGTGTATTATTTTTATAGGATTGACATTAAATTTGCTACACTGAGCACTGAGCATTGCCACTTTTATTTATGTCATGTTAGTACCTACCTACCTATCTTCAATTAAATTATTATTACTACGAGCTCGCATTACAGTGTCATATTTTTATACAATAAAAAACAAATTAAAACTTCACCGCATTTGCATTTAAATACATTTCATTTAAACACAATTTAGTAATTAATAATACTTGTCACACTGTGTGTCGTAGTGTCGTTGACCATTTTTGTCACAATCCAAAATACATTGTTTTACATCATCGATAAACTCTTGTTTTTTTTACTTTGTGGTATCATTTTACAATTAATCAAATGAAATAAAACACAACTTTGTGTACACCACTACATACATAACTTTTATTCAATTGAATAAAAAATTCATCTACATGTTACGAGAACAAAGTTCCCTTCCTCAGGAGGATATAAACTATATATGTAGAGGAATTTTTATTCAATTGAATAAAAGTTATAATTGCAGTGGTGTGCACAAATTTGTGTTTTATTTCATTTAATAAATAACATTGTTTTATTTTGTATTAGTTTTTGAGTGACAATCTGAAATTTTGTGTACTATTTTATTTAATACGCACCCAAATACATAATGTTCTCACACTTTGATGATATGCAATCACAGTGAAAAGGTAAATTTTTCAGTAGTCACAAAAAAATATTAACACGAACTTAAAATAAATCGTGCAATAAACCATATTTTGGTGTTATAGCATATCCAAAACTCCTTTGAATTGATTTCAGGTAAGACAACCCCCCAAAATGTTCCTCACGCCCGACACTATATACATTACATATTGTAGATATTTTCTCCCAACTCATACTAACAAAATAGGTAAATAACGACTGAATTCTTTTCATCATCAATGACTGACTCCAAACTCTAGATGAGCTTTGGCCTCCTCAATAAAGTCTCCATTGCATCTTCTATGGACTTCTAATGACTTAATTTCATTCTACCTTAATATTGATTGTTTAGTTTCTTTTAATTCCCATACTGAGCAACTTGTCTTTTTATGCGTGTCATCATACATTCTCAGCAAATCATAGAAACAACATACAAGTTACTTTTGTAATAATGAAACACGAAAAAAAGCGGATATTTCCATGTAAAGTAATAATAAACCTCCATCATTAACAATGCGTTTCCATACTAAAACAATGGAAGTGTGAAATTTTGCCTACAATAAAATAAACAATGATTCGTTTTCACATTGTTTACTCATTTATGTTATCGTAAAAGGGAAATATCAAACACAATACACAAGAAAATGATGAAACAAAATCACAAAAAATTAATATTGATTAAATTGAAACATGAGACCGCTGCACGTCAAAATGGTTTTATTAATATTTAACGGAAAAATACATTTTATACTTATAGATTGCTAAATGATTAAATGGTTGTTTGCTGAAATTGCAATTCATTGAACACCGGTTCGATTATGCATTTATTTATTTACATAATACTTACTTACTTACTTTCCGTGTCCGGAACACCATCATATTGGTTGGTGCTCCGGTGGTGGAAGGATTGGCCGGCATTCTGCCGTTTCCAGGGACGCCCGATTGCTTTTCCGAAGTTAACCGAAACTCAATCTACGTGGAGGCTCTTTCCGTGTCCCCTACATAATACTGAAATGTACACATTAGTTATATAAGTGAGTAGATATCTCTTAATTGGTTCCTCAAACATCAATCTATTATTGTCTATCCTTTGTTCTAGAAATCACTCTCTAAAGGCAGTTTCAATAAAACTAGTTGCATGTAACACATGACATCCAACTGTCGATGGCTATAGTATGTATAATTGAAGAATACGTACCAAACTATAAACACTTAAACACAAATTTATAAATATTTTAAGATATTTTTTTTCTATATAAAACAAGTAGGTATGTATGTCAGGATAGGATATTGTGTAGAGGTCAGTTTTTTTTCCTACCCAAAATATGAAAACAGCATGATGTATGTTTATAGATTAAGTAGGTATAAAAAACTATTGAGTGAGATATTGTGTAGTGAATACTGCGTTATAAATTGTATGAAATATTTTTTATAGAAAATTAAATTATCTAGTTGGGGTGTTTGGGTTGCGGATTTTTTCGATAATATTAAAAATTTTGGAAATATAGGCAGTTAAACACATAAATTTATCATAAAAAAATATGTTTCTTAATAAAAAATGTTTGAGAATCTCTGGAATTTTTTTGGAAAATAGAATTTTAGAATATGTATTTGTCTACATTCATACCAATTTTCAGCGATCTAGCTTTTATGGTTTCTGAGATATAATGGAAAATAAAGCCCTGACTGAAACTAAAATTCAAAATTCTGAGTATAAAAGTTTTGTACCCCTATGCCGCCTATTTATGTATTCTGAAATTTCGGACTCTGTAAATTTGGCAGAACAAAAGTTATAAGGCGGGGGGGGGGACACGCACACACAGACAGACACACTAAATATTCTACTCCGAATTTTGGGTAAATCCGTATATATATATATATATATATATATATATATATATATATATATATATATATATATATATATATATATATATATATATATATATATATATATATATATATATATATATATATATATATATATATATATATATATATATATATATATATATATATATATATATATATATATATACGGATTTACCCAAAATTCGGAGTAGAATATTTAGTGTGTCTGTCTGTGTGTGCGTGTCCCCCCCCCCGCCTTATAACTTTTGTTCTGCCAAATTTACAGAGTCCGAAATTTCAGAATACATAAATAGGCGGCATAGGGGTACAAAACTTTTATACTCAGAATTTTGAATTTTAGTTTCAGTCAGGGCTTTATTTTCCATTATATCTCAGAAACCATAAAAGCTAGATCGCTGAAAATTGGTATGAATGTAGACAAATACATATTCTAAAATTCTATTTTCCAAAAAAATTCCAGAGATTCTCAAACATTTTTTATTAAGAAACATATTTTTTTATGATAAATTTATGTGTTTAACTGCCTATATTTCCAAAATTTTTAATATTATCGAAAAAATCCGCAACCCAAACACCCCAACTAGATAATTTAATTTTCTATAAAAAATATTTCATACAATTTATAACGCAGTATTCACTACACAATATCTCACTCAATAGTTTTTTATACCTACTTAATCTATAAACATACATCATGCTGTTTTCATATTTTGGGTAGGAAAAAAAACTGACCTCTACACAATATCCTATCCTGACATACATACCTACTTGTTTTATATAGAAAAAAAATATCTTAAAATATTTATAAATTTGTGTTTAAGTGTTTATAGTTTGGTACGTATTCTTCAATTATACATACTATAGCCATCGACAGTTGGATGTCATGTGTTACATGCAACTAGTTTTATTGAAACTGCCTTTAGAGAGTGATTTCAATAAAACATATATATATATATATATATATATATATATATATATATATATATATATATATATATATATATATATATATATATATATATATATATATATATATATATATATATATATATATATATATATATATATATATATATATATATATATATATATATATATATATATATATATATATATATATATATATATATATATATATATATATATATATATATATATATATATATATATATATATATATATATATATTATAGGTACAATATTTAATTTCATCTCCATTTTTTTCATTTACAGCAATAGGACATTTTTAGACCTCTGTATATATTAAAATTATAAAACAAGTAGAAATTCTGTATGAAAGTAAATAAATATAATAAAATGATAATAATATAATAAATGTAATGTAAAATAAATAAATTATAGCTGTAGCTTTCTGAGAGAAAATAAATAAATAAATAAATTATCGACATCACGAAACTGCTATGATTGAGATATAAAAAAAAGTTTTTTTTAATTTTTGAATGTAATTTGTCACGCCGCGCGCCGTCACAGTTGAACATACACGTTTCATGCACGACACATCATGTTAATTTTATGATAATTAATTATTCAAATCATTATTAGCGATGCAAATTTAAATTATTTAAGTAGGTAACAATTCGTTAACACGATCAAACCACGCTCATATTCGCTCATTTGTTTATTTGATTTAATATTTTAACGCTTCTCGCGTTTAATGCTAGGTATGTGATTATGAATTTATTTGATATTAAATTGTCTATATATCTAAAGTAATAAAGCAATCAAAATGTTAGTGTCTGTGTGTGTGTGTGTGTGTGTGTGTGTGAGGGTGTGTATGTGTGTGTGTGTGTGTGTGTGTGTGTGTGTGTGTGTGTGTGTGTGTTTGTCTCACGCCTTCTGAAAAACCAAGAGCATCTAAAAATCTAATTTATGTGCGAACGTGTACCTGTATACCTGATGCAGTGTCACGCTAAAAATAATGCGATAAAAATGCTGAATTTTAAAAATATTTCAATTATTATTTTTTTCATACAAAATTTTCCAAGTCACATCTGTCAAAAAAGTGTACATTTTGCACGCAAATATCTGTTAGTTTAAAAGTTAGAAGTACGTATTTACACGAAAAAAAATTACTTTCAAGTATAACTTAGCGTTTAAGTGAAAAACATGGTGAATATTTTGTATAATTATAATGTTTAACTTATTTTTAAAGTAAGCGTTTTGTACATAAATGCCGCCATTTTAATATATTTTCATACAATATTTCATTTTCCTACCGAATGAATATGTTCTTGAAAATAATAAACCTTTGAAATAAATATAATTATGAAATAATAAAATGAAACACAAGACATTACAGCAAGTTTTAAGACGTATTTTGTAAAAGTCTGTTAATTATTAGTAAAGATATAGGCATAATAAAATTGCATAATTTGTATATAATATTTGATATTTCGGACAATTTTCATTTTTATGGCATCGAACAAACCAATGTAGGTACCTACATATTATTCAAAAAATGTCTACAAACCATTTGATATTTTTTACATGTTCTATGGTTACTATGGTAACGGACACATTTTAATATTCAAATAAAATTTGTTTTAAATCGAATTCGAATTAATTTAGAACATCATTGTAGGTAGGTACCTACATACCTAATACTACTTAAAAACCAACAATATACTAATTTCGTATAGGAAAATTATTAAACTATCTTAGGTTAACTACAATACACATGTCATTCAATCTACAAACTATTTCCTATAGTGAAATTCTTCTTTTATTTAAGTAGACCTTTGGGTGATTTTTTATACAAACTATTTCTTGGAGTTTAATTCTTCTTCCTCTTCTTTTGTGAAGTCATTTGGGACAGTTCATAAATAAACTATTTCCTATAGTCTAATTTTTCTTTTTCTTAATTTATGTAGACCTTGGGTGAGTTTTTATACAAACTATTTCCTATAGTCTAATTCATCTTCTTCCTCTTCTTTTATGTAGCCCTTTGGGTGAGTTTTTGTACAAACTTATTCCTATTATCTAATTCTTTTTCTTCTTATTTTATGTAGACCTCTGGGCCAGTTTTGATACCAACTATTTCTATTAACGTAATTCTTCTTTTTCTAATTTTATGTAGACCTTTGTTGAATTTTGAATAAACTAACTTCCTATAGTCTAATTTTTCCTCTTTTATGTAGACCAAGGGAGAGTTTTCATGCAAACTTTTCCTTTAGTCTAATTCTTCTTCGTCTTCTTTTATGTTGACCTTTGCGTTAGTTTTTATACAATCTATTTCCTGACGTATAATTATTCTTCTAATATGTAGACCTTTGGGTCAGTTTTTATATTAACTACTTTCTATAGTCTAATTCTTCTTTTTCTTATTTTTTGTAGATCTTTTGGTTAGTTTTTATACAAACTATTTCCTTTAGTCTAATTCTTCGTTTTCTTATTTAATGTACCTAGACGTTGGGTGAATTTTATATAAAATATTTCCTATATTTCAATTCATCTTCTTCTTCTTTTATGAAGACCATTTGGTCAGTTTTTTATATAATACATTTACTATTGTGTAATTCTTCTATTGCATCTTTTATGTAGACCATTGGGTCAGTTTTTATTACAAACTATTTGTTATAGTCTTATACTTATTCTTTTTTTTCATTTAGTCTTTTGGGTTAGTTTTAAGTCTTATAGTCTATTGTATAGAAATATTATAAACAACATGCACACTTGACGAAAATACATAAAACGAATGGGATGTGACCATCACTAGAATCTTCTCAATACTTTTTTTCAATCGAAATTTACACCATTTATTATATCATCATATATTGCTTAATTTTCAATAACTACATATTTGATTTTGATGACAATATAATAAAAAATCGGGGTTGTGGCCATTACTGGACTCTTCACAACGTTTATATTCAAATTAAAAACTATTTAAGTCTTCTTCTGTAATGTAGATCAGTTTTATTGTGCAAAAATATAATAATCTATATTTATGCACACTTGACGAAAAATATAAAAACGAATGGGATGTGACCAACACTAGAATCTTTTCAGTACTTTTGTTTATTCAATTTTTAAGCCATTTCCCATCATCCAAAATTACTAAATATTTAAAACACATTTGCGTTCGATGACAATATATAAAAATAGGGGTTGTGGCCAAATCCAAACTCTTTACAACGTTATCTCTTTATAATCAGTCATATTTAAAACCATTTACCATATGTAGTCCATGCGTGCAGAAATTGTATGTACCTACTTATATATAAAAACAAATGGGTTGAGGCCATCACTTGAACATTTTACATCGCTAAAACTCAAATAAATTTCAAACTACTTTTCATACTACGAATTAGCAAATATTTTTTGTGACAATATTATATAAACGATTGCTTATTCCTTCACTAATTTACATTCTTGGCCAACGGCGGGACATAAAAGCTAGTAAAATATAAAGTATTAAAATAATGAAAAATTTCAAAGATAGATTCATTTGGGATATTTGCTGACGTAATATCATTTGTTTTAATCCGTTAAACGTAATCTTGAATAAAGGGGTGCATTATTTCTTATCCACCAAACTTTTATTTGTAAAATACAGTTTATTAGGTATAGCATACATACATCCAGATACAAATAAAGCCACAGAAAATTTCTTAAACCTAGATACGAACGTTAACTGCCTCTCTACGTTTAGAGCTTCTGAAACAGTTTATGATTTAAGTGTGTGTCTGTCATTGTACGTTTTCGTAAAGTAATTTATTGATTTAAATTTTGTCTGTATTTTATATCCATTTTTTGATTCCGTTTTTAAATTGTCTTTAACCTTTGTTTTTAGCCTTTTTCAACTCCATTGGAATCAAATTAAATCACATTATTTATATGAATTTTGAATAGCGAACGATTCCGCATAAATATTGCTCTACAGAGAGACATTAATCATGGGCAGATGTGCCCTGTATCATCATCATCATCATCATTGGCGCTACAGCCCTGTGTGGGCCCTGGCCTCCTCCAGAATCTTTCTCCAGCCGTCCCTGTCCTTCACCGCTCTCCTCCAGTTTGCAATTCCCATCGCTCTTATGTCGTCTTCTGTATCGTCCAGCCATCTTAGCTTGGGCCTGCCTCTACTTCTTCTGCCCTCTGGATTGGTATTAAGAACCTTTTTGGGGACACGACCATCATTCATCCGGCTGACATGTCCCAACCACTGCAGTCTACGTACTTTTATGACTTGTTACAATGTTGGGTTCGTCATACAATGCCTGTAGTTCGTGATTATATCGCATCCTCCAAAGTCCATTATCATTTACTGGGCCAAAAATCTTTCTCAGGATTTTCCTTTCAAATATCAAGAGGCTGTTTTCGTCTCTTTTTGTTAAGACCCAGCATTCAGCTCCATACACTACGACAGGTCTGAGAAGAGTTTTATTTGGAAAACACCTATGATGTGTCCTGTATAGAGAGAAATAAAACAATTTTATGCTGACTCTACCACAAATGTCGGCCTTCGTGGTTCAGTTGGTATGGTATCTGACTGCTGATCCAAAGGTCCCGGGTTCGATTCCCGGTGGAGACACAGTTTTTAATTGTGCTTTCAGTCTGGACCTGTGAGACGGTTAATATCGTAAGTCTCCAGAATGTGGCAACTTGTTATTGGGTGCGTGTTAAATTAATATTTGACATAGTACCTGTTAGTTGCCCGATAGTTAATATTAAAAAAAAAAAAAATACCAATCACTTAATAATTGTCTATCATTTATGCTATAACTAGTTGCATGTAACACATGAGATCCAACTGTCGACAGCGATAGTATGTATAGTTGAAGAATAAGTACCAAACCCATAAATACAAATTATTTATTATTTTATAATATTTAGTTTTCTATACATCACATGTACCTAGGTAGTCAATATAGGATAGTATGGAGGTCAGTCTTTTTTTCCTACCCAGAATATGAAAACAGCATGATGGTATATGTATATTGTATGTTTAGAGATGAAGTATCAAACTATTAAGTCTTCTTTGATATTGTGTATAGGTGACTACCATACAAATTGTATGAAGCGATGTCGTCACTAAATTCAATTTTTATAAAAATTGTTAAAAAAAATTTGAGATGTACTGCTACAATGTTAATATTTTTTATATAAAATTAAATTATCTAGTTGGGGTGTTTCGGCTTTTTTCGATATTTTAAAAATAAATGGAAATATAGGCAGTTAAACTCATAAATTTATCATAAAAAAAATACTTTTCTTAATAAAAAATGTTTGAGAAATCCTGGAATTTTTTTGAAAAAACTAATTTGAGATTTTGTATTTGTCTATGTTTATACCAATTTTCAGCGTTCTAGCTTTTATGGTTTCTGAGATATAGGGAAAAATAAAATAAAAATTCAAAAGTTGATAACCCCTGACTGAAACAAAAATTCAAAATTCCGAGTATAAAAGTTTTGTAGGCCTGTAACTGTTTATATATTCTGAAATTTAAGGCTCTGTAAATTGAGCGGATCAAATGTTATAAGGGGGGGGGGGACACACACACAGACACACACACAAACACACAGACACACAGAAACACACACACACACAGAAACACACACACACACACACACACAGACACACGAAATGTTCTACTCCGAATTCTGAGTAAATCCGTGTATGGAACATATATGCTGCGAAGCCTCTAAGTTGGTGTTTTTTGACTTCAAAGTTGGAAAAGCCGTGAAAAAAGTAGACCTCTCCATACAATTCTCGCGTATTCTGGCTTGATACATTGTCGATATGTTAAGAGAACAAAGTTCTCCTGAACAAATCGACAGTTGGATAATGTAATAATATGGTTAAAATCAAACGTTTTCAACAAATCAATTATGAGAGATGAGCAAATCTATCTCAGTTCTATTGGATATGTAGGTACCTATTCTGCAGCATTCAATGTTTTGAATTGTCAAATCTATCTCAGTTCTATTGGATATGTAGGTACCTATTCTGCAGCATTCAATGTTTTGAATTGTCAAACCTTTATACGATTCAGTATTATTACTAGATATTCATAGCTCATCTGAAAAATTAAATGAACATTAAAAATAATAATGTAGGTACATAGGTAAATAGAATAATAGAATTATGTAGGTAATCGTACGATAATTAGGTTGAAGATAATTTTCAGACAATTGATCACCGTTTAACACTGCATAAGAAGTCACCAGAAGAACAGCCATAGGTAACGTCCGAACGTTCGTCCGGACCATGAGAGGTCAGGTTGGACCAATGCAATACAAATATGTACAACCAAATCTACCGAAGCAATCTCCCTCCACGCCGATCCAACTACCGCGCACAGTCACCGCTCACCGTCCTCTATATAAATCCAGACACACGGTCGCCAAGATTAGTCGGATATTACTTCCAGCCTTCTTCGGATCCGTGCTCACGAGGTCATCACTCAACCGTCCAACCCCCGCGTCGCGTTATAGTGACTTTCAGGATAAATCGTACAATAATCATTATATCAATATGAAATACTCAGCCGTATTCTTTGTCGCCCTCGCCATCTTCGCCACCGTGAGGGCCGAAGACAAAAAGGAAGAACCGAAGGATGCTGAGACCATCAAAACCTACAGGAGGCTCATCCCCGCCGACGTCTTGAGAGGTGAGTGTGTATACGATGGTGTGTATACCTACCTTCATTTAATACCGTGCAATTTTCAGTGAAAAGTGAAATTGTTTCAGTCAATTTGTGCAAATAATCATTATTGTTATTGAAAGTGTAAGTAGGTCGTGCAATCTGGTGAAACATAAAGCTCGCCAGAATGTGGTTTTATATGTTGCATTGTTAAGTACCTACGTGTCTGTATCGTGTGATATACATATGTATGTACCTACATATATATTTTATGTACATTTTTTGCAACTTGGAATATGTCGTTTCGCAACATATACCTATATTCCATTGCAACACCTCGAAACAATATTAAATACAAATCGAAAGTGATTTTCCTCCATTTATTCCCATTTCATTTAAATATTTTACTAATTTTCAAAAATATACTATAAAAGACAATTTGAAATGATAAATACTCAATTGATCTATGCAATTCCAAATGCATTATTGATTCCTCCTTATGAAAATTATGAACATAACAGTAAGACATATCGGTAGGTACAGTACTTCATTATTAAAATGTAGGTACATATGTAGGATAATTGTAAAAAACGAAAAAAATATTAAAACAATTTATAGTAAGAATTTTGAAAATGTATTAATATAATAATTGAAAAACGTGTTTTTTCACTCTGACAGCGTTGACAATGTCAAATTTCATAAAGAAAATTAAACACAAATTAAACACCGTTTTTTCTTTTCAATTATTTTATCCCTATCCAGGACGACCGTTTTGCCTGGTTCAGGCCTTTTCAACTGGACATCTGACCAGTTGACTAGTTTAAAAAACCTTCACTAGGCGAATCGGTTGTCCTGGATAGGAATAAAATAATCGTAGAAAAATAACGGTGTTTAATTTTTATATTTTTGTCTTGAATGTTTCTGCCAAAATCGAGTAATTTTATTTGATTTCTAACAAGGGTTGATTCATAATATTTTTCTATAATTTATACTTGGTACCTACCTATCACATATTCGGTGAATATTTTATAATGAATCACAAGAATATGAAATCAAATAACTTTCTGCACTTTAACAGAAACATGTTATTATCTATCATTATTTTTATATTATAATCACATCATTTTGTTACATATTATATGTTTTGGTAAAAGTGTTTTATCAATATTCATTTGTACTTCTTAAATTTATGATCAACTAAAATGCACTCATTCATAAAATATTAAATAATTTATATTTTCTCATACAATTTTATTTCTATTAGTTTATTTTGCTCTTTTCTTTTAAATATGGGCAAAAAAGTGGAAAATAAGAAAAAATAATGCTTATCTCTTTTTATTACAGACTACATAATTTATAGGCAGATTACCAACTTTACTAACGTCATTCAATAACATGACTTATTATAAGAAAATTTCCGTATATATATATATATATATATATATATATATATATATATATATATATATATATATATATATATATATATATATATATAATTTTCTTTGTTGAATACTTCCACCTAATCATGAAAATTATTTTATTTTATTTTATTTTAAATTACTTCTCGGGCAACTAACACGCACCCAATAACAATTTGCCACATTCTGGAGAATTACGATAGGTATTAATCGTCTCACAGATCCAGACTGAAAACACAATTAAAAACTGTGTCTCTACTGGGAATCGAACCCAGGACCTTTGTATCAGCAGTCAGATACCTAACCAACAGAGCCACGAAGACCGACAATACTTCAAAAGAAAATTATACGTGCCCAAGCTTTTTATTGGGATTTTATTTCACAATTTTGAGAAATTTTACTTCTTCAAATTTTCTCCATTATCGTTTATTTGGAGAGTCTTCTTAATAAATACATTTATCAACGTTTGCCCATGCTGTGGGTACTATATTAAAAAAATGGAATACAAATGTCTCTTTAATAAGTTTTCTTTTATCGATAACTCAACTATCTCATTACTTTTTTATGACAATTACATAGGTATGTTTGATTTCAACCGCATTATTAAAAAAAACTAAAAAACAGACTTGTATTATTTAGTTTTATTCGATAGCATGACCATTTAGATATTTTTTGCTGTGAGATGACTCACACTATACCTATACTAGTTCTTAAATGAAATGCACGGTTTGTTATTTTATATCCTTGTCAAAAAACTAAACAATTGAACTAATTTGCATGTTAATATTTTTTTGTTTTGTTTTAGTTTGATTGTAATGTAAATTTGAACCATGAAAAATAATATATTCTTTGAAACTTTCGGTGAAATGCGTTATTCTGAGTCATTTTACCAAGAATATTAATTTCCATAATGCGCTAACGCTTCGCGCTTGGTGTTTTTCCGGTTAATATCCTGTAGAGCACATTGAGCCTGTCTGTATGTATGTAATGTCATTGTGGGAACTTGTCTATGGAATAATTGTTATGTTAATCTTTTGTGACTTTGACAGTTTCTCATTTTATCTATACATATTATATACAATTGATGTTCAATCAGTGGCGTGTCGGGATTTTTTGGTTGTTTAGTAAAAAAGATAAATAAATTATATCGGATGAACATTGATAAAAGATTATTCGATTTATACTTGTTTTATAATTCAATTTATTTAAACTACTTACCAATGAGCTTAAATAATGTCAATTTTTATTGTGACAATATTAAAAGAATGAATATGTCCTTGTTACAAGTAGGTACATAAACATCTTCATATATCCACGAAATCAAGCATATTCTTGTGCTATAGGTGAACGAAATAAGTCTAACTCGCAACCGCCGGATTATTAACCCAGCGCGCTAATCGCTTTTCCATCACCCATTCATTTTATTATTATTATTAAACTATTTCGTTTCTCAGGACCGATGACGATTTATTTATTGTTGTATAATATAATAAATTCACTATTTTCGAACAACCTCGTGCTATTGTTCTATCTATCTCGTGCAGTTTTTATGATTGAAACACTAAAATTATGGTGGGAGAAAATCTATAAAAATGAATTTACATGTAAAATACATAGCCCAAAAAGTATGTAGCCCATAACATGTGCAAAAAAATAACAAGTGCACAAAAAATCACTTTGAGTGTCATGGATCTTAATCAGTAAAATCATCTAGTTTGCTGTAAATTAATTGCATTATCGAAATTTTCCGGATGATAAAGCACCATTAGTTGGTTGAATGTATTATAATATTGTTTTTCGAGGTCAGTAAACAGACATTGAAGAGTATCCTTAACATAACAGCAGCGAGGAGCTCCGATTGGACATATATGTGTTGAAAAACTCAGACTGTCCTGCAATAAATTGAAGTATCTGAAAGATTTCGGGTAAACTAGTAGATAATAACATTGAGGATACGAAATATCCTTCACTGTCGCCTTGTCCTTCACTGTCCACATATTGATCTTGGTCAAAATAGAATAGAGAAAAAATGAAACAAATGCATGTTCTTTTTTCAAATGTCCATTTCACAATATAACTATTTTCCTAAGCGTAGATGATATTACACTATTCTATGGCATTGTATTTTATAGGTTTGGCCTGACATGGCGCGGTCAGGTATTATCTACGACACGCTACGAGTAAAAAGCGTTGAATATACATATGTACCTACATATCTACATAATAGTCCGCATTATATTATGTATTATTGTTATGTATCAATGACCCGCATTCACCAGTTTATCTGTATCTACCAAGCTAAGGTCAAAGATCTATCAAATTTCTTAAAATTATATCAAATTATGAAAGCACCAGCAAACATAAAAATGTAATTGAGAAACATAATTGAGTTTATACTATCAATCTATATACGTATTAGTATTCAATACAAATCAACTTTTTCTTTTTTTTATAATTTTCTAATATAAGAACATTTAATCAGATATAAATAATATTTATGAAATATGAAAAACATCGTTATGTTATGTTATTTTTTAAGGTTAAGAACATTTAATCAGACATTAATAGGTTACATTAAATAATTTAAGACGTAAAAGAAATATAAACCGTCCAAGAAAAGCAAAGAAGGCAATAAATAATAAATTTGAATAAATCATGATTGAGTGATTAAAATTTTAATATATTTTTTCAAATACTCAAATAGTATATCATAAAATAGTATTATACGCCAATTATTGAAACGTTCGATATTGACTATATATTTTTCTTCTTTTTTTGTCAATTGATTCTACCTAAGTAGGTAGGTACGTGTTTTTTCTACAATAATAACAACAGTCATGTCCCAGATTCAAGTTGAAACTACAACATAAAAAATCAGAATAGAGTACAAATGTATCTGTAGGTATAATAATATATAGTTGACCGGTTTCCGTGGGAATCGAACCGTTGCCCGTTGTAATAATATTGTAAATAAGTACATTAAATAAACGGTTTTGAAGATAATCATCATACTGAGGTTAGTCTACCATCGAAATATTATTCCTAAAAAACATATACCAAACTAGCAATTAACTTTCTTCTAAATGTTCTTGTTCCTTTTTTATCACACCATCAACACCTACATAAAAACTTTCATAAAAATATTACTTATATTTTCTTAAGTGATGCACTAACAATTTATGTTGCTATTTTTTTTAAGAATTAATCGTATATTGAAAATGAAAATATATTGAAAATGAACGATGTTGAATCTTTTTAATTCCAAGTAGGTAATTCGGTATCCTGCTAAAAGCGATATTTAAAAAAAAATTCAGCAAAAATTGCTTGTCGATTATTGTGTGCCAAGTAATATAAAAAAAATATTCTAAGGTCTTTGGGTCGTATTACAAGAGTTATTTGAGAAAAATGTAAGAATAAGGTATGGTCCCGTACTGCGAGAATACTGCTTACGGGAAATCAAATTATTTTTCTTACATTATTCTTAAATAACTCCCGTAATATGACCCTTAGATTGAATTCCTGATTGAGACAGTTTTATTTATTGTGATTTAGACTAGATTTGTGAAACATCCGTTAAAAGAAAAAATAAGCCACTTGCCATTAAATTAAACATTTGATATTCAATAATGGATAATTTATTACTTTCTCGACAAATAAAAAATTTACTAAGATTAAATAAAATTATCTGGACAGGAAATCACTGATTAGTGAAAAGAAATGACCATTGCACAATTATTGAGTTTTGCACTTTCACATCAATCAAATAACTAAAAAACAGTTTCCTTCCATTATCTTGTCAACTTTTTATGGTAAACGATGTGGAATATGAAACGAGTGGGTTGTAACCAACGCTATACTCCTCACTACCAAGTCACTCTGCAAAGTATTCAGATTTCCGGAATTTTCGTGAAATGAGTTAGTTGACAGACTAACTCATTTCATGAGACAGAATAGCGGTACAAACAGATCTTCGGATCTATGAAAAGGAAGAAGAAGAAGAAGAGTTAGTTGAACTATTTTTTATTTAAATAATTTACTATGGAAACTTGATGGTATTTCATGAAAAGATCTTCGGATCTATGAAAAGGAAGAAGAAGAAGAAGAGTTAGTTGAACTATTTTTTATTTAAATAATTTACTATGGAAACTTGGTGGTATTTCATGAAAAGATCTTCGGATCTATGAAAAGGAAGAAGAAGAAGAAGAGTTAGTTGAACTATTTTTTATTTAAATAATTTACTTTGGAAACTTGATGGTATTTCATGAAAAGATCTAGGATCTAGGTATAACATATAGAAAGCACAGTACAATTAAAATTTATCTATAAATTTTATTTAGTTGAGTTGCTATTAAAATATTATTAAAACGATTATTGTTAACCTTTGGTTATGAAACATTAAAATTGAATAAAATTGATTAAGAGTTGTCTGCGTTTAAGATGAAGCTTTCACCAATAATATTTTTAAAGTTTTAGTATAACTTTAAGTAGTATTATATATTATATATGTTCGAAATAATAAAAAAAATAAGTGAAAGGTATTATTGTGAGCACAGATCGAGTAATAAATAATGTATAGGTACATAGATTTATGTTTATTCTTTGTCTATACCTAGTCATAAAAACATCTCTGATTAAATATAATCGTATACATTAAAATAAGAATAAAACCTCATAGATATCTATAGACAGCAAAGAGGACGTTGATCTATAAGAATAATCTTATTTGGAGACTGTATATCCAGCTTTTGAAACATATTTTTTCTTTACCAGTTCAGCATACCTATAGGAATGTTATTTGTCCTTTCGACAAACGCTATGTTCATGTCAAAAAAGTAACATATATTTATGTTCAAAAGCACAATCACCTTATGAAATATATCTGCAAAGACATAGATATGTATACTGATGATACAGGAGACGCCCACACGACAAGGCGATATCCGTCGCTGAGTGGCAAGGTTCGGATCCGTAAAGTAAGTAAGTACCTTATGAAATCAAAAGATCTTTACATGCACCCTGTCATTATAGGCTTTTGTGAATTAAAAATACACTATACAGGTTTTAAACAATTGTTTCAAGGCCAATTAGTAACAAAAAAAATATAAAGCAAACGGGCAAAATTAATCAGTTATTCCAAGGGCGGCGCTCGCATTTAATTGCAGACTTGAGAAAAAAATCGTCAATAATACATTTGTACATATTGTATTCCGTGTATGATAATACATATTATTAAGTAATATATTACAATTTTTAATATTTATTTAGTATGTAGTTTTGTAATTAGTATTCAAAAGATGCAAGTATTCAAATGAATGAATTTTTATTGATACATTAATATTGCAATTACATACATACTCAATAAAGATTATCAAAATATTATTTAACACCAAAGGCGAAATAAACTAATCTTAAGATTAATTTATTGAAAATAATCGAAAGTTAGTTGTTTTAATGGCTTCGTTTTACATTCACAAATCATATTGATTTATGATCGATTTCACTAAATTATATCGTGTTTCTTACGTCTTGGCGATAAATGCGTTTTTATGCACGATACCTATATTAAATATGCTGAGGAAAACTTTTATTTATTATCCAAAATATATAACCATCTTCTTCCTGGCACTGTCCCTACTTATTGCCGTTGAAGGCTGTTGGAGTCGGCTATTCACGTCCTCACGTTATATCTTCTTCTATACTGTATGTCCTCTTCCTCCAGACCCATTTCTCCGCAGGATACTGTCTTACTGTGTCATCCAGGTGTTCTTTGGTCTCCCTCTCGGTGTTCAATCATATATAACCATGTTTTGGTATAATCTTATATTTGACGTAGAAATATTTTCGTACTTGGAAAGAGGCTTGGCGTGATGGTGTGTATGTAAAAAATTGTCAATGATTTTTCATTTTAGACCCGATGTATTTTTAAATTGTTCTACATTGAAAATTCCAAAAAAAATGTAGGATGGGGGGCAGTTTCAAATTCAAATATATTGCTACGGGCGCAAAAACACGTTTATCCGGCACTGCAAAAGCATTCTGAGTGTAGTTGTTATTACAATTATGAATATAAAAAGTGTTAGGATATCTGGTTGTTTTGCTCCGAAAGTGAAAGTAATTTTTTTTCAACAAGTCTGGGGAATCTACAATACTGTTTACCAATTTAAACAAATACGTAATATCGATTAGGATCCTGCTGTTCGCCAGAGTTACCAAATTATGGTAATCGATTGATTCATCATAATTACTAAGTTGAGACCAAGGAGAAAATCACGATGAAAAGCAAACTTTGGCTGGATTCTTTCGATTCTGTCGATATATGTTGTATAATGAGGATTCCAAACTAAAGATCCAAACTCCAAATGACTCCTAACAAGACTAACTGATCTAAATGGCTTAGAAACTCTCAAAGCACACCCAATCATTTATAAGCTTTATCAACAATTGAATTTACATGAAATTTGAACAAGAGCTATATAATTAATACTCACACCTACAGCTATTTTTATTTACGCGTCATGGAGTATAAGTTAAAAGTCGACGTCGTGCAATAATATTGTATGTTTATACCTACCTAAATACCTGTCCTCAATAGTTTGTTTTGACAGATGCATGACAAAATCACTTGAATGTTATATTTTGTAAGAGGAGATATCACCTACATATTGCAACATGCATAATTCATCGCCATTTAATATCACGTTCACTTTTCCAATTATTCCAATAACTGTTAATGTAAACTAAACAGTTTATGTATGCACACGTCAACATTATTATCAATACGATGATCACTGTGAAATCAGCCCTAGCCATTAGCATTCACTTATGAAATAAAAATATTTTTGTTTTAGAAGCATTTAAAGTTTTGATAATTATGAAATCGTTTTAGTTATGATACAAAAGATAAAATTTATTTTCTTTATTATGGACGAGACTGAAAAGTAAATTTGAGAATTCCGTTCCAAATGAAATTGTAGTAAGTACAGTTCCAAATAAAATTTACAAACGTTCCAAATGAAATTGTAGTAAACACAGTCATTGTTAAAAGGAGTAAAAAATAAAATACATCTTTATTACCTAATTATTTTTATTTTTGCGTATTCATTGAAGAAAAAATACCATGAAGGTATAATAGTGTAAATGAACTTATATACCTAGTTAACAAAATGCAATGCAAAAACTTATAAAAATAAAATTTCAGATTAATCATAAAAAAAACTAACAACAAATTGTGAGAATCTATTATTAATATTATAGGTAGATTATAATTATAGCATATTATCATAATTTACGAGTTATCAAAAACTTCCCGGAAAGATTTAAAATTCTTAATTTATCGATCAAAGCGTATCTACCTTCCTGGTAAAAATCCTTCGATTTTTTTTAACATCCAATTCACTTCGTTTAATAATTAATTTAATCCGTTCTTGATACGATTCCCTTTCACTTTTCAATAGCCATAATATTAGAATAATAAATTATTCCTCGCGAAATCTGCCCACGACTTATATGGTATTGGTAACTACATAATATTATATATGTATTATACAGTCTTGTAAGATACCAGCTATACTATACATATATAGGTACCTACCCTTGATGGCTACAATAATACAGAGTCCACCTCAGAACTACACATGCCTTTAATAATATACCTATACCTATAATGCGCCGTTTAGTGATACAAGATCACTCCAAGGGCACTATTGCTTATTTGTTGACTATACGAAACAAAATTCAAATTCTTTTAAATAGTTTGTTCTCTGTCTTCCTGATGGAATATCCTTTTGACACAGTTCATGAATATAGTGTGGAGCCAAGTCGTTCAGAGCCTTGAACACCATCAGGCATACTTTATGGTCAACTCGTTCTGGGCAATTCAACCAGTGTAGTTATGTGACATATTTTGTCAGCTCCATATATCAATCTCGCAGTTGCGTTGAATACAATTTGCAATCTTGGCAATAAACTCGCACTTGCGCAGGGTGCAAGGAAGTGTTTATTTAATAATATAAGTGTTTATTTAATAATGTCACGTTGTGGTTCATTATTATTATAATGAACCACTATAATCGATAAATCCACGGTCAATCCATACCCCGGCCTTACCCCAGGCACTCGTTTATATAAATCTCCCAAATCACGAAGAATGCCCCGAACTCCTGATTCGTGCATACTCGTATAATGCCTATAAACTTACTATACCTATTGACTGTTGTAAGGCGCAACATCAATATATATTACAAATAGCATTAGGTACAGTATCCAGCCTTGACACATAAAGTGTTTTAACTTCGTTTTTGGGTAAGCCCCGGCGGATACTTTTCAATTGTCTGAGATGAAGGAAACAAGAAGTTTTTGAGATTTGCAAGTCCAGCGATAGTTTGTTGTTCTAGTGGACGCTATTCGTATCCATTGATGTTAATCGTAGTAGTATTAAATTAATTTAAAAATAAATCTGAAATAAAAATACCATTCTGGGGAAACCCCACAATCTTGGAAACCTGTAATGTGGAAGATGTGATCAGATGGGGGCGACATCGTCGACGATATTGGTAATTGGTATCAACGTGTACATAAAATGAAATCCTCAACTATACGAAACGCGGTTCAGCATGGATTACCAAAAAGACAACGTCAATCAAGGAGACTCACAACACGATGGAGATAAAGTAAGAACTGGAATTCATCTTCTCAAGAAGACAACCCTGAGCAGAATCAATTTATTTTGAATTATCCGTACGAATTGTTAATTTATAATAATGATTTTTTTTATTTATTTTGACGAATGATTTGCGAAAATCCAAATGGAATAATCCACCAGTCTCAAAAATTACACAAGAATGTCGTCACTTAATAAACGTTCAACCAAAGAGTACCTACATATATAATATCTACGGATACGTTCAACTTTCCGTAACGCTGGATCAAGTTTCAATGTTGAAATTATAAGAATATATTATAATGAGGTTCTCCATATAAAATTCAACCTTCGTACGTTGTACACTCTACACGAGTCTGCAACATCCCTGTATTTAGGCAACTTGACGTAATCGTTTCATAACTGCATCTAGCTTATATTGCCTGTAGATTAATCCACTATAAATTACGGATGCAGCCATTGTTTCATTATATTACTTTAAATACATAATTGATAGACATTTTGAAATAGTGTCCTTGTTGTTGTAGACTTAAATCTAGTTCGACCTCTAACAATGTGAACATATCCGAATGTATTACATAACAATACCTACTTGTGGTGTTGAGAAAAATATTAGCATGTTCAATTAAGGAATTTATTAAAAAAATAAACATCGGCATTTTATGTTGTAGTTATGTACTTGATTTGTAATATTTACCAGATATGTACACATTTATAATTAAATATAAAATCATGAGTGTTTACTGAATATGTATTATTCCAGATTCTTGTTTAAAAGTAAATATTTTATAAACCTAACCGATAAACATATTTTTTTTTATATAATGGAATTATCAATATAATTTGAAGATTTTGATGAATTTTTAAATATCTTTGAAACTCGTATGGAAAGTGTTATAAAAAGGAAAGGAATTATGTATTAATATAATTTGATGAATTTTTTAATATCTTTTAAACTGGAAAGTGTTATTTTTTCATCGACAGATAAACAATAAACCCACTTTTTAAAGACGTACGAAATTTTTGTAGAAGAAATCCTATTAAACCTATCGAATTTTTACTCCTCCCTATTAAGACTACCGTCGTTATAAAATGTATGCTGTTTTTCGGTTTTTAAATATGTTCATAATAATGAAGCAAATGTCACTTAAATTCCTGTATGTGAGATCAGAATCATTCTAACGTATGTAGATAACCGAATTAAATATAATTCATATTTTTTTACTATATTCTACTCAGAGAGTCGTAGATTGACTTTGCATTAATAGTCAGTTAAAATAATAATATGTATGCATTATGTTTGATGACAGAAGATTACAGTTTTTTTTTTAATAATTCCTAACATATTTAATAACCGTGTCGTATGTTAATAGTAAGTTGGCGTAAGTATTAGTACAAAGCAATACAATAATTAACAATTTCTCAATGGGAAGTAAAAGTTGTAGTGCGTTCCAACAATGCTACACCAAGTTGAAACTAATAACTTTAAATTACTGTAAGTATTCCGATAAATATACATAATATAACACAACACACTACAATGTGTGTTAATATTGTTATAAAAATATGTAAATAACTATATGTGCCTTCATTATTCATTATTATTTTTAATTATATTAGATACCTGTTAATGTGCAATAAAATTTCATATTTCATTAGGAAGGTATAGGTATTCTACATATATTTTAACACGTGCGGTTAATGATAAAAAAATGTGCAAGAGCATTTGAATGAAAATGTATAATTTAAACACTGACGATTCTGATGAATATCCCACGTTATGTTATATCAGACTGACAATACTCTATATATTTACCAGTTAGCCGTAATTACAATATATACAACAAATGTGTAATATTTTTTGCTATCATAGTGCACTTGAAAGTACCTTTTTATTTTCATAGAAATCGATATTTAAATTATTTGTATTTATAGTTTCATGATTGATCGATATGTGCCTACCGCATTGGCACAGTTGGTGATCCGTTTGGTTTCTGTGAGGGCGATCTGGGTTCGATCCCCAGCAGAGGAGAAATTTATTTGTATTTATTTCTCACGAAAATATTACTTCTCTTGTATGGAAAATCTGGTTAAATTCGTCACTTGCGCGGGGTGCAAGGAAGTGATTATTATTTATTTATAATTGGGGTGAATTGATGTTTTTTTATCATATACAATATATTTTTGTCTACTTCTTTTTGTTTTCTAATTAATCGTCTTATATTAAATACGAGTAGGTAGGTACCTAATATAACATTTTGTCTTTAAAATGATATTATTTAAGTCATAAACAAAGTATAAGATTTAAAAATTGGTTATTATAGGCGGAGAACCGGTCGTTGAATATGTTAAAGTATGGGAAAACTTTTGGAACAACGGGCCCGCCGCCCGATTCAGAAATTTAAAATGAACGGCGGGCCGCAGAAGAGTAACTTCCCTCATTACACTTTATTAAAAATCTCAATTGTGTAGGTACTTTTCGAATATGGAGTAGTTAAAATATTGTTATTAATTCATGTGTAATTCGTTTCTAAGAATTTATAAAAAAAAGATTCCCGCGCTAAGGAAAAATTCAATTTCCCAGTGGTTATATTTACAATAAAAAATCTGTGAACGAATTTTTTTTTAGTTATCTTTAAATTTTTTCGATAAATTAAATCTTATTTTCTTGGGTTTAATTCGATGAATAAAACAAAACGGATTCCGCGTAGTGAGATTCACAGCCTTCTATTCATTTTTTCGATTGCAATGCATGTGAATGAAATAGCCATGTTTGTAGTTTTTTTATGCGGGTCGCAGTTTGCCCGGGGCTGGTCTAAAACATATCAAAGTGTACTGTAATTTGAAACATACAAATAACAAAAATTGTAATTTACAGATTTCCCCGGCATGTGCTTCGCTTCCACTCGATGCGCCACAGTTGAGCCAGGTCGTACATGGGAACTGTCTCCATTCTGCGGCCGCTCCACCTGTGTAGTCTCTGAAGACCAGCCACCTCGTCTTCTGGAACTGGTGGAAGACTGTGGACCACTTCCTCTGGCCAACCCCAAGTGCAAACTTGATACAGGTCAATACAACAATAATTTCCATAATTTATAAAATTTAAGTATTATTTTAGGTCCCTACTGTTTATAACGTACATAATTTTATAGAAACTCTTGATAAATTGTCTATTTTTATTCCTTAAAATATGATGGGCCAAGATCTATTTTTTTTTTGTTGATTGTACCTACCTAACTATGCACAATATTGCACAATAGCCATGCGGGAAATACCTGTTATTGGAGCACTAGAGATTCTATGTTTTTATTTCATGATTTCTTTGTTTGTGTTGTTCAGTGTTCTGTTGAAGAAGCATTTTTTTATATATGTACCTATCTACTTTTTTCAATTTACAACATTTGGTTTCGTTTGACGATAATTTCGAAGATATTTTTATTAACATTGGTCGCTTAAATTTTTCCAGAAAAGACCAACAAGACAGCTCCCTTCCCTGGCTGCTGTCCAATCTTCACATGCGAGGATGGAGTCAAGTTGGAGTATCCTGAGGTACCCACTCCACCACCTGCGGAACCTGCTGAAGAGAAACCCAAGGCATAAACAAATGCCTCTCCACTACCTACATCACAATACATAATATTATTATCTACAATAATATTAAAATCAATTTACATCTCAAAAAATCAAAAGTACAAGGAGATTATTAATACCTTCATGTGGACTGAATCCATCGACACGCGATGACATATTATTTTATTAGTTCGAAATAAAAACCTAATTCCTACCTACGAATTAATAAAATTTGGATTTATCTTTTTTTAATTACTTAAGTCTCCTCTACTACAGTATCCTGGTTACTCTACTTTTCGACCATCACTTTCTTCATTTTTTATAAACTATGTCTTATACCTACTTTACAATTTTATGTATTATTATTACTGCAAACCAGTTGATAATTTTATGATATTAACCTTATCTTTAAAAGACAACACATAAGTATCTATATACTTTTATGAATAGGTATTTCCTTACTTTCTTTACTGGTCCGAGCACTTCTCCACTAGGCCACCCCACTCCTGAATACAGCAGCCGCAACGGCATTATCTGTGACCATCATCAGGTCTCCTGCATCGCACCTCACTGGCATGTGTTGACAGAATGAGTAGGTGCTCGTCAGTCTGGATCTCGCATCAATTGCAGGAGACATCATCTTTCACCCTTATACCCTTTAATAATGCTCTTAAATATAAGGTCTCATTGAAATTACTTTTAATTTTCAAAATAATTTTCGCCTTCAATATATGTATTTCTATGTGAATTCTGGTAGTAATAAATCTACAAATTAAATTATGAAATTCTTAAAATAACAATTGACATATAGTGCACAAATTTGTTTAATTTCCCACATTTAGATATTTACTAATTTCTTTTAATATTTCAAAAATTATATTCAAATAAAAATTAATATGTTTAGGTATTTCCTCTATTCATAATTTGTATCTGCGTATCTTATTACACTATATTAATTTATAATAAAAATAGAATCATATAAATATCCTTTCCCGGATGTATACCTACCTTGTGATATTATGCAATTTAGTAAATTTGAATTATTTTATGTTTTTAAAATCATATTTATTTTTTATGTATTTACATGTACCTAATTGTGGTATATAGTTAAATATACTCAAAGTACTTACTTTGAAATAAAAAAAGTTTACATAAAAGAGTACATAATAATAAACAGCATAGAAAAAAATGTATTTCTATTTGTAGATATAACAATAATTTGATATTATTATCAAATGGTTTTTTTTATTACTTAGGTACCTAAATACATTCTTTTACAATAATGTGATTGAACAAACATACCTTTTTTTATATGAAATGTTTTGTGCTTTTCAATATTTCTTTTTTTTTAATAAAGAAGAGCACGTTTATATATTTTGTAAAAAATGTTTTATTTGTACTTGCATACTATGTAGGTATTATATCAATTACCCCACACCTCAAACTAATACATCAAAATTATGGATTATCTATATCATACTTCTTCTTTTACACTTGCCTTCTCTCCTCTACGAAGGTTGACGACCATCAGGGCTATCTCTACTTTAGGCACGGCGCGGCGGCCCGAAACAGTGACTTTGAGCTTTTTCTTAAACACTGTCTCATATTGCAGAGCCATGAAATTCTGTATCGTCTTGGTCCTCATCTCCCTTGTATCCTTCCCTGGATTATAAGTTGGCACTTTCTCTCTCATTATATGCCCAAAGTATTGTAATTATCTTGTCATTTGATAAAGTCAAGCAGCTCAAGATCTTTTTTCATTCGTTGACGAACAATCTCGTTTCGAACTCTGTGTCTCCAGTTTATTTTCATAATTTTTCTGTACATCCAGAGTTCAAATGATTGTATTCTTCTTTCTATCGCATAAGTCAATGTCTAAGCTTCCATACCAAACAACAGCACTGGAAACACAACATGTCCGATGTAATACGATGTTTTAGATCCAGGGAAAGGTTTTATTTGTCAGCATATTTATGAAAATTCCACGGGCTTGCTCAATGCGACATTATCTCATCTCATCGCTCATTGACCATACATCTAAATTCTAAGGTACTTCAATAAGTTGACGAATTCCAATTTTAACCATAAAAATTACAATATTAATGGAAGTTTTACTTACAGTCATGACATTGGTTTTCTTCTCATTGAGGTTTAAGCCATATTTGCAACTATCACTAGAAACTTTATTTATGTGTCTGTAGTGAATATATAAATATGTAGGTATTTAAGGGTGAATCTTATTTTTCAACATTTCAAAAATTTACCCAGCACCTCGTCATATGATTTTCTACTCTAAAATAATGGATACGTATTTTTTTATATTATTTTTTGAAAGATTTTAGAGGTCGCAACATAAGTGAAACTTTCAGAAAATACTTTATGGCCACTCTTACTATGAATACAGCCTATTGACTCGGTAAGTTTTGAAGCTTCTTTTGAAGTCCTATAGGTAATAGCATGCAAATACTCTCTAGCTCATTATTCACACTTCCCCCTCTCTTCCTGCTTAACTGCCATTAAAATGAGGTTGAAAATACATTATTTGCAGCCGCTTAGCTGCTACCATCGATGTCTTAAAATTAAGAAACAAATAGGCTGTTGTAGTCGTAGCATCTACGACTACGTCAGATCAGAAAGTTGAATGTGGACGAAACGAATCATGTGCGTCACAGCTGTTTACGAAACAATAAATTCTAGAGCTTGAGCGATTAAAAAAATGTTTATGTTTTGACACTGTAAACTGCGTTTAGAAATGGAGCTGATTATGGAGAGATATTTTTTTTCCTGTCTTGTTGCCGTCATATAATGGAAATAATGTTAGAATCTGTAGTTAATCAATCGCTCAGTCCGTTTAGTGGTCTGATTGTTTAAGAAGAACTTTGACAAAAGTAATTATAAAATAGTAAATTTTGATACCACATCCTCAAACATCACAGAAAATGTTGTAGCAGAAATGATTTGTTTTAAAATCAACTCCAAATATCACAATCAAAATGACTAAAACGAGCTACTGAATCTTGTTGGTCTTCACTAGATAATGATCGTGCTAACTACAGACAATGCTGGATCGATGACTAGAGCCATGTGTTGGCATGAAGATTTCCTATTTAAACATTAGTTTAAAGATACGTATCAGCCCCTCTAGACAACGTGTCATTTATCTCAAGAAAAGAAACAAGAAAAGATAACTCAATGTATGGAAGTGACAGTTGCCAGTCACTTCCATACATTGAGTTATATTTTCTTGAGCTAAATGACACGTTGTCTAGGGGGGCTGGCTGACAATCTACTGAAAATCAAAGCTGTGGAAGATTTACCAAAAAGAAAAAGCATTGATGTCAAACACTTCCCGAAAAAAACATAGAAGATTTTGTATCTAGTAACTCTTTACGATTTTTAGAAATTCTGGGAAAATGATACTGATTTTCATACTGAAAAGAAAAAATGACCATTTTATTTGGATACTGCTAAGCTTTGTGTTGTCTTAAAGGAGGAATATAAAACATTGATGACAACCGATGGGAAAAGCAATATTTGGGTTTACTGGTTCAAAATAAGATATATCTTGATACAATAAAATCAAATGAAAAAACACTTTAATCCTGGTAATAAATTATTTTCAATATCCTTACTTGTAATCTAAACATTGATTTTGAATATAAATGATTTTTACTCCTCACTTACCCAAAGGGATAAAGTGGGGAGTTATGATTTCGCAATTTTGTAGGGTATTTTTTATTGCAGATTATCAACTAGTATCATGCTGAGATTGTATTCTGAAAGTTTCATCACAATGATAAATAGATTATTAAACATCACTATGCTATCGAGATAGCATATCAAATGTGTTACAACATTATACATATCTTATTGATAATTCACCGAACATTTTCTTATAAAATTTAGACCGAAACGAGTTGGCAAAAATTATTTTGTGACTTTAGTTGTGTGAAAAGCCCCCCTAGACAACGTGTCACTTAGCTCAAGAAAAGAAACAAGAAAAGATAACTCAATGTATGGAAGTGTCAGTTGTCACGTGACTGGCAACTGTCACTTCCATACATTGAGTTAAAGTTTAAGTGACAGTTGCCAGTCACGTGACAACTGACACTTCCATACATTGAGTTATCTTTACTTGAGCTAAATGATACGTTGTCTAGGGGGGCAGGTTATATCGAGTATAGTATAGTTATCGACAATGTGATGGAGTAGGTAGTTAAGCGATCAATAAAGCAAGATGAAGGATGATGGTTGATGGTGCTAGAATATAAACGCAAAAGACTTACAGCTCTTTGGTAATTGTTGGTAGCTCTTTGGGGCAGCCGTGCTTGTAATATGTAACCAGGATAATAAAATACGATACTAGTACATCCAAAGGACATACCCAGCCTGTTGGAAAGGCAATTTCAATTTGTATTTCAATTTTCAATTCCTCGTCAATTTGTAGCCACTACACAATAGAATCGCAGTATGTAGGTTTGTAAATAGGATACAATTTTAAATTGGATGCTGACTTTTGTGAGTTTTATTGTTAAATTAAAGTATCGAACGATAAAA
Organism: Molanna angustata; assembly: GCA_963576475.1. Lineage (NCBI taxonomy): Eukaryota > Metazoa > Arthropoda > Insecta > Trichoptera > Molannidae > Molanna > Molanna angustata. The sequence continues at coordinate 33,401,056 of OY754965.1, forward strand.
ATAATAAAAAATCAATACGTTACTCCTCCATACCAGCGTTGATATAAGATTTTCTGCAAAAAAATAGCCGCATCAAGTTTTTTTACCAAATGACTGTTCGACTATCTAATTGTAAACGGCAGAATATGGAACATGTTCAAATCAGCTCAATTTTTATCTGTTGTCAACACACAACACAACATACAACTTGCTGTCATATGGTCATACTGTCATATAATATGACCACCGTCTGGAAACTCAGTACATTGGAAAAAAGTATTAAATTACCCCTTCCCCCCTCTATCTCCTTCGGGGACTTTGTATAGATGGCAGTAGTGTCAATTATGGCAGGTTTACTATTCAGTTACCTACCAGTTTTTTTACTAACCGATTAAAATAAAAAACGAGTAGGTAGGTTCCTACATTTGTTTATGGTACAAATATTATTTTGTCTATGCTTGTTTTAGTTATTCAACCAATTAGAAGCACCCATTTCAAATCTAAAAAGTGGTGTGAGGTCAACCAACAGCCAACAGTTTTAATGGAAAGTTTGATAACATCGATGTTTATATTTTAAAATTTACGAATTTTCAAATTTATCTGAAATCGATTGGTGCTAGTGTTCCAGTTTTGCACTTATATTATCGAAAATGCATATGAAGTATTTTTTTTTACTAAACAAAGGCAATTATACACTGTGATACATTATGTTCCAACGGATATTTTTTTGTGTGAGTGAAAAAATACAAAATATGTAGTATATTTTGAGAAAGTCATCTATTATAGATGGAAATTAAGAAAAACAAAGAGGAATAAATAAGATGCATTCAATATTTGCCCCAGGTAAAATAATATTATTACCGTTTTTGTTTAGAGGTTATGTTGTATGTCACTTTGAAATTTATTCGATGTATCAATTTTAATGAAACAACTTATTTTATCGATAATCCAATATTTTTGTTAGTAACAAGTTGATCCGATATCTATAAATGATAGTACTAGCAATATTTTTAAAACAATTGCATGTAGTGGTGATATTTTACTCTGGTTAGAAATTTGGCAAAAACTTTATAAATATAGTTATTTTATCAATTCCAAGTTGACAACATTATTAATACTAGAAAACTAATAGTTCAATGCGCTTATGTATGTAATATAATGGTGTTTTGTTTTTCAGAATTGACTTTGAGCAGACTCGGCAGACTGAGCGATATTCCATGAAAATTTATACAGTTCAACCCATGAATCCACGAAGAAATTTATAAGTCCATAGTATTTTTGTCTACTACATAATATTAAGATTTAATTATATTGTTTAATGAATACAAACATTGTAGGTATGATATAGTTTACAATATATAATAACTTTGTTTTAAATATTCTTTTATTTTCATAACTCAATTAGAGAGAAAAAGAATACTTACCTATCTTTCTAACTTTCTAGAAAAACAATTTGCTATCTCTGCTGTTCAAGATTAAAACACTGATTCTTTGATTTTTTGGGAAAAATGTCTTTTTTTGCATTATCGTAAAAATATTTTTTTATAATTTTTCTTTATAAAAAGTGATTTATACCTAGAATTTTTTGGTAATGAAATTCTCCCAAAAAACAAAATTCAGTGTTTTAATCTTAAACACTGGGGAAGGTCAGTAATATTATTATTATTATTACTGGATTCCAGTAACACTTTCGGGGACCAAACAGAGATGGCGCTAAAAGCGCGGCATTAAAGAAAAAGTCGAAGTTTCCCTTCTACAAACAGAGATGGCGCTAAAAGCGCGGGATCAAAAAAAAGTCGAAGTTTCCCTTCTAAATAAGTTCTCTTTTCTATGAATATGACATTATAGACGTCAGAGTGGAATGTCAATAATGATTAAAGTTAACATAAAAGTATATTCATTCGTCCAAAAGTGAAGAAAAGGGATCAGTAATATAATAAGTACACAGTTGTGCTATTTGTATATATTATTTACAGTGTACAATGGTTGGTGATTTGCTTAATTTCGAATTATCTAAGGAATGTTTTTTTTCTTCATAATGTTCTGTTAATATCCTAGTATTTGATGTTCAATCAAAATTTTATAAAATTCCGGAACTTATTTCGATATATAAATAAAATACAAGATTTCTGCAATTTAGTTCTATTTCAAAAAGTTATCTTTTATACTTTACAACTCATATTGAAATATTTAGGCTTTAAGTATAATATCAGATTTGATGTATTTTAGGATGATACACAGGGTGCCTTATATAATAAAATGTGGACTACAGATGACCTTCGCAATGCTTCAAGTAATTGGAATTTGGCAGGAGACAAAGCGTTACTTGAAATATTACAAAATATGCATCAGGTTTTTATCTTTAACCATAAAATAATTATTCAGATACATATTATATTGTTTTGTAAAATGAAACCATTTTAAGTAACACGTTTTTAAGTTTCTTCTACATTTCAGGATTTGATTCATAATACAGATAAAACAACAGAAAAGTTGGGTTCGTTAAACATGGAAATCAGCAAAACATTTTTAAATTTAAAAAATATAAATAACAAGTGAGTTTATCTCAAACATTTCAATTACATATTCAAAAACAAAATTGATATATTGTATACAGATAATATTGTCATCATGTATAAATTGATATATTGTATACAGATAATATTGTCATCATGTATAAATTGATATATTGTATACAGATAATATTGTCATCATGTATAAATTGATATATTGTATACAGATAATATTGTCATCATGTATAAATTGATATATTGTATACAGATAATATTGTCATCATGTATAAATTGATATATTGTATACAGATAATATTGTCATCATGTATAAATTGATATATTGTATACAGATAATATTGTCATCATGTATAAATTGATATATTGTATACAGATAATATTGTCATCATGTATAAATTGATATATTGTATACAGATAATATTGTCATCATGTATAAATTGATATATTGTATACAGATAATATTGTCATCATGTATAAATTGATATATTGTATACAGATAATATTGTCATCATGTATAAATTGATATATTGTATACAGATAATATTGTCATCATGTATAAATTGATATATTGTATACAGATAATATTGTCATCATGTATAAATTGATATATTGTATACAGATAATATTGTCATCATGTATAAATTGATATATTGTATACAGATAATATTGTCATCATGTATAAATTGATATATTGTATACAGATAATATTGTCATCATGTATAAATTTCATTGTTTTAGATTCATAGGACTGAGTAATACACAATTTGTTGAAAATTCTGTCCAGGAAGATGATGTTGAAATAATTAAAGAGACTGACCATAGTACTAATAGTTCTTTAATATCAAGTGTAAGTTTATTTTATTACTATTTGTTATATTCCACAGCTATTGGTAAACAAGTGTGTTGGCTAATTATAATAAAATTTTGTTTTTGCAGCCCAAATCACCACAAGGCAAAGAAAATGATGAAACTGAAAAGAGAGAAAAGACTTTGCAGTGTGTTAGCAAAAGCATTCTGCAATTAGAAAGATTATGTGAAAGATTAGACATATCTCCAGGTAGTGATAGTGGGTCAGACAGTCAACCTGAAGATTTAGTTCAAAGGTATGTTAATTTCCCCAAATTATTTTAAGAAAGGTCTTTTATGTATCATCATTTTGCATGACTCACTTATAATATTTTTTTATTTTTAGCATTATTTTGAAACCTAAGGATTCATATTCAGAAAAACCATTACCTTTTATAATAGGAACACAAAAATGGCAAAAAAAATGGCACATAGGTATGTATCACATCATAAAAATATTTATTTATTTATATGGCTTTACACCTTTTACATCAATAAAAAATATAGTGGTTTCACAGCATGATTTAAAATATATATTAGTAATACCTACATAATAAAGATAAACAAAACAAAAATACAATATCGACACACATTAGCAACAAACGGAAACACAATAGAAATTATTGAGAATTGCAAGTTATATGATAGATATGTATACTTACCAACAGAAATGGTACAAAATTTGAAAAAAAAAATAAAATTTCTTTTTTACATGACTAAAATCAGGAATAAAAAAATCACTCAATACAGCATTAACATAGTATAATTATATGTAGAATTTAGATTGATAATTAATCGATTGTACTTTGAGGCTACAAAGTATTATGGAAATAATAATTTTAAGCATCAGAAAAATATGTGTACCTTTATTCATATAATTTTTTTTTTTTGTAAATGTATTCTTTCAATTTAAAAAAAATATTCAGATGATATAAAATTATTATTTCAGGACTGCACGAAAATTCATCAGAATCTAATTCAGATAATGACGAAGAAGTCACCAAATCCAAACATGTATTCTCTGGAGGAAAAGGAACGGACGAGTGTTATTCTAGTTCAGAGGAAGGTTATATACTTGATAGTGCACCGAGTGGAGTAGCTGAAAGGAAAAGTCAAATGTCTCTACCAATTCCAAAAACAACACACCCAGATCCTGCTCAATCTTCTGTGGCAAGTATCAAATACGTCAATAATAAATGTAAAGGTGGTCTTTATAGTACCTACCTAATTGTGAATGTTTGTGATAGATGTACCGTGTATTAAATTTTTAATTTGGGCCAAGATAAATGCTGCATGCGGTCTGTTTGTTTTTTGATTATTTTATTTTATTTATATTATAAATATGGCTGCCAGAAAAAAACCCATAGTTTTTTTCTGGCGGCCATATTTATAGTGGCGGGTGGGCAAATTTGAATGAAAAACGTTGTTTCCGGAAAGTTTAATTGCCAAGCTATTTTAAAAGATATCAGAATAATTCAAAAACCATTGTGTTCAGCAGGAAATACACTTTATGCATACATTTTTAAAATTATTATATCATGCAAGATAGTCATCAATTTTTTTTCTGTAAAAACTTGGAAAAAAATGATAAATTGTTACTTTTTAAGACCATCTTTTTTTATGAAGGAAATGAGACTCACTAATAATATGTTGTTTCTGTGTTGAATACTTACAAAATTACCTGAAGTATAAGTTTTAGTCCTGAGAATGCACTCATTTTTTTTTCTAGAGCTTTTCAAAAATGGCCGAAAGCCCGAAAATGTTAATTTACTCAACAACAAAAAAGGGACTGAATGAAAACAAGTGAAAATTTTACAGAATATTACTTATACACATAGGAATATCTCACAAAAAATGTATCACTGATACTTAACTACATTAAGAGTTATAGAGCAGTGAATTTCAGTAAAAACGCCACCCTTCTAAACGCTCGTGCAGTATCAAGTTACCAAACTGTAACAATTTGAGCCCTCGTTTGGTATTTCCTTCATAAAAAAAGATGGTCTTAAAAAGTAACAATTTATCATTTTTTTCCGAGTTTTTACAGAAAAAAAATGATGACTCTCTTGCATGATATAATAATTTTAAAAATGTATGCATAAAGTGTATTTCCTACTGAACACAATGGTTTTTGAATTATTCTGATATCTTTTAAAATAGCTTGGCAATTAAACTTTCCGGAAACCACGTTTTTCATTAAAATTTGCCCACCCGCCATTATAAATATGGCCGCCAGAAAAAATCTATGGGTTTTTAATTTTTTTCAAATAGTGTTTTGTGACTATCTATCTATAGGGAACACATGGTAAAAAATCCAGAGAAACAAAAAATGATGAGCACAAATTTTATCAAAATTGGGTGATTTCAAATGGATTGACCCCATCACTAAATTCAATTTTTACAAAAATTGTTAAAGAAAGTTTGAAATGTACCTACTGCTATAATGTATGTTTTTTATAGAAAATTAAATTGTCTAGTTGGGATGTTTCAGCCTCTTTCGATATTTTTAAATAATTTGGAGACATAGGCAGTTTAACACATGAGCATAAAAATAATAAAAAAGTTGTAAAACCCTGAAACTTGTACATTAACCTTTTCCGTGCTACTCGTATGCTAAACAAAGAAGTCTATAATATCTTAAGATATTATAGAACTCTATAAGATAATTATTATATCCATGATATGGGTAAACATGGATGGTTTTGGTCATGGATAGTTTGCACTCATGCTTATATTGAGATGTTTTAAAAAAAAACAATTATGGTCATTTGTAATTGTGTTGTATTTAATTACAGAATTCAACATCAACAAACAATAGTACTGATTCAGAAATAGCTAAAATCAATTCTGACCTCAAAGATTCATCAGAAAATGTTGCCGATTCACAAAAACAAAGTGAAAATATCAACAAAAACATGGTAAATACTCAGAGTGTAGTATTAAATGTGAATATCATCTAGGTATGTAGTAATTTATTTGATCAGGAGTTTTTATTGACACAGTTTTAAGTCATTTAGGCTGGGTTGTTTTTAACAAAAGTATTAGTAATAGTATAGTTAAAAAACTTTGATTTCATAAAATTGTTCAAAATTTAGTCGTTCAATGGTAGATTTCAATGAAACGACCAAAAGTTTTGAACAATTTTGTGAAATCAAAGTATTTTAACTATATTATTACTTTAATCTTTGTTCGAGAAACACAGCCTTAGACTTCTGTGCTGATATTCTGGGATTGATATCCAGCAAAGAAGACATTTATTTTTCATGCAATTCTCGTTTTCAAGGTTGGAAACACTATGTAGGTACTTGGTACAAGCTACCATTATTAATTTCTATCATTTTACAAACTTTAATTTCTACAACAAATTTTGATGAAAGTGTTGTGAAGTATTTTATTGTACATACTAACTAAAATCAAATTGTTCATTGATTGTTTTTTTTTGTATGTTAGATTTTCAATACAAGGATAAAACATTCCGTTGTAATTATTTTTTTAACTGCACAATTTAATTGAATTTCTCAGTACTTTCTAAAAATCACATCTACTTAATTTAGATAAAAATTTGTTTTAAAAATTGAATATATTTAGATGCCCCAGTCTAAAATCAAAGCTGCAGACTTTGCTGCGGAACTTGCCAGAAAACTTGGAGGGAACATTTCAGCTATGCCCATTAATCCCGATATACCATCTAATAAAAGTTTAACCTCAAAATCAAATCAAGAAAAGACTATGTCAACCAAAAATAACCTGGATTCAAGAAAAATGTTAAAACACTCTGGTCTCAGTTCTCAAGCTGAAAAAAGAGTAACAGGTATAATAAACATTTTATACTAGTTTATAAAATCTTGATTGTTTGGACTGAAAACACTGGTTAGTTGGAGGAAATTGCCACTTGCACAGAGTGTAAGGGAGATTAAAATAAATCTTTGTTTTTCTTCTTTTCTATCGGCCTTCGTGGCTTAGTTGGTTAGGTATCTGACTGCTGATCCAAAGGTCCCGGGTTTGATTCCCGGTAGAGATACAGTTTTTAATTGTGTTTTCAGTCTGGATGTGTGAGACGATTAATATCGTAAGTCTCCATAATGTAGCAACTTATTATTGGGTGCGTGTTAAATTAATATTTGACATAGTAACTGTTAGTTGCCCAAGAATGGCATTTAAAGTTTTGGAGTTATGTGCATATATTTAGGCTCTCTAAAGTGCCAGAGTGGTCACTTGGTTAGAAGCGATTGCATACCAGTCGGAGCTGATATACACGCCTGTAATTGAGGTGGTAAGGTCGGTCAGTTGGACGTGTAGGTATTACCTGTTTGTCCGCCTTTGGCTACATACACCCAAACGATATCTCACCTGCCTGGTTCGAACCTGGAGGCCGTCTGTTCGGAGAGTCCCGACAGCTGAGCCACAGATTGATCGACCAGGCAACTGCGATACCGTATACAATAGATTATTAAATATTACTCAGGTAAAAATGGTTGACAGATTGAAAGATGTAACAGGAAATTGAACTTACTCTTTTATTGATCTAGTTGTACAATTGGCTCTTATTGATATTACTAGGTACAGAAAATATTGAATTATTATTTAATAATTATAAATGTAAATTTGGAACGCGGACTATTTGAACGACGACGAGCGGTCGGGCAGCGTGATGCCTAGCCTCGAGATCTGGATGAACGGGAATGGTCTGGGAGCGCTGTGTTTCCCCTTAAATAGGTGTCGGGCTGTGCATACGGCGCAGGGCAAGATGGCGCCTGCCGAAGTAACTCAGCTACCCGGCGCAACCGGTGATTGCGCCACAAATTAAATCAAATTATTCTGCATGCTGCTTAGCTGCCAATTTAACTTGGTAAACAATTCTTTTCATTCTTGAAAGCAGTGATAGTATTCAAGTTCTAGTTTAGTTGAATAGCAGATCTTCCTTGTCCCAATGATCACTAACATTTCCAGACATTCTTCATTGTCTCAAACAATGTATCTATCCCATGGTAATTCTGTTTATATGGGATGTTATTTATATACTTATCTTATATTTATTTCGTTGTAGGTAATATATTTTTAGATGAACCACCACCAATGGAAAAAGAATCGAATATTAAAGAAAAAGATGATATTTTTGGATTCAACAATGACGATGATGATGATGACTTTCTATCTGATGGTCTATTTTCTGCAAAAACTATTGAAAGAAATAGTCACGATAGAATTTTCACTTCTTCAGGCTTGTTTGATACTAAAAAGACACCAAGCTACGGAGGTTTATTTGATAATTTACCAGATGATTATGATGATAATAATGAAAAAGAGGTCAAAATTCAAAGCAAATCGGAACAAAATAAACCAAAAGGGTTATTTGAAGAATCTGATGATGAAGATTTATTTACGAACAAGGCACCTAATATATTACAAAACAAAAATGTTGTTACTTCAGCCAACAAAAATAACAGCCTCTTTGATGATGAATTTGATTCCAATATACAGATAAAAAAAGAAGATTCCAAATCAAACTCAAATACAACAAAATCTACCAAAGGTTTATTTGATGAGTCTGATGATGATTCAGATCTGTTTGGAAATATTAAAGTAGAAACCAAAACTAAAAGTACTAACCCTAAAACTGTAGTTAAAAGTATTGATAATGACATTTTCAAAACTGATCCTGTTCCAGTTAATAAAATAGAAACTGAGTCTGTTCCTAAAAAGACATCCATTTTTAATGACATTGAAAGTGATGATGATGACCTTTTCGCTTTTGTTAAAAAAAATACTAATCAAAAGAAGGTATGTATTGCAAATTGTGACAATTGATTTAAATGTAATATGTACTAGATGAGGCGCTTGGAACAAAATTTATAAATTTATGTCACATTTTACATTATGATGTAAGGGAGTTAACGAGTGGGGATAGGGAAGTGGGAATAATGACATTGTAAAAAGATACATTACAATTAATTATGTTACATGTTAATATTGTATTATATCAAAATGGCACAAATATATATGCTGTAGAGGTGCGGTTCGAGAGGCACTCGCCTGCCCACAAAGTCTTTGTATTCCTTCTTTTAGGAGTTAGGTCTCCGTAGGAGTTAAATAAAAGAACTGGATAGGATGGTAAAAGCAGCATAGTCCATGTCATATTAGATTTGGTTGTGGTTGCGGAGGAGTATAGTGTCAGGGGTTGGTGGGTGAATTGTGAGCATGACTCAAGTCATAAAGGGGCACATATGATCGCAAGCCCGTGTGGCTTGCCTATTCGTGACAATTGTCCCCATGACAATTGTCCATTCAGTAAAAAGGGAGTACGGTCAATTGTCCACATCAGCTACGGTCAATTGTCCGGGAATCCCTAATCTTTACTAAAATGTTTGAAATTCCATGCTAATAACCAATATCTGACTTGTTGATTTTCCATACTAATGACAAATTTCACTATATTTTGTTGATTATGGTTTTCATGGTTACAATCAAATCATATACTGATATTTTAGTGTGGAATATGTATTATGATATATGGGTGTACTATAATTATGTACTATGGGTGTATCTTAGATTATAATATACTATTTGCATGTAACACATGAGATCCAACTGTCGATAGCGATAGTATGTATAGTTGAAGAATATGTACCAAACTATAAACCCATAAATACAAATTATTGAATATTGTCAGATATTTTGTTTTCTATACAACATATGTAGGTATGTATGTCAAGATAGGATAGTATGGAGGAAGGTCCTTTTTTCCTACCCAGAATATGAAAATAGCATGATGGTATGTATGTATGTTTGGAGATGAAGTATCAAACTATTAAGTCTTCTTACATATTGTGTATAGGCGACTGCCATACAAAATGTATGAAGCAATGTTGTCACTAAATTCAATTTTTAAAAAAATTGTTAAAAAAAATTGAGATCTTCTACTACAATGCTAATATTTTTTATAGAAAATTAAATTATCTAGTTGGGGTATTTCGGCTTTTTCGATAATTGTAAAAGTTTTGGAAAAATAGGCAGTTAAACTCATAAATTTATCATAAAAAAAATACTTTTCTTAATAAAAAATTTTTGAGAAACCCTGGAATTTTTTTGAAAAAACTAATTTGAGATTTTGTATTTGTCTATGTTTGTACCAATTTTCAGCGTTCTAGCTTTTATGGTTTCTGAGATATATGGAAAAATGAAATAAAAATTCAAAAGTTGATAACCCCTGACTGAAACAAAAATTCGAAATTCCGAGTATAAAAGTTTTGTAGGCCTGTAACTGTTTATATATTCTGAAATTTTAGGCTCTGTAAATTGAGCGGATCAAAAGTTAAATTTTAAATGTTTAAACTTATTTTTATTTCATTATATATAATGTATTTTTATTTTGTCGATTGATAGAGAATTCTTAAACCCAATAAAATACGTAATATTTTGTCTTATTTGTAGCTTAATTCTTCCGAACAATCAAAAAAAGGCAATATTAAAGATGAAAATGTCAAGGAGGGCATGAGAAATGATACTGAAGACTTGTTTTCTTCATTGCGAGTTCCAGAGAAAATAATGACAAACAAAACCATAGTAAAAAATGAAAACTATGCAGTTAAAAGTACAGAAAATAAACAGTCTAATAATAAGGTATGTTTTTAAATAAATAATTTGAAATGACCAAAAATAACTTTTACAATTAGTCTTTGAATATAAATGCATTCATTCAGTCATACCATCACGGCATATCCCACAAAGTGGGGTAACCAGTGACAGGTATGCGGGTGTGCATTACCTTTTAAAAGGTAGCACAACACATGCGTGTGTACCCACACACCAGGCTCCTATCAGCGGAGACTTATAATTGGCTGTTTAGTTGTTATCCTAATTGAAAAACTGTAATGGATAACTGTTGGTCTCCCAAGAATTGTAAATAAAATAAAGGCTTAACATTCAGAATGGGTGGTGAACTTCATTGCTGAACTATGTGAGATGTTATTGTTGCCTGTTGTTTTTTGATTACCCGGTTCTTATGAGTCACTCAAAAACAATAATAGAAAAGAGTGGAAGCACTACACTTAATTACCATTTTTTCAATTACCCGGTTCTTATGAGTCACTCAAAAACAATAATAGAAAAGAGTGGAAAGCACTACACTTAATTACCATTTTTTCAATTACCCGGTTCTTATGAGTCACTCAAAAACAATAATAGAAAAGAGTGGAAGCACTACACTTAATTACCATTTTTTCAATTACCCGGTTCTTATGAGTCACTCAAAAACAATAATAGAAAAGAGTGGAAAGCACTACACTTAATTACCATTTTTTCAATTACCCGGTTCTTATGAGTCACTCAAAAACAATAATAGAAAAGAGTGGAAGCACTACACTTAATTACCATTTTTTCAATTACCCGGTTCTTATGAGTCACTCAAAAACAATAATAGAAAAGAGTGGAAGCACTACACTTAATTACCATTTTTTCAATTACCCGGTTCTTATGAGTCACTCAAAAACAATAATAGAAAAGAGTGGAAAGCACTACACTTAATTACCATTTTTTCAATTACCCGGTTCTTATGAGTCACTCAAAAACAATAATAGAAAAGAGTGGAGCACTACACTTAATTACAATTTTTTATCACAAAATAGTAATGCCAGCGAAGCATGCTGTACACAATGCAATAATTGTTTTTACCTAATTTGATAAATTGCCGACTGCTGGGGCACAGTTCATAAGCTGTTTGGTTTCTGTGCAGGTGTCCTGGGTTTGATCCCCAGCAGAAGAGAATTTTGTTTAAATTTATTTCTTACACTAATATTGCTTCTCTTCTTCAAACACTGGTTAGTTGTAAGAAATTGTCATATGGCAATAAACTCGCCACTTGCGCAGGGTGCAAGGAAGTGTTTATTATTATTAATATTAAAATAATCATAATATTGCATAAGTATGCCAGTGACAGATGGAAACGGCTCAAAACATTTGTAAGTTAAATAAAATAAAGAACTCATATGTATGTATGTATGTTGAAAAAAAATAATGATATGTAAGTAACTATGATATTGAAAGTAATGTTGTAAATAAGAAAAAAATGAGAATGTTGAAATAATATGAAAACCTGTATAATAAAGCAAAAATATACCTAAAAAGAAAGGTTCAGTTCTCTCTGCCTACATCAAATTGTGACAAACGGTCTTTTATAAATAATATATTTGAAAAAAAACTATTTGTTTGCAGGTTACACAAAGTGCTGATCAAGAAAACATCAAAATTATAAAAGAAACAATTAAACCTTCTATTTCAATATTCAATCAAACAACTTCATCAAATAATGACGTAGATGAAGAAATATTTAGAGAAAAAAAACAAAGTAATATTGATACAGCACCACTTCAAATAGATAATAAATTAGAAAAAAATTTAAAATTAGTGATGAATATCAACGAAAATATTGACAATAAAATCAAAGTAGCTAATCAAAATATTAATCATTCGCAAAAAGATAAAATTTCTGAAAAAAATAATGCAAGTGAAAATTCGCAAACAAGTCATTTCACAAAATCTGGAATTGACAATTCTATGAGGAATACGGAGTCAAAAATTCTGCCAATTTTGGATGTTCCTCCTCCCCTTGAAGAAGAACAACAAAATTTCAATGAGCCAAGAGATGTAAATTCTTTGTTTGATGATGATGACGAAGATCTATTTTCTACTATTAGAAATATTGTCAAATCAAATAAGAATGAAACCTCTACGCTTTCTAGTGGACTTTTTGATGATCTACCAATTATAGATGAAACTGAAAAGAAATCTCTGAAAACAAATGTTCATTTATTTAGCGATGAACCGCCTGATTTAGATCTAGATCCAGTCAATAATGATTTTGATAATAAGTTGTCTGAGGACACTGATTCCATATTGAAGCATGAAAATACTGTTCAAACGAAAGACATAAACAATGATAATAAAAAAATATTTACTGAAGACATCATTTCTGATGATAAAAATATTTCGAAATCGCAAAATGTAGAAAATACAAGTCATTCTGAAACAGAAACTGAAAAAGAGCACTATTGTAAAGAAGAAAATGCCTTAAATTCAATGCAAAATATTGAGAATGACTTATTTAGAAATATTGAATCAGTAAAAAGTATCAATATAAATTCATCAAATAATAAACCACTATTACCATCAAAACCAGAAATAAATACAAAACCCAAAATATCATCAAAAAGTAAAGAATTAGAAGAAAAGACTCATAAATCAAACATTGATAATAAAAAATCAACAGTAGAACCAAATTCTAAGTTGAATGAAACAGAAGCAAAAGTATTCAATACGACTGTTCAAAATAAACCACATGCTATTTCAAAACCCAAAATATCTACTTCGAAACCAAGTAAGAAAATTTTTACAAACGATTTTAAAAATTCAGATAAAACTACAACAGAAAATCAAGATACGCTTTTGAAAATTTCAGATATAGCACAAAATACTCCTAAGCTAAACAAAGCAGAAGAAATAATAAAAATTTCTCAAAACACTGATACTGAGGCATTTGATAAATTAAAAGATGAGGCTATTCTTAACACTGCAAATAAAAATATAGGAGTTGAAGAAACTTCAAATGTCAAACAGCTTGAAGCTAATATTAAGAATGCTGAAAAATTAGATCATTACAACAAGTCAGACTTAGAAGCAAACAATGATGTAAGTGAGAATAGTAAAAACTCAGATAAAGACAGCATCAAATTTTCATTATCAAATTCTAAGTCAAAAAGTAGCCTAGATGTAAGTGATACAATTGATGGAACAATTCAAAGTAGCCTAAAAATAAAAGAAAAAATTGTTAAATCTGAAACAACATCACCTACAAAAACAATAAATAAGATTCAAACGAATCTTAATATTAATGTGAAAGCTCTCATGCCTGGTAAAGCTCCAAAATTAATTAAAAACATCAATGAAGAAAGAAAACATAGTGACCCAATAATTATATCTAACAAAGAAGAGACTACCGGTGTGGTTGGTTTTGAATCAGAACCTAAATCTCTCGATAATGTTTTAAGTAATAATTGGTCAAAAGATAAAATTAAAGTTCAGGTTAAAAGAAGACCCCAATCTAGAAAGGCGAGACAAGAAGCAGCTAGAAAATCAGCAGCAGACATTCTATTTTCATTTGATGAAACTGATAGTAAAGGTGATTATATTTCTTCTTTACCTAACTCACCAATAAAAAAAGATACTTCAAATAAAAATATTTCAAACGACGAAAGTGATTTTCTTGACCATGAAATAATTACTATTGGAAAAGTGTATGGAGACAAAGACTTCAATAAAACAAACAAAATTGGTTTAACAATACAAAATTCCGAAACTGTCCATGCTGAAAATATTTTTGATATTTTTAAAAAAGATGAAAAGAAAATGATTAATGAAGAAATCAAAGAAGATATCTTGAGTATTAATAACAATACTGATAATTCTATAAATGTGAATAAAGTTGAGAAAACAAAACAAGTCAGAATATCAGATGGATTGTTTGGAAAATTGCATGATGATTTAGATTTATTTGCAGAATCTAAAATGACAAAGAAAATATCTTTGTTTGGTGAAGACGATGATGATGATGTATTATTTTCAAATAGAAGCGTTAAAAAGGTTAATATTACAAACCAAAAAGAACTACCAAAAGTTGGAGAAGGTGCCATTAAAAAAACAATAAAAATTCCCGAATCTGCTAAAGAAAGCAAGAAAAAAAGACAAATTAAAAATATATTTGAAGATTCTGACAGTGATAATGACATATTTGTACCAATGTCTAAAAAGCAACAAAGTAAAAGTACAAAAATGCAGATTTCGTCACCAAATACTCAACCTGAAAAGACGTCCAAAAAAATATCATTATTCGGTGACAGTGACACTGAAGATGATTTGTTCTCTAATTCTTCAAAAAATACATCAAAGAAATTTAAAGATGATTTTACAGAAACTTCAGGAAAGTCCTTATTTAATGATGACGATGATTTTGATATTTTCAAGCGCACCAAAGGTAGATATTAATATGATTATGTTGCAAAATTGTAATTGATCTTCAAATTATACTATGTATATTTTACTTTTTATATTTTTTAATGCTTTACATTTGTTTTCAAGAAAGTCTATAATATAATTTTGAGTTAAAAATACTTACCTACTGTTATTAGTTTCAGGTGATAGATCTAATAATAAATCGAGTGTGTTATCAAAACAAAGTAACCCGACACAATTTAAACCATTATTATCTAGTGCTGAAGTTACTACACAAGATCCACTCTCCTCATTCTTTCAAGATAATTGATTTTCATCATATCATTCTATTGTGGGTTAGTTTTGAGTGCATGAAAACATTATGCATTTGATTATATGTAGGTCTAATTATTTTATTTATTATTATATCTAAATTTCATTGCCCAAGTATGCAAGTATATAATTTATAAGTAGGTACTTTGTTTATTGTTTTTAAAATTGGTTTCGGCCTATGTTTTCACAACACATTATAAATCTTTAAATAATATATAAGTGTAAATCTTTATATTTATTATTTTGTTGTATTGTATTGCTTCTCAGGCAACTAACAGGTACTATGTCAAATATTAATTTAACATGCACCCAATAACAAGTTGTCACATTCTGGATACTTACGATATTTATTGCCTCGCAGACTGAAAACAATTAAATACTATCTCCACTGGTAATCGAGCCCGGGACCTTTGACTCAGGAGTAGGATATCCAACCAACTGAGCCACGAAGACCTACAAATTATGTAAAAGAAATTTAATTTCTCTAGGGAATTCCAGCTTTTATCAATTCTTCATTCCGATGACCCACATTTTTGAAAAAAATCTATGCTTCGCTTCTTCATTTATTATAATTCAACTTTTAGTCGAATTCAAAATTTTGTCTAGAATCCTGACCTGTATATGCTGGAGGCAGATTGAAAATGTAATCAGGCAGCTCTTCTTCGTCCAATAACTAATTCATTCCAAATCTCTGTAGTAGACATTGTACTATACCAAAGGGTCGAAAACGACCTTAACAGATTTGATAAGGTGTTATTCATTGAATATCAATATAAATTTGATTCATAAACTAGACATTATTGAAGTCATAATTATTATAATATTTAAAAAATATTTTTAATTTATTTATTTATCACATAAAATCCTTTGACATTTTTACTGACAAACTTTTTAACATCTCAATAGAAACGAAGTTGGGATATTATATTAGAATCAGGAACTCCAGGCACCTACAGGGCTTACAACCTGTCATCGGTTGGTTTACATGATCACTTTATGCGCTGCAATGTACCCACAGATAGTAAGTATTATGTTGAAGCAATGTAATACTATATAATACCTACGGATAGTATGTATTTTGTTGGAGCAATGTAATACCCGCAGATAGGGAATATTGTGTTGAAGCAATGTAATACTATATAATACCTATGGATAGTATGTATTTTGTTGGAGCAATGTAATACCCGCAGATAGGGAATATTGTGTTGAAGCAATGTAATACTATATAATACCTACGGATAGTATGTATTTTGTTGAAGCAATGTAATACTATTACCATTATATACTCATTTTATTCTATGCAATATTTTTCGAATTAAGTATTCATTTTTCTTTACTAGTATCTATTTATTTTAGTGAAACACATATTGAGAGCATTTGCACACTGCAGACTTTTTAATCGGTCAATAGTTTAGTTGGGTTGGATGTACTTGCATACATCTTCATAGTAATTAAGAGCCTGACAAAACTATCAACCGATTAAAAAATCTGTTGTGTGTGAGGCAAATAAATATAGGTACAATAAAATTTATTTCAAATACTTGTTATTAATTTTTGTGATATTATTCTGAATTACGTAATATTTAAAATATAATGTCAAATTCCATTACATATTTAAGCTATCGTATTATTTTACTGTAAATTATATTTTTACATAACATAAAGTTTTATTTACATATTTTGAAAACTGTTTTTGTTTTATTTCACTCCAATATTCAATTTAATTTAACCTTATTTGTATTTGATTTTCAAGTAACAGCAAAATCTAAAAAAGTAAAATAGTCAAGTTATTTACCGATAACTATACCTATATTTAAATCACTGTAGCTGACTAGTACCAGTAAAGGTTTGTTATATTTTTATTATATATTTGAGGTTTGTTCCCGGAACTTAAGATATTGATATAAGGGTAAGGCCGCGTAAAAATGCACTTTCTGAAATAAATGTGTGACTCCTCACTTCAACCTTAATTATATGTAATTTTACTGTTTATCATTGTTTATTTTGTAATCAGATATCTAGCTTAAGGTATTTTTAATTTAAGGAAATATCATTAAACCTGTATATACATTGATTTATATTTTTTAATTTGAATTTTAAAACTCTCGGAAATATTGGTCCATAGAAAATTACAGTGAGTCCACAAATTTTTTAAACTTATTTTATTGAAAAAAAAAATATGCATTATATTATAGTAAAATGAATATGGTGAGTGTTATTTGTGCTAGTTTTTAATCATTATTTGTCCTTTGTTCTGATTATAATCATTACCATTTCAAAATTATGTACAAAAACCGTCTTGACACTTTTATATTTCCAGTGTGTTACTTTTGTGTGTGTTACTCTATTTTAGTAGTTTTTTGTAAGAAATTGGCAACTCTGGTTGTTTTTATTCGCATGGCAACATTTCATTTTGATATTGCGATGCATAGAAGTGACAAACGGTCATTTTTGGAAGTCCAACAGTGTATTGAAGTGTGGTGAAAAAAATTAAGACTATTTTTTATAGAGAAAACGTCATATTTATTATATGGTAAGTAAATATTCCAATCATTTAAGAGATTAATAAAATAGAAAACACTATTGTTCAACCCATACTTATGTTAATTACCAAAAAAACACATATTTTTTAATGGAAAAATTGCATTGCAGTCTAGAATACCATGTCATTTTTTCCAGTGTGTGTGTTACTGTGTGTTACCGTTTGGCTGCATAAAGCTTAGTTCACATTATGAAAAATTGATACGGATAATAATAAGTATTTCATTTGTGTTAACCTACCTGCAATTTTATTATTTGAAATACCAATTTCTTAATTATTAATTAATAATTAAGAAATTAATTAATTTGATTAATGAATTAATTATTAATTTTCAATTATTAAATCTTTTACCAATTTTTTTAAATTTTTTTTTTGATCAATTACTTTCTGTATACAAACATTATTTTTCTTTTCATTGTTATGAAGCAGATATTTTAAATTTTAACAAATAATATAAATTTTAATGCAGTATAAATTTTAGTGACAAACCGATATCTAATACATTTTCTATCCGAGAACAATTGTAGTTTATTTACTAAAAATAAATTTCACCACTAATTTGGTTCATCTATATTATTTTATAGTCACTCCACTAGTTTGAAGGCCGATGTCAAGCTGCTGTTTTGCTGTTTAGGAGAGCTTAGTAAAAAAGATAGGTATAATAATAATAATTTATACTTCGTGCTGTTTTGACTTATTTTATAGTTTATATAATTTATTTTTCAGATTCCATTAACTGCTGCTGAAAAGCAACGCAGATATCGCGATAGACTAAAGGCAAATAATCCTGAGAGGTTTGGAGAAATGAAAAAGAAAAATGCTGGTGTATAGGAATACGAACTCAAGTTAAATTATATAAAATCAAGAACACATAATTTATCTTGTTTCTTTTATTAAAATTCCACCCACCCCCTCCCTTCCCCCGCACGCAACCTTCCAATCCTCCATAATTTTTAATTTAAGCACAGTTAGTTTGTAAGAGAACTCCAGAGGAAGGAGTGGTATTCTCCGAAACCGGTAGAGGTATCGACAGGGTTTAGTATGCGACACAAAATTTATTAATTTTAATTTTGTTGTTATTTTACTTTTTCATTAAGGAACCTTGGAGAAAACGGACGTTAATGATGTTTGATTTTATTGACAAAAAAGGTCGTCAATGTCGGTCGTGCAAATGTACGTAAAATACCTCGATTTTATTAAAATTAAGAAAAATGTAAAAAAAAGAAAGAATCATTAAACTTTACAGCAGCAGCATAAATAAATAAATAAATAATAAAATTTACTTATATGTGTGAACTATCCTTTACATTATGCGTGTTACCTTTTCCAGTGTGTTACCAACAAAGTTACTGGGCTTTACCCATAAATAGAAAAAGTAAAATAGTCAAGTTATTTACCGATAACTATATTTATACTTAAATCACTGTAGCTGACTAGTACCAGTAAAGGTTTGTTATATTTTTATTATATATTTGAGGTTTGTTCCCGGAACTTAAGATATTGATATAAATAGAAAAAGTAAAATAGTCAAGTTATTTACCGATAACTATATTTATACTTAAATCACTGTAGCTGACTAGTACCAGTAAAGGTTTGTTATATTTTTATTATATATTTGAGGTTTGTTCCCGGAACTTAAGATATTGATATAAATAGAAAAAGTAAAATAGTCAAGTTATTTACCGATAACTATATTTATACTTAAATCACTGTAGCTGACTAGTACCAGTAAAGGTTTGTTATATTTTTATTATATATTTGAGGTTTGTTCCCGGAACTTAAGATATTGATATAAATAGAAAAAGTAAAATAGTCAAGTTATTTACCGATAACTATATTTATACTTAAATCACTGTAGCTGACTAGTACCAGTAAAGGTTTGTTATATTTTTATTATATATTTGAGGTTTGTTCCCGGAACTTAAGATATTGATATAAATAGAAAAAACTGCCTTTTTTATACAAGATATTTTTAGCATAAAATTCAATCATAATAACGTTCTTCTAAATCGTTTATTATTAGTAAACTTTCTGGAATTGCAATAAAATTTGAACAATTTCTAGTATGTAGCTAATTTGAAGTTTAGGTCTTCAATATAGATTTTTTCACAGGTTTAACATCTTCTTTTTCTTTGATCTCATGACTGAGGATGACAGCTACACTCAATGAATGGTCTGCCTCCATGTAGGACGGTCTTGGGCAGATCAAAGGGCATCGTGTCAGTGAGAGGCCTCTGGATCTTCTAACATCCAAGCTTCTCATTAAGATAAACTTCTCGAAATTATCAGAAACCCTTCTGGCAATGTGTCCAAAATATCAACAGATTGACGACAGACATCAGGTTTATTAAAAATAACCAGAGTTGTATCACTCACACTTAAACCAACTAAAGTTATACATAATTTGAAATACTATATTGTTTACTCTTGAAAAAAATGTCAAAAAACTTAAACAAATCCACAGAATGTCTAAAAAATAATCTTTGAATTCCAGAGTAGATGTTTTATCTCGTAAAAAAGTCTATTGGTGATTCTGAAGATATATTATCTTAACAAATAATTATTATACTCAATTTCCCAAAAATGAAAAGAAATTTTAGATTTAAATAATTTCAATTTTGTTGATTAGCCAAAAAAATAGCAAAAACCATATAAGTAAAATTGCGGAAAATGAGCTTCATATTGTTTAAAAAATAAAATATGGCAGAGAAGAAAGATTAATAGTTTATAATACTTTATATATAGAAAGAATAATAAGTATAGCTGAAAAATCAAATACACTGCTACAATAAATGTAATATTAATATACAATCTTATGTTTAGTCTCTCACATTAAAAGATCTCACCAATATCTGCTCTTAACGCTTTATCATTTAATTACATAGCCTTAGAGATACCTTCTCAGCAGTGATCGCCAACATGGGGGGACCTGGGGGGCAAGTCTGGTCCAACCGGCGAAATCAAAACCCTCACAACTACCCATATCATGGATATTATCATAATGGAGTTCTATGACATCTTAAGATATTATAGAACTCCATATAATAATTATATCCATGATATGGGTAATCATGAGGGTTTTGATTTCTCCGGTTGGACCAGACTTGCCCCCCTGATATGGCAAAAAGAAGAATCTAGAAATCTTTTAATGAGCCTGACAGACTATATATATATTCAATAATCTATTTTGGATTATGGTACATAAAATTGAAATGTATGTGACGAAGTTGTATGTTTGAAAACTAGACAATTTACTATATTGGTTAAAGTAAGTTCATAATTTAAAATACTTGTTCAAAGCATTGCACTATATATCCTGTTATAGTTGTCGCCAAATATGCTGAACCATTTTGCCCAGAAGGGGGGCAATTTGCACCTATACTAACGAAGCAGACACAAATTTGCACTCGGCGCAAATTTTTTGTTCAAGATATTTGGTGACATCTATACAATGAATGCATGTTGATCAATTCAATATTTGAAGGGTTGAAAATATGCATATTTATTTTAAAATCAAATTTTATATTTCTACAAACAATCTTGCAAAACATTTTTTTTTAAATAGGAAGGTACATATCTACAAAGTTTCATAACAATATGTCCATAAGGTAGGTAGGTAGGTATTTACCAACTGAATAAATAAAAAGTTATGTAGGTATCATCAATCTTAAACTATTCCATAGAACTATGAGAACAATCAATACAGTTTGTTTATTAAATCAAAAATACTTGTCAATAATCAAATTTAACATTACATTGCATGCTAAAACAAACATTTATGGTTATCCAATTTTCAGTAATATAGTTGTATTCAGTAATAATCATACATGTATTGGAAAATTAAACATATTGAATAATAAATATATTTTATTTCACCAATCAATAATGGTGTAAAACAAAGTAATTATTTCTGTTTTGAATTAACATGATAATAAAATCTATGATTATTTTATGTGTTTCAATGTTCCTTTTAATATTATTTCTCGCAGCAAGGTTATTTAAGAAGTTGGTTCTTTTAATTTTCTATTGGATAGTAAAACATTCTAAGAAAATTAATATTTTATTAGTAACGGTGTTGTTTTTTTTTTCACCTCAAAATACTTTTGTTTCTTTTTTTGAAGAAGAAATTACTCATGTTTTTAGAAGTCAAAATAATAGAATCCAACTATTCTCTGTTAAGTGACATTAGGTGTACATATAATACATAGGCCCAAATTATGGAATCTTTCTCAAGCTTGCGATTGGTCTTGAGCACACTTTCTCAACCTAAATGTTATTAAAGATGAAACAGTCACGCAGCTCAACCTCAAGATTGGTCTCGAAATATATAGATGAGTTGAGATAGCTTCGAGACAGCTATCCCCCTGCCTTTAGCAGTCTCAAAAAAAGGGAAGGAGACAGAGCTATATAAAAAAAGACGCGTTTAAAAACGGACAAAATTAGTAATAATTACTATTTTAACGTTACATTGTTAGCATACTAAAATGGATGGAGAATCTTACTTAGAACCTTCCGGGAGTAATTTGCAATCATTCATAAATTATGCGAATGAAATTTTAACTGGCACATCCAGCAGATCATCATGTACTTACCATATTTTGAAATGGCTGGCTTTCCAGGAGTTATTGGATGTACACACATTCCCATAATATGTTAAGTAAAAATATATTTGACTGTGTTCAGGAAAAAGGCTTCAAACCACATTGGTACAATTTTGTCATGATTGATATTTGAGTTTTTTTTCATAAAAACGACTTTCGTGGATTAAAGCCAGAATGTGTAAAATAGTGATTGATTGTTTGTTTGTTTGTAAAAAAGATTGATTATCTAACATAAAACCAGTTTTGCCAATATTGTGGAATGGAGTTTTTTCCTGAACACAGTGAATGCTATTTGAATAAGTATTTCTATTAAGTAGATAGGTATAATATGTTGCATAAATTTCTCTACAGTCTCGAAAATTACCAAGACAGCGAAATGTCAAAATTTCTATAAAATTCTATTCCAAGTCGGTGGTAACAACACTGAAATTTTTGCCATTCACAAGATAAAGTACATCCATATTTTATTCAAATATGCTTTACTTTTAGTACGGATTTTCGAGCATGATCTTAAGATGGTCTTGAGATAAGGCATTTCGAGAACAATGAAAGATTTGACAATACTTTAATACTCTTTTTACTCATAACCAGTGATTACACATCACAAATGAAATAGTATGAGAGAGATTCTTATAACCAAATGCCAAAATAACTATGTAGATCTCGTTCTATTTCTCTCTGTGCCAAAATCAACAAATAGTTCGGAGATGAATATTAGTACAAATTATTACAAATGTCATCTTTAGTACGTTTTTCTTCAGTACATACTGACTTCACTAATTAAGAGAAATTGGGCTAAGCTACTCTTGATACTTCATTTATAATAAATTATATTCAAGTCAGGTTCCAAGTAATCAGATATTCAAATACATACATACATTACATTACAAATATGTAACTATGAAGTAATTAAATTGAATAAATTAATTGAAAAAAAAATGTATCATCAATATTAACAAGATTACACAAACTATGTAAAAAAATATTAAATATGAAAAATAATGAGGAAAATAGTACAAAAATAAAATTTGATAATACAATGTATAAGTAAACACAACTGGTATAAATTACACATTTGGAAAAAGGATATACACAAACATAATTAAATATATTATTTAAAGAAAACGGGAGATATGATTTAAAACACAACATATTTTTCATATGGCCATTAGTACCTACTGTGTGAATTCGGTAGGTACTTTATTTTTAACACATTACTATACAATAAAATTGTAAACCTTTATTTATATTATTTGTATAATGTAAATAACATTTTTTTTGTTATTTACACAATAAAAGTAAATTCACAAAAATATCCGTATTAGCGTATTAGCAAACGGTAAAACATAGCAACATATTTTTTTTATTGTGATGGTAAAATAAAATATCATTATTTGTAAATACCGTAAATACTTACAAATGTAAAATATATTACAAAAAATTAACAAAACTAGTTACTTAATTTACATTACAGCATTAAAATTTATTTCTTAGTACATAAATAACATTTCAATATAGTTTATTAGCTGGATTGTAAAAAAAACATCAATGAAAATATATTAGGTACCTACTTAATTACAAAGTAAAACAGACAATCATAATATCATGTATCAATCTAATTAAAAAAACTTGGTAGCGTAAAATTTACCTATATAGTTAATAAGATGTTGAAGATGGTGAATGCTTATTCAGGTACACTGTAACATGCATTCTAATCTCGATGTGTGAAAATTTTCAATGTTATAAAAATATTACTAAACTAAAACAATTTGTGTAATAACAATAAATAAATAAAAATAATTAACAAATATGTAATGCAAGTACTAATTATATTTCAACACATTGTACCTTTAGAAATACGATGACGTAAGTGCAAAAGATTGCAAAATTAAGTTGAATATGACAAACACCTCATAAAGTAACAAATTATTGAAAGAAACATTGACTCTCATGTGATAACAGTTAATGTTGGGAGATGAAAGTAGCGTCAATATAGAATTGAGCGAGGCGACAACAACGCCCGATTGGCCAGTCAACTGCCGCGGCACAGTTGGTAAGCCGTTCGGTTTCTGTGCGGGTGTCCTGGGTTCGATTCCCAGCAGAGGAGAAATTTATTAAAATTCATTTCTCACACAAATATTGCTTCTCTGGGCTGGTTAAAAACAGTAAACTCGCAACTTGCACAGGGTGCAAGGAAGTGTTTATTATTATTATTACAAGTTAGTTGTTTCACAGTGTTACAACTACGCAACTGTTATTTTGTAGTAACAAAGTTGAAGAAGACTGATAATAATTACCAACCAAATAATAAGTTTGGTTAGTTTTCTAAAATGATTATTTACGCTAGGGTTGTGAATAATACTATATTTCTATATTTTGACTTTTGTTCATTTACTCTGTTGAGTTCATTATTGTTAATTTTATTCTTTATAATGTTAAAATTATTCATTTCCTCTTGCCATTTATAAATTATATGAAAACTTTTTATGTCATTCAACCAGTTTTTTTTTGTAATGAGTATTTATTGTTTGTTAATTTTACTAATGTTCTGCCTTTAAGTCGTTGATCCTTACTATTTGTTGATTTTTATAATTAAGTTTAGTAGAACCGTGACCTAACTGTAGGTGCTCTGTATTTTGAAAATTTGTAAAAATAAAACAATGAAATACTAAAGAACTGTCAAAAAACTTCAAAAATTTCTTCCAACCAACATCAAAATAAAGCTCGCACAAACTCTCCTTCTCCCCATTCTCGATTATGCAGATATTTGCTATTTGGATCTTACTCAGGAACTTCTAAACAAATTAGATCGATTACAAAATGTCTGCATAGGTTTCATATATAATCTTCGCAAATACGATCACATATCATTTTTTCGCAAGGAACTCAAATGGCTTCCTATCCGTCTGCGCCGTGATCAACACACTCTTTGTCTTCTGTTTAACATTTTGAACAACCCCAATGCTCCATCATATCTGACCGAAAGATTTCAACCTCTGGCCTCTCATGGACTCCCGCTTCGATCTAGAGAAGAGAGAACCCTCGCCATCCCATCACATGCCACGGCTTTCTATTCATCATCATTTACTGTCCATGCTGCTCGGTTATGGAACAACTTGGCCCTTGACATTAGAACTGCACCAACGTTAGGAACCTTCAAAACCAGATTAAAACGCGCGCTCTTACTTTCCATTTCTTAACCTACATACTTCCCATTTATTTCCCTATTCTTGTAGTTAGTCATATCTCCTCTCCTTTTTTTCCCTTCCCTCCCATAGTGTTGTAACAGGTTTTATCTATGATTTGTTAAATTTACATTGATGTACATATTTTTATTCTTCTTACTTTATTGTGTTTAAATGTAATATATTTATGGTTTTATATATATTTTCTTTTTTGTACATGTACCATTTTGTCTCATAACTGCCACAGATGGTTGTCTGGAAGAAATTGCCATAAGGCAATAAGTCCGCCATTTGTACTAGCTATTAAGTAATGTACAATAAAGTGTTTAAATAAATAAATAAAGAAACGTATTTAATCTATATAAAAGTAAATATAATTAAAATTTAGTTAATGAAAAAAATAAATAGTTTTCTGGAATGTAAAAAAATTATGTAAGGGAGAGTAAACTATTTTTTGTAATGCGTTTTCTCAAATTCATGGTATTTACACTTACGTCATTGTAGTTCTAAAGGTCCGACATGTATTTGTAGAAATAAACTAGTCAAAATTACTATTTCGTTGAAATTATTTCAAATAAAAGAGACCACTCTATATGGTGATATAATTGTAGTTTCTGATGAAAAAAAAACGAAATAAGTAAATCTGATAACATAATTATTCAAAACATTGCTTGAGATCTACATTAATCAAATATTATGAATTAGAATTTTTAGAAAACTTTAATTTTATGTCAGATTCATTAAATATGTATATAACAACAACTTACATGACAATAAATTGAGCCACATTAGCTGACTATTAAAATGCCTTTGTGACTCAATTTGATGTCTGCAAATTAATTTTAGTCATATTACAAATTAGTATTTCCTTATTTACTTTTACAAAAAAAAACTTTATCATAATTAAAACAGCCTTGTTTGTTTATTTATACACACACATCAAAAGTTTCATTTGAAAAGAAAATTATCTATGGAAAATACTAGCAATATATTTTTTATAAATTCTTATAAATGTACGTCTATACAATAGCTAAATGTAATTTACAAATATAAATAAATGTAATGTATGGTAATGTATAATATAAGGACATATTCATTATGAAAAACTAAATAACAAGAAGTATTCTTTTATACAAAAATAATAAAGTAGCACATAGAGTGATAAATAAATTGAAATTGTATATAGATACTAATAATATTCTAATAAAATCAAATTTAAAATAAATTTCCAGAGCAAAAACCCAAGTCACTGTTATTATAAATAATAACATTTTTGTAGATTCATGACCTCAAAACAAACTGTTATTTATATTTGTATATGCAATATAAATTGCTTTTTTTAGTTTATATTAAAAATAATGTACCTACATTGCATAATATTAACAGGTGCCATTGAAATGTTATAACTACACTAAACTATAAGTACCTTATTGCATAATATATTCACCACAATTTGTTTTAAGAAATATGAGCACTATTTAATGATACAAAAGTAAATAATTTATTAAATTACTCTTCAATTTCGTCACTTCTTCTATATCCTGAATATTTTGATAACAATGTTTGTGCTTCTCTTTCAGCTATTTGATCCTGAAATAAATAAAATATAGATGAACGTAAATTAAGTTAGTAAAATATACAAAACAACAATATTCATACTCATAAATTACCAAATTAGGTAAGTCGGTTCAGCTGAATAAAACCTTTCAACAGATATGGATTTCATACTATGAAGATATTTTTTTGTGTGACTTTAATTATTAAATATTTCTTAACAAATTTATACATTCTTGATTTCTTCTTAAAATATACTATTGCACCAGATTTGCATCTCCATAGTAATTTGAATAAGATTATTAAAAATGAATACTTACATCCGATGTTTTACTAGGAATACTGACAGTTCTGTCCAACCAATCTACAGCTGTAGCATATTCGCCCTTTCCAACATAACATTTAGCTATCAGCAATCTAAAAAAATGACAAAGTAACTAAAAGTATACTTCATAAGCAATGAAATTAGATATAAAGGTACCTTTAAATGCAGTTTTGGTAAAAAAGTAACTAACTTGATTAAAGCTATTTTTGCTACATAATTGATTAAAGTATGTAGCAAAATGTGGTTATTTCTCACAATATACAAGGTATACTATAATATCTACTTATACTGGTTAAAGGCCACTATGGTCTGATACATAAATATACTATATGCTAAGATTAAATAATATTTAGTATTAACCTGTTTTCCTTCCATTGTATAGTCGAAAGTTCTTCAGCTTTCTCAAATTCTTGTAATGCATCATCAAAATTAAATAACGGAATCTCTGCAAATAGGGTAGATGCTATTTTTCGTTCAAGCCAAGATAAATTTGACAGCTGAAAATAATTTGAATAAATTACTTAACTTTAATAATCCAATATTGATTAGAAGAGGGAAATATTTTTTTTTGTAACTATAAGATGACCAAATAATATATAAATCATAACATCAATATTTTATATAAATATGATATATTTAATTTAATACTCACTTCTAGCTTGAATCTGCCAATTAAATGGTATAATGTGGCATCATTTGGGTTTAATCTTAAAGCTTCCTCCACATGATCTTTGAAAATAACACCATCAGTAATCCGATCTCGAGTACCTTTGATAAATAATTCAATTAAATCATAAAAATATTTTAACTATTGACAGTATATTGAATTTATCAAAACAGTATTTAATTTGTTAATAATCATGTCTAAAGAGTTGATATTAAACTCCTTTTATGTGGAAAGATTCACCACATTATTAATAATAATCAGTAGTTGTATTGGTAGCAAATACAATATATATATATATATATATATATATATATATATATATATATATATATATATATATATATATATATATATATATATATATATATATATATATATATATATATATATATATATATATATATATATATATATATATATGAATAGCTATTTTTCCGGGCTATCCGCTTGTTTTCGTCCTGAAAAGGACGGTTTTGCCGACGTTTCAACCGAATATCATCGGTCATTATCGAGGCTGGTCGGTTCGCAAACGCAGACACGGAGCGACTACCATCGGTCGAGGCAGGATTCGAACTCGCGACCACTGGATTACTAACCCAGCGCGCTAACCGCTCTGTGTGTGTGTGTGAATATATATATACACACACACACACACACACGCACGCACGCACGCACGCACGCACGCGGCGCGCGCGCCCACACACACACACACACACACACACACACACACACACACACACACACACACACACACACACACACACACACACACACACACACACACACACACACACACACACACACACACACACACACACACACACACACACACACACACACACACACACACACACACACACACACACACACACACACACACACACACACACACACACACACACACACACACACACACACACACACACACACACACACACACACACACACACACACACACACACACACACACACACACACACACACACACACACACACACACACACACACACACACACACACACACACACACACACACACACACACACACACACACACACACACACACACACACACACACACACACACACACACACACACACACACACACACACACACACACACACACACACACACACACACACACACACACACACACACACACACACACATATGATAAAGATATACTGATAAAGCTAAAATATTGATTACTTTTAAAAAAGGAAATAATTTGAAAATCTTTTGTTATTTTAAATTAAGTCTTTTGTTTGCAGTCTGTCGTAGCATGTTGTCGGAAATGAAAAAAGTTGAATAGCAAGCCGTTATTAAGTATCTGTGTAAATTTCACTACGGAACGAGTTAATCAAGACTTACAGGATACTTTAGGAGCAAATGCTCCACCGTATTCTACATTTGCACCTACATAGCCCGAATTCAGTGGAAGAACATCCACTAAAGATGTACTTTGCTCCGGTCACCCAACAACGGTAGTGACGAAAGAAATGGTTAAGAAAGTTGATAAAATTGTTTAGCAGATAGTTGCGTGATGGTGAGTTTTATAACTGAAGAAACAAAGATTTCGATTAGTAGTGTGCATAGCATTTTACACAAACACTTGGAGATGAAAAAAGTACCTGCGCGCTGGGTTCCCAGAATGCTTACCGATGCACAAAAACAAACCAGGCTGTACATTTCTTGAGCTTCTTTGGAACTGTTATAACAAGATCCAGATATTTTTTTGGCTCGATTTACAACCATGGATGAAACATAGCTTAAAAAGACCATAATCTACAACCCCTAAGAAATTTAAAGCGAATCCTTCCGTCGGAAAGATGATGGGCTCTCTTTTTTGATATAGTTAAGGGGTGGTCATGATAGAATATCTTGACCACGGAGTTACTTTTACGGGCTCTTTGTATGCAGAACAAATAAAAAAATTGCATAACGAAAATTGGCGAAAAACGGCGATGGAAACTAGCAAATATTGTTTTGTTCCTTTAAGATAACACCCTGGCTCACAGGTTCACCATTGCTATGGCTGCAATTCGAAATTCTGACTTCGAAATATTTGAGCATCCTCCATATTCACCCGACCTTGTCCTGAGTGATTTCTATATATTTCCAAGGTTGAAAAACTATCTGAGAGGACAGAGATTCGTTGAGGTTGAAGCAGTAGTCACTGCAGTACAGGAAATTTTAGGGGCCCAGAATGAAGAGTTTTTCAGGAAAGGTATACAATAGTGTGATAGTGTAAAAGTGTACTATTCTAAAAGACGATTATATCTAAAAATAAAATAATATTTAATAAAAGTTACCGACAACATACTCATTTTCACTTTTTATTGAAAGCGCCTCGTAGTATTTCTTTTTAAACACCAATTCAATGTTTAACTACAGAAAAAAAAAATAGGTCTTACTTACCAGAAAAATCTGATCGCAGACCAACTAAAATAGCATACCACTTGTGAGCTTCGGCATTTTGCAAGTCTCTTTCAACAGCTTCTTTACAATAAGCAATGCCTGGAAAAAAGTATTACATAACCTGGTTACTTCCAAAAAAATGAATATCCAAATTTTTTCCAATTTTGATTATAATGAATATGAAAAATTAATATACTTTTATAACATTTTATTGATTAAATTTTATCTCAAAAACCAAATACCTTTTACTGTACATACTAAGTGTTTAATACCTTCTATTATAACAGCCTTTTTTCCTTCTGCATCATGATGCTTTTCACAAACATTAGATTTTCTCTGACAGCATTTGCCCATTCTCCACATGACTTCGGAGACAAGAGTGTTGTTAACAATTCCATTTTCAGGACACAAAAGTGTTTCTTTTAAGTCTTTCAACAAGTCAAATGCATTTTCAACATTTTCTTCAGATCCATTTAAAAGCATGTTGTCTACTTTACAAATAATCTAGACATAATAAAATATTGCATTAAACGAAATAACTTGAAGTATTAAAAATATAGACAATATAGAAATATTTATTAACAAAATAATTTATTCAAGACTCAATAGAGACGAAGTTGAAATATTATAGAAGAAAAAATAACAACTTCTCAATAGATGGCATTACAAAAAGATTTCTTTGTTACTTCATAGATGGCATTAGTAAAAACGTCTCACTTTCAAATGATCTGTTTCTCATTATTAAAATATATAGAACTTTTAAAAGTGCATTGAAAAGGAAACTCAATCGGTGAATGTTGGTGTTAAATTAGCCGATGACAAGTCGTAAGCCCTGTAAGTGCCTTGAGTTCCTGGTTTTTCTATAATATTCCAACATCGTCTATTGAGATGTTAAAAATTTGTAAAAAATATCATTGACTCCCGACAGAGAAAAATCCAATATGCAACTTATAAAAAATATTCAATTGTATAAATATCACAGAGTTAATATAAACTTGTTTAATTAATTAATGCAACAATCATAAAGTGAGAATTGCTGCAGTGCCATTCTGTTACACAAACAATGAATTTACTGAATTTATTTATTTATTTATTTGAAGACAACTCAATAAAACTTTATGCATATTTTAAGTATTCACAGAAACTATATTATCAGTAAATTTACCTCATCTTCTGTACTAATAGCCTTTTTACCATTCTCAACAATTTCTGCCTTTTCATCATCTTCCCTATCAGTATCCGATGACATATCATAAAATTCTTCACTGGAAACATCATAATCAGTTCCCATAGCCGAATTATACTCAGTATTGTATTCTGTGTCACTTGTATAATTTTTAGGAACAATTTTAGTTTCCCTGTTGTCGGTAACATTGTTAGCTGATGATTTTCGTAAATGTTTTGGGGGGCGTTTAGACTGTGCATGCTTACTTTTTTGTATGCTATAAAATTAAATTTGATAAAATTAGTAATTGTTAGTAATACCCATTGATGTGAAGTTACATGAATTTTATTTTCTTCTCAGCAACATTGTTGATTAGTATTTAACATAAAACGTCAGCAGTTTTCAATCTGTCCAATGACACGGCTTCCAAACTGTAGAATTCCATAATAATTAATATAAATATGAACACATATATATTCCACAATGAATATATATGTGTTCATATTTATCATAATTAATAAAATTTCAGGAAAGACACATTGATTATTATCACACAAAACTAAGTGTGAACATGCAACAATAAAAGTGGTCAACTCAAAGTGTTTTAGCCAACTATCTCGGTAAAGTTTTAAAGGTAAACAGATATTGATGTAATGTTTTGTTAAAAGTAGCTAATTATCTTTTTACAATACATCAATAAGAAAATATGTGTGTAATGAAATGGTTAAC
Organism: Molanna angustata; assembly: GCA_963576475.1. Lineage (NCBI taxonomy): Eukaryota > Metazoa > Arthropoda > Insecta > Trichoptera > Molannidae > Molanna > Molanna angustata. Next base: position 33,433,913 of record OY754965.1, read on the forward strand.
ATTATATTTGAATACATACTACTGTGCTTGAAGATCCTTTAAGTTGTCCAATTCAGCCTTCATAGAGGCAACTTGTCTATCTAACCTCGCCAAATCTTGTGCTATAACAAAAAATAATATGTAAATATATAGCAGGTAATAATATTATACTAACTTACTTAACGTGTCTGGATATACATATTCTCACGTCCTTTGCCTTGTCATGGGGGGCAAGAAAGGAGCCTCCACAAAGGATTTGCAAAATATAGGAAAGAAGAAATAAAAACACCTGACTAAGTGAACAAAGTAAAGTAAAATGAACAAAGAAAGCTGGCGCCGCCTGGAAACGACAAAAAGTCGGCCAATCCTTCAATTACCGGAAAAAAAGGCCAAATAATATTATGAGTTCATTTGTCACTAACTTTATGTTTTAACTTACTTTGAATTTGGCAATTCTGTAAAATCACTGTAAAGCTTATATCTATCCTCAATTTACAACCATGGTTATTGTTTATAAAATTACCAATTTTCGATCACATAATTTTTAAAGGTTGAAATAGGTAAAAAAAATGATTGGATTTTTCAATAAGCAAAAAATACATACTATTTGCACAGTCAATTATTTACTTTATAAATTCATACATTTTCATATAACATTCTAGATGTCGCAGATAGCAAATTTTGTATAAAGCGAAGTGAGGATTTTTTCCGCGTGATTTTTGACAACAAGGTGGGCAGACCACATTGTTTTTTGTAACAAAATTTCCTTATATTTTTTTTTAATGCCTAATCTCAATGTACATCTTCTAATAATACTCAATAGCATACATTGAATTCTGATTTTCATTACTTACATTATTATTAATTATAATTGGAAATATATATTATTTATTTGATAGAATGCAATTTTTTGTCAAATAAAAAGTTAGATTTTTACTCCAGAGTCCATTAACATATATTTATCAAAAGAGAGGAAGCAGATATATTTTTCCCTAAAGAGAAACTGGGAATTTCGACACCAACAGAGCTCAAACATTTGTGAGACTCGTCTCACACATCCAGACAGAAAATATTGGGAATCGAACCCGGAAGTCAGATCTCTAACTAACTGAGCCACGAGTGTTGACATTATATTTAAATTTATTTAAATATAACAACATCAACCTGCAAAATTATATGATACTAGACTTGGCACTAAAAGAAGTAAGATGTTGAAAAAAAAATTATAAAATAAAAATGCAGGTATGTACCTATAATAAATATTTAAAAAATTGGTAACTTTTAATAAAACTTCATGCATTTTAGTGTAAAATCAGATAGGTATATAGATACAAATATAGGAAATTTTGAAATTTAGTAAGCAGGTACAATTTTTGTCAAATATCTTGAACCTGACTTCCAAGTGCGCAGAGCGCAATTTTTTGTCTTTTTGCTTCATTGGTATACATGCAATTCTCCTCCCTTCTTGGCGAAATGGCTCAAGATATTTGATGACTACTATACAATAGTGCAGGGGTTCCCAACCTTTTTGTACTCAAGAGCACATTCTAAAATATCGGTAGGGTGGCGGGCACCCGGAATGGGACACTTGACTGCCGCCACTTGGGTGCGGGACACTTGGGTGCGGGACACTTGGGTGCGGGACACTTGGCTGCGGGGGACATTTGGCTGCGGGACACTTGGGTGCGACGGACACTTGGGTGCGAGCCCACTTGGTTGCGAGTCCATTTGGTCGCGACGGACACTTGGGTGCGAGCCCACTTGGTCGCGAAATCAAAAATATTTTTTTCTGCTTAGGAATGAAATATTTCGTACTGATTTTTGTAATGCTCTTTATTTTTATTTATTTATTTTTATTTAAAGAACCACTTACAGCTAAAAAGTGGAAAAAAAATATATATACAATTTAAAATAAAAGATATTACTATACATTATACACACTATTACTATACACTATTACACTATCACTATTACACTATCACTATTACACTATTACTATACAAAAAAATATATACAATTTAAAATAAAAGATATTACTATATAAAGAAAATTACTATACATCGTTGTTCCATCAAATAAGGGCAAGCTACTACAAAACTGGGCAGCCAATTACAAGTGCCACATCCTGCATTAAATATCGGCCTACAAATCTATAAGAAAAGGAATATCAAAAAAGAATCTATATGAAAATAAAAAGATACAATAGAAACTATAATGTTTATTATTTTTATAAAATATACAGTTTTGTTCTTCACAGTAAATATATTTATAAAACAATCTTTTTATTATCAAGGTTAACAGTTTACAATATTCTATGACAGAAGCTCACATAATTTTCTTAAAACAAAAGACAATACCCATATTCAAAATCATATTAATCTAAAATTGGAACACACAATATTTTTATGTAGGTACCACTATAATTACATTATGTTTTAGGTACCTACCACTACATTACAGAAACTAAGATCACAACAAAGAAAAATTGTGGAAGATATTAACAAAAGAAAACAAAAAGGAAAGCATTACTATAAAATATACAACTAACAAACAAACAGATAAAAAAGAGAAACATTATAGCTAGACAAAAAAAAACAAAAAAGCTAGTTTATTAGATATAAGCGTGGAAAGTTTTCTTCTGAATGTCACCGAAAATTATAGATATAAGCGTGGAAAGTTTTCTTCTGAATGTCACCGAAAATTATAAAATCTCTATATTTATAAAAATGGATGGACGTATATTTGTTTGTTTGTTTGTATGTATGTTTTCGATGGGCTCCCAAATCAACCATCCGATTGCGATGAAACTTTGGGAATTTGTTCAGCTCATACCGGAGAAGGTTTGCGCACTATAATTTATTTATTTATTTATTCGATAACTTACAAAAATAAAAAATTGAAAAAAAAAGTTGTTATTCAATTGATACTTAGTGGGTTTGTTCAGCGCACACACAAGAAGGTTTAAAAAATTAAAATTTATTTATTTATTTAATATCTCACACAATACCATACCATACCATCACGCCATTTCCCTATTTGAGGTAGGCAGAGAGAACCGAACGCCAGACTCCTCTCTCTTGACATACATTACTCGCTTCATTCACGTCCATACATCGTCTCATACACGCTCTTCTATTATTCTTACTTCTAACATCACCATCTTTCAAAATCCCATTTATGTGATCGTGCCAACTTTTTCTTGGCTGACCTCTACTGTTCGTTCCTCTTTTATCAGCCTTGTATACTTTTTTGTCAGACGGTCATCACTCATTCTTTCTATTGGCCGAACCACCTTAGGGCATTTATTTTCATCTTACTTACGATTTTTATTTCAATCACACATTCTCGTCTAATATCCTCATTTCTTATTCTATCATACATCGTTTTACCACACATTCGTCTTAGTGACCTCATTTCAACCGCGTTAATTCTACTTTCATGCGTCTTCTCACACAATAATTTACAAAAATGCTACTCACACAATATTTTACAAAATGCTATCTCACACAATAATTTACAAAAATGCTACTCACACAATATTTTACAAAATGCCATCTCACACAATAATTTACAAAAATGCTACTCACACAATATTTTACAAAATGCTATCTGACACAATAATTTACAAAAATGCTACTCACACAATATTTTACAAAATGCTATCTCACACAATATTTTACAAAATGCTATCTCACACAATATTTTACAAAATGATATCTCACACAATATTATACAAAATGCTATCTCACACAATAATTTACAAAAATGCTACTCACACAATATTTTACAAAATGATATCTCACACAATAATTTACAAAAATTATCTATTTGGGATTGTTATTGAATTTAAGGGATTCGTTCAGCGCATAGCAGAAAATGTATTTGAATTTTAATTTGATTATTTAACCTGAAATTTTCCATAGATATCCGTTAATTTCTTCTCTATGATTTCATCTGTCGAAATTTTCAAAATGCTCTCACGTTATGGAAATTCGAGTTTATTGTAAACTGATAAAATTTCGATAAAACAAAAATACACTCATTAAAAATGCGTTCAAGGACTGTCAAAATTTAAAGAAAAAAATCTATGGTTTACCATATCAATGTGAAACAAATTAGTATCTTACATCACATGTTTATTCTTCAACTATACATACTATCGCTATCGACAGTTGGATCTCATGTGTTACATGCAACTAGTGTGTATGAAAAATTCTCATATTTTTATAGTGTAAAAAATAATTTGGCTTAATAACCTTGTTTTTACTTTACAATTTCAAACATAAGTAGAAATTGGAAGAAATTGCCACTAGGCAATAAGCCCGCCAGTGTACTAATTATAATTTCAAGAAGATTAAATAAATAAATAAAACAAATATATTTTTTTATATTTTTAATGTCTGTATATACCTACTTGTATATCAACTACTTATATGATAAAGAGCATTACAAAAATCAGCACGATAAACTTCAGCCCTAGGCAGAAAAAAATATTTTTGAATTCGCGACCAAGTGGGCTCACACCCAAGTGTCCGTCGTGACCAAATGGACTCGCAACCAAGTGGGCTCGCACCCAAGTGTCCGTCGCACCCAAGTGTCCCGCAGCCAAATGTCCGCCGCAGCCAAGTGTCTCGCAGCCAAGTGTCCCGCACCCAAGTGTCCCGCAGCCAAGTGGCCACAGCCAAGTGTCCTAGACCGGGCGGGCACCACCTATTTTTAAACGACAAACTCCTTCAAAACTTCTCATTTTCCCATAATTTATTGTCTTATATTCATAATTTATTAATAAGAAGACTGTCAGTTTGGCTGTCGGGGCCATGCTTATTGCTTTCACGGACAGACCACTCATACATAAAATATCACAAACATACGAACGTATTTAATAAACCTAGGCACTCGAAAAAATTAAAACTTCAACAAATAAATAAAAATAATTCACATTTTTAATTAATGTTTATGAAAAATTCTGTCTCTGTCGAACTTCATCACCAACAACTCTAAAAGACTATAGACCAATCTCCATTCTTCCTATTTTGTCAAAGGTCATTGAACGAGCAGTTTATAATCAATTAAATGATTGGCTTACATCACATTCCCTTCTTGACCCTTTTCAATCTGGATTTAAACGTGGTCATAGCACTTCAATGGTTCTTGTTAAGGTCACTGATGACATAAGACGTGCAATCAATGATAAAAAGCTAACAATCCTCACATTGCTTGACTTCAGTAGTGCGTTTAATTCAGTAGACTTTGATATTTTACTCGCAAAACTTTCCTCACTCAATTTAGCGCAACCAGTACTGACATGGTTCAAAGATTATCTATATAATCGCACACAAGCTATTAAAACAGCGGAGAAAATATCTGATCATATCACTCTTAAGGCTGGGGTCCCTCAAGGTGGTGTCTTGTCTCCTCTTCTATTCTCTATCTTTATAAACTCAATAACTCACAAATTAAAGTGTCAGTACCATCTCTTTGCAGACGATCTTCAACTGTATATTCAATTTAATGTGAATGAGTATGTTGATGCTATTAATATTATGAACGAAGATCTCAGCTTTATCTCATCATGGTCCTCCCAGAACGGTCTTCTTGTCAACCCGTCTAAATCTCAGGCTATTATCATTGGTAGTCCCCGATTGCTGTCTAAACTTAAAAATTCACCTCTCCCATCTCTTCAAATTAACAATCAACACATACCCTTCTCAAAAATGGTGAAAAATCTTGGTATTCTTTTTGATGAAGATCTTTCGTGGCATGGACAGATTTCTCATGTCAGTAAAACTCTGTTTTATAATATCCATTCTCTCAATAGATTGAAGAACTTTCTTCCAATACATTGTAAAATTACATTAGCTCAATCCTTACTTCTTCCATTGCTTGATTACGGTGATGTGTGTTATCTGGATGCCAATCAAGAATTATTAAATAAACTGGAATTTTTACAGAATGTCTGTATACGGTTCATTTACAATCTTAAAAAATATGATCATGTTTCGACTTGTAGAAATATATTTCGTTGGCCAAAGATACGAGATCGTCGTAACATTCACATACTGTCATTACTTTATAAGACTATTTATGATCCCTATTCACCACAATATTTAAAAAATAACGTCGTTTTCTTGTCAAGTCACGGCCTATCCCTTCGATCTGCTGAACGTACTACACTAGCTATCCCCATTCACAATACAGAAGTTTTCAGCTCCTCTTTTCAAGTACAATCAGCTAGACTATGGAATGGCCTAAGTGATGAAGTAACGTCATCTCAATCCATTCAAATATTTAAAGGTAAACTAAAAAAACTTTATTTGTCAAATAGTTCCTAAATTCCTTCTATATCCTTCCGTAACCTCCTTTTCCTCATTGCTATGATCAGTGTTATTTTTATTATTATTTTATTTTTAAACTCTCTTTTCATTTTTTTTCTCTTTGTAATTTTTTATATTTCTTACTCTTTTATGTTATTTTTTATCAATTTATTTCTCACTTAATTAGTACTGTACCAATTTAACTAAGAGACTTCACGTTGCTCGGGTTGGTTGGAAGAAATTGCCTTATGGCAATAAACCTGCCTTTGTACACATGTACATAAATTATATGAATAAATAGTGGCGGGCACATACGAATCGTTCCGCGAGCGCCATGGTGCCCGCGAGCACGGGGTTGGGAACCTCTGCAATAGTGAATCAAACAATAACAAAAATGCTACATCTTATACAATCAATTTAAACAATTAATGTGTAGAATGAAACAACAAATATAAATCCTAATTAGTAAAATATATTACCTAAAACAACGCGTCTTCTGTCATTGTAAATCTGTTCAATCAAAAACATCCCCGCTGCACCTATTAACCCCATAATAGCGGCTCCAATCACTGTCTTTGGGGAAAACATTCCGTTCGTAACACTACTCATCTTGGAGATAATGTATTGTATTAAACTGCCACAATTCTACTGCAAAGCTCCTACGTCAAGTATAATATTCAATGTTCACGAATTAGTGCATCATTTGACGTTTTGAGTGTCAAAGTACAAAGTTGACATCGTGTTTGAAGACATCAAAAATTTAAAATTCATTCAATATCAGGTTTTTTTTTAAACGTAACCTTCCATGTTGTTCATAGAAATACAAAACACACGATTAAGTAAATGTTTGTTAATAACTGGTTATATAAAATATCAGATGTCGTAGCTTTATTAGCAAATAACATTTAGAAAGTTGACTTGACAGCTGATAATATGCATAGATAAAACATAACGAATGCAGCGTTACTTTTGTTCTTTTTTTTGTACCATGTAAATTATTATTCAATAATCTCTAACTTCATACTACTGCGAAATTTTTCCCGAAAGGGTGCGATATTTAAAATTGCTTCAAGAATATTTCATACTAGCCATTTACAAATTATAATTTTGGTTCTGTGAAAACCATTTTTTTCCTAATCAAACTATAAAAATATATTGTACCCATAAACTTGATAGATGTCGCAGTTAGCAAATTTTGTATGAATCGAAGTGAAGATTTGTTCCGCGGGACTTTTGACAACAAACAAACGCGCGATATACCATGACTCACTAATTACAGGGAGTACTCCATTTAGTATATTATATGGAAATCTTTGATTGTACCTAGTTATTAAATATGTGATATTTCCATAAGTATTGTGATCGATATATTGCCATGCATTATGATATTAAAGAAACCCAAATTTCATTATTTTACTTTGAACGAATATATTTCTTTTAGTAATTCTAGGAACGGCTTATAACGGGTCCCCAAACTTTGTTATCCTTTGTATCTAAAATAAATTTGGTTAAAATTCACTAAGCAGATTCCTGGAATCTTGGTTTTCACCCGGCGATGTAGATTGGTTCTTCAGCTTAACCCCCCCTTCCCCTTCTCACTGTTCTGCTGGCGCAGGGTTGTCCTGCTGTGTTCAGACAGTTGTCAGCGAGTCGCGTCCGAGAGTTCAGCCATGGATACATAGTCTAATGCTAGTCGAACCAAATCCACTATATTGTTCGCGAACGGGGGGGAAAGTTGATTGGCTAAGAAGTAGTGATTAAGTTCTTTTCGGATCCTCTATCTTCGGGGGTGAATTAAAGTTAGTTTTAATTTATAAAAAAGTAATAAAGTGTAAGTGCTTCGTCGCAGTCTTGGATGGAGAACAGTTTGGTAAGATCTTTTAGTTACAATAACTTGAATGAAAATGAATGTCATATAATACATACAGGATGTCTCAAAAGTCAGCGATAAGCTGAGTACTGGATGAAGGCTAGGATATGACAGTTTATAAAAAAAATTGTAATCAGTTTTTGCGAGTATTTTTTAAAAAAAACGTGAAAATCGACAACCTGGACCACATTTTTAGGTCCTGTGGCTACAAATTTCTCAGTTTAAATGTTTGCTACGTAATCACCATTCTATTAGTTACAGATGCAATTAAAACCATGCATGCTTAGTTTAGAGCTAAAAAAATATTTTTGTTTGAGTAAAAAGTCTGCACAGTTAACGAAGGATCATAGTGTACTACCGATGCCGGAATTTGCCTACCAGAGTCATACCATCCGTGCCAATCAACTTCAAAACAACACATGCCTGTGTTGGATGCCGTCACTATATGTTTCACTCTAACTCATGTACAATATGGCGTCGCTATCTGTCTCACTCTAACACATGTACACAATGGCAGCTCTGTTTTATTTTGTACTGAATAAGTTTACAAGGGATTGATTTGAAACGGTCTAACTTTGCTATAAATATTTTTTATTTTATTTAAAGCAAAATTGATTAAATTTTGCACCATTAATCTCAACTAAATGGGATATTTTTTAAAGAAAGTTGCCATGGTCAGTGTAGTGTCAGTTTTTCACAGGGTGAAGTGTTTTCATAAAGTGAAGTTGGGTCATGAAAAATTGTAGACTAACAAAAACAAGAGACTAATTTTTTTTTCCATATTTTTTTATAAATTGTCATAAACTAGCCTACATCCAGTAGGTAGCTAATCGTTGACTTTTGGGACACCCTGTATATAAAACAAAGAGAAAAAACATACATTGGAAGCAAAAATAAACAGTAAAACCATGAAAACATAGATTAGTATAGTTGTAGCCAAACATCTTGAACTTTTAGTTGAATAGGGGGGTGATTTGCACGTAAACCAACGAATAGAATGGAATGCACATTGTAACTTCTCTATTGGAAATATTGTGATTGCACATATAAATCAAATTTATTATTTATAAAACAAAAATGTGTATGTGTGATTGTTTTTTCTCTTAATAAATAAATAAAAGTACAGTCTGAGGGTCCCAAATATGTGACTGCACAGAACTAGTATAACTTTTTTATAAAATAATAATATTGACTCAAGACTTGACTGAGAACGAAATATGCTTCAAAATTATGATTTATAACTCTATGGAAGTGAAGAGCAATACTCACTGTCTCTTCACATAATAATTGTATTTACCCAAACTGAGCTATTTAAAACCATTTAGTTGAGAATGTTAACGTATAAGTAAAAAACTATTACAATCTTAAAAAAATATTTATTTTTAGTAAAATAATTTCATTATTAATCAATTTTCTTGGGCCAATCCAAATTGATGGATTTTACATCAAGAGCCAGGATGTCAACTTTAAAACCTAAAATATCAGTCATGCTTGGTTTGGTTCGTCCAAAATCACCATGTACAAATTCTTTTATATAAGTTCCAGCTTGTGTTGTCATTTCCACAGTAAATAGATTCAATTTACCTAAAATTGAAACACAAATAATATATTTGTAATGTTAAAAAATATCCATATGAGACATGTATCTGAAATGTTATTATAGAAATTGAATATATATTATTGTGATTAAAAATTGTGATAGATAAATAAATAGATCAAATGGATACCTGGTATTAATGATCCTTTTAGCATATGTATTGTTTTGTCCCTGATTAATAATGGCCGCCGATGTAAAACTCTTAGAGGAGTCTTTTGTTTAATCAATATTTCTCCATCATCTGTGTTACTAAAAGTATTCAGTTTTTCTAAATCTTCATAAGTAATGTGTGATTTGTTTGTTAACAAACTTTCACCATCTTGCATGTGGCATCCATTGTGAGAACTGGCATTATTGCATTTCACATCAAGCTGTTCTTCAGTTTCTAATTTAAAGCAGAGGGCCAAATATGTCTTAGTTTTAGTTTCTTCACCCATTTTTAGGATTGTCAGTTCATCTCTAAATGATAAAATATAAAAGGCATTATCAATATTGAATGACTTTGAATAAGAAAAAAATATATAAGAATATGCAAAGAGCAACAAAGCAAAAACACAATAATAGACAATCTTATTTTTTATACATGTCATATTTTTCAATTTTATTATGTCTATATGAAAAAAATTAAGAATTATTTTGATGAATAATAAATAATTTTGAAAAATCTGTCAGAAAACCATAAAACACAAAAAATAGAAATTTTATGATCAAAGACACATTCTGCATGTGGTTACTAAATTCTCTTAAATGAATATGTTTACCTAGAAACAACTTGAAGGTCTTTCACTGTTATCAAAGACTTATCTTTTCCCATTTCTTCACATAGAGATTTTAATGTATTTTTATCAAGTTTTGCACCCCTAGGATCAGATATTTCTATGGCAAATGGTCGTCCTTCACCCAAACAACGAACATCAACATCTTCACGACCCGATGAAAGAAATTTCAATCTTTTTGTCGATTCTTCAACAGGGATACTAAAAATAATAAATAAATGATAGTAAAAAAAAATTGAAAAACTTTAATGATATAATATAAAAATATATATGTATGAAATAATTACTTGTAAAGTCGGACCAAAGGTTCAAAAATAATATCCTGAATAGAAGACTCCATCATTCTTTTCCCATCTAACATCCAAGGTGTCTGAGAAAGTTCACGAGAATACTTACAATATCTAAAAAATACAGAAATAAAGAATAGCAAATATATCCCTTTTTACAAATGCTAATACATTTCCACAAATAAAGTGCTTGGGGCTGGAATGTTGGGAATGGGTTTGGACAAAGGACACTGAACATACTTGGTTATAGCTACTAATATAACTTAGCAAATAGGATAATTTTTGACTGTATACAATTGTGAAGTATAAAAAGCGTACCTTCCAGCTAAATAAATTGGTAAATGAGAACATTCTACAGAAGTACATTCAACATTTGATTTTGGAGTATCTGGAGGACATCTATAGTACTGCCTGAAAACTTCTGGCTCTATATTAAACAAAAGATTTTCAATGCCTTTCCTGGTGAATGTTTCACCATGAAATTTTCTATGAGATCTTTCACGCTCTTCAAAATATTCTGGACACATGGAACGAAGTGACTGTAACTCCTGAAAAAAAAATGTATTTAATCAATGATTACTTGATTAACAATTAGTAACATTTTATACTGAGCATATTTTAAATAAGATTAAAAAAATAGATAATTTTACATAATTATTGGTGATTAAATAAATAAATATACAATTTTAATAATGTAATAACTATTCTTACCTCCATCTCTTCATTGTATGTAATATTTGCCTTGATTAAAAACTGACATACAGCCCCAGAATCCATTCTTTTACCAATTGTTTCTGCCATCTTACATCCAAATGACCATTTCCATGCTTCCTTTAATGATGTTATATTATCTAAAAATGAAATCACAGATCCATACTGAAAACACATCTGTCACCACTAAGAATCTAACCAGGGGCCAAAACTCAGGAGTCAGATGTCTAACTAAGCCAAAAAGGCCAGCAAAAATATATTTTAAACTTACATTATAGATTTCACCAAACTTCTTGAACCTTTTTACCATGGAGAGGGCACATATGCCAACCAAACAAAATGACACAAAATTGTGATCTGCACACCTAGGTGACTTGTTAAAGATGTTGTTTTATATGGTTAGGTTTATAAAATTAAATTAACTGATTTACATTCTGCAAAGATTTATTCCTGTTTACAGGACAATTGAGGCCCCCAATATCAAAAACGGCCAAATGCTCCCTTGTGTTTTTTTGGGAAAACACAAAAAACTAGGAAACGATGTTCTACTATTTTTTTTTTGAAAAAAATAGTAGATATAATAAAATCTGATATTATTTATGACATCTACCATTAAATATTTACATTATTCTTGTTGATATATATTTAATTATGACATCTACCATTAAATATTTACATTATTCTTGTTGATATATATTTAATTATGACATCTACCATTAAATATTTACATTATTCTTGTTGATATATATTTAATTATGACATCTACCATTAAATATTTACATTATTCTTGTTGATATATATTTAATTATGACATCTACCATTAAATATTTACATTATTCTTGTTGATATATATTTAATTATGACATCTACCATTAAATATTTACATTATTCTTGTTGATATATATTTAATTATGACATCTACCATTAAATATTTACATTATTCTTGTTGATATATATTTAATTATGACATCTACCATTAAATATTTACATTATTCTTGTTGATATATATTTAATTATGACATCTACCATTAAATATTTACATTATTCTTGTTGATATATATTTAATTATGACATCTACCATTAAATATTTACATTATTCTTGTTGATATATATTTAATTATGACATCTACCATTAAATATTTACATTATTCTTGTTGATATATATTTAATTATGACATCTACCATTAAATATTTACATTATTCTTGTTGATATATATTTAATTATGACATCTACCATTAAATATTTACATTATTCTTGTTGATATATATTTAATTATGACATCTACCATTAAATATTTACATTATTCTTGTTGATATATATTTAATTATGACATCTACCATTAAATATTTACATTATTCTTGTTGATATATATTTAATTATGACATCTACCATTAAATATTTACATTATTCTTGTTGATATATATTTAATTTTAGATTTTAAAATGCATTTGGCCGATTTTGATACAAATTCTTGAAGTTGGCCATGTTTGATATTAAGTCATTTGTTTTTGGCCATTTTTGATACTCATTTTACATATTCAAACATATTCGACTTACGTTTGTGAGGTTATTTTGTACATTTGAAATATTCTGCTCTATTTCGTATGTTATATATTTTTAATTTAATAGTTTTGAAGCACAAAATAAACAAAAGAATGTAAAAAACGTGAATATCATGTATAGGTACAGTCACTATATTATTCCAACTCAAATGGCAGCCATATTGAAATTTGCCTAAACGACGAGTCATGATTGGTTAATTCATATTATGGCCGACTTTGATACTAAGGACACTTGATTTTGGCCGCCTTTGATACTTAGACCTATTTTCAAACGTAATTTTTCGTGGGTTTTAGTCATTTTTGATCCTCAGATACATTTGTAATGGATACATATTGGCTGGGAGATATAAATAAAAAAAAAATCTCAAAAATGACAAAATATGCTTTTGGCCGCTTTTGATACTGAGGTCCTCAATTGTTTGGGCTGAATAATCATAAATTTAAAATAAGTAAATCCCTAGGAGTTGTACAATATCATTACTGTCAACATTGACAAAACAAAAACATTTGAACTCCACTCGAGCTGCATCAACTAATTTTAAGTATTTATGCTTAATTTAAGGAATGTATGAGGATGTATTGCATGATTGTTTTACAACTATTATTTTGAATCATTCTTTCAAATGTAAATTTATCTATGAAAAGATAAAAAAATCTAAATTTAACAATTACATCCTCCATTACAAACAAGCGAAAATGCTTGTGTTATAAGTGAATGAAATAGGTTGGTCTGAATTGAATTTTTGTGCATGAGATTACTAGTTGTGTATAAATAAGAATTATAATTAAAATAGATAGAAGTTTCATAAATTGGATTGATAGGGAAACATAATTGGTGAACATTGTGCAAGCGCATAAAGTGCTTAGAGTTCCTGGTTCTCCTATAATATTCCAACTTCATCTCTATTGAGATGTTAAAAATTTATCATGAATAATGTTTAACAAAAATTTTACTATATTTAATGTGTGGTTTAACTGATGTGGTTTGATTTTTTTTTTTTGATAATTTCAAAATTTACACAAATAGGCTAGACCTATTCTAAATAAAAGCGTAACATACCAGGTTTCCATTTGGGCAACTCTTCAATTAAATATAGATTTATGGAATGCTCCCTTAGCAATATGCAATGTGGTGGAGTGAGAGCACATGCAAATGTGTCACTTTCGTAACTAAAAATATAGTAAAATGTATCATAATAATAAAACAGTAGGGTATTGATCATATTTATTAAAAGTATCCTGATAATCGTCTCACATTGCAAAATAAACCAAGTACTTACCACAAAACTGTTAAGATAGAAATAAAATACATTTTAGACAAATTAAAAATTCATTCACCCATAAGCTATGTTTAAAATCAAAGTCAAAATTTATTCTAAAATATAAATTACCTATGATTTCATCAATTCTACAATGGAAATTATTCATTGTGTTGTACACAGTTTCAAAAAATGAGTTATTATGACACCGTGTTAAAAAAAACTCCTAAAAAGGAAGTTGGACAGAATAAAATTATTAATCAAAGCTGCCATCCATCTTGAGGAAGAAGCAGTCGCTTTGAAATTGTTTGTACAAAATAGTTCATTTGTTGTTAAAAAACTTAATTATAATATGTAAAATTAATTTGTATTTTTTTACATAATGTTCATTTACCTTGAGTATATATTTCTTTTGGGAATAGATGGGCTCAATGGAGAATAGGATTTCCTAAATAAAAATTTCAAAATATTTTTTTGCAAAATATGCAAGGTTAAAAATTTTGTTATAATGAAATGTAATAAACATACTTGCTTTCATCTACTTCTATTTTAATTTTTTCCAACATATTAGGCCAAAATTCTTTCTGCAATAAACCGAGGCAACAAATACATGGACTTAATTTTCTTTTTTTACTCAGAGGTTCATCAGTATCATCTTCAATATCATTTCCATATAGCCCCATCTACAAATAAATTTAAATATGTTTTTTTTCAAAATTTGCTTATGATGCATTAATGACATAACATATTATTTGTAAAAAATACAGAATTTTTAAAAATTATATAACAGTGTGAAGCAGCTTACAATGTGCAATAAATAAATTAAATGTATCTTCATAATTTGTCAAAGCTTTTACTTTGTGGCACATTTTTATAATTAACAAATAAATAAATTAATTATACTTTGTAAATACCACTCATTTGAGTATTTGTAACGTCTAACATTTTCGAAGCGGACCACTTCTTCTTCCGGACGAATTTATACTAACTGGTGAATTTGTGCAGTGTAGATACTGTGCTTGGAATAACGGGTGTATGTACGGTGGGGGCAGGGGCAGGACAGGGCAGGGGGCGGGCACCGTACATACACCCATTATTCCAAGCATATATATATATATATATTTATATATATATATGTTTTCTAGGGTAACCCCCGTATAGTCTTGAGAAAGACTGTTGTTTAACTCCCAACGTTTCAGCCAGATAGCACTGACCATTTTCATTTGTTACGCAAAAATAATATTAAAACCATTTTCCGAACCAACAATAAAATAAACTCATTACTTAGAAGCCCCAAAGACAACATACCGTTAGAGTCTCACGGCGTTTATCAAATACCTTGCGCGGACTGTGATAAATCATATATAGGTCGTTCTAACAGAAATATATATATATATATATATATATATATATATATATATATATATATATATATGTTATATTTGATGTTTTCACGGGTGAAATATGTTATAATATTTTTATCTCGGTTTTCCCGTGTCAGTAGGTCTTGACTAAGACCTACTGACACGGGAAAACCGAGATAAAAATATTATAATATATATATATATATATATATATATGATGGAGAAGTATTCTGCATTCAACACATGCTTAGGTATATGTGAAGTATGTATGAAAACACATAGGAGTTTTGGAGTAGGTATTGATACTGCATCTCAGTAGAGATGAAAGGGAGGTAGGTATGGAAGGAGCTCCAAGACATTCCTACAGGGCTTACGACCTGTCATCGGCTGGTTTTAGTGATCACTTTACGTGCTAGCGTAACGTTCACCATTAAACGTCTTAGAGTGGAACTCCTTGAACGGGTTTGTAAATTTTGAAAGTTGTATATATATATATATGTATATTAAACTTGACAGAAACATTTCGCTTGAAAATAACGCCTCTAACTGATAAAAAAAATGAGAGAAGTAATTTTGGCAGTCCTCTCTTTATGTTAACCTGACACTGACTAAAGAATTCTGAAGAGACCAAAAACAGGTGGAAAGCTGAAGGTGCAAGGTCAGGGCTATATGGCGGATGCATTAACACCTCCCAGCCAAACTCTGTTAATTTTTGCTAAGTAGCTAAAGCTGTGTGTGGTCTAGCGTTATCGTGATGAAAGACCACACCCTTTCTATTGATCAATTCCGGCCGCTTTCTCTCAACTTCTTGCTTCAATCTAATCAGTTGGTGGCAGTAGAGATCCAAATCGATGGTTCTGCCCGGCGGTAAAAGCTCATAATGAACAATGCTCTTCCAATCCCACCATACACACAGAATCACCTTATTGCCAGTTAACCCGGGTTTTGCCAGTCTGTGAAACATATACAACCTCATGCATTCCCTAAATTAAGCATAAATGCTTGTTATATAGGTGAACGAAATCAGTCATGGCAGGATTCGAACTCACGACCACTGGACCCAGCGTGCAAACCTAACTCAAAAACCAATTATAGCCTGAATGCTAAAAAAAATATATAAATAAATAATACAATATCTGAAACTTATTATAAGGAAAAATTCTCAAAAAAAATATATTAGGAAAAATATTATTTTTTTGACAAATGTCTGTACTTAACTTCGTAAAGGTACTAGTAAAGTGACATAATGTGACGAAAATATCGAAACACCCCGACTATATAATTTAATTTTCTATAAAAAATATATACTCTCTAACAGTACATCTCAACTATTTTTAACAATTATTGTAAAAATTTAATCAAGTGATAAAATCAACTTTACGAAGGTATTTGACTTTACGTGTATGAAAAATTTAACTTTAAATTTTATTCAAAAAATAATTTAACTTTACGTAAACACAGACAGTCCTTTTTCGCACATTCTTGTTGTAGGTAATCCACTTTTCATCACCAGTTATCAATCTCTTCAAAAACGGTTCAGATTCATTACGTCTCGATAAAGAATCGTAAATGAATACACGGTTCATTATGTTTCTTTGTAAGCTCATGTGGCACCCAAATATCGAGCTTTTTTTGTACCCAGCTTTTTTCAAATGGGTCAAACTTGTTTTGTGGACTATTCCCAGTTTTTCAGCTATGTCGTAACTACCGATATGCCAATCTTGTTCAACTTGTTAAAAAATGGCGTCCATTTTATCCGTAACAGGACGACCAGAGCGAGGTGCATCTTTTGACATCAAAATTCCCCAATTTAAAATGCTGAAACGAACTTTGTGCTACTGTAGTGTAGTTGGCTACCTACCTATTATATTGTAACATGTTATTCAGTCAATAAATGTTTGTCATACTAAATAGACGTGTGTCATTATTTGCTATACCCACGACATAACAGTGGCGACGAGATGGTGAAAAATGTCTAGCATAATAGGATGTTTAGACAAATTCAATCACCAGTATTTAGACTGGTCGATTTATAAAGAACAATTCAAACAGTTTGTGATAGCGAATAACCTTAAAGACAAAGAAGAAAATGGCGAGTGTCATTATTTGCTATACCCATGACATAACAGCTACTCTTACCGACACTGCATTAGGTCCATAAACGTCACAAATTTTTTTCACACCTTGCATACGTTTTTTCTTTTTTTGTAATGAAATTTTAAAATGTATCGAATTTTTTCATTAGATTCACTCATTTTGACGAAAGAAAAACAAATGAAAAATAGCTGTAATCAACATTTTACTAATTTGGTTCTTTTTTTGAAATGTAACCTTTTTAATGTCACCAAAAGCAGCCAGATACAAATGGTACAGTCAAAGATATTTCATTACAAGTTTATACATACTATAAGATACATTCCTTGCCTTTACGTAATCCCTCTATATTTACCGAGGTTGTCCTGAATGGCCCTGACAAGGGCCTTTTCTTCGGACACTTTGAGTGGCCGTCCGATAGCGAAAGGATTAGCCGACTATTGTCGTTTCCAGGGGGCGCCAGATTGCTTAATGATGTCATTTAGCAATCTGGCACTTTTTTTTTGTTGAAGATGACACTCTATGTGACTGCGGCGTAACCCAGGATGAGAGTCACCTTCTGATATGTCCACTTATGGGGGAAGGATGCACCCCTGGAGACATAATTATGGCTAAAGACAAGGCGATAGTTGCCGCATATTAGAGTGGCAGGGTTTGAACCAGCCAGACACGTAAAGTAAGTAATACATACCTACTATTATATTATACTCTTTGTATACTATATGCGAAAAGACTTTCTATCCGACCTACATATTATAAGAAGCAGTCCCCAAAATTGTTCAAATGTTTACCTACTACAATGAGTTCAAATACAATGTATAAAGAAACAGAATTAATAAAAATAAGTTACGAAATTGAATCATACGTTACATTGTCATAACTGAAAAACAATGAAAATAATTATACTTTTGTTCATTTAGTCTCAACTATTTTTTTCTGACAATACGAAATATTCTGAAAAAGTCATACAATATGTTATAAATGAGCACGCAATGAATAAACTTGAAAAAACTGGGCATTGGTTATATTTTTCAAATTAGCCATTTGTGCTTTATACATGATCCTGAATTATAAAGTTGTACCAAATAAATCCTTATTGCTATTACGTTCTTAGTCCAATGTGTCCCACTTTTAATTAAGTAGACGCGACTGCTTTGTTAAATCATTTTTATTTATCCTAGATATTTAAAAACGTAAGTGGAAAAAAAATATATATATATAACCTTACTTTTGTAACTGAGCCCTCGGCATCGCTGAAAAATAAAGGATTTTTGGAACCCACGTATCTCAAAATACATGCTTCACAACAACCAATTTTAGATAATAGTTTATTTATTTCAATCATTTTGTTCTCAATTATGTATCGACTAGAAACAGAAATAATCATTCACACAAGAATCAAATATTATGACACTTGTTCACACTTGTTCTATGTTCAAACCATAGAAATTAAAGTAAATTTTAAAAGTTCTTTTATGAAATAAATGTTCTATGATATATTTTGGGTTGAAAAAAATAAAAATGTTTTGTATTAAATCTTTGATAAATTAATAGAATTTGGAAAATTGTAATTATTATTTTGACAAAACCTCACAAATGCTGAAGACAAAAAGCTGGCCTGGAAGAAAAATGATTAAACAAATAGCTTCCTGTTTTCTGGGAAGTCACAAGAAAGAGGGTGGCGGGAATGAGGAATATCCATTATCATAACTAAACGATTTCATCGTATAAATATCACCAAATATCTTCAACCAGGCTTCCGGAAATTCCGGTATTTGGCGACAACAAACTTGATGAGCCCTCTCTCCGACCACGAGGAAACATCAAAGCCAGTGTGAGGAAAAAAAAGAGACAAATGATGGTGACACTATGAAATTGTAGTAGTACGGCGCATTTATTCAAAAATCATTATAGTTGGTCCATGGCAATTAAATTATAAAAAAAAAACAAACAAACACAACAACAACAGAGTACAAATAACAAAACAAAACGAAGAATAACAGTCCAACTCTCAAACACAACCGAGCACGAAGAGACGCCGACCAGCAGGGTGATTTTGTATGAAACACCAAGAGTTGTCTTAACTCTTGTCTTAACTCCCGAGAAATCTCAGAATTTGGTATTTTGTATGGAGTTTTCCGGTGTTAACTCCGTGAGAAAACTGAACGGGGCGTGACCCAAACGTTAGTACCAATTTGCCATATGCAAATAAAATTTCTATGTCCAGTTTAATTTACATATGACACGCAAACATGTTTGTTTGGGTAATATCATGGGTTAACGTTTTTTTTATAAATAATTTCTTGTTTAGAATGGACAAAAAAAGAGCATAATAATTTTTCATGAAATTTTGAGTCTTCCTTTTATTATTTTTATAATTAAATATCATACATAGTAGTAAAATTGATTTTTCATTGATTGAGTAGGTAGGTTTTGATTTTACTCAAAAACATCAGTAGGTATCATACAGGATAGAAATATAAACTAGTTATTCGATATTGAGTAGTAGGTAGGTTTTGATTTTACTCAAAAACATCAGTAGGTATCATACAGGATAGAAATATAAACTAGTTATTCGATATTGAGTAGTAGGTAGGTTTTGATTTTACTCAAAAACATCAGTAGGTATCATACAGGATAGAAATATAAACTAGTTATTCGATATTGAGTAGTAGGTAGGTTTTGATTTTACTCAAAAACATCAGTAGGTATCATACAGGATACAAATATAAACTAGTTATTCGATATTGAGTAGTAGGTAGGTTTTGATTTTACTCAAAAACATCAGTAGGTATCATACAGGATAGAAATATAAACTAGTTATTCGATATTGAGTAGTAGGTAGGTTTTGATTTTACTCAAAAACATCAGTAGGTATCATACAGGATAGAAATATAAACTAGTTATTCGATATTGAGTAATAGGCAGGTTTTGATTTTACTCAAAAACATCAGTAGGTATCATACAGGATACAAATATAAACTAGTTATTCGATATTGAGTAGTAGGTAGGTTTTGATTTTACTCAAAAACATCAGTAGGTATCATACAGGATAGAAATATAAACTAGTTATTCGATATTGAGTAGTAGGTAGGTTTTGATTTTACTCAAAAACATCAGTAGGTATCATACAGGATAGAAATATAAACTAGTTATTCGATATTGAGTAGTAGGTAGGTTTTGATTTTACTCAAAAACATCAGTAGGTATCATACAGGATAGAAATATAAACTAGTTATTCGATATTGAGTAGTAGGTAGGTTTTGATTTAACTCAAAAACATCAGTAGGTATCATACAGGATAGAAATATAAACTAGTTATTCGATATTGAGTAGTAGGTAGGTTTTGATTTTACTCAAAAACATCAGTAGGTATCATACAGGATAGAAATATAAACTAGTTATTCGATATTGAGTAGTAGGTAGGTTTTGATTTTACTCAAAAACATCAGTAGGTATCATACAGGATAGAAATATAAACTAGTTATTCGATATTGAGTAGTAGGTAGGTTTTGATTTTACTCAAAAACATCAGTAGGTATCATACAGGATAGAAATATAAACTAGTTATTCGATATTGAGTAGTAGGTAGGTTTTGATTTTACTCAAAAACATCAGTAGGTATCATACAGGATACAAATATAAACTAGTTATTCGATATTGAGTAGTAGGTAGTTTTTGATTTTACTCAAAAACATCAGTAGGTATCATACAGGATAGAAATATAAACTAGTTATTCGATATTGAGTAGTAGGTAGGTTTTGATTTTACTCAAAAACATCAGTAGGTATCATACAGGATAGAAATATAAACTAGTTATTCGATATTGAGTAGTAGGTAGGTTTTGATTTTACTCAAAAACATCAGTAGGTATCATACAGGATAGAAATATAAACTAGTTATTCGATATTGAGTAGTAGGTAGGTTTTGATTTTACTCAAAAACATCAGTAGGTATCATACAGGATAGAAATATAAACTTGTTATTCGATATTGAGTAGTAGGTAGGTTTTGATTTTACTCAAAAACATCAGTAGGTATTATTAAATAAAAGATTTGTTATTTGAGACACTTTGTTTCTTTATTTAATCACACAGAAAAACCTAGGCACACAGCCATTACAACATTACAACAGGAAGTAAGGTTAGGACCATAGATATATATCTTCATGTAAATTTATATACCATAGATAATTCAACACGCCTCCTTAAATTTACATTACACATAATATTTAAATCACATTGAACATTTTTCAAAGGTATATTATGGTTATACATACATACATACTTTATTATAACTGTCTCAAAGTGATGTACATTTAAAACTAGAAAGAACCTTATTCTATTACATCTAACTTGTTTCTAAACTTAACAAATTTTTCTTTACCTAAAGATTTTGTAAAGATATCAGCAATATTTTCTTCTGAGTTAATTTTAATAACATTAATAACTCCTTCTACATAGGATTCATTTACAAAATGATATTGCACCTCTATGTGTTTTGAATTCTTTGTGAAATTTCCATACCTTGATATTGCTAATGCCCCTGAATTATCCTCATATATTTTTATAGGTTTTACAATGTTTATGTCAAAGATTTTCAACAATTCTTTGACATATTTTAACTCTGACACTGCTTCAGATAACGCTACATATTCAGCGAATGTAGATGATTTAGTTATACTACTTTGTTTCTTTGATTTCCAATATATAACATTCCCATATAATCTTATAACATAGCCCGAAGTGGACTTTCTATCTAAATGATCTCCTGCCCAATCACTATCTACAAAACAATCTAATATTTGAACATTTATTTTTCTACTGAAAGTTAATTTTAAGTTCTTAGTATAATATAAATATTTTAAAATTCTCAAACCATATTTGAAATGAGTTTCATTGTAACAGTTTTGGAATCTACTTAGATAATTAACACTAAAACCAATATCAGGTCTTGTACTACAACTAATATATAATAGTGAACCAATTAAATTTCTATATTTAACATTATTACAATTTGTTTCTTTACTAGGTTCCAATTTCAGATTTACTTCCATTGGAGTATTATACATTTTTGCATTTTCTAAATTATATTTCTTTGACAAGGCTTCAATATAATTTGTCTGGCTCAAAAACATAACATTATTCTCAATATTATAATCAATTTCAATTCCAACATAATTTTTAACATGACCAATATCTTTCATCTTAAATCTATTACATAGTAAATACTTAATGTGTTTTATTTTATTTTTATCCTTACAACATATCAACAAATCATCAACAAATAATATAATATAAATTTTATCTTCACCATCCATCTTTACATATAAACAATAATCATATTTACTTCTAGTAAAATCCAAACTTTTTAAAAAATCATCAAAGCAATCATACCATGCTCTGGGACTTTCTCGTAGTCCATACAAAGCTTTATATAATTTACACACTTTATCTGTGCCATCTTCATAACCTTTAGGCTGTTTAATATAAATTTCTGAAGTGACTTTTCCATTCAAAAATGCTGTCTCTGCATCCATCTGTTCAACAATCAAACATTCTCTACAACAGTAAGACAGTAATATTTTTAACGTTTGCATTCTAGAGACTGGTGAGTAAGTATCTTCTACATATTCCCTTTGTTGAAACCCTCTTACTACTAACCTAGCTTTATATTTATTTTCAGTCTTTTTTGTATATACCCATTTAACATCTAAAATATCCTTATTTAACGGTTTTTTGACTAATTTCCAAGTTTCATTTTTATACAATGACTCAATCTCTTTATTCATTGCTTTCTTCCATTCACTCGACTCTTCACTTGTCAACGCCTCCTCAAATGTATTGGGACTACTTACATCACTACAATAAACATTAATCTCATTAGTATATACATAATTATCATCATATCTACTTGGCATTTTTGCATTTCTCCTTGGCCTGCTCGACGTACTTGATTCAGCCCTAATATCACCATTACATGGATTATTATCATCATCATTTATATCACACTCATCATCGTTTGAATCTAACTCATCATTTGATTTTATCTCATCATTTGAATCACTCAAGCATTCATCATCTTTTTCATTTAGCGCAATGCATTCAACACCATCTTCCACAATATCTACATGTCTAGCAATAATAATTTTATTATTTATTAACACTCTATATCCTACTTCTTCGTAACCTAATAAAATTCCTAATTCGGCCTTTTTATCCCATTTTGTTTTTCTCTTTTGCTCTGGTATTCGTACAAATACTCTACTCCCATATAAACGCAAATGCTCAACATTAGGTTTCTTACCAAACATAATTTCAAATGGAGTTTTCTTTTGCATAGTATTTGCTAACGTTCTATTCTTCAGATATGCTGCTGCACACACTATCTCCGGCCAAAATCGTCTATGAATCTTTGCTTCAGCCAGCAAACATCTAGATATATCCATAATTGTTCTATTGTATCTTTCAGCTGTACCGTTCAACTCATGCACATACGGTGGACACATATTCATAGAGATTCCCTTTTCTTTTACAAACTGAAAAATCCTTTCATTTAAGTATTCCTTTCCATTATCACATCTTAACTTTTTTATAATTTTACCTGTCAAATTTTGAATTTCATTTACATACTTAACAAAACAATCATAAACTTGAGTTTTATTTTGAATAGTATAAATTCTGGCTATTTTACTGTAATCATCAATAAAAGTTAAAAAGTACTTTTCACCGTTAAAGCCTTTCGTTGCATGTGGTCCATTTAAATCAGTATGAACTATCTGTAAAATTTCATATGCCCTGCTTCTATTGTTATCAAAAGGAATATTATGCATTTTGCTCTCAATACATGTTCTACATTTCATATATGTTGACTCCAACTTTTCTGGCACACCAACTAACAATTGATCTCTACATATTTTATTCAAATACTGAAAGTTTACATGACCCAATGTGCGATGCCATCGTTCTTTCAATGTCATTCCTTTCACACCTTCATCGCTATCTGTAACATTAGCTTCCTTATCATCAATCATACTAAACATTTTATATAAACTACCTTCTTTCCAAGCAATAGCAAATAACTCATTATTATCATATATCTTACAACTATTTCCTGTCGATATGATCTTATATTTATCAGTAACTTTAGCATAGCTAATCAAATTCTTTCCCATTTCTTTTACATAATATACATTCTTCATCTCGATTTCTTCGTATCTCCCATACACTAAAAATTTACTTATGACACTTCCTACTTTGGTAGCTTTCAATATTTTTCCATCACCAATTCTAACATTTACAGGTTCTTTTAACTGTACACATTTGCTAAAATAAATATCATTGTTTATTACATGGTCAGTACATCCACTATCTAATAACCATTCTATTTTAAATTTATTCTTACTACTACCAGGCTGTTCTCCGGTTGTTGCATGGATTTCTAAATTAAATGCTCGTCTGTCTCTCCATGCATTTGGGCCATCCTTACGAAACGCTCCACTGTTTTCTGCATTCATCCGACAATGAGTTCGCTCATTTCGCCTCTTTCCTCCATTAGCTTGGCAGTCTCTTGCGTAATGGTTCGCTCCTCCACAATTGTAGCAGACACGCTTGCCCTTTTTATACTTCTTGTTTGCCATATATGCATTTGAATTCGGCGTCTCCTTTTCTTCCTTTAGCTCAGTCATCTTTAGTTTGTTTATGACATACTCTACTGTTTGATCTTCTCGAGGTAGGACATCAATTAAGTCTCCAATGTAACTGTATCTTTCTGGAATAGTTCTTAGAATATAGTTGAGTTTTTCCTTTTCGTTTATCTTCGCCCCTGCAGATTTTAGTTCATTAATGTTCTTTTCAAATTCATTGTAGAAAAGAGTTGTATTTTCATAATTTGTTAGTTTCATCTTCTCCAATTTGTTTCTCAAAATTATCTGGAGCGCCGTCGACTCTTTGCAGTACATTTGGTCAAATTTTTTTATGATTTCGTAAGCATTATCCAAATCTCCAATAAATTCCAACTGCTTATTTGTGATAGCACTATAAATATAATTTACTGCTTTTAAGTTTTTTTCATCTTCTTGTTTTGTCAGTATAGCTTCTTGACATCCTTTTAATTTTAGGTACATGATCATTCTCTTTTTCCAATTATTGTAGTCTTGGCCATCAAATATGGGTATGATAATGTCACCCATTTTTATCTATTCAATCTTTTCACGTTTTTCACTTCTGTTAAACTTGTTGACTTTTATATTCTTTGAAACCACGCTCTGCTACCATATTAAATAAAAGATTTGTTATTTGAGACACTTTGTTTCTTTATTTAATCACACAGAAAAACCTAGGCACACAGCCATTACAACATTACAACAGGAAGTAAGGTTAGGACCATAGATATATATCTTCATGTAAATTTATATACCATAGATAATTCAACAGGTATCATACAGGATAGAAATATAAACTAGTTATTCGATATTGAGTAGTAGGTAGGTTTTGATTTTACTCAAAAACATCAGTAGGTATCATACAGGATAGAAATATAAACTTGTTATTCGATATTGAGTAGTAGGTAGGTTTTGATTTTACTCAAAAACATCAGTAGGTATCATACAGGATAGAAATATAAACTAGTTATTCGATATTGAGTAGTAGGTAGGTTTTGATTTTACTCAAAAACATCAGTAGGTATCATACAGGATAGAAATATAAACTTGTTATTCGATATTGAGTAGTAGGTAGGTTTTGATTTTACTCAAAAACATCAGTAGGTATCATACAGGATAGAAATATAAACTTGTTATTCGATATTGAGTAGTAGGTAGGTTTTGATTTTCGTGAAATTTAAAAAATAAAGTAAGTGAAATTACAAATCAAATATCGCCCCCCTACACCACGCCAACGCCCCCCTCTAGGTCTCCAACGCCCACAAGGGGGCGTTATCGCCCACTTTGAGAAAGACTGGTATAAACTATGAGTTTTGTGAATAAAATGTAAATATTGTGCTGCCCAGTTTTATTCTATCAAAATGTATTTTTTATTAAAGAATGTATATAACAACAGAAAGGCTCCATGTATATTATGATATAAATGATCGTAAACCTCTAATTGAGACCAAACTATAAGTAGAGACCAAACTATAAGTATGATTTACTTCTAATTGATATAATTTATGAAATGAACACTAGCTTATGTATTGAAAGGTTTAATGTTGCCCACAATCCATAAATATATTTTTATTTCTTATATTGTGTAGTTGAATATAATTTTCCTTGTACATCCTCGCTGCTTTTCACTTATCTGAGTGTCCAGTTTGGTTGCAGATTTCTATATAATGCATGTTTGGTTTATTCTGGCCGATTAAAAAAAAATTGCCAAATGGCAATAAGCCTGAAAATGTTTTTATATTTATCTCTATGCACAATAATATTATGAATAACATTCAAAATGTGAAACATGTTAACAATTGTTCAGCAACATGTACTATCCAAATAAAATCTAAGAAATGTTCAAGCCATGGATATCTTTTTTATTTATCCAACTGTTGATTTGTTCAAGATAACTTTGTTCTCTCAATATATCAAGCCAGGATACGTGAGATTGTATGCACGGTCTATATTTTTCACGGTTTTTTCAACTTTGAAGTCAAAAAACACCAACTTAGAGGCTTCGCAGCATATATGGATTTACTCAGAATTCCGAGTAGAACATTTGGTATGTCTGTGTGTCCCCTTATAACTTTAGATCCGCTCAATTTACAGAGCTCAAAATTTCAGAATATATAAATAGTCATAGGCCTATAAAACTTTTATACTCAGAATTTTGTATTTTTGTTTCTGTCAGGGGTTATCAACTTTTGAATTTTTACTTTATTTTCCATATATCTCAGAAACCATAAAAGCTAGAACGCTGAAAATATGTATAAATATAGACAAATATAAAATCTCAAATTGGTTTTTTCAAAAAATCCAGAGTTTCTCAAACATTTTTTACTAAGAAAAACCTTTTTTATGATAAATTTATGTGTTTAACTGCCTATATTTCCAAGGTTTTTAACAATATCGAAAAAAGCTGAAACACCCCAACTAAATAATTTAATTTGCTATAAAAAATATCAGCATTGTAGTAGTACATCTCAATGTTTTTTAACAATTTTTGTAAAAATTGAATTTAGTGACGACATTGCTTTATACAATTTGTATGACAGTCGCCTATACACAATATCTTAATAGTTTGATACTTAATCTCCAAACATACATACATACCATCATGCTATTTTCATATTCTGGGTAGGAAAAGGGACTGACCTCCATACTATCCTATCTTGACATACATACCTACATGTGTTGTATAGAAAACAAAATATCTTAAAATATTCAATCATTTGGATTTAGTATGGTACTTATCCTTCAAATAAGTATTATTTTCTTCATAAGTGGGTAGCACATACATTTGCCAACTAGACTTTCATTTGTGAATAATTGTATTGGATTATACCTCGACTACCGGTACCGACTTTGTGGCCGAGTGGACATAACATCGTTTCTTTTTGTAGTTGGTTTGGAATAAACGAGTTCGAGCCCCCGCTTCGGGAACTGATTTAATTATTATTATTATTTTTTTTTTTTTAATTAATCAGTGATGATCATTTATGCTACTACATATTATTTATATACTTTGGAAAAAACTACATAGAAATATACCTACCAGTGATCATTAAATCTTTGGGGTGACCATCTCTCGTTTTGTTTTGAATATCGAACTTGACTGCTATTTTAGATACTATGGAGTGTGTCCAGTGCAATAACACGATAACTCTCAATGATGCAATTGTGGCAATTGTGTGCAGTAAGTGCTCTAGTAAATTTCATTTCGTATGCGCCGGTCTAACGGAAGCAAATTTTAAATCTATGCTGAAAGTGAACAAAAATAAATGGAAATGTGACACCTGCAAGCATCCAGCACCTAAACCAGAGGCTCAGGATGATATTCTTTTTGAGAAGCTTAAGATCTACTTAGATAATAAATTTGATGAAATTTCTATTGGACTCAGAAAGGAGATGAACCAGATGAGAGAGCAGCTTCTGGGTAAGGTAAAGGATTTAACTGACTCCGTTGAATTTTTATCTTCCGAATTTGACAGGATTAATGTGTCAAATTGCGAAAGTGTCAAGAAAATAGATAAACTTTCGGAAGAAAATAATCTTCTGAAAGAAAAAATTAAAAATATGGAAGCTAAAATGGCGGACTATGATCAACGTAACCGGGCGCGCAATATTGAAATTCAAATGGTTCCTGAATCGAGGAATGAAGTCGTCACCGATGTTGTGGCCAAAATATGCTCTGCAGTGTCTTATAACTTAAAAAATGACCAAATAAATGCATGTCACAGAGTACAGAGTCGTAATAAATCAGATGAGCGCCCAAGAAACATTGTTGTGCAATTTTCGAGCGACCGCGTCCGCGATGATATGCTGATGGCAGTGAGAACTTTTAACAAAAAGAATCCTTCCAATAAATTGAATTCTGGGCACATCGGTCTGCAAACAAATCGGCCTGTATACGTATGCGAACACCTATCCCCCTCAAATAAGGACTTACAAGCTGCAACCAGAGTTGCTGCCAAAGCAAAGGGGTATAAGTTCATATGGGTTAAACATGGAAGAATATTGGTAAGAAAAAATGAAAATTCACCAACTATTGTTATATTCAACCATGACGCCCTTTCTAAACTATGACTTATATCCAACTCCTTGTATCCTAGGCATCTTTATATTTATGTTATCAAAATGTTCGCCGACTCAGGACCAGGACTCAAGCACTTTATGTATATGGAGCTGCTATTCAACGACTTCGATATTATCTTCCTGACTGAGAAACGGCTGAATAATTTAATCTACAATGAGGAACTCTTCGTTATCACCTTCTTGACTGAGACATGGCTGAATAATTTAATCTACAACGAGGAACTCTTCGATGAAAGATGCAATATCATTAGAAGGGACTGCTTGTCATCATCCAAAAGTCGTTGGGTGATCGCCGTTGCTGGGACATCACATTCTATTTTTTGGAGACCTAAGTGGCAAATGCAAGCTGAGGACCTATGGGTCAGCTACAAGGATCTTTCGAACTCGTCAGTTGTCAATAACTTTGTTCTCAATTGTTCGTCTATTTGTTTGAACTATTCTCCTTGTGGTTTCATTCTGTACTGTTTTTTGTCTTCTTTATTTTCAATGTTTGGAACTATTTTCCTTTCTTTGTATCCCAACCTTGAATTACTTCCATTGTTGCCTTGCCCCTTTTTGATTTTAGGATTGCTTTTGCTTTTCATTCACTTTGTTCATTTTTTATTATTGTTTGCTTCTTATTGTCACTGCTATCTACCTTTCAATATCTTTGCCTTTTTCATTCTTTGCTGGGAGATTATGTACGTATTTAAAATATATTTATTTTATAGCTGGCGAAAACATAGGTAGCAATTTTAAAAACATGAACAACTTAACTATATATTATCAAAACGCACGCAGTATTCGAGGTAAAAGTGACGTTTTCTTTAATAATGTTCTTCTCAATGACTTTGACATAATATGTATTACAGAATCTTGGCTTACAGATGTTAATTTTAGCAGTGAATATTTTGATAACAGATATCAAATATTTAGAAAGGATAGGAAACACGTACTTGTAAATGGTGAACGTAGACTGTTTGGAGGTGGTGTTTTGATAGCCTTAAAATCTGAATTTGACGCTTGTGAACAGGCTTCGTGGTCTTGCGATGAGGAGAGTATTTGGATCACTATTAAGTCACGAAGCATTAATAAAATTATTAACATTTGTTGCTGTTATATTCCTCAAAATGTTTCCCAACTTGAAATTCTCAACCATCATCTTGACAAATCTTCTGAATTGATTGAGATGAACGATGAAATGTTTATTCTACTTGGGGACTATAACATCCCAAATATAACTTGGCAGAGTGCTGATGATGTTAACTATCTCTTTCCCATGAGCTACACCGGTCCGTTATCCACATCATTGATTGATTTTCTCTCTTTTTCAAATTTTAAGCAATTTAATGGTGAAAAAAATATTAATGACAGAATACTTGACCTTGTAATGAGTAATCATAATGGAATATCTGTTGCCTCTTCTGATTGCCCTTTCGTTCCTGAAGATACTCATCATAAATCGCTTACAATACTCCTGTCTCTTGACCGTCTTGAATATTTACCAGTATTGAATAGAAGTGTTAAGCAATATAGAGCAGCTGATTACAATATCATTAATAATAGCATATCCTCAATTAATTGGGAAAGTGAATTTCATCATCTTAATATAGAGGATGCAACAAACCGTTTCTATACTATATTGAATGAAATCGTTGCCAAATATATTCCAACTAAAGTTATCGGTCATAGGAAATATCCTTCATGGTATACCACGGCATTAATTTATATTACAAAGGAAAAATACAGATATTTTAAGAAATGGAAGAAGTTTAATAATCCTTTAGATTATCAGACTTATTCTTTATTAAGAAACAGACAAAAAAGAATTGCTAAGGGTTGCTTTAAAGACTATATAATCCATACAGAAAATATTCTTAAAAGTAATAGTAAATATTTATTTTCCTATATTAAATCCAAAAAAGGAGCATGTTCGATACCTAAAACTGTGTTTCTCGACTCTGTTGAAGCATCCAATAGTCAAGAAATATGTAATATATTCTCTACTTACTTCCAATCGGTTTTTGTAGATGATATGCCAATTAACAACCCTTGTAATTTAATGTCAAATGATATAGAAGAAACTTCTATCTTAATTAGCAGCATCTCGATTGATTTCGCAACCACCAATCGTTATTTGAGTAATATCAATCCAAATAAAGGATGCGGTCCTGATGACATTCCTTCTTATTTTATTAATATGTGTTCATCTTCTCTAGCTATTCCAGTAACCCATCTGTATATTTTATCATTAAAGGACGGTATGGTTCCAAGTATTTGGAAGAGGGCTTTCATCACCCCCGTATTTAAAAGTGGTAATAAAAGTAATGTACGTAACTATCGCCCTATTTCCAAATTGTGTATTTTTGCCAAAATTCTAGAAAAAATCATTTATGATCAAATTTATCCTATTCTTCATCCCTTAATCAGTCCTGGACAACATGGTTTTCTTAAAGGTCGTTCTATTGAATCCAATTTATCCTTATTTACCAGCTATATATCAAACGAAATCGACGCAGGAGGACAGGTTGATGCTATATACACTGACTTTTCTAAAGCGTTTGATAAAATTAATCACCGTATTCTTCTTCGCAAGCTCTGGCTTTTGGGTATTCAAGGTGACCTGTACAGATGGATTACCTCGTATGTCAGTAATCGCTCGCAAGCTGTTGCAATTAATGGATTTTCCTCTAAGTGGCTATTCATTCCATCAGGAATTCAGCAAGGTTCACACATGGGTCCCCTTTTCTTTTTGTTGTACATAAACGATATTGGTTACCAAGTGAAAAAATCTAAAATAATTATTTATGCCGATGACGCGAAACTTTTCAAAAAAATTAAATGTATTCAGGATTGTCGTGACCTTCAGCAGGACATAAACAATTTAGTAAATTATTGCAATCTTAACCAACTCTTCCTTAATGCTGATAAATGTGCTCATATATCCTTCACTCGTAAATTACGAAAAATTAATTTTACTTACAAAATTAACATGTTACCTATAGGAAACGTGAATGAAGTCCGGGATTTGGGTGTCTTGCTGGATAGTAAGCTGAACTACGTTAGTCACATTAATTACATTACAGCAAAAGCGTATAAAATGTTAGGTTTTATTATTAGAGTTTCTAAACCGTTCAGAGACGAATGTGTTCTTTAAGTTCTATATACAGCTTTTGTACGAAGTATATTAGAATTTGGATCAATAATATGGAGTCCATCTTATAATATTCATATTCTTCGTATAGAACGGATTCAGAACAAGTTTTTAAAGTTCTTAAATTATAGAACATATAATAGGTTTTTAAATTACAACATAGCCGCTATGCATTATAAAATTGGTTCTTTAAGCGATCGTAGAACTCTCAGTGGAATTTTATTTCTGTACAAAATCTTACATAATTTAATTGACTGTCCTGACTTACTTGAATTAATTAATTTTAGAGTACAATCGTTTAATAGTAGACAACATAATGTATTTGCAATTTCACCATTTCGTACAAACCTTGGCAAGAATGAAATAATCCGTAGAATTTGTGATGACTACAATAGACTTTTGACTGACTTAGACATTTTTAATTTAAAATATGCAAAATTTAAGCAATTGAGTAAAGATATTATAATATATTCGCAGGAGCAATCCTAGAATCAACTGTGGTCCTTGAATTTGTCCCCTTTTTTTTTCATCCTACCACCTTATCATAGGTATTTTAATATAACATGCTGCAGGCACTCGTAATTGGAGAGTTGACCTTACATGTTATTTTGTATTTATATATTTTGTATTTTTTAATGTCAATTTCTCTGTGAGTGTTTCTTAAATAAAAAAAATAAAAAAAAAAAAAAAAACTATACATACTATCACTATCAACAGTTGGATCTCATGTGTTACATGCAACTAGTTAATAATATGATGTATTGTGTACAACAAATAAAATAAAATTGTATTTTAACATTGGTTTATTGACTAAACATTGCAACAAGCTGCACCGTATTAAAAAATTTATATAAAGGACTAAATAACTTGCCATAGAGAAAAAATGCCATAGTATGTATGTATAGTTATATTATCTATAAAAATTCACATACCTTAAGACTTGAATAATTAATACATTTTAATTTTGTTAAACATCCACTACATATTAAAAGTAAAACAATTTGCCAGTCAAGCACATTTCATCTGACATGTACTACTAAAACAGTGCCAAAACATATATGTAAATATAGGTGAAAATTAGAAAAGAAAAAAATAAACTCAATGAAAATTATTATTGTAATATTTTGACATAAAAATATATGTAATGTTATTGATAATTTAAAAGATTTTATTCATTCAATCACAATATCCTCATACATTTCATAAACTAAGCAAAAATGCTTGTATGGCTTCTTGCCATACGTAACAACATATAGATCACACTACGATGGATAATTTAATTCTGCAGTATTCATGACAAAGCAAGAATAATAAAAGTTGTTTTTTGACATACTCCCAAAAGCAATAAAAGGAGTTTTACATTTACATATTTTGAGCAAACGTTAACAACTCCGTAGAACTAAATTGGCTAGATTGCTAACTATGCAAGCTTACCAACACAAAAAGGGGTTATTATGTTGAATGCACTATAGTTTAATTTTACACCTGTGTAAAATAATAAAAAAGATTTTGAGCATTTGAAATATATCTTACTTAATATGGAATGTGACCAAATTTGTAAAACATACTCCTATATAATATTCAGAATTATTTAGAGTTACAAATTTTTAAATAATTTTAAAGGGAACTTTTGAAACAAACATTGATCATTTGGGTACAGAGTGCATATTTTGAAATAACATGTATTATTTGAATGAAGTAAAACAAACTTTAATAAAATAGTTCAAGCTGTACCTTGATAGAATTCTCAAACTACTTAATTCAATTTTTAAAATGCTCGTTTTTCACAAAGAACTTTTGTAAAAGTGCTACACAATATACCAAATGCAATAGGAGATGAATTCAAAATGTTCGCAATAAAATAAAAATATCAAACTTGAATATAGGCGCTCTTGACTTCTCTACAATACGCAGTTTTGGAATATTAGATTTTTCTGTATTTTTCCCGGATCATTTTTTAAAGGGGATGGTATTCAACTTTACCTTGATATAATTCATAATAAAAGTGACATACCCGGTGGCGTATTTACACTTCCGTGTTGATTAGGAGGCAAGTACTGCCTCGAATTAGGCACTAGTTTGTTGCGCTAATGCACTTAAAAACTTGTGTTGAATTCAAGGCATGTGTCCTCCAAATGCACACAGTTTAGCAACGCAAACTGTTCCTGCTAATATGTGTTCAATTCATGGCACGCGTCTTTCAATCGTACACAGGTTTATAAATTTTACCATGCGTATTGATTGAGCATTACACGGCTGTGTTAGAGGCATTTTTTGTGTATGATTGTTTTGTTTTAATAGATTAATCTACACAAATCTACATTATATTTGAGTTATTTTTGGGATGATTCATCGAAAACAAAAACTCAAAATAATATACAAACGCTGGCAGCACTTTCGTGCAATTACAATATTCCCAATTATAAAACAAAATTTGCGCAAAGAAGCTATACCTATATAGCACCTAAAGTCTTCAACATACTGGATCCCTTTGTCAAGACAATCAATAGGAAAACACTTTTTAAGAAGCATGTGCAAATTTGGCTCTACGACATTGGTCGGGAAAAGACGGAGAGCATTCTTCATAACGAATATTTGCCACATATATGATGTAAAGAACTCAGGGATTGTATGGCATTGGCGGACTAACGTGTTTTCCTTTGTGGTTTTCTTTTTTTCATACCATTATTGTTCTAAACTGTCTTTAAATTTAATTTTTTTTTTTTTTTTGTTTAATATGTTCTGTTTTAATTATGAATAGGCATTCGTTGATTGTTGTTTTTTTTTTCTCTAATTTGTACTTTTTATGTATTTATTTTTAATATTATTTCTCATTTTGTTATTGTATGCTATTTATATTTGGAATGCTATTTTTGCGTATTATTTGTTAGTTGGCATTCACTGTTAAAAGTATCATTATTTCAAAATGCTTTAGCCCCGGCACAGGTTTTTTTACCTAGTGGGGCATTGCAGTTAACAATATTATTTGTCAATTATGTATGTATGAAGAAATAAATAAATAAATATCATAAAAATTTGCTAAGACAATTTTTTTGTATGAGATTGGTGGGCTCATGAATTTTTCAATGAAATAATTACACTTTGCTTCGAATAGAGCATCGAATTTTACATTGGTAATTATTTTGGAGGAATAAATATGGTAATTATCCTAGTCTCCTTCGTAATTGACAATTTTAAAATTGTCCAAAATAACAATTTTAATTTCCATATAACTTAGAGACTAAACAAAATTACTGATTACTACCATATAATCTGTGAACAAAATACAAATGTGAGTGACAGACGAAATGCGAGCGAAATGAAATAGCGCGCGAACTTCATGGCTATATATGTTCCATATTCAATAATTGATTGCCTTGAATTGAACACATATTACCAGGAACGCAAGGGCAACAAACTAGTGCCTAATTCGAGGCAGTACTTGCCTCCTAATCAACACGGAAAGGTAAATACGCTACCCGGTGAACTATATTAACCGCGGACTACGCCCGAGTATACTCGGACGGCTATTATTTGCAAAAATTCCCACACCCGAGATAACTAGGGGCAAACTTTATCGGCAGAAAAGACCACTCCCGAATATACTCGGGCGTAAATAAATACGATTTATGGTATGTGGAAGCGAGACAAAAGACAGCTGCGATGATTCAAACGATGTACCACCCCCCTATCTCCCAATTGCCGCATACCCAAAGTACATCTTGTCATTATGCGATGTACTGTTATTACTTTTAGTACCGTCCAGTGTTTTGCGCAGATAGGTCGTGTGTTTTTTATTTGAATTACGTGATTCAATTTCGATTGATTGCATCTATAATATTTTGTCGATGTTTTTATAAACTTTTTTCCTTGATGATTCAGAGTTTTTTGTATTATTAATTAATTATGATAAGTAAAAATTAATATTTTTTTCTGAATTTCTTTTATTTCTTGACCCACACTGTGCACCATAATACCAAATTTCCGACCCATTATGAGCCTGAAATGGCTTTTGTGATAGATATTTACGCTCATTAAATAAAATTCATTCATAAAAAAAAATGTGTTTTTTTTATTTTTTAATGATTACTGAAGGGGTTAAACTCATTAACTGTAATAAACAAATATTTTGAAATAAACATTATACGTTTTTCTCATTGAACTACCTTTATACCCATTTCTTGAAACCAATTATGTACGAAAGGTGAGGGCCACCTGTATATTCTCAGTCAACATTTATATTAAAATGTGTCATCAGTTGATGTACATAGAAACTTTTATTAAAAGCAACAGTTTCCAATAATTTCACGTCTTCATTTTTTTTAGTTTATTCATATGTTTTGAAAGAAATTATATATTTTGTATTTTTTTTCATTATTACTTATAAAATATAGGTATTCCCGGTATTCCTATAGACAAATTGATTTAAAATATTCATGGCTTGCTTCTTAAATAAAAATGACTTTCTAATAAAAATGTTAAGGGACAAAAGTGTTATAAAAGTTTGTATAGTTTCTGACAAATAATAGCATGAGAGTTTTCGCCGAGAATTTGGCAGTTTGCACATATACCAACCGAGCAAAAAAACTCAAATTTGAGCAATGCACAGCCAATATTATCTTTCAAGATATTTTTTGACAACTCTATATAACACAGATACCTACAATACAAAAATACTGATAAAAAGTTATAAAATATACCCAAACAAGAATATTTGTGACTTATAATTGTTGAATAAATACCATCAAAATATTTCATAGTAAGCAACTCAACCAACCAATATCCAAATAAGTCATTTGTTAGTTAAAAAAATCATTATTATTATGAAATTTATAAACAAATATGTAGGTATATTAAATTGATAAGAATCCAATTTTTTGAACCAAATAAAGAAGTTTATTATATTTTTTTTTATTTTTCCTGTCTATATTAATTATATTACATTGAATAGGAAATGTGTACCAATGCATGGAAACAAAAAATCTATTTAGTAAGGCAATGATAAACAAATTTTATTCTCTTAAATTAATACCTAATTATCACATTTTTTCTCACAATATTAATAATTTACATATTAAAAAAAACAGATCTATAAAAATATCTTCTGGGATCACCTTTGTTAAACATTCATATTATTATTTGACTTTACCATTAGTATGTTATAAAAACTTTTATTAAAAATAAAGAATACATTTAGTAATAAGTAATGTTGTCTATGATAACATATTGTGTGAACTTTTTACACAGATGATTTTGTTTTTTGATCAAATAAATATCCAACACCTGCAGATATTTTATTGAAACCCTTGGGAGAATCATAAAAACAAATATGTACACACGCCTATTAGGAAAATCAATTCCCCATTCTATCTGTTGAAGTAAAATGTAAATATAAATATTCAATGTAAATATAAAGTATAATTTCACAATGTCTAGTGAGTGGATGGGAATGTTTTGATAGAATTTTTTTTTTATTTTTTAGAAACATTCTCCACACTTTCTATATGAAATTTTTTCCCAAAAGACATTTACATAATAACCATTAAACATACAAACAATTTACATAGCTGAGAAAATAAAACACACTTAAATTTAAACATACTACATACATTTTGAATCAGCCTTAAATCTAACTAAATAAAATTATATAAGATAATGCACACATAAATCATATGTACAAATCATAAATGAACATTGTTAACATAAATAATAGAAACGTAAATATTAAAACAGAAACTTCATTGAATAATCAATCAAAGAGAGTACACATGTCATCATGTTTCTATTTACATGAGATACATTTTTGTTTCAACAATGTTTATTAAAAATAATAATTATCAACTTTCTACTTATATTAAATCAGAAAAAAAATACAGACAAAATTTCAAGAATTGAAAATCTTAAACTACAGGAAGCTCACATTGTGTATCAATGACTCCAAACTGTACTGAATCCCATACCCCATTTAGGGCAATTTGTAATTTTGTCTGTTTGAATAATTGAAAAAAGC
Source organism: Molanna angustata (assembly GCA_963576475.1). Lineage (NCBI taxonomy): Eukaryota > Metazoa > Arthropoda > Insecta > Trichoptera > Molannidae > Molanna > Molanna angustata. The sequence continues at coordinate 33,472,612 of OY754965.1, forward strand.
ATAATGTCAAACCAAAAAGATTCATACGTAAATAAAATAAATGCATCATATAGCTATGTTAGTATCTAATACACATGTAAATATAATGGCAGTCTTTCCTGTCAACCACTGGTTTTGTAAATCATATTACATTGGAGTCAATGAAATATTTTGTGTATACATTTATATATAAGCAGAAATAAATATTCATAATTAGATGAGTTAATAATATCATTCCAAAAATACACAAATAAATAAATAAAACTGGTTAATTCATAAATGATAAATGTTATATATCAGTGTTCTTTAAACAACTATTTAAACATAATTATGTGTCGTAAATCTTTTAATATATGTTATATTAAATTTACAATAACATATAAAGTCCAAAAGGCAGTTCTGATAACACAAATGAACAGATTTAAATGACGAATTAAATTGATTTATAAAAAATATAAAAACATGGTTTAAAAATTTCATATTCAATAAACCCTGGCACTTTCGCCAAACATTCCTAGAGTCTTCAGATACTAAGAGTATTACAGCAATTTTATCTTCTAAAAATACTAGTGAAAGTGTATATTGAAAGCGACATATACCTTGTACTAATTACATAAATAATAATACATTTAGAAGAGATAATGTAATAATCTAAAATGTTTTCATTCACAGTAATATCTATAAAAATTGATTATGTACTATAAAATCAAATTGAAAATGACATAATGCTTCATATAAACAAAGAAATTAACAACAAAATTTTCCTTATAGGAACCCTGCATACGTGGCTGACTAATTATTGTCAAAGGACATTTTTTCCTATAATATATATAAAAAAAAAAATTTAAATCATTTTCTTCATAATCAAATCTAGTATTGGAGGTCAAAGTATAGACCTAACTATATTCAGAACATAAGGCACTTATTTTATACATTTCTAAAAACAAAAAAGATCCTATCAAGGTGATTCAGAAAAAAATATTTTTACAAAAGGCCCAAAAGCTAAATTGACTTTAATTTGTATTATTAATCATGAATTAATTTATTATTATTTTCTAGGAATTTTGAAGCTTTACAGGTTTCTAAATTTCACAAATGACTTACAGTTTGGGTGACAAAAATATTATTATGACAGTCAATTATATGTTTTGATATTCTTACATCTTAGCAAAACCTCACAAACATTTTACAAAATAAGATTAAATATAAATAAGTAAAAAAAAGCTACATTACAATAGGTACATATAAAATCTTAGGCTCAATTTGTAATTTATAATCCACTGCCAATATTTTCATAGAATCTTATGAAAATTAGTTTCAAATTATTTTCACAATTTTCAAATATTTGTTTTCATATATGTATGTGTAGTGATACAAAATATTATTCAGACCTTGGAGGAGTAAATATTATGAATTCAGACTATAAATTGAAATATAAATGACAAACAGATTATGCTGAATTTTATATTACTTAATTAATTCTTTTTAAACATACTATTTTAAATAATTATAATAAATGATAATCCAAATGTATATTTTAATTATACTTTTACTTTGTTAAAAATATGTATTGAAAACTTATGGTTTACATAAATAAACATGTTACTATACAAATTAATGAAAATAACCATCACCAATCAAAATTTAACTAATGATAAAAAAGGATAATTTTAAAATCACAAAAATTAACACAAATTTGGTAAATCACGATTAGAAAGTTTTTAATGTAGGTACAAATATTATAACAATAATGAAAAAAATGTACATTAGTTTTATAACATTAAAAATACATGACATGACATTTAACCCAAATTTCCAATAACAAATTGTGCGCTAGTATCTTAAAGGAGTTCATCGAAATAGAGTACCTGATTCTATTTCGAGAACATGTCAATAAAGTTTAACTTAAAATATAAGATGTTTATGTACCATAGATGGAAAATTAAATCTTCTTATTAATAATAAACTAAATAATATCAAAATAAAAAACGTCAACATCTTTGTCATCACATGTTTCATCAAATTTTGGACCGTTTGGTACATGCTGTACATTGTCCCATTTACATTCTGCAATACACATTTTCAATGAATGATTTGTCACGGAACCTGTGATTATTATAATTAGCTACAAATGAATTATAAAATATTTTTGGAAATAAAAAAAAACTTCAAAAGAAAAGAAAATAATTTTAATCTTCATTTATTAACAGGTATATCAATGATTCTACCTAATATAAGTTGAAAGTCTACATATTGAAATAATATCCACCAACTAAATGTGCTTTGAAAAAACAAACCATTGAAATGCACCAAACAGAATATTCTGAAATTAGTAAAAATACTGTAACATAAAACAAAACTAAACCACATTTTTCAACTTCACATATGATGTCAAAATTATGGCCAAGTTCCGGGTATTGAGGAATTTTATTTGCATTTAAGAGTAAAATAAAAACATTAAATAATACTTAGACAATTTTTTATTTAGTAAAAATCAGCACCATTACATTTTATTTGGGTTAAAAAAACTGGTTAAATTTTTTTTTTAAAAATATTATATAGCTATATTATTTTGAAGAATATACAGTTATAAGGTTTTTTTAAAAAGAAACTAAAAGCCAGGTTTTAGCATAACTATATTTAAAAATATCTCATGGACAAAAGATTAAAAATTTAACAAAATAAGATATTAAAATACATCATTTTTCAAAAATCTTTAATATGTATTTACATATACCACTAAAATAAAACAACCAAGCAGTGAAACACAATAATTTCTCGGATACAATCGATTTTTTATCAAAAGAGGAAGGATTTTAAAGGTATAAATAAAAATGTGCATACAAATACCTTTTTTGTTGGTTTAAAAATGTAATAATGAAATAGCATTACGTAAAAATTAAATACTTAAGTATAAAAATTTCAATTATACAAACCAATATTGACTGAATAAGTAAAATAAAAAATTATAAATAATTAGATTATTATTTGCCTTTTAGGCAAGGTAGCAAATTTCTAGAATGTTAAATTTTGGAATGTAAAAATAATAATGCTAAAAAGATAAAAGACAAAGTTGTAAATTAAATATAATAAAATTGAGGGGGTGTGCTCATCTCAAAGTTAAATAGTTAATTCCAATAAATATCTATTACTTAATCATATTTTAACTAAAACATCCAATACTGTAAAAGAATAAAAAAGAAATATAGTTAGAATATGAAATATAGTGGCATTTTATTATAAATAATTCCAGAGGCATGCAATGGTATTTGCTTACAAGAATATTTTTTTACAATACATACTATAAAATTATAGAGTAATATATTTTATTTTCTGCACAGAAAAAAAATTAAATCATAGGTGCCTGAATATATTTATTTTATATATATTTATAAATTGTACATTTGTCAATCGGTATGGATATAGAATCAAAACTGAACATTACTTGTTGATCTACCAAATTTAAATGATCTCGTCTGTCTTCGATATGCAAACCCTTGTCTAGTCTGAGATTCTGCAGCACCACCATTTTGTTTGGGTGATGACTTTGGACAGCCATTTCTGGTTTTGACTTTGAAACCTCGTGCTGCACTCGTCAAGTTGAGCAGAGTCTCATTATTGTTTAACCCTGTGGCACCCAAAGCAACCGCAACAGTAGGGGCTATTGATTTCATACACCTAAAAAAAAACTATATTGAAACAAGAAATATTTATACAATTATATCCCACATTCCCTTCTATTCCATAATATTCATGTTCTAATAATCATATGACTAGAGTTAATACAGGATAAAGGATTTATTAAAGTTCAGAAGTATTAAGTTATAAAATAGTTTATAGATAAAATGTACAGCTCATTCGAAACTTAATAGTACTATTTATATTTGTAAACATCCTATTTAATATTTGTAAACATCCTGTTAGTAACAGGATGCTTACAAATATTTTTTTATAAAAAATTATTGATTTTTCAAATATTACTTATATTTATTACATAACATTCTAAACATACACGATAAGATTTAAGTATTTACATACATTCAACCATAACTGCTTATATTATAAAAACAATTCGAAAAACGCCAAGTACACCAACTAGATAATTTAATTTTCTATAAAAAATAAGCTACGACTATTTACACGACTCAACCATAGACGAAAACCAAAAATAACCACAGAAAACGCAGATAAATCAAGTTATAAAAATATTTACCTTTGTTTATACTTTGTTATAATTGTAGATCTCGATGAAAAAATGATTTATAAAATTAAGTAAATGTAATAAGATGCCAATATTATTTATTTTTTCTTCAAGTTGGTTTCCATGATGCATTTTTATGACCATTGAAAAAATGACAAAGGTAAATATTTTTGTATTTTGATTTATCTGCGCTTTCTATGGTTATAAATGACCTAGAAACATAGACAACGTCAGAAAATTTGTCGTGTAAATAGACACTTTTTGGCGGGAAAACGCTTTTCCCGCCAATTCCGGTCGTAAAAATAGTGGCACCGTAAAAAATATACAAATTATGGAAAGAATATTTTTTTTTTCTTTAGTACTTTTCAATTTTTACTCTCCACTACTATGGAATCATGATTTCACAATTTTTAAGCTTATTTTTTTACATCAATTTCTCAATGGGTATCATGTACAGAGTGCATACTTTGAGTTCTGTCGTAATGTTTTTGTGTGTAATCCGTATGCCGTAGATACACAAATATGAAAATTTGTGTCCTCTGTACAGACCAAACTAAAAGGCCAATGAACTACATATTGATACCATATGACATGTGTGAAGTACATTAACTAAGATTAGTTTTCCATAGACAAATGTTCATTTTTTCTCTATAATTTCATATGTTAAAACTTTTTTTTATTCATTTTATTTAGAGGACAACATACAGCATATAATAAATTATATAAAATAAAGATGATTTGATTAATAATAAAACGCCAAATACAGGTTGTCGCTGAAGTTATTGTAGTATAATAAGAAACATTAGGAATGGTTACATAATTATGGTGAGATATTGTGTGAATGATGTGTGAAATTGCATATATAAATGTGTCAGTATATGAAGTGTTAAATTTGATTATGAGGATGAAATTTCAAGTTTGATATATTTTTTAAATGTGATGGCGCTAAGTAAGAATATGTCGATCTCTTGGAAATGCCTATTGTATGTCTGTATTATCTGTACATTAAAACTTTCTTCTATCTTGACACACCTCCATCATCTCATCAACACGTATGCATTGTCTCATGCATGATCGTCTATTGCTAAAAGATTTTTTTTACATCAATTTCTCAACAGGTATCATGAAGAGAGTGCATACTATGAGTTTTTGTGTGTTTAGTGTATTATGAAAACTACTGTCCTCAGGGAAACTTATATTATTTAAGAATTTAAAAGACATGTTCTTCATACAAATACATTCAGGGATTGTCAACCTTTCAAGAAGAATTTTTTTACACTTATTATGTAGTGGAAAGTTTACGGCCACAACTCACTCGTTTTTAATAATTTTTGGAAAAATGAATATTTTAGTGACAACAATTTGTTCATACAATTTGTATGGCAGAATACACAATAATGTACAGGCACTCTTATAGATACCTCTTCATACATATCTACATAACATCAAATTTTACCTATTCATTGTTAGAAAAAGGATCTTAAGTCCACACTATCCTATCCTGACATGTTTTTTTTTAGAAAAATAAAATATCTTAAAATTATCAATAATTATGATATGAGGTTTGATAGTTTGGTACTATAGACATTGACATTTGGATCTCATGTGTTACATGCAACTAATTAATTGTTATCTCTGTTGGTTCAAAAATAGAAATTAAGGATAAGTCGTACAGAACAACCACCTTATTGTAGACTAAAAAACCCGAGTACCTGGATTCGACCTGCCACGAAAAATATGGGTACAGAAAAACAGGGTAAGAACCGAACAAGGTTGCTGTAACTTCGTGCTCTGGAGATGGGGAAAGAGGGAGAACCCAGACTGTGAATATGGAGCTGAGCAGACAGCAAAGCACATGGTGCAAGACTGCCAGCTCGGGAAATTTAACGGCACCCTCCAGGATATCCATAACCGGAGGCGGTGGAATGGTTGACAGAACTTGATCCAAGGCTATAACATTCAAGACGCTGCCCATGTATATATTATAGGCGAAGAGGATACAAGTACCAGAGCCACACAAAAAGTAAAGTAAGGAGTAGTCAAATAAAATAAGTGGAACATTCAGGAATAAATATTTTATTTTTCTCCCTAATTATGATGTTTAACATTAGATATTTGTTGTGATGGAGATATTATATAGAACAATAAAAAAAAAACAATATAAAAAAATGAAACTTAATAAATTATTGTGCTATTTTAATTAAAGTACAGAATTTGTATTAAATCCAATTAGGTATGCAGAATCACCCTACAATATTTACGATTGGAGAGAAACATTGTATATATATATATATACTCGTATGGTGGGTCAGGCGCTCATAAGATTACTAAAAATTCCCTAAGCCATATTCTGGCTTCGGTCGTCAGGTTGTTTATAACCTCCATCACTCCATCGAATCTGTGGGATGGGCACACAGTTAGAATGTGGTCTATGGTCTGAGCCAGGTCACCACACTCACAACTTGGGTCACTGATGTAGCCCCATTTGTGGTGCTCAGCTGCACTTCTGCTGCAACCTGTCCTTATTCAGTTCAGTGTCGCCCACTCTTTACGTTCCAAGTCAAAACCGGCAACCCTTTTTGATGGGTCCACAATGAGGTGCTTGTTTTTGATTTGCCCATTTCTCCATTCTTCAGCCCAGGCTAGTTCGACTGTAAAACCGCTGTTTTCTAGAGCTTGGGCTCTGGTCCAAAAGGGCTTTCTCGATTTGAGTCTGGTAGCCGGGGTATCCCTCAGGGTTAATTAAGTTCAGAAGGGAGATGTTAATTTTTGTTCTTGCCCATTCCCTGACTGTAGATGCTTCCCTTCGGATGCTGGGAGGGGCTATGTTGGCTAGTACTGGTAGCCATTGACATTGTGTGGGTTTCAACACACCGATTATAATTCTCATGGTGGTATTGAGTTGAGTGTCCACCCTCTTTGCATGAGCACTGCCGCCCCACACAGGCGCACAGTATTCAGCAGTAGAGTAGACAAGTGATAGTCCCTCTATTCGTAGTGTGTCAGTACATGCGCCCCATCCAGACCCCGCCAGCTTCTGAATGACATTGTTTCTAGTTTTGAGTTTTGCGCATAGTGAGTCGATTTGTTTTTTGAAAAACATTGTTAAACAAACATGCATGCTCACACTTTGAGGTCTGGGGGGCAAGTCTGGTACAATCGGCGAAATCAAAACCCTAGTGATTACACATATCATGGAGATAATTATCGTATGGAGTTCTATGACATCTAAAGATATTTTATTTATTTTATTAACGGCGTTTGCCATTTACATGAAGAATAAAAAATATAGTACATAATGTGTGAAAATACAATAAAAAAAACAAACATATCCAATTAATAAACAAAGAAAATAAAGCAAGAAGAATATATTTTTATTATTGCATATGCGCAAACATTGGATTTTTTTCCCTGTCGGGAGTCAAAGATATTTTTTAACAGATTTTTAATTATCTCAATAGAGACGAAGTTGGAATATTTATTGTAGGAGAACCGGGAAATCAAGGCTCCTACAGGGCTTACGACCTGTCATCGGCTGGTTTACGTGATCACTTTATGCGCTTGCGCAACGTTCACCAATTATGCCTTTTTAATGATTGAAAAATTGAATTGAATTGATAGGGATCTCATTAAAAAGGCATAATTGGTGAACGTTGCGCAAGCGCATAAAGTGATCACGTAAACCAGCCGATGACAGGTCGTAAGCCCTGTAGGAGCCTTGATTTCCCGGTTCTCCTACAATAAATATTCCAACTTCGTCTCTATTGAGATAATTAAAAATCTGTTAAAAAGCAAGAAGAAATACAGAGAAAAACTTTAAAAAAATACATACAAAGAAAATTAAACCAAAATAATAAACAGAATAACAAATAAAAGTAGGTATAAATGAACAAATAAACATAATAGGTAAAGTAGGTATTAAATGAATAACGAAAAATGAAATTAAACACGATCAGTGGTATTTAACGCTTAGGGTATTCCTGTGGTTATTTATATTGCCTATAAACAGATCCATATCGTTAGCATATTCATTACTTAACCTCTGAATTCTGTTCAATGCAGAATTGTGATGCGCTAGTGTGCGGGAATTGTCACAATAAAATTGGTTTGTATCGCGAGTACACACACGCGGTATATGAAAGTTGATACGCATCAGTATGTCAGGGCATTGTAGAACATCAGTATGTATTGTAGAACTCCATATAATAATAATTATATCCATGATATGGGTAATCACGAGGGTTTTGATTTCACCGATTGAACCAGACTTGCCCACCTGAAGAGGAACAGATTTAAGTATGTGTACGCATCGGACCAACTAGCGTTTGTACTAATACATACACAATGTATATGTACACTAAATATCACCAACAGGCACTAACACATAAATCACAGTCTATTATAGTTTCCAATGGACTGTACACCCTTGATAATATAGAAAAGAAATATATCATGCTATCTGTGAGAAGACAAAGGAGTTCAACAAGAAAAAAGGATATTAAATAAAAAGATACCTTGACGCTTCTTGTAACTTTGCCTCAAGGCATTTATTTTGAAATTTTGTGGCTTCAAGTTCTCGTCTTAGTTGTGCATTAGTTTTCTGTGTTTCTGTACATAAAAGTGGATTGCTCAGTATTTGTACTGCACTTGGTCTATTGCTGGGTGTAGGGTCAATCATTCTCTGTAATTTTATAATAATAGGAATATAAATTACAAGAATATCAAGAAATTTAATACTGGGAAAAAAATCTTCTGATGTTCTGTTTATTACATTTATGTACAAGTTTATAAAGCTGATTTTTCTTCTTAAATATTTATACTATAACATTTTCAATAAAACTGATGATAGCATCATGAGGGAAATAAAAAGAAAATTAGAGGGATCAGAGATTAATTGCTTCAATCTTTTCTTTAAAAATATCTACCTTAATAAGTTGATTTAATTCTCTACTGATATTAGAAAGAATTTTAAGATTCCCATTTCTAATATCATGCCATTCTGGTCCATTTTTAGGTAAAGGGCCACCACCTGCAGCTTCATATATTGTTAAACCTGTAACACAACACAAAATAAATATTGAGTTTTTTATAAAAAATGAACATTCACTCATAAAGTAAATTTACTGTTAATACACTCATGGATACATTTAATAACATACCTAATGCAAAAATATCAGCTTTTGAAAGATTGCTAAGATCTTCTTGAAGTACTTCATTTGCCAAATAGCGACAATCTCCTTCTTCATGCTGAGGAGCTGACATACATGTTACATGGCCCAGATCACCTGTAGCAAGTTAAAAAAAATACATCACTAAAACATTCTCAAAATATATTACAACAATTTGATTATTGATAATAATAAAGAAATTTTATTACAAGTGAATAACTATAAATATTAGTCAACCACATCAAAGTTGTCTTTGGGTCCTTTGTTGAATACATTCCAAGTTTTACCTAAGTACATTACCAAAATAGAGTTGAAACAGATTAATTCTACATAAGACCTGCCCCTGATAACAAAACCCAAATTTTCACCCATATAGTACCTAAAAATAATTGAACAATGAGTATCACTGTAAGAGTTTTCTACGAAATTGGTCACGTACATAATAAATTTTAGTGGGTATTTAAAAGTCGACTAAAATAATTTAGGGTAAAATACCATCTGGTGTGAAGAGATTGTGAATTTGTATGAAACATATTTAAAGATAGTGTACAGTTATCAAATTTGTGTCTTTTTGCTTCATTGATATATGTGCAAACTGACCCCCCCCCCTCAGCAAAAAACTATACATGATTAAATCTCGATAATTAAAACTATATGATGGAACTTATTTCAAAATTTTATCTATTAAAAGAAATTTAAGAAATGTATAGTGAGTGCATACCAATTTTATAAACAATCTCAGAACTTTGTGGTCCTTCATCGTTTTCTTCAAACCCATCGTCTGCAGATTCCTTGCCATTATCTCTAGTTTTAGGATAGCTTTCCTCTGGAGACACTTTGGTGCTCCCTCCAGGTTCATGTGAAAGAAAAATGTTGCCTGGTTTGATGTCCATATGAACTAAATGCATAGAATGAATATACCTGTGAAAATAATAAATAAACATGAATTTGTCGTTGTTATGTAATACACAAATATGTAGTTTTCACTCTTAAGGCCCTGTTAACACTTTAAGGTATGAAACACAAACAATATTGTAAATATTGAATATCACCAAATCTGTGATAAACAATATTCTTTCATAGGTAAAATTGTAAAATGTAATGCTAAAAGTTTTTTTTTTTTTAATAGCAATAATAGTAATTAAGAATTAAAATAAAAAAAAAATAGTCGATGGACTTTCACAGTCTCTTTCGATTGAAGTAAAATTTACTACATAGGCCTTAGGATAAATATTTTTTTTTCTAATGTATTATTATTTAATAAAAAATACACTAGGTATTTTTAATCAAACAAGAATGATTATGTTTCTACATATATATTTCCCTTATAATAGGACGACCGTTTCGGCTGACTAGGCCCTTATTAACCAGTTGATAAGGGCCTAGTCAGCCGAAACGGTCGTCCTATTATAAGGGAAATATATATGTAGAAACATAAACATTCATGTTTGATTAAAAATACCTAGTGTAATGGAGTTCTACACATTTAACACCGTCAGTATTGACAAATTAAAAATACCTAGTGTAATGGAGTTCTACACATTTAACACCGTCAGTATTGACAAATTAAAAATACCTAGTGTAATGGAGTTCTACACATTTAACACCGTCAGTATTGACAAATTAAAAATACCTAGTGTAATGGAGTTCTACACATTTAACACCGTCAGTATTGACAAATTAAAAATACCTAGTGTAATGGAGTTCTACACATTTAACACCGTCAGTATTGACAAATTAAAAATACCTAGTGTAATGGAGTTCTACACATTTAACACCGTCAGTATTGACAAATTAAAAATACCTAGTGTAATGGAGTTCTACACATTTAACACCGTCAGTATTGACAAATTAAAAATACCTAGTGTAATGGAGTTCTACACATTTAACACCGTCAGTATTGACAAATTAAAAATACCTAGTGTAATGGAGTTCTACACATTTAACACCGTCAGTATTGACAAATTAAAAATACCTAGTGTAATGGAGTTCTACACATTTAACACCGTCAGTATTGACAAATTAAAAATACCTAGTGTAATGGAGTTCTACACATTTAACACCGTCAGTATTGACAAATTAAAAATACCTAGTGTAATGGAGTTCTACACATTTAACACCGTCAGTATTGACAAATTAAAAATACCTAGTGTAATGGAGTTCTACACATTTAACACCGTCAGTATTGACAAATTAAAAATACCTAGTGTAATGGAGTTCTACACATTTAACACCGTCAGTATTGACAAATTAAAAATACCTAGTGTAATGGAGTTCTACACATTTAACACCGTCAGTATTGACAAATTAAAAAATAATGAAAAATAATTACAATTACATTTTCCAGCCAAACTGCAGAGCAGATTCTCTCTCTCTCACACTATGGGCCGGTATTACAGTCTCAGTTTAAGAGCTAAACTCGAGTTTTACAAAAATATAGCGTATTACAGTGTCCGTTTAGGCCTAATCTTCCCTCAAATATGTCACTAAAACGACAAATATTTAACTCAACGTTTCTGGCGGATTAAGTACTTAACAGTGAGTCAACTGTCATTTGCTAGGCAACGCGTGTAGTTTCAGTTTCTATCATTAGAGGCGTTAGGCAACAAGTGTAGTTTCAGTATTCTATCACTAGATGCGTTAGTTGTATCGACGGTGGCGCCACACAACAAAACAAAGTGACAGCCATATTGAAACGAACACGGGCATTTAAAAGCATTATTTTGGTGAAAAAAATTTAATTTACCATGTTGGATAATAAAACAATAGTATTCAAGTCGTAGCATCCCGTTTTGTAGTTCGTATTATTTGAGGTTATTTAAAATTTGACAGATAATAGCCACAGAAAAAGTCAAATATGTCTATAATTGATGATTTAGTAACTGACATGTCATATTGCACTGTAATACGGAAATGTATTCAATCTCCCCTTAACATTAATCTTGAGTTTAACAAACTCAATGAGTTGAGGGCCGACTGTAATACCGGGCCATAATAACTTAACTTATGTGAACACAAAAAAATAAAAGAATAGAAACTAAAAGAAAAAAATACCGAAAAAGCAACTAAATAAACCTTACAAATATGTGAATGTAACCCGCATAACCGAATCACCATCACTCAACAATAATAATTAAGACTCTAACGAACGCTTGACTACAAAATACAGACATTTCAGAGTATTTTTTTATAGTTACTATTTTCATTTCGTCACACTTTAAAATATTCCTTATTCGAATCGGCAACGCGTTAATAATATGCGGTACAAGAAGTTTCCTGGGACGATCTCCGTACACGCTATTTGCCTTTGGTACATGCAGGGCGCGCTCCATCGCCAGCCTTGTCCCATATTTGTGACTTATCTCTATTTTAAACGATTCATTTTGGTATTCCTCCAAAATGATGCACTGTTTTACCTTCTTTTCTATAGGCAGTATTTTACATATTTCAAATAATTTTTCAAGAAATTGAGTTGAATTTGTTTTATTTTATTTGTGTATGTTGGGTAAGTTAAGCGGTAACATGTTATCACATAGCCAACGATCGATTCAACCATAGCATAGTACCTACAATACAGTATGACCCAAGAAACACTTGACCTTAACATATAAAAATTAAACAGTATTGAATTCAATTTAGAGCAAATGAGTTCTACGTGTTTACTCCAATTAAATGCATTATCAATCTGTAATCCTAGGTATGTATATTGGTCATATAATTCAATCAATATAATTTTTATGCATGCATTCATAATTTTTATGCATGCATCAATTACAAAAGGGTTCAATTAAAACTAATTTTACAAGAAATGTATAAAACCCATTCAAATTTAAAAAAATACGCATTAGAATAAAGATGTATAAATAAATTTTTCTTTATTGCAATGACTAATCTTTTGAAGGTTCTGGGGAAAAGATTTTCAAGTTTACTATTTAGCCTACTATAGACTCTTAAATATTATTGACAATATAGTATAATATACCTAAATGCAATGCAAGCATGATCCAAAAAATATGAGTTTGAAGTATGGCAGATTAACCAGCAGAATGTTGGCTGCAAAGATCTACATTAAGCAAATATACATCAATAGAAAACACTTACTTCAAGCCATCGGCAACATGCGCTAAAAGCACAAGAAGTTGTTGCTCATTAAGTGAACCTTTGGTTTCCAAAACATCTTGAAGAGATCCTCCATCACAATATTCATTTTGTATGATCATATGGTCATCCTCTGCCCATGCAGAATAATATCTACAACATTCAACAATTCACATTGTATAATCAAACGAACAATTAGTCACTCACATAAATTACAATTTGACTGATTTCAATTAAATTTTTCATTGTAACCATATAACATTTACAATACATTTATGTTAATTGGTAATATTAGTATATAGAGTATTATTTTCATTCTCAATCTTAGTTACACACATATAAATCTATGACACGAGTTATTGACATTGAAATCAGATGAAAAATAGTTTTTAACATAATACAAAAAATAATATCATAAACCATTAGTAGAAAGTAATAGATTACCCATTTACACATTCATTTTAATGTTTTATTATAACAGTGAAATTAGTCATGACACTAATTTTGTAATTTGTAAAAAGTATGGAATAGTATGTATAATAAGAGGTGGAATAATACATTGAAAATGGAATGAAAAATTTATTACATACATATTATATTTTATTATAAGCAAACATACATTAGTCAATATATTGTTCCACATGTAGATAAATAAACTAAGTTAAATAAATAAACATAATTATTTTACATAATTCACATGTATGTTTATTGGGTAACAAATAAGTATATAAATAAAATCACAAAGTTTGATATTATAAATAAAAAACATATTCTGCATTTTTAATTCAGTATTAATGAACTGGGCAATAAACAAATTGCCTGTAATAAATAAAAAGTAATTACATTGTAGAAAAACAATAAATACCTACATGTACATTGTAAGTATAATAAATACCTACATGTACATTGTAAGTATAATAAATACCTACATGTACATTGTAAGTATAATAAATACCTACATGTACATTGTAAAATAAGGATATAAGAGTTAAAAGGTGAAAAAAAAAGATCCAATATTTGTAATGTTGAACTTTAATGCAGAATCATAACGGGCAAAAGTATATATTACAAATTATTTAAGAGTATGTACATAAAAAATATAAATAATTTTAAAAATAAATAAAAAATATAAAATAGTCATGTATGGAGAGGGCCAGCACACTTCCACTGCACCACTCCACCAAGTTGAATAATTATATGAATAAAAATATAAAATAGTCATATATGGAGAGGGCCAGCACACTTCCACTGCACCACTCCACCAAGTTGAATAATTATATGAATAAAAATATAAAATAGTCATATATGGAGAGGGCCAGCACACTTCCACTGCACCACTCCACCAAGTTGAATAATTATATGAATAAAAATATAAAATAGTCATATATGGAGAGGGCCAGCACACTTCCACTGCACCACTCCACCAAGTTGAATAATTATATGAATAAAAATATAAAATAGTCATATATGGAGAGGGCCAGCACACTTCCACTGCACCACTCCACCAAGTTGAATAATTATATGAATAAAAATATAAAATAGTCATATATGGAGAGGGCCAGCACACTTCCACTGCACCACTCCACCAAGTTGAATAATTATATGAATAAAAATATAAAATAGTCATGTATGGAGAGGGCCAGCACACTTCCACTGCACCACTCCACCAAGTTGAATAATTATATGAATAAAAATATAAAATAGTCATGTATGGAGAGGGCCAGCACACTTCCACTGCACCACTCCACCAAGTTGAATAATTATATGAATAAAAATATAAAATAGTCATGTATGGAGAGGGCCAGCACACTTCCACTGCACCACTCCACCAAGTTGAATAATTATATGAATAAAAATATAAAATAGTCATGTATGGAGAGGGCCAGCACACTTCCACTGCACCACTCCACCAAGTTGAATAATTATATGAATAAAAATATAAAATAGTCATGTATGGAGAGGGCCAGCACACTTCCACTGCACCACTCCACCAAGTTGAATAATTATATGAATAAAAATATAAAATAGTCATGTATGGAGAGGGCCAGCACACTTCCACTGCACCACTCCACCAAGTTGAATAATTATATGAATAAAAATATAAAATAGTCATATATGGAGAGGGCCAGCACACTTCCACTGCACCACTCCACCAAGTTGAATAATTATATGAATAAAAATATAAAATAGTCATGTATGGAGAGGGCCAGCACACTTCCACTGCACCACTCCACCAAGTTGAATAATTATATGAATAAAAATATAAAATAGTCATGTATGGAGAGGGCCAGCACACTTCCACTGCACCACTCCACCAAGTTGAATAATTATATGAATAAAAATATAAAATAGTCATGTATGGAGAGGGCCAGCACACTTCCACTGCACCACTCCACCAAGTTGAATAATTATATGAATAAAAATATAAAATAGTCATGTATGGAGAGGGCCAGCACACTTCCACTGCACCACTCCACCAAGTTGAATAATTATATGAATAAAAAAAAATAAATGTACAGCCTTACCTTACAACATGTTGATGTTTTCCTAAAACTGCATGTGCATATACTTCATTTAGAGCTGTTTTTTCACCAACACTTCCTGCTACTGGACGTAATGACCGCTTAACCGCATAGACACATCCATCCAAACGGTTGACACAACGATGGACAGATCCAAAAGTACCACAGCCTAACAAGCCAAGCTCTACAAACTCTTCGTGATACCGTGATATATTGGACTCCTTAAAATATATAAATTATAACATATCTTAGACATTACTGCAAGAAAATACATATTTGTAACATTTTTTGGATGTTTTTTTGTAATTTAGCTCCCGAAGGACTTATCAACTAAGAATTGATTTTTCCAAAATGTTTTAATAGGTTTTAGATTGTTCAAATGACAAGAGAAACATTACAACTTTGTCAAAATATATCATTGACTCCTGGGAGGGAAAAATCCAATGTTTGCGCATATGCAACTCTAATAATTTTCGATAGAACTAGTTGCATGTAACGCAAGAGATCCAACTGTCGATGGCGATAGTATGTATAATTGAAGAATACACACCAAACTATAAACAGATAATTTGTTTTCTATACAAAACATGTAGGTATGTATGTCAGGATAGGAAAGTATGGAAGACAATCTTTTTTCCTACCCAGAATATGAAAACAGTATGATGGTATGCATGTATGTTTGGAGATTAAGTATCAAACTATTGAGTCCACGTAGATATTCCGTAGGTAGTTCCTCTGCTACGTAATATTAATCCCTAAACACCTGATCTCGATTTCCTCTTCTTATTCCTTCCTAATCCTTTTTTTGCTATGATTTTTTTTATTTATCTTGGTGGTATGTATGTATATTTTCTTTGTTCTTTTGTAGCTTTCACTTTTTGTTGATGTACATGCATAATGGGCATGATGACTAATTTTGAAAAACTATCTCACGATGTTTTTACGCATTCACTGTTTTCAAATATATATACATTTCTACATAAATTAAAGGTTTAGTAGCAAAAATCGCCATTTTAAAATCAAATTTGACATTTACGCCAAAAAACGCTTGTAGTATCATGGCGGCTGCCGACCCTGACGGTGACGTCACGATATCGTAAACTACATATCACTACTATATGTACTATATGTATTCTAAGACGATTTGTGTATTTATAATCAATTCAAAAGTGCATAAGTGTTGTGCGGTCCCTAAATGTACAAACACGACGAAAAAAACACCTACTGAGGTATTTGTTTTCGTCCCACGCGAAAAAAAAGAGAAATAAGTGATTAAATTTCGCACGGCGAGACACAAGTGAATTTTATTAAGTACGCGTATACAATGAAGTACAGTATTTGTTCCCCCACTTTTAGCTCTCAGTAATATAATATTTACCATTATTTAGGCAATAAGCATATAAAGAACTTCATTAATGTCCAAACGTCAAAGGCCATCATACGTTTCCCGCGTATGTTTTTAGCTTATGAACACATAATGTAGAGAGAAGAAGGAGCATATTTTATCGATTTTTGAGATGTAAGTTGTATTTAAATTACAGATAAATAAAGTACTTATATGTACTTATTATTAAGTTTTTACGTTTCGAAATTCTGATGAGCAAAAGTCTTTGTTCGACGCAAAGAAATATCCGACCATCAAAAGTTCCATTCTAAGTAAGACAGGCAGAAGAAATGACTACTATAGCTGCTGTTGCTAAAAATAACGATAGCAGATAAATATAGCTTGTTATGAACACAATACAAATAACGAGCGCTATGTAATAATTCTTATGCTGCTAAAATTGTAACCATATTTTAAAACGCATGCTTCGCGTAATCGCCGTCGTTTCGCGAATCGCTTCATTGCATGAAAAAAATATAGCTTTGTAGTTTAGTTTGGCAGTGACCAGCATCATAACGTGTCGAACGTTCGTCAGCTCACCATCGCGTGACAAAATTGTAGAATACTAAAACTAAATTAGTTTACCATACGTTGCGAGCGTTCATTATTTATTTATTTATTCAATAAGAACTAAGTTACATACAAAATACAATAAACTTAGGCCCGATATTACAGTCGGCCCTCAACTCATTGAGTTTGTTAAACTCAAGATTAATGTTAAGGGGAGATTGAATACATTTCCGAGGACTGTCTCGGGGCTGTAAAACAAATGGCTGCCATAGAAAAAACAAAATTATGTCGCTTGTCAATTCTCTATGATTTTTAGCTGTCACTTATTTTGAATTTCAATTTTTAACAAGAATTGTATTATAAATAATTATTATTTCATAGTATTCGCTGCTGAAAATTCAATCTAAATTAATTAAACCACTTCTATGTTGTCCAGTTACAAATTTCCTGTAATTCAATTATATACAAATAAGATATGTAAAAAGAAAAAAATCAATAATTTCACTGTGAAACGGCAATTATTCTTTTCATAATGTATTTTCAAAATGTTCATGTACATAATGTTTTTTTTTCTAAAATAAACTTGAAAACATGTCATATTATACTAAAGCCCTTATTCTCTATAAACCAACGATGTTTTTATTTTCATCCACTGGCTGTTAGAATTTCGTTGGCGTCAAATATCTTGAGCCATTTCGCCAAGAAGGGGGCGATTTGCAAGCAAAACACACAAATTTGCGCTCCGGGCACCCGGAATCCTGATTCAAGTTATTTGGCGATATTTATATGTGCGCTGTCTTTGCATTTCAATATAATGTTTTTTCTATGGCAGCCAATTGTTTTACTGTCCCGAGACACTCCTCATTTCCGTATTACAGTGCAATATGACATGTCAGTTACTAAATCTTCAATTATAGACATATTTCACTTTTTCTGTGGTTATTATCTGTCAAATTTAAATAACCTCAAATAATACGAAATACAAAACGGGACGCTACGACTTTAAATACCATTGTTTTATTATCCAACATGGTAAATTTAATTTTTCACCAAAACAATGCTTATGCCCATGTTCAATACGGCTGTCAGTTTGTTTTGTTGTGTGGCGCCACCGTCGATACAACTAACGCCTTTAGTGATACAACACTGAAACTACACACGTTGCCTAACGCCTCTAGTGATAGAAATTGAAACTACACGAGTTGCCTAGCAAATGACAGTTGACTCACAGTTAAGTACT
The DNA here is from genome assembly GCA_963576475.1 of Molanna angustata. Classification (NCBI taxonomy): domain Eukaryota; kingdom Metazoa; phylum Arthropoda; class Insecta; order Trichoptera; family Molannidae; genus Molanna; species Molanna angustata. Next base: position 33,491,714 of record OY754965.1, read on the forward strand.
TAATCTGCCAGAAACGTTGAGTTAAATATTTGTCGTTTTAGTGACATATTTGAGGGAAGATTAGGCCTAAACGGACACTGTAATACGCTATATATTTGTAAAACTTGAGTTTAGCTCTTAAACTGACACTAATACCGGCCCATAGTGTCCCCCGATAGGTAGGCGAGTATCTAGGTAAATTGAAACTATTTGTTTTGATGAATCCTTGTTCCATTGCTATTTTATCATTTTGTTTTAGTTTTAAGTACCTAATTAAAATATTAATATATCGATAACACCAAAATAAACATTGTCCAGACCGACAATTAATGCGTATATTGTATTGAAGACTATCAGAAGAATTGACGCGACCATACTATGACGTCGTGCGCTCTGATTGTTTTTTCTCATAAAATGGCGGACTAACACATTTTGTATTTTTATATTTATAATATTATTATTATTCACTCCTTTAAAATGAAAATAAGTACATTTTTTTAAATCTTCATAACCTATTTTATTTTTTAAAATCATAATTTCAATGATTTTTTCTTACAGTCATCACACCTATTACATAAAATTCTATTTTTTTTTAATATATTAATCATAATATGTATATGAATCATAACAATTATCCCATATGTATATTAGATTCATCATAATACATTGTATTTCCATTTCAACCTCATGTAACACTGTACAACTCCCACAAACAATATAATAAAATCATTTTATTTTATAATCAAGCAATGAAAGCCACCAAGTTATTTATTTCTGAAACGTTAAATATTCTCCACCACGTTACAATACTCGGTGCGTGTTATAACAGATGCGTCAACGATTCAATAGAGCGGATAGCGATATTATTTGGTTTATTGTCCCAAATAAACCAAATAAATCAATAAATAAAAATAGCATGTTAAAAATAAGCAGCATATTCCATATAGCTTGTTATGAAAAAAATAGCCATTTCGAACAACACTACAGTTGACAGTAACAAACACAATTGACAGAAACAATATGGTGACGTCATGCGCTCTGATTGGTGTTTCACATAAAATGGCGGACAAACATATTTTGTATTTTTATTTTAATAATATTAATATTATTCGCTCTTTTAAAATGAAAATAAATATATTTTTTCAAATCTTTATAACATATTTTATTTTATAAAATCATAATTTCAATGATTTTTTCTTACTGTCATCACGCCTATTCTGTCACTCTGTAATCTGGTTGGTTGGAAGAAATTGCCTAATGGGAATAAGCCCGCCAGTGTGCATTATATTTGTTTATATTATGTACAAAAAGCTAATTAAAATAAATAAATATTGTGTAGTGTATACAGCCTTACAAATTGTATGAAACATTGTCGTCACTATATTGAATTTTCATAAAAATTGTGAAAAAAGTTTTACATGCACTACTACAAGGTTAATATTTTTTATAGAAAATTAAATTATCTAGTTGGGGTGTTTCGGCTTTTTTCGATAATTTAAAATCTTTGGAAATATAGGTAGTTAAACACCTAAATTTATCATAAAAAAGAAACTCTGGAATTTTTCTGAAAACATAAATTTGAGAATTTGTATTTGTCTATATTCATGCCAATTTTCAGCGTTCTACCTTTAAGGTTTTTGAGATATATGGAAAAATAAAGTAAGTGGATAACCCCTGATTGAGACAAAAATTCAAAATTCTGAGTAAAAAAGTTTTGTAGGCCTATAACTATCTATATATTTTGGGCTCTGTAAATTGAGCGGATCAAAAGTTATAAGGGGGGACGGACACACAGGCACACTAAATGTTCTACTCTGAATTTTGAGTAAATCCGTATATGGAACATATATGCTGTGAAGCCTCTAAGTTGGTGTCTTTTGGCTTCAAAGTTGGAAAAATCATGAAAAATATAAACCCTGCATACAAATTTTGCATATCTTGCCTTGATACTTTGTCGATATGTTAAGAGAAATCAATTCTCTTGAACAAATCGACAGTTGGAATATTAAGTACACTTTCTTACAATTGCAACTGGTGAGTAGCCAAATACTGTTTTCTTTACTAATGTACTTTTTATATATTAAAATGGTAATTTTTATCAAAAACACTGAATGTCAAATTTTTGTAATTATTATTTTCATTTTGGCATAAATCACCTTGCGGGATGGATTGCCTTGATTTTATAAAGATGAATTAGGTATAATATATGCATACCCTTAATTTTTTACAAGGTTGTTCCAATATATCTGAATCTGCAGATATGTCCAATCCAACCGAAGTGTTCAAGGAATGATTCGGAGAAGTCATGGATGTTTTGGATAGGGTACGTTTCTTTTTATTTAATAGCATTCCTGTGAACAAAAAGATGATTTGAAAAACTAATGTATGAACAAAATATTTAAATAGAAAAAATAAGAATGATTAAACATAGAGAAAGCATAAGCACAATGAATAATTTGATATTTGAATTAAAACTTTTTTAAACATAAAAATAATCATGTTAGTTAAGTGCTACTAAGTAAAGTCTAATATTGAATATGATAATTGTGTTATCTAATTGAAGTATTAAACAAAAGCAATTTTTTAACCAATCACACATTATTCAAAATGTCATTTTCAGTTTTTTTATTTTTGTTATTCTTTTTTGATCACTTTGTTATCTTCCATAATACATTCAGCAAAACAAAGGTATTCTTTGGGTCGTAAAATTAAATATTTATTTGATTTATTTTAACTACATTCTTTTATTTATATGCTTGTATGAAATATACAGCCTAGATTGGAGTGATAATATTTTTCAGGGCGTTGAAACCTGTTAGTTAAAAAAGGCAATAACAGAAAATACGATATTTACCATCGGGTGTAAACGGATTGATATTAGCTTCAGGATAGAGATGTGATTTGAAACTGCGATCAGCCAAGTTTTCTTCGGATGCATCCAAGTCTTTCTCCCTCTCCAGTATTCTTCTTATTCCTTCGTTGCATATACTACTGGACTCTGTTCTCATCAAAGAAGAATTCTGGAAAATTCCATATGCATTTTAATAATATTTAAAAATTTGTGTTTCCAACTGAATGGTTTATGAGGGTGGACCGAGATACGTTAGTAAAAAGTTAACAAGAAATAAACAATATCTATAAGAGTACAATGGAAAGAAATATAAAAGTAATAATATAATGCAACATGACACTCATACTAAAGTAATAATTTATCTATAGCCAATGGAAAGTAATATAAAAGTAATAATAGAATGCAACATGACACTCATACTAAAGTAATAATTTATCTATAGCCAATGGAAAGAAATATAAAAGTAATAATATAATGCAACATGACACTCATACTAAAGTAATAATTTATCTATAGCCAATGGAAAGTAATATAAAAGTAATAATAGAATGCAACATGACACTCATACTAAAGTAATAATTTATCTATAGCCAATGGAAAGAAATATAAAAGTAATAATATAATGCAACATGACACTCATACTAAAGTAATAATTTATCTATAGCCAATGGAAAGAAATATAAAAGTAATAATATAATGCAACATGACACTCATACTAAAGTAATAATTTATCTATAGCCAATGGAAAGAAATATAAAAGTAATAATAGAATGCAACATGACACTCATACTAAAGTAATAATTTATCTATAGCCAATGGAAAGTAATATAAAAGTAATAATAGAATGCAACATGACACTCATACTAAAGTAATAATTTATCTATAGCCATTGGAAAGAAATATAAAAGTAATAATATAATGCAACATGACACTCATACTAAAGTAATAATTTATCTATAGCCAATGGAAAGAAATATAAAAGTAATAATATAATGCAACATGACACTCATACTAAAGTAATAATTTATCTATAGCCAATGGAAAGTAATATAAAAGTAATAATAGAATGCAACATGACACTCATACTAAAGTAATAATTTATCTATAGCCAATGGAAAGAAATATAAAAGTAATAATATAATGCAACATGACACTCATACTAAAGTAATAATTTATCTATAGCCAATGGAAAGAAATATAAAAGTAATAATATAATGCAACATGACACTCATACTAAAGTAATAATTTATCTATAGCCAATGGAAAGTAATATAAAAGTAATAATAGAATGCAACATGACACTCATACTAAAGTAATAATTTATCTATAGCCAATGGAAAGAAATATAAAAGTAATAATATAATGCAACATGACACTCATACTAAAGTAATAATTTATCTATAGCCAATGGAAAGTAATATAAAAGTAATAATATAATGCAACATGACACTCATACTAAAGTAATAATTTATCTATAGCCAATGGAAAGTAATATAAAAGTAATAATATAATGCAACATGACACTCATACTAAAGTAATAATTTATCTATAGCCAATGGAAAGTAATATAAAAGTAATAATAGAATGCAACATGACACTCATACTAAAGTAATAATTTATCTATAGCCAATGGAAAGTAATATAAAAGTAATAATATAATGCAACATGACACTCATACTAAAGTAATAATTTATCTATAGCCAATGGAAAGTAATAATAGAATGCAACATGACACTCATACTAAAGTAATAATTTATCTATAGCCAATGGAAAGAAATATAAAAGTAATAATATAATGCAACATGACACTCATACTAAAGTAATAATTTATCTATAGCCAATGGAAAGTAATATAAAAGTAATAATATAATGCAACATGACACTCATACTAAAGTAATAATTTATCTATAGCCAATGGAAAGTAATATAAAAGTAATAATAGAATGCAACATGACACTCATACTAAAGTAATAATTTATCTATAGCCAATGGAAAGTAATATAAAATCAATAATAGAATACAACATTACATTCATACTAAAGGAATAATTTATCTATAGCCAATGGAAAATAATTATAGAATGCAACATGACACTCATACTAAAGTAATAATTTATCTATAGCCAATGTAAAATAATTATAGAATGCAACATGACACTCATACTAAAGTAATAATTTATCTATAGCCAATGGAAAATAATTATAGAATGCAACATGACACTCATACTAAACAAAATATCAACATCCAAGGAGCTAAAAAATCTACTGCAGCAATAAAATGTGGTATATTTAATTTACTTTAATACAGAGATTTAAGGTTGAGATTTAAGATCTTTATAAATTTATAGATAATATTGTCTGAAAGACCTGCATAGATCATAGATCTGCAATATGGTGCCTCAAAGTTCAATGATATTTTTTCTTCTCATATCTGGATAGTCTCTTCAATTGTATTTACTAATATAAAAGTTTTATTTGCTATAACTTCAAACCACCAAAGGGCTATTTTACACAACTGGTTTTAAAGTGACTGTTTCTTACTTAGAATGGATGACTGCTTCTTCCTTAGAATGGATGAGAGTTATCATCCGTCCTAAGGAAGTAGTTACCATGGAACCAAGTCATATAAAATAGCCTATTAATGTTAAGTATTGTAAAAACAAAGTTGATTCTATTAAATGGATATTTTTGAAAAGTACCACAAAGTTAAATCTGAAATATTAATATGTATTGGGTAAAATAATTAAATGTTTACATGAAGATTGGGATGCTGCATGGTCCTGCTTTGAAAATGCATCCTATGAGCAGGGGCGGGAGGAGGAACAGGTGCTGTAACTCCGCCAACATTGCTTCCCAATCGGGATGGCTGTAACCGACATACCAAACGACCAGCATTGTGAGTTGGAGTGGAGCATTTTTGTAATATTGTTTTTGGTGTTGCCGGACTGTCAAATAACCTGAAATATAAGAGAAATTATTTGAATTTAAAGAATTCTAGTAAATGTAATAAACGCAGAAATTGTTCTTATCCTGTAAGTTTTAAAAGTAACTTTTGTAAAATATCGATTCTTATTTAACCAATATAATTTATTTATAGTAAGTAGGCAACATTGCACATTAATTTCATATGCTATGTTACACGTATTGACGCATTCGTCCTATCGTGTATAATAGAGATTAATTTTTCTCTTCTTTTGTGATAATTTTTTTTTCATGCTCGGTAGGGACTGATATTCCCATTATTTATTGCATGGCTACTTCGAATCATTACATGTTCGTTTAAACAATAATTTAATGTCTTAATAGAAGTAAATAAAATCTAATTTAGCATATTCTCGTCCACTTGAAAAGTTCTCTAAATATAGACTGTTAGTTCAGTTGTTACATTTTAGGAGTGTTATTTTGACAATAATAAAATGTGACGGGTGCAGGGCAATAAATAAACCTACAGCCACACATGGTACACAAGAACCAACGTTTGTAGTGCATCAAAAATAAAAGATAGAAAATCAATAAAACCATGACAAACTAAAGATAATATAGTAGGCATGCCTTTCACAGAAATTTAAAATTTAATGCAAAATTATCATATGTATATACTATTTAACTATAGTCAACCTACACATAAAATAACTGATAAACCAAGCAGATAAAACTTAACAGTAGATCTAAATAAATACATACCTAATTATTATGAATTAGTTTGTATTGCTATTTACATTTTTTGCATACAGCTATTGATGAACTAAATTCTGAGTAAATCCATTTTCTGCGGAAGCCTCTAAGTTGGTGTTTTTTGACTTCAAAGTTGGAAAAACCGTGAAAAATATAGACCCTGCATACAAATTTCGCATATCTTGGCTTGATACGTTGTCGATATGTTAAGAGAATAAAATTCTCTTGAACAAATCGACAGTTGAATAATGATGGGTTACATTCAGAACACAGGTGAATCATTCTGTTGAGCGATGTGATTTGGAGTGGGGTTTGAGCGATGTTGAGGTAACTTTTTTGTAAATGTAAACCTGTTATTAGTTTCTCTGTCTAAATATCATTGATATTGGTTTGTATAAAATAACTGTTTTGGTATATAAAAAAACTGTTAAATGTTTTGTTTTTACAAACTAATAAAACTCCATATTTAGTGGCCATTTTTGTGAATAATTATTTTAAAATAATGGCTTTCCGTGTTTCTTCATGATTGACAATTATTGTTATCCAAAATTGTATGAATACATTCATATCCATCAAAATAGTAATACAAAGAAAACTACACTGAACTTAAATTAAAAATGTTACTTAGACTGTGTGAAAATTTATAATACCCGCCAAAGTAAAATGACATTTTGACAGCGGAATGACTTTCACCCTACTATTTCATAAAACAATTGGGCGACATTGGTGTGAATCAACCGTGATTCAGAGCGTGCAGAGCGAATCACCACGCAAATTGTTCGAAGTATACCTCGCTGCGGGCGATGCTCTAACATGTGAATGCAAACCAGTAGATAAATACAACATAAAAATCATGACTACTAAGCCACAAAAGCTGTCAAAATAAATAAATAAGAACATTTTAGGAAATCAAGTTCTGTCATTTTAAATTTTTGTGTAGCTTCTTACACCAACATAGAATTGCCATTAAGGGACAAGTATATTATGTTCATTTGAAGAGTTATTAGAAATGTATCCTTACTTTAAAATCAAGAATTAATTCATTGCTTGGTTAATTTAATCTAGATAATAATTATAGAATGGTTAATATAAACATAACTTGATAAATAAATACGAATACCGAAAATACCCAATTTCTTGAACTTCTTAGATTTTTTAGAATTCAAGTTCTCTTCTTTAGAACACAATTTTTATACCAAAACAACTCCATAAACATTAGATTCATTTAGACATGACATAAAGAGTGTTAGAAACAAATCACAGAACAGTATTTAAATGACTTTTTCACGTGTTTATCATAACAACATACATTTGACAAACTACAACAAAAGAGAAAGTTATTACCTCAAAGCTCGAACTCTTTTATATGGAGGACTTAGATTTTGATTCTTTACCGGCGAACCATTGGGAGGAGAATCAATTTCTTCATTGTGTGTGAAATCCAATTTCCTAGGATGAATTGGGCCTTTCACGGGACTTAAACAATCATTAGAACTATTTAAAGAATCTGACATGTCACAACCTGAACTTTCTGTTGACAAATCTGTATGATTCCACGTATATTCGCGTTCACACGCGTCAAAATCTAATTTCTGTGCACAGCTCATTGTATAAATACATCAATTATACACATAAATTTCACTTTTGATAACATTAGCACTAACAATTTGTTAAATAACACAGTAATCCGACACTAAACAAAGCACACTTTCGTAAACTATACGTTATGGCGGTGACGCACCATACAGCGGACACTATTTTTATGACGCAGCACCTGGTCTCATATTCGACCAATCAGCATCAGTGTTAGCGGTATGTTAACAAACAAACAAATTTCATTGGTTTATAGTGTAACTGTTCAAGTCAAGTTAGAGTTAAAAATAAAATAGAGCTTTTGTTTCATATTTTTAAAATGGATAAAAAGCACAAATAAAATAAAATAAAATTTTTAATAGACATTTCATTTTTTTTTTCAGTACAATTTTCAGGTTTAGATTTAATACAACCAGATAATTTAACCAGATATCCGGTTTGTATAATGGCGGGGTATTGTAAAAATATATTTAATTGTTTTGTGAACGCAAACTTCTCATTTCGTCACAAACGGTAAGAAACCCGAGGAATGAAAAATTATTATTGATTCGTTTATTATACTTTCGATTAAATTTAAAAGAATGGGCAATTCGAGAATTAGATAATCAGAATATTGTACAAAATATTTCGAATATATAGAGATTACTGATGTCTCTGAACCACAATTATTATATTTATATCTAGAATACTCTTTAGCCTGCAGTAAATGAGACTGCTTTATGTTGACTAATTTGGTCAACATTCTGCTACGAGCATTCAGTAATCATTTGGCCGTCTGCGTGATACGTTCTCCAAAAAGGGAATTTTTTTACTGCTTGCAAAATTATTAACGGAATAGTTAGCAAAATAGCAAAATTACTTGCTAAATTATAGCAGAGTCATACATATATTGACACGAGCCGGCCAATAAAACGGCTTCACTTTTTCAGCGATGTATTGTATGGGAATGAGTATTCTATAGTTTTATTATTATTCTATGATTAATATATAGATTTTTAGGCCTATGCCTTCTGAGTGTTCTTTGACCTGACTTAATATTTCTGTCACAAGCTTATTTATATTGCTTGAGGGGGTGGGGTGGGGCGATTTAAAAGCGATTGGAAGTGATTTGCCCAAACCTCTTTTATCTCATCAGTGTTTGATACGATTTGTCTATAGTGATTACGCATGATTTCATTTTTGGTCTAACTATAGGTTTATTACATATTTGTCTACTCATTTGGTAAAGTTTACGGGAGTTTTTCGTAAGGGCGGCTTGTTCGGCATCTCCAATCTGTTCGTCAAGTTGACGACGCCGACGTTTTTCAAGTCTAGCGGATCGTTTTACACCCTTGTCAGTTGATTTGTATTCCGCCATCAAACACATTCTTCTGATTTTATTATCCTCACTGTCTTTTAGAATTTTGAGTTGGTTTCTTATTTCGATTGAAGTATTGTCTGACATACAAATTGGTCTATCATTTGGTTTCGGTCCTAGAACTGTCTTGGCTGATTCGGTATTGGCTGATTTAAATAGACTCCACATCTCTTCCAGGGATGACTAGTTTAATTCTATCAACAATTAATCCATTGAGGCACGGAAAGATTCCTGAACTCTAGGATTCTTCAGTTTCTCAATGTCAATATTATTATATTTTGTGGGTGGTGGAACACGTCGAAGACTTAAACGGATTCTTGCAATCACTAGCTCATGGTCGCTGTATATGTCAGCGCCTCTAAAATATCGTACGCCCAAAAGCTCCTTCTGTTTCTGTGCGCTATAAAGAATGTGGTCTAGTTGGGCTTTAGTTTGTCCATTTGGTGAAGTCCATTAACATTTGTGGATCTTTTTATGTGGAAACAATGTGCCACCAATGACTAAACTATTCACAACAGCAAGTTCGATCAATCTTTCTCCATTATCGTTTAATTCAACCATTCCATGTTTTCCCATGACAGTTGGGCCATGTTCGATATTTGTGCCCACTCTAGCGTTGAAATCGCCTAGAACTATGAGGCGTTCTCTCGTTGGAACAGCTGAGATTACTGCATTTAGGGCATCATAGAAAGATTCCTTTTTCTGATCGTTTGCTGTTTCAATCGGGGCGTAACATTGTAACTATCGTCACAGAACTGTCAGATGTTTTAAGAGTTGCTGTCATAATTCTTTCAGATATGGGGTTCCATTTTGCCAGACAATTTGCAGCCTTTTTTGATAGAATAATAGCCACTATCTATTAACTTCATATTTTCAAATTATTATTTTTTTCAATTTAGTTGGATCCTTACATATATTCTTATTTTTTGTCATATAATATTTTGTTATGTAATCATTATTGTAAGAATTTGAAAAATAAATAAATAATTCGGAATTTCTAGCCTGTTTTCAGCTTTATGAATCAAAATCCAGAAAGCCGATACGGGAATCTAACAATATTCTACTAAACAACAGCAACGACAGGTAGAATATTGATTTTCTACTCCATTTACTTACCTCAATGCTGACTCCATAGTATATCCTCATATCAGTGACGTACCTGTAGCTACATAACAGCAGGTCGTTCAAAGGACAAGGGCCCAGCTTGACAAGGAGCCCAAATTTCAAAACACTCTATCATTTTTAATTTCGTTTTCTTGTTTATTCTAATATGAAAACATTTATACAAAGTAAACTAGTTTCGATTCATTGAATAGTAGCCTTATGCGGTTGATACCTTCATGACTTTCATTTCCCTCTTCCTTCCTACACTACCATTTCCGATCGAACAAAACCCTCTACACACTACAATATTCTATTTTTTATTTTGACATTGCTGTACATTTTTTTTTCTTCTAGGTATTTTATTTTGTTTAGAAACGTTTTTTTCTGCTTATTTGTTTTGGTTTGTTAATCGTACTGTTTTAATTTGTAGGTAGTACATAGTTTTGGCGTATGAATAATATTTGTTTTGAATATTATTGTGCTGTGCTGGCAGTGTTTTCTGTCCCGTATAAATAAATATATTTAGTACAAACAAGTAGGTAGGTACTACGTATTTGGTTAAAATGATTTATAAGAAATGTTAAAGGGCCCTTACATAATTTTTGTATGAGGGCCGGGGGCCCTAAATTTCTAGCTACGCCACTGCTACATATGCTGAAAGAAATTCTTAATTATAAATAGTATAATGTAAGCACTATTATATTATATTTTCCACGTTTATTATTCAACGGCTGTGTTTGAAGTTTGAATGCGCTGACAGAGGTTCATGCAGAGGTACGTATGTAGGTTGGCACAGAAAAAAACACTTGATACAGAAACCTTGCTCTGAATATTTTTTCTTCTCGTATTTTAGTAATGCCATCTAAAGGATATTTAAACAATTGAACATCATAAGCTATATACGTATCATTTCCATTATTAATATTTGTCGTTTAAATAATATCGAGTCTTCTCGGTCGACTTGGGACAAAATTTCAGGACATAGGTAATATGCTGTGAATGTTAATACTGTCCGTTCCTCGCTTGTTAAGCCTCTTCAAAACTACCATTTATTATTCTCTCTTCTTTGATATAATACTTTGTACATAAATACTAAAATTTCAAGACAATTTACGTATGTGGATCCTTATATCACTTATATTATCAAGTGTTCACTGTTTGCTGTTCGTCTTTACCACTGTACTGAAATGATTAATTTAAAGCTGTTCATTTTCGTGTCATATTTGGTTGATGTTTATTCGAGAATGTACCTACCTGCTAAATGGCCGATTAGAATCTTAGCAGACAAAGAAACTATGCATGTATTGAAACGAGATAAATATATGTACCTATGTATTTAGGACTGATATATTTTATGACAATCAGAAATTTATTTATAAAACAATACACAAGTTAACACACCGTATTACGCTACGTATATTAATTAATCATTTTACTACGAAGCTTTAAAATCCTTGAAATTTATATGATGCTTGGTAGATTTAAAATATACCTCCCCGCCTATTCTGTTGTCTGACCCACGGGAATAGCCGCCCCCTACCGTGGTACGTGAGCGGGAAAATTAACATCTGTCATAGTTTTTCGATCAACCGGTGCAGACGCATTTGACCGCCGCGGCTAATGTTTTTCCGAAGAAACGAACAGTTTTCTCGACAAGTAACACAAAGCGGGCAAAAGTTCAGTGCGTAGTGTTCCGATACGTAACGGCGCGTACAAATTGTTCGCCGGGCAGTTTAACCGATTGTATTTTTGAGTGTTTATTTTTTTATATTACCGCCAACGTCCGAACATTTTACTAATTACTATTCTAGCGCATTAATTTTATGCGCTATTCTTAGTGGTCTTTTTTATTACTTGTGTTGTAAGAACATATCAATTAATTTTGTTTTAATTATTTAAAAAAAATATTTATGACAATCGTTTTTCTGTCTTGCCAAAAAAATAAGTGTAATTGATTTAATTTAAAAAAATCATGTGTGTAGATTATGAAATCTATTTATTTCAAATCTTTATTAAGTTATTTTTTTCATAAATTTAATGATTAAGACGTATACATTCTTGGAATTGCAATTTCATTTTCACTGACATTGGAGTCTTTCTTGATTTTCCAAACACAATTTTGGAATTTATTTTGATTTCAAAAGTATTAATATTTTTACTAATACAATATCAATTAATGCAGTGTGCAATATATTTTCATTTTTAATAATTATAATTTTGATGAAGAAAATATCTAGCGATACCAAAAAAATGGAAACAATATTTTGATTTTGCCTTTCTCTTTGTTCAATCTTTTATCTCAAAACCTTCGATTGAAAAATTCCTAAACTGGTAGGTCATCATCTTACACAAGAATGGCATTAGCTTCATCAATATTATTCTCTATGAATTTTGATATTTTTCCGAACTAAGTTCCCAGATTATCTTATTCCTATTGGATTCCTTGTATCTAAATTAAAAGGAATTGAATCAATTAATGTTGGTTAGCAAAATTAAATACGAAATATGTCATAAAACCCATCCAAACATAAATCAAAACAAAGCATATGGATCAGTGGTAGTCATTATACTACATATTAACCACACTGATCCCAAAACATATTAAAAAATATTTAGTTTATTTACTTTATATGAATTTAAAATAACCGGGTTTTCATTTTTCGTATTTTTTTCAATTAATTTTTCGCATGTCGAGTCAAATTCCATGACGCTGGCGATCTCTTCGGGGGAAAGCCTCTCGATTTTGGGAGGTGTGAAACAGCTCCTCCGCCTATCTCAAATCGGTTCACTCATGATCGTTTGGATTACTATATATTTGAAAACAATAATTTGTTTTTCAATATTGTAATAGGTAGCTGACATTTTGAAAAGATTTTTACTTGCCAAGAAATACGCATTTTTTTTTTTAATTCGTTTTATTATCATTCTGTGGTATAAATTAGTAGCTCTCACCTATCAATTTTATTGGGTACAAGGTACTATTTAGATGGGAATACAAGAAATATAAATATAATTTGGTAAACATGATTTTAGCTTTCACGATGTGGAATTCATGATGTAGCATTATTATATAAATATGTATTTCTAAGACATATGTGAGAGCGTAATAATCGTCGTGTACCACTAAACGTTTCGTGTGATTTGAAATATTCAAATTTAAATGCACCACCAGTTGCCAGGTCTTGAGATAAACAAACTATTAACTGCTCCGGGCACCTTGTCTGTGTTGTCTGCTCACCTCACATAACAAACATAATATCGTTCGATTATTATTTATCAAATTGATGTTTACTTGCAGTGGAAAACAAATTGTTAAGATATGGTTCCATATGGCGAGAATACTGCTTACGGGACCATAACTTTTTATTTTTTAAATAACTCTCGTAATAATATTTGTTTTACTGTAAAATAACATTGAATACAGTTTTTATACAGCTAAATACAATAGAACATAAAATTAATAATACTACAAAGACATATTTAAAACTAGATTCGAACGTAAGCTACTTCACTAGGTTAAAAACATTTTATGATTATATTTATGTATATATAATATGATTTTAATGCGCGTGTGTATCCGTCATTGTAAGGAAACGTAAATAAATTTATTGATTAAAATTTTGTTTGTAATTTTTGTCCAAGTATTTTATTAGATTTTTTCTGCTCCAATGGGAGTAAATTGAAAACTGTGACTCCCAGGAATTGAAAATATCTTTATCTAAATGTTGACTTAGTTCTAGGTGTCCGTATGATGGCTTGTCTAGTCTGTCTAGTTTGTTGTGTAGTTTGGGTTTATTGAAAACTGTTGTTGAGTTTATAATATATAATGTAGTTATATCCAGTAACTTCTGAAATAGCATCCGAGATAGACCTTCCATAATGATTGTTTGACCAGATCTTGTTTTTGTCAAGGTAGTTGGTAAGTGTAATTATTCACTGCAATAAAGAAAGGAAGGAGATAGATGTTGTGGGAGGAGATAGAGGATGGAGAAGAGGTGTCAATTAAGAGTTATTAGACAGGTACAAACAGCTTTAGTCTGTTTTAAAAAATGTGAATCGATTGAGACTTCGTAATAATATCATCACTTAAGATATTCCATAGTCTTGCTGATTGTACTTCAAAATAAGGGGAACTGAGAAATTCAGTTGAATGAATGGGAGTAGCTAGTGTGGTACGATCAGCAGATAGGAGAGGCAGATCGTGATTTGACAAGAAGATAACCTTTTTTAAGATATTGTGGTGAATTTAGGTCATTAATTATATTATGAATTATTATAAACCTTTAAATCTGTACCTACTTTGAGAATTAATTTCTAAAGATCTGAACTAATCATAAATTTTCTTACCATCGACTACTTGTGATAAGTAAAAAGTATTTATAGACTTCTTTTCAAAATCAATATTGTACGTTTGACTTAGAACTAGAAGACAATATTGTGTGTCACATGTTAATGATTGCATGATTCCGAAATTATCTAGTAGCAAGTAAAAATACCTAATCTTTTCTTTTTCTGTTTCCATATCTTTTACAGTTATTTTTGGTTAGATGATGTACCTACCTAGATATAATATACCTATATAAGTATTTTATGTAAACATTTTCATACACACTGATACAAGCAAGTAAACAAGCCAAAGATGAACTTATAATTATGTCGCAGTTCAGGAGTGACATCTGTGTAAAAACATTATTACCTCATGTATCAGGACTGTTGCTTTCATTATTTACAAACCAATTTCTCAATAGATGGCGTTACAAAAAATTTATTCGACACTTCATAGTTGGCGATGGTGCTTACATATATTCATAGTTAAAATATCGAAGAAAATATACAGAGCGGAAAGGAATGGAATGAGAGGTCGGGGACGCCCAAGAAAGGGATGGCACGACCATGTGAACGAAATTTTGAAAGACGGAAATGTTAGAAGTGTGAGCAATAGACGAACATGTATGAGACGATGCATGAATGTGGACGAGGCGAGAGATGCGTGCCAGGATTGAAAAATGTGGCGTTCGGTTCTCTGTGCCTACCCCGCAAGAGACATGGCGTGATGGTATGTATGTATATAAATATATAGAACTTTCAAAAATTGGATTGATAGGGAACTCAATAAGGAGGCATATAATTGGTAATGGTTGCGCAAGCGCATAAAATGATCACGTTAACCAACCGATGACAAGTCGTAAGCCCTGTAGGTGTCTTGAGTTCCTGGTTCTCCAATAATATTCCAACTTCGTCTCTACTAAGATGTCAAAAAAACATCATGAAAATACATACATGACGGCTTAATCCGCAAACAAGATAACTCCAGTAAACCAAACTGTGCAGGAGCAACATAAAACTTTATTATATTCCCATTAATAATCCTACATGGATATTTTTGGTGTTTTTTTGTATTTCTATATTCAAAATCATTAATAATAACATTTTTAAGTATCAATATAGGTATTTTCAATTTGATTTTTTCATAAAAAGTAGTTAGCGTTTTTGCAAACTATATTTTCATACACTTTCAATGGAGTTAGCGTTATTTCAGTTTCATGGGTGCATGTTTGGAAAAGCAAATAAACAATATTTTTTTTTAAATGGTCAAATTTGTATTTTGTTGAAATATATAATAACATGGTAGGTACCTACAATTAAACTGTTATACCTATTTTTTTACAAAACATAAGGCAAATTATCATAATATGAATGGTAATTAGAAGGGATTGTCATTTTCAAATCCTGTAGATCGTGATATTTTATTTTTGTAAGGGGTATGGTCTTTGAATAGAGATTGGGAAGCTGCTGAAAATATATTGATGGAATTGATTCCCGTCGCTGTACAAGCAATTAACATTCGTCAAAAAACTTCAATTTGTAAAATCATGAAAATCACCACGAGGAGTATACTTTAGTGCTCTTACTTCGTTCACCAGAAAAAAAAACTTATATTTATTTTACGTGTAATATTCGACGACAACTTGTAAATACCTGCAAATGCAATATTTTGTTTTTGTATAGAATCAGAAGCTTTTATTTTATTTTAGTTATTTATGCTCACTTTGGGGTCTCCTTTCATTTTTCCAGGTCGGATCGATTTGTAGAACTTAACGTCTTCAAAGCACTTGAGTGAGTTCAGTATTGCACATTATAAGGTTTTGGATTTTTTCTAGCGCTTCGCCAAATAACAATATTCTCAGACGGAACATTAATAGTTTTTTTACGGAGATTTCTGTTGATTGTGGCATGCATGGAGTCAACTTCCATTTGCGTATGTTCGACTTCTAAGTATTTTTGGATGATTGTTATATTTTCATTCTTTTCCAGGTTTGTAAGAGCGTTTGGTATGGTAACGTTCCTGTTTTGTGCTGCACATCCATAACTATATATATCTTTTGCTATCAGATGTAAAATTTTTACTTGTAATTAGCTGAATTACAACAGATGAGTGTTCTTAGGCAGTTACTCCTCCTTCCGTTTCATTCCATAAGTAACAGTACCTAACCCTCTTTTGTTTTTAAATCAAAAGCACAAAAATTGTGAACGTTTATTTTGGATTTGTAATAAAGCGATGATACATTTGATTTAGGAGCAGACAATAGCGCTTAGATATTAAAACAGAGAACAATTTCTTCATTAATCTTGTCATTTTCCTTCTCAGATCTTGCTTCTTCTTTTCTAATGGTGTGATTTGAATATTCGTCTTAAGTTATGTGTCCTAATTTGTGTGCCATACACTTTTCACACTGGTCTTTTTTCAGGCGAAATAATGATTATATTTTCTATATTTAAAGTATTTTTAAATTTGGCTATCGACACAGGTTTTATGTTACGTGATGAACACCAATCAGTAACATAATAATCATAAAAAAGCCTTTTTCGGTGTCCATTCAGGTAATAGGTACATCTTTTTTGTTTCTTTGGGGCAATAATGGCACTCCATTTTGGGGATTGTTGCAAGAAATTTTGAGAGTGAATCATTAACATTTTGAAACGGATTGATTGCCAACGGGAACCCAACGGAGTTAGCGTTATTGCCAAATTGTCAGTTGTATAGTATGGAGTTATCTTATTTTTGTGTAGCGTTTTTTAGAAGTTTTTAAGAATATTTGGGAGTTATCGTTTTGTGTAACGATGTGTTAGAATGAGTAAAAACTGTTCGCGCAATAAAGTCAATTTGACAAAAAATTGGGGTTATCTTGTTTGCGGATTAAGCCGTCCATTACTTATTAAGTAATGTAAAGATATTCAAAACCTTTCTTATCTCTCAGACAGATTGATGATTGATTTCGTCTGTTAGTGATTCAGAATATTTCTGGATTTTCGTAATGTGTTCTGAGAAAATAATTGAGGCCGTAATGAAAACAAATGTGATGTTCCAGTCTGACTGAAGACAGTGAACTCTGAATGTCTTATTATTTCACTTTGGTCCCAATCTTTGATCACAATAACATATAACATACCTACCTAGCTTGCTACCCCGACGACCGATTGCTGAAAAATATATTTTTGTCTACAAAAATATACGTAAATCAATGTTAAAGTTGTTAGAGCTCTATAATTTGATTGAATTATGTATTTACGGATTACACATTCTGCCAAAACTTTTCATGCAACGCAACTATAATATTCTAGTATACATAGGTACTATTTGCCAAGTTAATATTAATTAGATTAAATTATTATTGTCAAGTCTTCCACTCCGTGGAACGACTAAGGCTCAGTTGTTTCAACAAAAGTATCGGTATTAGTATAGTTAAAATATTTTGATTTCATAAAATTGTTCAAAATTGAGTCGATGACAGCATTAGATTTCAATGAAACAACCAAAAGTTTTGATAAATTTTATGAAATCAAATTATTTTAACTATACTTTTACTTTGATTTCATAAAATTATTTAAAAGTTTTGGTTGTTTCATTGAAATCAAATGCCGTCAAACAACTCATTTTTGAACAATTCCACAAAATCAAAGCATTTTAACCATACTATTATTTATTTATTTATTTAATATTGCTTCTCGGGCAACTAACAGGTACAATGTCAAATATTAATTTAACACGCACCCAATAACAAGTTGCCACATTCTGGAGACTTACGATATTAATCGTCTCACAGATCCAGACTGAAAACACAATTAAAAACTGTGTCTCCACCGGGAATCGAACCCGGGACCTTTGGCTCAGCAGTCAGATATCTAACCAACTGAGCCACGAAGGCCGACTATTATCGTTACTTTTGTTGAAACAACCCAGCCTAAGGGTCATATTACTGGAGTTATTTGAGAAAAATATAAGAAAAACGTAAGGTCCCGTACTGCGAGAATACTTCTTATGGGATCTCATATTTTCTTACATTTTTCTCAGATAACTCCCGTAATACGACCCCATAACCCCATAATAGGTAATTGAACAAGCGGAGCACTTAGACCAGAAACGTCCATAATGCCAATAATGCAATTGTAGTACTTCTGTGACGTATGCCAGTGAAACAATGGACGTCGCAAAAGACGCATAAAAGTAGAATGAATGCTGTAGAAATGAGATCACTAAGAAGAGTATGTAATAGAACGATATAATATGATATGATGACATAAGGAGAGAACACAAGAAAAAAAAGTATATTATAAGTAAAATGAAATCACAAATAAGAGTATGTAATAGAACGATATTAGTATGATTACACAAGGAGAGAATACAAGATAAAGAAGTATATTATAAGTAAAATGAAAGTAAATGCTCTAAGGTGCTTTTGGCATTTTGAAAGAATGAAACATAAACGGTTTACCAAAAAAATATACATGGGTGTTGAGATGAAATAGGTAAATAGCATGAGACACCACAGAAAGGGATGGCATGACCATATAGTATTATATTTTGAATGATATTTTGTATATTTTTAATGATATTTTGAACAGTCGACGAGCATGTATGAGACGATGCATGAATGTAAAGGAAGCCAGGAATGCGTGCTAAAGTTGAGGAATATGACTCTCGGTTCTATCTGATTATCCCGTTAGGGATATGGCGTGATGATATGTGGGTATGTATAATTGTCATTCATTACGACAATAAACTTAATTAATCCAAGACACTTTCTCTTTTTGCTAGTCTCTTATATAGTGAGAGGAATTACAAAAAAATATCTAGCATGAATATAAAAACTGTTTTTGTCATATCATTAAAACGTCTGTAAGTTGTAAATATATGCTACATAATTTGAGGTTTGCTTAAAATTTTCTAATAATATCTTTTGTGTTACCACCCATTTGAAAGACAATCTCATTTTATATCAAAAATTAGTTTCATAGATCTTCAGTAAAAATAAATGTAATTATTTTTTCAAATTTTGATTCACGTAAGAAATGTTAAAATAATTCAAATACTATATTTTCACTATTTTCAAAATAACAAGTGTTGAACAAAATAGACGTGGTTGATTTATCTGCAAATAGTTTCACTTTGGCAAATGGCAAATAAATAATCTCTTAACAACGTATTATTTCAATCATTTATCATCATCGACAGCCCTGGGTGGGCCTTGGCTGAATCCTGGAGTCTCCACCATTCCCATCTATCCGTTCTCCAGTTTCTAATATTTATTATGGAAGCATCGGCATCGACACTGTCCATCCATCGAGTCCTTGGTCATCCTGGTCTCCTTCGACCTTGTGGCACAGAAAGTGTGAGGCGTTTTGTGGGGTTGTCGTCGTCCATTCGGATTATGTGACCAGCCCATCTTAAGCGCCCTATCTTGATGGAACTGATCACATCGGGCTCTTTATAGGTCTCGTATAGTTCCCTGTTGTATCGACGACGCCAAACATTATTCTCTTTTATTGGCCCGTAGATCGTTCGAAGGATCGTTCTCTCAAAAGCCGCTATGGATCCTTCAATTTGTTTGGTCATCACCCAGGTTTCGGAAGCATACGTGAGGACTGGCTTGATAAGTGTTTTATACAGAATGATCTTTGTGTTTCTCCTAACCAGTTTTGACCTTAGCTGTTTTCGGAGGTCGTAGAAGCATCTATTAGCAGCCATGATTAATAATTGATAATTAAAAAAAAATAAAAAATAAAATTAATTATGTATACATAATTATGTATTATGTATACATTTCAATAATTATGTATGCATAATTGGATGGGTAGATACATCTGAAAATCAAGGAACATTGTTTGTCTTATTATAAAAAATCATAAACGCGAGACTTTTATGTAATTACAACGGAAAGCTTCAGGAAAACCGAGATGTTTTACAACCCCATAATAACATTTATATGCTTCTTTGATCATTAAATTATGAATATTAAAAAAAATGTTTTACATTTTTATCATCGTTCATTTTCATTAAAATATTTCATGGTTATTGAAATTAATCGTCTTTACGTATCTATCATTATTGAGAGAAAATTAAATCCTATTAAAATGTTTCAAATTTATGATGATAATAATTATGTGCTCAGAGTTAACCGAGTATATCCAAGATAATTTATGAAAATACATAAGCACTGGTGACATATAAATTATGACTCCAAATTACTTTTTATTTCTTGAGCTTAGAGTGTTTCGGCTTTATGCACTTTCTAGATAAAAATAAACCGTCAGTCTGTTGGGATATTTCATTCTTTAAGAATTATCTTATTTTTTTACAGTATTTCCTAAGCACCTTTTATTTTTATTTTACATTTTATTTTATTGAAACCCAACAAACATACAGTCATACAAACAAATATTACAACAAATTCAATTTTAACAATATATCATAGACCAATTTTGTTTGCGGATATTACATTATCTTTTTAAGCTGCACAGTGTAAAACAAATTGCTATTTAAAATTTAGTAGGTACTCAAAATTCAGAAAAAAAGGACAAAAGAGGGAAAGGAAGGTTGTGGCACTCGCAGTCAAAAAGTACAAAGCAGGAATCAGCTACCGTAAACCTCTAAGGGTCTCAGAGATGGCATTTCTATATTTTATTTTAGTATGTCTAAAAATATCAACACTCTTAAAAAAAACATTATAAATGTTACATGCCCCTTGGATGAATGAATTTTGGACATAGTTAGTCCTGCAGAGAGGCAATCTAAAATTGTTATGATTTTATTTCATATTCATTCACATTTCTTTAGATTGAACGAACAGTTCAGTCTATATGATTCATCAATCAATCAAAATTCGATTAACGTTTATATTTTATAGTTCATCTTAATACATAAAAATGTCACGATGTTTGTACTTGCCAAAAGCCGAACGCCGTGGCACCGTTGCACGTTGGTAAGCCGTTTGGTTTCTGTGCGGCCTCCTGGGTTTGTTCCACAGCAGAGGAGAAATTTATTTAAATTCATTTTTTACGCTAATATTATTGCTTGGATGGGCTGGAGACACTGGTTAGTTGGAAGAAATTGCCATATGGCAATAAACTCGCCACTAGCGCAGGGTGCAATAAAGTGTTTATTATTTATTTAAATTCCACAAAACCGCTCAATCGATTTCAGAGAAATTTTGTATGGTTGGTTCCAACTTGATATATAGGGTAGTTTGGGCTCAATAGATATATTTAAATTTTTTCAACTAAAAATATTTTTTTTTCAGATTTTGTATCCATAAATACATACAACCACAAATTTTGACTTATACCCTTTAAACATATATACATTTTACCCCTCCAGGGATTTTTCATTGGGTAAAAAGTTTTTCATAGGAAAAATTAAATTCAAAAGTTCATTTTTAAGTTGTGTAATCTTTCAATTGATGGCGGTATGAAAAACTATTGATATATGTATTAGGTACCTACGCATCCAGAGAATATACCACATTCAAATGTACGAAAACATTTTGGTAAAATACTTCTTCTACTTCCACCAGAACCCACTGTGCATTTGGGGACTGTAATTGACCCATTCACATAACGCTAAGTGAGCGATAAATATGTACCTATAGCACGGAGAGTAGCTCATGGAGCCCTCTAGATTAGCAATCTCGGCATCATAGCACAAAAAGAACAATCGGCGAATGTGAATAGAATAGTAGTATGAAATGAGGCCTATAAAAATACAGTCTTAATACATTGAAGGTGGTCTACATAAAAGGCAGTCTGTGGCAGGACAACGTCTGCCCGGGCCCACTAGTACATATATCTATATAAATCAGATATATTGTAAACAATTTGAATTGCATTTTTTTACTATTCAGGTACATAGAACATATGTACTTGAATTTTTTGAAATTGCGGGTTATTTATAAATACATAAATATTATATACGATTTCGTTAACTCAACCCCCATCAAATTAATTTTCCTGCTAATATTTCATTCCGCCTCGTGACTTCAGTTTAAGCATTTCGATTGCTATTTTTCCTACCACTACATACATTGTTAGTTCTATTCATATACCTTCTTATATATTTAATCAAATAAGTATTTAACTATTCGGATACATAATCTCACATAGTACATATATAGGTACCATGTTTGTAAAATATTAGAAGTATTTTGAAAATTAGATATAAGTGAAAAAAGTTAAATAAGCGTACATAATCGATAGATTTTTTTTATGAATTACTAATCGGTTTATACGTTTATAACTATTGAATATTTTTATAGTTTTCTTAATATAACCGCGAACGTTTGAACCGTGTTTCAATCAAATGAGGTGTGTAAAAACTGCTGACATTAATTGAATCAGTTGACATTACATATAATGAAGCAGTGTTCAACTGAAGAGACAAAAGACATTTACGAAGAACATTCAGTGAAGGTGGTGCATTGACTGAACAACTTCTTGTATTCTTCTCCGTGTTTCATCTTTAATGTCAGTCGTGGCTACGAGGAAGTCGACATTTGATTCGTCTCATCAGCAAATTGGAGGCTTCAAAATGAAATGGTAGGTAAGATTTTCATTTCATAAACATATACTATACTAAGTTGAAAATAAAAAGAGATTCATTTGCTACAATACAAATCATAAAAGTTTTATTGTTACTTAATTGAAATAATAAAAAAAACAACTCGTAGCACACATTAAAGGTAATTTAAAAAAAAACTGCTTTACCCGCATGATTTCACTTTAACTACTTTTTGAGATGCAGGTACCTATTTATGTTTTATTTTATTTCTCGGGCAACTAACAGGTACCATGTCAAATATTAATTTAACACCCAATATCACAAATGACACAAAAACAACTTATCAATTTTAAATATAGAAGTATGTATAACCCTCAAATGGAAGTTCATCTTTTTTTCTAATCTATAACCCTTTATTATTATCTTATTTTATACATTTCTATTAAACATTATTATTGGTAAAAAAAAATAACTGACGATGAACCCAGACGTGTACAAAAATGTACAAAAAGGCATTGATTTATGTATATAAATTAAGTTTTTATACAAACTATAAAATATTCATGAAGGTACCTGTGACATTTGTGTCGATTTAGAAGGTGTAGTTTTTTTTAAGTTCAATCAATGACGTTATCTATAAAGACTATAAGGTAATAGGTTTCTTTCTTTTTCGTACTTCTACTCACTCGTATAAACATAGTGGCCCCTACACTTCATAAATAGATTAACATTTTATTTTTATTATATTGATTTATACTAATTGCATACCTACTACACATGAGATCCAACCGTCGATAGCGATAGTATGTGCAGTTGAAGAATATGTAAAAAGTAAGTATAAAATCTTAAATATTAATAAGACATTTTGTTTTCCTATAAAAAATATGTATGTCCGGATAGAATAGTGTGGAGTTCAGTCCTTTTTTCCTACCGCGAATAGGTAAAAAGCTTGATGTTAAATATAGATATGTATGTGTTGTGTTGAGCCCCCGTCGGGGACGGACGTGCATTCTGCGGTCCGAGTTTTACTGTAGGAATAAATACAATATACCTATGTACATAACCAACAGTTCTTAAAAAATGTGTGTTTTGTTATCTTTCTGTCTGTGATATAATATAGTAATTAGTGTTTATGGTGGCAATAGTTAAAGCAGCGGCGGTTGTTCACGACGCCGACAATGGGATCAAGCTTAACACGTGTAGGGTGGGACGGACAGGACCCATTTATGACACGCCACCAGCAGAGACAATGTATGGAGTGAAGAGCAAACTAATATGTACGTGCTGTTGCGTCTCTGTATGAAAATAGTGGAGCTTGTGTCCGTGTCAATGATACGCTGACAACATGGTTCCCTATTCATAAGGGGGTGAAGCAAGGCTGCGTATTATCCCCATGGCTGTTCAATCTTTATATTGATCACTGCGTAAGAGCACTAAAGAATGAAAATATAGGCCTGACACTAAATACTGTAAATGTACGTGATTTGATGTATGCAGATGATAAAGTGGTGATTGCTGAATGTGCGGATGAGTTACAGTATTTAGTGAATAAAGTGTATGAAGGATGCTTGCAGAACGGACTGAGAATGAATGTGAGTAAATCTAAGATATTGGTATTCGAAAAAACTGAAAGTATAACTCAGTGTAGAATAAAAGTAGAGAACGAATGGCTAGAACAAGTAGAGGAATATTTACACTTGGGGAGTATGTTTGAATGGAATGGAAGACCTGATAAAGACATTGAAAGAAGAGTTATGGCAGGTAACAGAATAAACGGAGTTCTCAGACCAGTAATGTCCGATCCAAGCATCTCAAAGGAAGCCAAAATTGCCGTACATAATGCAATTGTAGTACCCACTTTGATGTATGCCAGTGAAACATGGACGTGACAAAAGACGCATGAAAGTAGAATAAATGCTGTGGAAATGAGATCACTAAGAAGAGTATGTAATAGAACGATATATGATAGAATAAAAAATGAGGACATAAGGAGGGAATGCAAGATGAAGAAGAGTATTATAAATAAAATGAAAGTGAATTCCTTGAGGTGGTTTGGACATATTGAAAGAATGAATGATGAACGATTGACCAAAAAAATATACATGGGTGTAAGAGATGGAGTGAATAGTAGGGGACGCCCCAGAAAGGGATGGCACGACCATGTGAATGATATTTTGAAAGAAGGAAATATAAGAAGCTTGAATAATCGACGAGCATGTATGAGACGATGCATGGATGTAAAGGAAGCTAGTAATGTATGCAAAAATAGAGGAGTATGGCGCTCGGTTCTCTCTGCTTACCCCGTAAGGGATATAGCGTGATGGTATGTATGTATGTATGTATGAAGACTAAATATCAAATAGACTATTTATTGGTATTTGGTATCTACATATATATGTGTCCCCGTAGATATTGTGTATTCTGCCATACAAATTGTATGAAACGATATTTTTATTTTATTTATTTAATGTATCTTCTCGGGCAACTAACAGGCACTATGTAAAATAATTATTTAACACGCACCCAATAACAAGTTACCACATTCTGAAGACTTACGATATATTATATCGTCTCACAGATCCAAACTGAAAACACAATTAAAAACTGTGACCCTTGGATCAGCATTCAGATACCTAACCAACTGAACCACGAAGATAATAAATAATACATTCAGATACCTAACCAACTGAACCACGAAGATAATAAATAATACATTCAGATACCTAACCAACTGAACCACGAAGATAATAAATAATACATTCAGATACCTAACCAACTGAACCACGAAGATAATAAATAATATATCGTCACTTAATTCAATTTTTACGAAAATTGTTAAGAAAAGTTTGAGATGTATATGTGTATGTTTTTTATAGAAAATTTTAATATCTACTTTAGGTATTTCAGCGTTATTTCGGCGAAATTTTGGAAATATGGGCAGATAAGTGACCATGCCGACCGCCGTGGCACAGTTGGTAAGCCGTTCGGTTTCTGTGCGGGCGTCCTGGGTTCGATTCCCAGCAGAGGAGAAATTTATTTCTCACGCTAATATTGCTTCTCTGGGCTGGAAACACTGTTTAGTTGGAAGAAATTGCCATACGGCAATAAACTCGCCTCTTGCGTAGGGTGTATGGAAGTGTTCATCATCATTATTATTATAAGTACCTACCTAAACATATTCGAAAAAAAAAAATTCCTATGTTTGTATAAAAGTTTTGCAGGCCTAAAAATAACAATGTTTTTTTTGTATTTTGGGCTCTGTGCACTCACACGCGAGACTAAGGTTAATGTCGATTTATTAAGAGAAATAAATTATCTTAAACAAATTCACAGTTGAAAAACAGAATTCTGTTTAAAATTCCAATAAAAAAGATTTTCAATTGGAATTTAGTAATGAATCATATTTTTCCTTAGTGTACAACATAGTAGGTATTCCTATATATTATGGACAAAGTTGACTGTGGAGCTTTTAGAAAAGTGTCATTCATATTTCCGCAAAAACATCTTTTTATCACAAATGCAAGAAACCATATAGGTACCCGTCGAAAGAATTATTCAAACAATTCAATGTACTTGATGTCAGACAACTATACGTATTAACAATAGTTTTTAAACAATTCAATGTACCTACTTGATGTCAGACAACTATACATACGAACAATAGTTTCACATTTCAAAAAAGATACAAGTACAAGTAATACTGCGGGGCAAACCGTATACAACACAAGACATCGACATAACTTTCTACTTTACAGATATTTCGCTCCAAAAATATTCAATATTATTAATAACGATACACTACCCTCTCCATGTACAAATCCTGCGTATCTTGGCTTGATACTCTGTCGATATGTTAAGAGAATAAAATTCTCTGAACTAATCGACAGTTTGACTATACCAGTTGTAGGAATAAAATGTATAACTCTATTTTGAGATAAATAGAAAACCTATACGATAATATATCCGTTTGATTTATTTATATGTGATAAAAAAATCATATATTCGTTAGAAGCAATAAATTCACAAAGATACATTACCGTGACGCACGTGGAAAAAATGCATTTGATTAGAAATATTCATAGAATATTGAGAAAAATATCTAAATTTGAGATAGTCTAAATTATTCTGAAATATGTAGCAACTCGCGTGACGTTCTCATGTTATTTGCCGCTATCTGTACATTTTACATGCATTATTGTACAAATAAAATCCATATAAATAGGACGCGTCAAGTTAAATCTTATTCAAAAATATTTATATTTGAATGCGGTACACAATAATATAAACATATAGGTACTGACCTCATTAACGATTAACATACACAATATTATACCTACCTACAAATTTTTGGTGTATTATGCCTGTTGTATGGTGAATCTACATAAAATAACAATTTTCGACAGTGTAAATAAATAAATTCATTAAAAAATCCAAAAGATAACCCATTAATAGGTATCAATGTAAAATACCCAATTTTTATCAAAGGCAACAATACGATCTTCAAAAATAGTATATTTTTTACACTCTTTAAATAATTAACTTCACATCTCTGTCCTTACTGGAATTTTGCAATCGATATTTATCTTCCTGACAAGTTAGAGCTCTGAAACATTCAGAATTTTAATATTCCCGATGACAATGCATGTTAAAACAGTTGTGTTCAGCTCGATTCATTTGATATTTTGATAAAATTTTACAATTTTATATTTCATTCGGAGTAAATAATATTGCATAAAAGTAGGAGTACTTTTATGAATTTCTTTTATATGATTTTTTTTTTTAAAATAACATTTCAACGTGAAGAAAGCTCGGAAAAGAGTGATCTTATTTCATTTTATTTACTTGTTTAATTTTAAACATCATAACACTTTAGTGACAAAATCGGCAGAATCTGTCATAAATTGTGAGGGATTGTTCGATAAAGTTGTTGAATATTTTCTTGGCACAACTATTCGTATTTTTTTTAAGTAGATACAATGTTGTGTGTATCTAAAGATGTTGGTTGGTATATCTTTTTCTTATCTAATAGTATCCACAAGATAGAGCGGTATATTATGAAATGATATAAATAGTTAGGTAAGAAATCCCAATTTTCAGAATCTGCTCATCACTGTCCCGTCGGACTTGGAACAATGGAGGCCAATAATATTTTGTAGGCATAATATGTTATTTCAACTAATTGAGTGGCACTTTTATACAAGTGATGGAAAAAGATATTTCTCAAACTGCGCGCCGTGATCTAATTATATAGCGCCGTAAAATTTGAATATTTTGACTAATCAACGACGAATAAATAATTATATTCACGGGTGTTTACTGTATTACCTATCGTGAATTACAGAACACAACATTATTAATCATTATGTTTTTATCGCCCACATTAAATAATTTATGACAATTGAAAAAAAATAAAACAAAACAAATTGTCATCAATTAAAAAAAATAATTAATTATTAGATACTTACCTAATGTCACCACACATCAATAAACTCTGTAACACGTTAAATTCAGCGATCTATGCCATTAAAAAAGTTAAGGACGTCTGTGGCCAGAGCTTCCGGTTGCGCAGAGCGCAAATTTGTGTATTTTTGCTTCGTTGGTTTACGTGCAAATCGCCCCCCTTTTCGGCTAAAAGTTCAAGTTATTTGGCGACAACTATACTTCGCGTATTTTCATAGTATTATGTCATATGTGATGTTCTGGGGGAAGGCGACTGAATCTAACAGAGTTTTTGTATTGCAAAAAACAAGCTGTTAGGATTATTCTTAATTTACGCTCAAGAGGTTCCTACCGTATAAATATTTAAAAAAATTGAGCATACTCACATTGGCTGGCGTTTATGTATACTCAGGAACGCCTTACCTATGCTCGACACAATATGAAAAATACTCCCCTTAACCATTACATATCTCGGAATATCATCGGTATAATACGCGAGGTGCAAACAACATCAGACCTGCAAAGTGCAGACTGGTAAAAGTCTCAAAAAGCTTTGTGGGACAAAGTATTAAGCTGTATAATAAACTGCCACCTCACATGCGGTCTTAGAAAGAAGGTAGTTTTGAGAGAGATACGAAGAATTATCTCATCGAAAAATCATTTTATACAACTGACGAAATGCTAAATGAAAGAGATTTCAATTAGCATGGAGTATTTTGCCTTATTGACTCCGAGTGCTCTGTTTGAGAGCCAATGGAGGATAAACCAATGCAAGACAATACAATACAATGTTGTGTACATGAAGAAATTGTGAATTTATAATCTTGTGTAATATGTTTCGTATGAATTATTTTGCTAATAAGCAATGAGTGTGTGAGAAATCATATTTTTCCTGATTTTGGAATCGAAAACATAACCCAGATGTCTTACATGTATAACCAAGTCCTGTTTTGTATCCTCTATGGCTCAGAAAAGATAATGTCCACTAAAATGTGTTTCCATCAGTGATATGTAATGAATAGATTTGCAATGCCATCAGTGATATGTAATGAATAGATTTGCAATGCCATACAAAATATTCTCAAAAAACTGCCTCGCCAAAGGTCCCGCAGTGTCTCGTACTAGTTTAAAACTCCTATATTTTGTCCTATTCTAATGCATACCTTTCGGGGCACTTTCTTACTCTCACACGGCATCTAATAACAGTCAATTTCTCCGTCCCTTTTGTTTGCATACGCCTGATACAAGCTCTCTCTCTCCCATTTATGCATTAGATGAGACAGGGTTGTCAGGTATTTCATTTATGTATTTTTTTTTAATTTACATTAAATTAACGTTACGAAATACATAAAAAATAAAATATTACAATAATTAAATAGATACTTACTGCGTAAAAAGTATACCTATATAATATATTTACGTATAAAAATAGAAAGCGATACAAAATACAGTATTTTACATGAACTTTATGAATGTATACTGTACATTTTATTAAAAATAAAAAAAATCCTTAATAACTAAACACTAAAAAATAACATATAATGGCGAAATAATGAAGGGGACATGACGTGATGATTTGTATGTATGTAGTAATCCAACTGTAGATTCGTTCAAGAGAATTTATTTATTTTATTGAATCGGCAGTATAAACCCAACACGCGTATTGGGAATATTAGGAACATTTTGTATGGCGTAGTGTTGGTGTTTTTTGCATGCAAAAAACACCAACTTGGAGGCTTCGCAGCATATATGTTCTATACATGGATTTACTCAGAATTTGGAGTAGAACATGTTATGTGAGTTTTGTATGTGTGGGTCTATGTGTGTCCCTTATAACTTTTGATACGCTGGATGCTCAGATCCTAAAATTTCAGAATGTATACTTAATTTTAGGTACACAATACTTTTATATTCAGAATTTCGAATTTTTGTTCCAGTCAGGGGCTATCAACATTTAAATTTTTATTGTATTTTTCCACATATCTCAAACTCTATAAAATCTATAAAGCTGAAATTTTGTATAAATATAGACAAATACAATATCTCGAAAAAGTTTTTTAAAAAATAATTCTAGGGTTTCTCAATCTGTTTTTATTAAGAAACAAAAAATTGGTATGACAAATTGTTGTCTTCACATATCACTGGTTTCCATCTAGGTTTTTCTATGTGCTTCCAGATAATTGTTAACAATCTTCAATCAAATATTTTTTTGAATTTTTGTCGACATAACAAAAAATAATGTTAATTTTTAATTTTAAAAAATACACTAATTTGTATTCTTTTTAAATACAAAAGCAAAATTGTCTAGTATTTTTGATCAATATTTTCGATAAAATTTAAAAAAAAAACACCAAGGGGTCTAGTATGAGCCATGTAAAATGTTTTCGAATTGTGATGTCCTAAAAACAACTTGTAACATGTTGAGGATATCACCACTTTTTTATGACAAGTTATAGGATGTATCAATTCCGTAACATTTCGCATGCCTCATAATAATAACATTCTTAATAAAAAAAATAGCAACTGGGGTTATTCTGAGAATAAGGTAAAGAACAACTGATGAAAAACCTCCCACGCTAATAAACCTATAGTTATATACGAGTGTACTATATAGGTGTTATATACTATATACATAGGTGTTGTATATTATCTCTTGATAGCATCGCACCGTGTTGGAAAGGAGCCACGAGGTCTACATGTTATTTGGCGCCTACGCTATTTTCTCGTAAATTTCATTTTCAAATATGTTTACAACTTTGTTTTAGACCACAAGGAACACTGGAATACGAACAAAAAGTATATAATATTATGATCAACTTCTCGGAAAATTAACTAAAAAACATGTTTTGATAACGTTTTCAGTAAAACGTTTATGTTTTTATAATATTAAGTTAAGGGCTATAAAGATATGTTTGAGGGTCATAAAATTCTCGCCGCACACTCTTGTATAATCATTTATTCAATAATTTCATCTGTATTTACTTTGATAACATTATTTTTTCAGTGGCAGCGTGAAGATATTTACAAATCCAATTATAACATTGTTTATTTATGAATGTAATATTGCCAAATATAAATACAATTAATTTGGATTTAATCATGTTTTTTATCCAAATAAAGAGTGTCAAATATGGTGTGCACAGAAATCTACTTAGGTTATTGGTAACTTTCTACAAATTATATTATTTTGACTCAAGCAGTCGCAATTAAGACTGCACATCTAAATTCTGACATTGTTCCTCTGATGTATAACAGGATCTCACTTCGGTCCAATACTATTTATACTCTACACCAATCAAATTCAATAATGCTTCGATCACAGTGCATGCCGATGATATTTTTTTTTAAAAAAAAAAACCAAGAGCATCTAAAAATCAAATTTATGTGCGAACATGTATCAGTATACGTGATGCAGTGTCACGCTAAAAATAATGCGATAAAAATGCTGAATTTTAAAAATATTTCAATAATTATTTTTTTCATACAAAATTTTCCAAGTCATATCTGTCAAAAAAGTGTACATTTTGCACGCAAATATCTGTTAGTTTAAAAGTTAGAAGTACGTATTTACACGAAAAAAATATTTTTTCAAGTATAACTTAGCGTTTAAGTGAAAAACATGGTGAATATTTTGTATAATTACAATGTTTAACTTATTTTTAAAGTAAGCGTTTTGTACATAAACGCCGCCATTTTAATATCTTTTCATACAATATTTCATTTTCCTACCGAATGAATATGTTCTTGAAAATAATAAACCTTTGAAATAAATGAAATTATGAAATAATAAAATGAAACACAAGACATTACAGCAAGTTTTAAGACGTATATTGTAAAAGTCTGTTAATTATTAGTAAAGATATAGGCATAATAAAATTGCATAATTTGTATATAATATTTGATATTTCGGACAATTTTCATTTTTATGGCATCGAACAAACCAATGTAGGTACCTACATATTATTCAAAAAATGTCTACAATTGATATTTTTTACGTGTTCTATGGTTACTATAGTTACAGACACATTCTGATATTCAAATAAAATTTGTTATAAATCGAATTCGAATTAATTTAGAACATCATTGTAGGTAGGTACCTACATACCTAAT
This sequence comes from Molanna angustata, assembly GCA_963576475.1. Taxonomy (NCBI): domain Eukaryota; kingdom Metazoa; phylum Arthropoda; class Insecta; order Trichoptera; family Molannidae; genus Molanna; species Molanna angustata. The sequence goes on from OY754965.1 coordinate 33,524,653, forward strand.
ACTACTTAAAAACCAACAATATACTAATTTCGTATAGGAAAATTATTAAACTATCATAGGTTAACTACAATACACATGTCATTCAATCTACAAACTATTTCCTATAGTGAAATTCTTCTTTTATTTAAGTAGACCTTTGGGTGATTTTTTATACAAGCCATTTCTTGGAGTTTAATTCTTCTTCCTCTTCTTTTGTGAAGTCATTTGGGACAATTCATAAATAAACTATTTCCTATAGTCTAATTTTTCTTTTTCTTAATTTACTTAACCTTGGGTGAGTTTTTATACAAACTATTTCCTATAGTCTAATTCATCTTCTTCCTCTTCTTTTATGTAGCCCTTTGGGTGAGTTTTTATACAAACTTATTCCTATTATCTAATTCTTTTTCTTCTTATTTTATGTAGACCTCTGGGCCAGTTTTGATACCAACTATTTCTTTTAACGTAATTCTTCTTTTTCTAATTTTATGTAGACCTTTGTTGAATTTTGTATAAACTAACTTCCTATAGTCTAATATTTTCCTCTTTTATGTAGACCAAGGGAGAGTTTTCATACAAACTTTTCCTTTAGTCTAATTCTTCTTCGTCTTCTTTTATGTTGACCTTTGCGTTAGTTTTTATACAATCTATTTCCTGACGTATAATTATTCTTCTAATATGTAGACCTTTGGGTCAGTTTTTATAGTAACTACTTTCTATAGTCTAATTCTTCTTTTTCTTATTTTTTGTAGATATTTTGGTTAGTTTTTATGCAAAATATTTCCTTTAGTCTAATTCTTCGTTTTCTTATTTAATGTAGACGTTGGGTGAATTTTATATAAAATATTTCCTATAGTTCAATTCATCTTCTTCTTCTTTCATGAAGATCATTTGGTCAGTTTTTTATATAATACATTTACTATTGTGTAATTCTTCTATTGCATCTTTTATGTAGACCATTGGGTCAGTTTTTATTACAAACTATTTGTTATAGTCTTATACTTATTCTTTTTTTTTATTTAGTCTTTTGGGTTAGTTTTAAGTCTTATAGTCTATTGTATAGAAATATTATAAACAACATGCACACTTGACGAAAATACATAAAACGAATGGGATGTGACCATCACTAGAATCTTCTCAATACTTTTTTTCAATCGAAATTTACACCATTTATTATATCATCATATATTGCTTAATTTTCAATAACTACATATTTGATTTTGATGACAATATAATAAAAAATCGGGGTTGTGGCCATTACTGGACTCTTCACAACGTTTATATTCAAATTAAAAACTATTTAAGTCTTCTTCTGTAATGTAGATCAGTTTTATTGTGCAAAAATCTAATAATCTATAGGTATGCACACTTGACGAAAAATATAAAAACGAATGGGATGTGACCAACACTATAATCTTTTCAGTACTTTTGTTTATTTAATTTTTAAGCCATTTCCCATCATCCAAAATTACTAAATATTTAAAACACATTTGCGTTCGATGACAATATATAAAAATAGGGGTTGTGGCCAAATCCAAACTCTTTACAACGTTGTCTCTTTATAATCAGTCATATTTAAAACCATTTACCATAGTCCATGCGTGCAGAAATTGTATGTACCTACTTATATATAAAAACAAATGGGTTGTGGCCATCACTTGAACATTTTACATCGCTTAAACTCAATTAAATTTCAAACTACTTTTCATACTACGAATTAGCAAATATTTTTTGTGACAATATTATATAAACGATTGCTTATTCCTTCACTAATTTACATTCTTGGCCAACGGCGGGACATAAAAGCTAGTGAATAATAAAAATATGCCAGAAGATTTCAATCGTTAAACACTCGTTTTACACTAATCAATATTATTTGAATATCTCCAAATGTGTTTGTGTATCATTTACGCGTTCAATTAATATTTGCTATATGGCTATATGTTTGGTTTTAAAATAAAATAAAATTTATGATAGCACATATATATGGAATTCTCCTTGTGAGTTTCACAAGACGTACCTATAGTACAAAAACTCCGTATAACACAACGAGCAACTAAAAGGAGGATGCTAGACATTTATTAGTCATCCAGATATAGAGAGCGTATCAGAGAGAGGACTAAGGATACAGATGTTGCATGCACGAAAGCTTCCTTAAAGTGGAATTGGGCTGGTCATGCAGCAAGAACAGCAAATGGCCGATGGATCAAAAGTACCCCGGAGTGGCGACCGAGAACTGGCGATAGAAATTCGGACAAACCACAAGCAAGATGGTCTGATGATATAAAATGAGTGTCGTGAGGTCAATGGCACAGTGTTGCGAGAGGTAGGGAAGCATGGAAGTCAAAAGGGGAGGCCTATGTTCAACACTGAACGGATAATGGCTGATGATGATGATGATTCTCCTTACACTTTGCTGGCATCCACTGGCATTGCTAATGCTAAAAAATATTCAAACCCACATAAAATAAAACATGCCGTAAGTTTACTAAAAATACCCAGTACATACCCAGTACATGTATACATTTTGAACATTTGAAGGATACGGCCCCATGAATCATCCACCAATATTGATATTTTGCACCGTATATGTACGTGACATGCTCGTAGCTAAGTAACAATTTCATATTATTGTAACTTTTTTTCAAAACTGAAACTTTTTTTACACCCAATAGATACAAAAAAGAAAATATTTATATTGTTTAGTGATAGGTGTGCACCTTTTTTTTCTCCGTTCATTTTATTTTTGTCATCTATGTATCTGTAATATATTTTTTTAAGAATGTACTTTTAACAAGCACATATATGCACATTCTCATACAAATCTTAACGAAGTATAATTCCTTGTGCTATAGGTGAACGAAATCGGTCGTGGCAGGATTCGTCAAAAAAACCTTTTTTTAATTTCAAAACGCTTTAGTGCGGAAAATTTGCCTATTGTAATGTGAAGAAAAAAGCCACACAAAATTTAATATCGGTTATTTTTATCATCTTTCGTTCGCGCATCACACTAGAAATTTTATGAAACACGCGCCTTTTTCTTATAGTTTAATGTGAGTTGAAAGTTTTAAAATGTACATATATGCAAAAGTTTTAAAAAATGAGTGGGTTGTGGCCAACACTAAACTCTCCACACCATAGTAGAAATATACTTCGTTGGCCAAAGATACGAGATCGTCGTAACATTCACATTCTGTCATTACTTTATAAGACTATTTATGATCCCTATTCACCACAATATTTAAAAAATAACGTCGTTTTCTTGTCAAGTCACGGCCTATCCCTTCGATCTGCTGAACGCACTACACTAGCTATCCCCATTCACAATACAGAAGTTTTCAGCTCCTCTTTTCAAGTACAATCAGCTAGACTATGGAATGGCCTAAGTGATGAAGTAACGTCATCTCAATCCATTCAAATATTTAAAGGTAAACTAAAAAAAAATTTATTTGTCAAATAGTTCCTAAATTCCTTCTATATCCTTCCGTCACCTCCTTTTCCTCCTTGCTATGATCATTGTTATTTTTATTATTCTTTTTTTTTAACTCTCTTTTCATTTTTTTTCTCTTTGTATTTTTTTATATTTCCTACTCTTTCATGTTATTTTTTATCAATTTATTTCTCACTAAATTAGTATTATTGTACCAATTTAACTAAAAGACTTCACGGTTGGTTGGAAGAAATTGCCTTATGGCAATAAACCTGCCTTTGTACACATGTACATAAATTATATAAATAAATAAATAAAATAGTAAGCTTTCATTTTTTCTTCTTGAAAGGTTGACAATCGCTAAATGCATTTTTATGTAGTATATTTCTATTAGATTCTTAAACAAATATAAGATTCCCAGAGGACAAAATTTTTCACAATACACCATACACACAAAAACATTGTCACGAAACTCGTAGTATCTATGTATTTTCTACGTGATACCTGTTGAGAAGTAATCAGTAAAATTGCATTACTAGCAAGATGAGCATGTATGAGACAGTGTATCAATGTTGATGAGGCGATGTGAAATGAAATGAAATGAAATTATTTATTTCCATTATTTACACAACATACATAATATAACAATAACAAAAAAAAATAACTATATTTAAAAAAAAACTTATTATAAACATACTAGGTAGGTACAATTGTGCCTATTTGGAAATTTACTGCCTCACTAGACAAGTCTGTTCTGAGTCAGTACTTTTTCAATATAGCCTAAAGTTACATGTTTTTCAATGTAAAATAATTAAACATAAACACAAAAGAAAAATAATCAGAATAATATAAAGTGATCTCTCAGTTATTTTCTCCCATATAATTGTATGTGTCAAGATAGAGAAATGCGGTGTTCGGTTCTCACTGCCTACCCCTCGAGGAAGATAGAAGTGGAAAGTAAAAAATACACTTATCTATAGAGACACACATACAGTATCAATATGAAGTTTATTGATAGTGTTTGAACAATGGTATCAAAAACATTTTCATGTTTATATTTTCGTATTTTTCTTCATAAACCTGGCATCATTGAAAAAATGCATCACTTTTCTCGAAATGTTAAAAAAAGTCCTTTACAGCAAAGGACCCAAAATACCGCGGCGGTCAGGACAGCGTATTATTGTACCAATTAATGTCGTGGTGAACATATTGAATCTTCAAACAAGACCCCTTGATGACTTTGCATATGTCCACCTGCAACACTTCCGTCCACTCATATAAAGTATTTTGTGGACAACAATATTCACAGAATTTTATTGTTCAGATCTTTTAACGGAGGTCGCCCGGGCGCGTTGACCTATTGCCTGATTATATATAGACCATTGCACTGTGTTAACTGCTAATTTCAAACAGAGGCGGCGCGGCGCTCAATGGCTTAATCAGCCGACACAAAGAATAGGTGGATGTCAACATTCCGGACATCCGAATGTTTATGGCGGTCGCGACATTTCAAAGATTATTATGAACCGGGTATGATGAAAGTTTACTGCCAAAGAAAATATAAAACATTAGGTATCATTTTCGCCAAACATCTTGAACGAGCTTCCGGTTGCGCAGATCGCAAATTTGTGTCTTTTTGCTTCGTTGGTTTACGTGCAAATCGCCCCCCTTCTCGGCTTAAAGTTCAAGATATTTGACGCCAAATCTACTACGGAAATTATAATGATCTTAGAAATTATCATATTTTTTATCGTAGGTAGGTAGGTATACAAATCTAAAATGTCTAAAAACCTGCCTAAAGGTTTTAGTTTAAAAATATAAATCGTTTTAATATTAATTAATAATACATACCTATCACAATTAAATAATAATAATAAACACTTTCTTGCACCCTGCGCAAGTGGCTAGTTTATTGCCGTGTGGCAATTTCTTCCAACTAACCAGTGTTTCCAGCCCAGAGAAGCAATATTTGTATCAGAAATGAATTTATATAAATTTCTCCTCTGCTGGAAATCGAACCCAGGACGCCCGCACATTTAAACCGAACGGCTTACCAACTGTGCCACGGTGGTCGGCACAGATGGTAAGCCTTTCATCACAAATACATCAGTCTGTATAAGAAAATTCAGAAAAACACAGGATTCGAGGGCTGTTCTAGCATGCCTATGATTCTTCTTCGATAGATAAATATGGTACAATACCTACATTATTATTTGTTCTCTTTTAACCCAAGAATAATTAGTTGAAACTTGTGTATTTCTTAGATTTAAACGTACTCAAATCTCAACAATTATAATAAATGTTATTTATGTGTTTTAAATATTAAAGTTGAAAGTAGTATTTTTATATCCAATAATAAAATTGTCAGTCGAAAATTTTAATGAAGCGATTTTCTCAAAAATTTATCGCAAAATTTAAAAAGTATTCAAAAACTTACGTTTTTCGGTAATAAAAACATAGAATGTTATATTTTAATTTAAAAAGAAAAAAATCCATTTCTTTGGAAAAACCATAATTTGATAATTGTCTTCGACATACTGTTTGTAGGTACATTGAATACAATAAAGGTACCTACGATATTTCGTAGGTATTTAATAAGTAAGTATCTGGTATTCAGGGGGGCAAGTCTGGTTCGACCGGCAAAATCAAAACCCCAGTGATTACCCATATCATGGATATAATTATCGTATGGAGTTCTATGACATCTAAAGATATTGTAGACTACAGACTCTCAATTATCTCAATAGAGACGAAGTTGGAAAATATCTTTGACTCCCGACAGGGAAAAAAATCCAATGTTTGCGCATATGCAATAATAAAAATATATTCGAACACACGAGTGTTTATTTTTAATCTGCAAAAGGATAATCACGGACCTAGCATCCTAAATTCGATAACTGGTGACAATTTTCCATTAGATCTGGGGGGCAAGTCTGGTCCGACCGGCGAAATCAAAACCCTAGTGATTACCCATATCATGGATATAATTATCGTATGGAGTTCTATGACATCTAAAGATATTGTAGAATTCCATATAATAATTATATCCATGATATGGGTAATCACTAGGGTTTTGATTTCGCCGGTCGGACCAGACTTGCCCCCCAGATCTAATGGAAAATTGTCACCAGTTATCGAATTTAGGATGCTAGGTCCGTGATTATCCTTTTGCAGATTAAAAATAAACACTCGTGTGTTCGAATATATTTTTATTATTGCATATGCGCAAACATTGGATTTTTTTCCCTGTCGGGAGTCAAAGATATTTTCCAACTTCGTCTCTATTGAGATAATTGAGAGTCTGTTAAAAAATATCTTTGACTCCCGACAGGGAAAAAAATCCAATGTTTGCGCATATGCAATAATAAAAATATATTCGATTACTTACACATTGGTACAAGTAGGTAAATAAGACAAAAATGACCTTATAAGTCTGGCGCAATTCAGGGGTGACTTCTATGCGAAAAATGCATTGTCACCTCACATATAAGAATTGTAGCTTTCATTATTTACAAAAAACCAATTCTCTCAATAGATGGCGTTACAACAAAATAAATAAAAAATAATAAGATTGTTGTTCATAATTTCACCCATAGATGGCTGTAGTAAAAATTCCTTATTTTCAAGCGAAAAGAATTTCAGTATTACAATATATAGAAGTTTCAAAAATTGAATTGATAGGGATCTCATTAAAAAGGCATAATTGGTGAACGTTGCGCAAGCGCATAAAGTGATCACGTAAACCAGCCGATGACAGGTCGTAAGCCCTGTAGGTGCCTTGATTTCCCGGTTCTCCTACAATAAATATTCCAACTTCGTCTCTATTGAGATAATTGAGAGTCTGTTAAAAAACACTCGTGTGTTATTCATTTTAATACAATTCAATAATTCTGGTTGGTTGGAAGAAATTTCCTAATGGCAATAAGCCCGCCTGTGTACAATATTATGTACAGAAAGATGAATGAATAAAAATAAATAATGCAGTTTCGTTATTCAAATAGTCAATAAGAATAGAACTTAATAACGTTAATATTGGAAATAAGAAACTATTCAATTAAAAATCAATTTAACACGACGTGTTCTTTACCAATCTTATCTCCCCTGGCGACGGCATCTACTGGAGATGTAAGTGAAGACCAAAATACAACCCGGAATCGAATCAACGCCATTCGCATCAGGTGGCGATGCGTTGACCTACATTTCTATTATAGGACATACCTACATGATATGCTGCATTATGTGTTGACTGTAAATAATTACACTACCTACTTATTATGTGTCAGTCAACTTTAAGTCAACTATACTCAAACAAAGATTTTTGACCTTATTTTTTTTAATAATTTTAAACATGTACCTAATTTTACAAATATTTTCACCCTACATATCTTTTTATATGTAGATTAGTCTCGAACATGTACCCATAATTTGTAAACATCCCCCTTAACAACTATATTCTTTGGTCTCTTTTGATGCAATACAGCCGATATTATAAAATATATTTGAAAATTGTAAGCAATTTTGTTCCTTCCCACTAACTTATGACTTATGGTGTTTTACAAAAAAAATATTTGTATTATAAACCTCTTAGTTCTTAATAACCGAATAACACGACTATATTAGAATCTATATCCAATTAACAAATCAACTAGGTACATACTTATATATTCATTTGAGATGTATGTAGTCCAATGTCATGCTATAAAAATGTAGGTAAGTATGTAAAGGATCACTTTATTATTTTCTTCTTCCTTGCCTCTTCCCAGTTCATCTGGGATCGGCCCTTCTGGTACGCAATTGCTAGACCTTTTGATCTTGCGTCATCTCTTTGATTAGTTGGTCTCTCAATATTTGTCCACCAGGTGGCCTGAGGTTGGCCTCTAGTTCTGGACTGAGAGGGTATGTCCAAAGGAGCGTCATATTATATTATATTCTCATAAATGTTTAGTAATACCAACTAACAACTTGTATTACATTTTCAAAGTACACTATATTTTTATCTTTTAAATCTATAGATTAGTGATACCTACTGGCGTCGCCAATTTGAATAAAACATACATACATACATACCATCACGCCATGTCCCTCACGGGGTAGGCAGAGAGAACCGAACGCCACATTTTTCTATCTTGACACACATTCATCGCCTCATCAACATTCATACATCGTCTTATACACGATCGTCTGTTGTTCACTTTGAATAATGTGTAACAATAACCGTCACCTAATTTATAAAGACACCGTCACCTCATTTTTTAGGACTGTTGCTTTCATTGTTTACAAATAAACTAATTTCTCAATAAATGGAGCTATAAAAAAAGGTTTCTTCGTTACTTCATAGATGGCAATAGTATAATTCCTTATTTTCAGGTGAATTGTTACACATTATTAAAATATATAGAACTTTCAAATATTACATTGATAAGGGAACTCAATAAGAATTCATAATTCATGAACGTTGCGCAAGCGCATAAAGTGATCACGTAAACCAGCCGATGACAGGTCGTAAGCTCTGTAGGTGCCTTGAGTTCCTGGTTCTTCTTTTGTTTCCCAACTTCCACTCTATTGAGATATTAAAAAGTTTGTCCATAAAAAATAAAAACATTATTTGACTCCCGACAGGGAAAAAAATCCAATGTTTGCGTATATGTAATTAAAAAATATTCGATCAAATAGAACAATTTTTAGAGAAAGACGCATTTCCAAGTCCTATGGTTTACTTGCAACTTGCAACATGTATATTTGTAAAAAATGTCGCACTAATGGTGTGAAATCGCCAACCAAGAAACAGGCGTCAGGGCCGGATAAACGTGTTTTTGCACCCGTAGCAATATATTTGAATCCGTCCCCCCCAATTTTTTTGGAATTTTAAATGTAGAACAATTTAAAATTATGTGAAATTATATCGGGTCTAAAATGACGAATCATATGAAATAAGCGGGATTTTTTACATACACACCATCATGCCGAGCCTCTATCCGGGTACGCAAAGAGAACCGAGGGCCATACCTGCGGATTTTTGATTTATATGAGTAACATTTTAGAATTTTAAGCACCCTTTTTATGACAACCGCCCTGACTTCTTGTTCTTGATTGTTCTATGATTTATCCGGCCCTGGGCATAGTCCTATAGTGAGGTTAGGGATTATGTGATAATAGTTATGTAGTTAATATTAAATGTCAACATTAAAAAATAAATAGATAAATATACTGTGTCAACAGGAAGTTGATTTAAAGTTTAAAATCCTTAGTTCAAAGATATGGCTGGGGTATTTTGTGTATGGCTGGGACTCTTGTAGGCATCCAAAGAATTTCCACTTTTCTTAAGACATTCGTATTAAAATGCTCTACTCTGTACTTTTTGTTTTTTGTCGAAACAAAAAGGCGAAATTTCCTAGAGTTTGTCACAGTTAAGAATCAAACTCTCATCTGTCCAACTAGCCGATATTTTCTAACAGACCAAAACTTATATAAATAAAAATAGAGGAAGAATATATTTTCCTTTCTAGAAATAGTATCAAACTAGGACCAAACTTAACAAACTATGATTTTTTATTAGTATTTCTCAAGATGAAATTCACGATGAAATAGAAATGTTCAAAACACATGTATGTTAGACAATTGGATTTTTTTATTTATTACCACAATACATATTGAGTTTTCAACCCTCCATAATATATAATGTTATATGCTTCAATTTCAATTTATTTTATTGTAGACTTTATTATTATTTTTATTTTAATTTATTTATTCAATAAGACAATATAATTAACAATTATTTGAATTTATACACTGTTTTTTTTCTCTTTCCCAAAAAGCATAAAATGCTTGTGCTGAGAAAGTGAGTACCTACATATAGAACGATTCAATTACATAAAAAAACATAAAGATATACAAAATATATAAAATCAACAATATTATAATTATAGGTACACAAAAATAAAACATCAATACAAAAAGCATCAAAACAAAAAAAAGCATCAATACAAAAATAATCAAATCAATAAAAAAAGCATCGATACAAATAGCATCAAAACAAAAAAGCATCAATACAAATATCATAAAAAAAGCATCAATACAAAAAATATTAAAACAAAAAAAGCATCAATACAAAAAGATTCAAAACAAAAAAAAAACACCAAAACAATAAATTAATTTAAACCCCAAGATTCTATTAACCCCTTTTCTATTTTTTCGCTTTAAAATACTTCTTTATTTTGTTACCTAGCGTTTCATAATATTTGACTGTCTATATCCGTTGGAAGTTTGTTGAAAAAATGTTCTGCCATGTATGTGTAATGGTGCTGCGCAAATGATGTGTTTAATTTTGGATGTATATTATTTATATTTGTTCCTGGTACGGTTTTCTGTTATCAGAAATAATATATTTTCCTTGGCAATTGTCTCACTTGCTGGTGGGGTTTGCCGTGCCGGTCTGCTTTTTGGGTCTTGCGCTGCCACTGTTTTCGAGTTTCTTTTTTTTTCAAAAATTAACGATTTACTAATTTTGAAATAGTGTTGTAATTTTCATGGTTTTCTAGAGAAACAATCGAATATGTTGGCCACTGACGAAATATTTTTTCGTATGACTGTTTTGTGTAAACTTTCGTATTTCTCTTTAAAAAAGTCATAAAAACTAATGAGCTCATCAAAAAAACAAGCATGTAGATATCCATACCGATCTGAGAATCGATTTCACGGAACCTTGTGCCAAAAACTGCCACAGCTGTAATATGGACGGACTTAGTAAAACATGACGGATAGCAAACGATAGACAGTAGTTATTTGATCTACCCGTGTTACTGAAATGTTTCTTTGACAATATATAAAAATGAAAATATAAAATGTATTATGATATGATAGAATCTAAAAAATCTCATTTGCTCAAATAAAATGGGTCAATCTTATTACAAACATAGCCAAAATTGAAAAAAAAATATTTGCACGGTTTCCAAAATTTTTATTTATCTCTTATAACTCTTTCAGGCCTGGCTAATACAATTAATATTGCGGGTTAAATGGATTAAAAAATAAACTATGATTTTCATGGTGTTCTGGCATACTTACATCCATCATATACCTCGTCATTGATAGTTAAAATTATTCTTTAAGATATCGTAGTTTGGGTAATAAGTAGTCGTTAGTAAAGCTATGAAATAAAAAGAGCGAAAATAGTCCTTAACCAAAATGGCAAAAAAAAAAACATTTCGTCTTCTTCCTTCAGCTATACATAGGTATCTCCACTACTGGACGTAGGTCTCTTCTAGTTTTCTTCGCTCATCTATTATTGGGACAATCACTTACCTATATGTGGTAATATGTATATAGTTTCAATTATTCTTAACTTAGCCAATTAAGTAATTAGTTTGAAACTATAGAGGTGCATGGACATTCAGTTGTTTACCTACTCCATTAGGGGTTTGACGTAATGATGTGGATATTTATGGATTATTTATTAAAATTACGACTAGCTTGAATGCGTTATTGTAAATTAAGTTAAAATTTTATGTTTTCTGCACTCGTAAATTCACTTACCTACTATCCTTACGAACTCGGATATCTACATTATCATACTATCCCTTTTTACATGTACGTACACAGTCTACGAGATAGATAGACAGACATGTAGAATTTAGAATGTAGATACATATCTACCAGATTTTCTTTGTTTTACGACCAACTATAGGTATAAGTATAACTTACCCATTATATTTATACCTATTATAATCTCGTTTTGTTTAAGTAGGACCAGAAAACTAAAGAACTTACTGGAGCATAATAGCTTTCTTCAGCTGCAACATTGTAACTTACATACTTGCATGAACATGTAGGAAGTAAGTAACTGATGACTGATATACAACAAAACATGTTTATTTACTGACACTAGCGACCTGTTAGTGATACCTTCTTATTATTTTACTATTTTTATTATCACAGTTATCATTTTATTCATAGTTAATATATTGTTGTTGACAGCCTCTGAAATTTCGCCATTCAAATGTAAATCAAATTGTGCCATGAATTCTGCTATAAAAATAACGACATCATCATTGTGACTTTAGAAACATGTAGGTAACCTTTTTTTTAAATACTTAATATCATAATACAATACAAAAAAACTTAACCCACCTAACTCGAAGTATCTGCCTACTTAACAAATGAAAACAGTTAGAAACATAAAAGTAATAGGTGAAACATCTTGTTGGTTTCTTTGAGATACATTACCTACATTTCAAATATTTACTTTCTATACTTGTCAATTAATTACTGGGATACTAGTCTAATGAATCGGCTCAGAGTCGTCAATGGATCTATGAATCAGTAGTTGTGTCAAAACATTGTATTGCCCCATATACCAATTGTTTATTTTTGACACATCCGTCCACAAGTGAAATGTGGCAACCGTCAATAACATTATCAGAGGGGCCATCCTTCTGACGGTTTGCCAAATTTTCTCTCTTTCTAGTCACTAATAAATGAGGCGTTTGACATAAAGATTTGCGTAAATAATCGACACCAAGGTACCTAACTCATAACACAATAATACTAAACATTTCACGTTGTTAGTCTAAATTACTAGATAAATACGCAACAAATTGTTATTGCCTTGTAGACGAAGAATTCGCACAATGTCTTTGTAAAAATAATTTATGATTAGGTTTTAAGTATGCCCATTTGGCCCAAAATCTACATACTTCGAAAATATATTTGTGACTTGAAACGATACAACAGACATTTCTTATTCTTAATCTTAATAATTATAAGTTTTATAGATTTAAATAAAAATTATTGCTTATTTGATCTCATTCGTATATAATAAAATACCTATTATAATATTCTCATAAATTGACCGGAAGTTAATATAATTACATCCTTTGTATAATTTTCGCCAAACATCTTGAACGAGCTTCCGGTTGCGCAGAGCGCAAATTTGTGTTTTTTTGCTTCGTTGGTTTACGTGCAAATCACCCCCCCTTTCGGCTAAAAGTTCAAGTTTGGCTACAACTTTATGCTGTAGTCGTGTTGATTATTATTCCCATAGTTAAATAAATTTAGAATAGTTGGGTAAGTGTAAGTGTATTTTTTCCTCTAAATGAAAACATTTTAAATTAATTTAAATAACCTATTTAAAGAATATTCGTTTATACGTTTTATTAATTTCAATCTCCTATATATACTTATGGACTAATGGTTGTGTTTTTTCTCCTTTTCGCGTTTATATTTTTAAGTAGTTGTTAATGATTTATTAAACTACATACCAACTCTGTTAAATGTTTGAAAATATTATGTACCTGAGATTGCAACGTCAAAAACAATTATTTTTTATGGCTGTTTATACTTATATTTCCTCCCTTATTGAATATAGGTCAATCTGGTACCTGGGAGTGATTGCGTTTACCAGTGCTCATCCCCTTTATTTAGGTGAATATGCAGATTTTACTATCATTAATTTGTATCTTTGTTAGTCCTATTTGTGCTCTTATACCATGCATCTTATTACCATGAAACTTGGTGGTTTGTTCAGCGCACATCCGGAAAAATTTAAAAAAATCTTTCTTTTACATATTTCATTAACAGTAAGTACCTACATATTTCACGGATTTTATAGATACAAATAACATACAAGTACTAATTATATTGAAATAATGTTAAAATCTGCAATTTTTCACCTATAAAGAGGATGCGCACTGGTAAAAGCAACCACTTCCAGGTGCCAGACTTACCTGCCGAAATATTAAAAAAACGTCGTTTTTTACAAAAAAAAATAGGTACCTACTTATTGCATAGAGACATTTTAAGTGTTTGAATAATGCAAGAGATAAGTTTGGAAACACTGTCTGGTGACTAGGTGTATAATTGTAATATTTGCATGTAATTGTCAAAATATCCTAGTCCAATAAGATTCGTCCAAGATGCAGCTTTTAAACAGCTGTCGTGTTTTTATGTAGAACCACGTATGTAAATACTATGTATGATTACTTAGATATTGTGTTTTACACCGTGAAATAAATTAATTGCGTGAAATAAAAGATATACAACAGAAATACTAATTTTTCATTTATTTATTTATTAGTTGCATGTAACACATGAGATCCAACTGTCAGATGAAATCATAGAAAATAAATTAACGGATATCTATGGAAAACTAATCAGATCTAAGTTTATGGACATTACAAATATGATATCAATATGAAGTACCTAAATCGGACTTATAGTTTGGGCTGTAGAGAGGACACAAAAAAAACAACGTAAATGATGAAATCATAGAAAAGAAATTAAAAGTTGTCTATGGAAAACTAATCAGCCCTAGGTCTATGCACTTTACAAATATGATGTAAATATAAAGTATATCGGACTTTGGGCTGTAGAGAGGACACAAAAAGGATAATCCGTACGGCGTTCGCTATACGCTATACGCCGCGCCGTTCGCCATACATACAAACACATCACGACGAAACTCATAGTGTGCACTCTCTACATGATACCCGTTAAGAAATTGATGTAAAAAAATACGCTGAAAATTTTTGAAATCATGACTCTCCACTATTCCATAGTGTGGAGAGTAAACAGATTAAAGCTTAATTAATAAAATTCTAGATTAAAGGTATGTATATGGTTTACAGAAAACTAAACTTTAACAAAATATAAGATGATGAGCGTCTTACCTCATTGCTGTTGTTTTTTGGCGATACAGAAATCATTTTAGTCCTTTCGTAAAATTATCATTGGAAAAAATAACAGAGAATTAACAGAATTCGCGGAAATTCTAAAAAAAACGTTAATCGTTTGTACCTAGACCTACTTTTCTAACAAGAATTAAACAGCATTCATAAAATTTACACAAAATGGACGATGATTTAAAAATCCGATTACCAGGTAGGTACATTATTTATTTTTATAGGTGCAATATTTCTGAACTAATAATTCTGGAGCGGTTCAGGGGTGACATATAAGTATGTGAAAAGCATTGTCACCTCGTACATAAAGACTGTTGGTATCATTGTTTATAAACTCAATATTTAATTAATTTTATGTACATAATATAAACAAATATACTGCACACTGTCGGGCTTATTTTATTTTTATTTTTATTAAGCACTAAGCAATTTCTTCCAACCAACCAGATTACAAGTGTGAAAGAATTATATATATATATATATATATATATATATATATATATATATATATATATATATATATATATATATATATATATATATATATATATATATATATATATATATATATATATATATATATATATATATATATATATATATATATATATATATATATATATATATATATATATATATATATATATATATATATATATATATATATATATATATATATATATATATATATATATATATATATATAATTATGTACAAGAAGATGTATAAATAAATAAATTAACTGCAGTCATCAGTCATATTGTTGGAAAATCACGATGGTAATTGATTACCAAATTGATGTTACTTTTTTCAATGATAATACCTGGAGTGTCAATGTAAGTTTGTTATTCTGCACTGGTGGAAGTGATTATTTACTGGGGTTATATTTTCAACCTCACATAAATGCCAATTTTGTTTATGTTATTTGTACATAACATAAACAAAACTGGCGGGCTTATTGCCATTTGTTAATTTCTTCCAACCAACCAGATTACAATGTATGACAAAATTATATATGTACATCAACATAAGAAAGAAAGCGAAAAAAACAAAGAAAGATACATAAAACTAAGATGAATATTTAAAAAAACATAGATATAGGAATAGTCAAATCGGGATATTGCATCGTCTAACTCACTTTGTATTTTGAAGAAAAAACTAAAATGGTGAATATTTATCCCTAAACACCCGATCCCGATTTCCTCTCCTTGTCCTCTCCCTTTTTTGCTATGAAGTATTTGAATTTTTGTTGTTGTTTTAATTGTTATCAAAGTGCAATATATATATATATATATATATATATATATATATATATATATATATATATATATATATATATATATATATATATATATATATATATATATATATATATATATATATATATATATATATATATATATATATATATATATATATATATATATATATATATATATATATATATATATATATATATATATATATATATATATATATATATATCATTGTTTATAAACTCAATATTTAATTAATTTTATGTACATAATATAAACAAATATACTGCACACTGTCGGGCTTATTTTATTTTTATTTTTATTAAGCACTAAGCAATTTCTTCCAACCAACCAGATTACAAGTGTGAAAGAATTATATATATATATATATATATATATATATATATATATATATATATATATATATATATATATATATATATATATATATATATATATATATATATATATATATATATATATATATATATATATATATATATATATATATATATATATATATATATATATATATATATATATATATATATATATATATATATATATATATATATATATATATATATATATATATATATATATATATATATATATATATATATATATATATATATATATATATATATATATATATATATATATATATATATATATATATATATATATATATATATATATATAATTATGTACAAGAAGATGTATAAATAAATAAATTAACTGCAGTCATCAGTCATATTGTTGGAAAATCACGATGGTAATTGATTACCAAATTGATGTTACTTTTTTCAATGATAATACCTGGAGTGTCAATGTAAGTTTGTTATTCTGCACTGGTGGAAGTGATTATTTACTGGGGTTATATTTTCAACCTCACATAAATGCCAATTTTGTTTATGTTATTTGTACATAACATAAACAAAACTGGCGGGCTTATTGCCATTTGTTAATTTCTTCCAACCAACCAGATTACAATGTATGACAAAATTATATATGTACATCAACATAAGAAAGAAAGCGAAAAAAACAAAGAAAGATACATAAAACTAAGATGAATATTTAAAAAAACATAGATATAGGAATAGTCAAATCGGGATATTGCATCGTCTAACTCACTTTGTATTTTGAAGAAAAAACTAAAATGGTGAATATTTATCCCTAAACACCCGATCCCGATTTCCTCTCCTTGTCCTCTCCCTTTTTTGCTATGAAGTATTTGAATTTTTGTTGTTGTTTTAATTGTTATCAAAGTGCAATATATATATATATATATATATATATATATATATATATATATATATATATATATATATATATATATATATATATATATATATATATATATATATATATATATATATATATATATATATATATATATATATATATATATATATATATATATATATATATATATATATATATATATATATATATATATATATATATATATATATATATATATATATATATATATATATATATATATATATATATATATATATAACAAATATATGTTATATTTGAAATAAAAATAACATATATCAAATATAACATATATATATATATATATATATATGTTATATTTGATGTTTTCACGGGTGAAATATGTTATAATATTTTTATCTCGGTCGGTTTTCCCGTGTCAGTAGGTCTTGACTAAGACCATTTGTCTTCCGACGTTTCGCCTGAATATCACCAGGCATTTTCAAGGACTTAACGAAAAGCACGCGCGCGACACACGTCTACTCACACTGAAAGCTCACCGTCAAGTGACTCGTAGCGTACAAGATGGCCGCTTATGTCAAATATTGTTAGCGCGACGTGATTGGCTCCTTGTGACACGCCCACCTGCTGTCGTGTTCGTTGGTAATAATATTTTATCATTATTTTTGTGTTGTGATTTATTGTTAATTTTAGTTGTGACATTAATATTATTATTGTTGTGTTTTGGGGTTATTTTCGCTATGGTATTATTAATATTATTATTGTATTGTTTGTCATATAAAATGTTCTTCCAGGTACTAGGCAAACGAACTCCGTCGTCCCGATTGTTCATTATATCCCTTCTCTTATATATTTCTATAGCTTCCCTGTAAATTCTGAGAGGTTCACTGTTTAAACTTGCTATTATTTTTGAATGGTCAAAATCTATTGTATGTCCTTCTGTGAGCGAGTGTTGTACAAGTGAGGATGTAAGTTTTTTGTTTCTCATGTCGACTCTGTGCTCCGCTATTCGTGCTTCAACTTTTCGATTGGTTCTTCCTACATAAGTCTTATTGCACGATCCGCACGGTATTTCATATACTCCATGAGCTTCAAGTGGAATGATGTCTTTCGGGTTTCTTAGAAAGGTTGATATTTTATTTGTTGTGATGAAAACGGTACGTATGTTATTTTTGTTTAATAGACGGCTGATTTTATCGGTGACGCCTTTGATATATGGTAGTCGGGCTGTTGATAATGGTGTTTCATTGGATTTTTCTTTCACTGTTTTTGGACTCTTTAATGCTTTGTTTATTATATAGTCTGAGAAACCAGTTTATTATATAGTCTGAGAAACCATTACAACGTAGAGCATTTTTCGTGTATTCTAATTCTTGTTTTTTATGCTCGTGGTCTGCAATTCTTTTTGATCTTGTTATTAGTGTTTTTGCGACTGAGCATATTTGTGCGGGGTGATGATTGGACGTTGCGTGTAGGTATCTATCGGTGTGTGTGGGCTTTCTATATACTGTGTGCCCCAGTTTCGTTTGCCTAGTACCTGGAAGAACATTTTATATGACAAACAATACAATAATAATATTAATAATACCATAGCGAAAATAACCCCAAAACACAACAATAATAATATTAATGTCACAACTAAAATTAACAATAAATCACAACACAAAAATAATGATAAAATATTATTACCAACGAACACGACAGCAGGTGGGCGTGTCACAAGGAGCCAATCACGTCGCGCTAACAATATTTGACATAAGCGGCCATCTTGTACGCTACGAGTCACTTGACGGTGAGCTTTCAGTGTGAGTAGACGTGTGTCGCGCGCGTGCTTTTCGTTAAGTCCTTGAAAATGCCTGGTGATATTCAGGCGAAACGTCGGAAGACAAATGGTCTTAGTCAAGACCTACTGACACGGGAAAACCGAGATAAAAATATTATAACATATATATATATATATATATATATATATATATATATATATATATATATATATATATATATATATATATATATATATATATATATATATATATATATATATATATATATATATATATATATATATATATATATATATATATATATATATATATATATTTCGTTAAGTCCTTGAAAATGCCTGGTGATATTCAGGCGAAACGTCGGAAGACAAATGGTCTTAGTCAAGACCTACTGACACGGGAAAACCGAGATAAAAATATTATAACATATTTCACCCGTGAAAACATCAAATATAACATATATATATATATATATATATATATATATATATATATATATATATATATATATATATATATATATATATATATATATATATATATATATATATATATATATATATATATATATATATATATATATATATATATATATATATATATATATATATATATATATATATATATATATATATATATATATATATATATATATATATATATATATATATATATATATATATATATATATATATATATATATATATATATATATATATATATATATATATATATATATATATATATATATATATATATATATATATATATATATATATTTTAAATTAATTTAAATAACCTATTTAAAGAATATTCGTTTATACGTTTTATTAATTTCATTCTCCTATATATACTTATGGACTAATGGTTGTGTTTTTTCTCCTTTTCGCGTTTATATTTTTAAGTAGTTGTTAATGATTTATTAAACTACATACCAACTCTGTTAAATGTTTGAAAATATTATGTACCTGAGATTGCAACGTCAAAAACAATTATTTTTTATGGCTGTTTATATTTATATTTCCTCCCTTATTGAATATAGGTCAATCTGGTACCTGGGAGTGATTGCGTTTACCAGTGCTCATCCCCTTTATTTAGGTGAATATGCAGATTTTACTATCATTAATTTGTATCTTTGTTAGTCCTATTTGTGCTCTTATACCATGCATCTTATTACCATGAAACTTGGTGGTTTGTTCAGCGCACATCCGGAAAAATTTAAAAAAATCTTTCTTTTACATATTTCATTAACAGTAAGTACCTACATATTTCACGGATTTTATAGATACAAATAACATACAAGTACCAATTATATTGAAATAATGTTAAAATCTGCAATTTTTCACCTATAAAGAGGATGCGCACTGGTAAAAGCAACCACTTCCAGGTGCCAGACTTACCTGCCGAAATATTAAAAAAACGTCGTTTTTTACAAAAAAAAATAGGTACCTACTTATTGCATAGAGACATTTTAAGTGTTTGAATAATGCAAGAGATAAGTTTGGAAACACTGTCTGGTGACTAGGTGTATAATTGTAATATTTGCATGTAATTGTCAAAATATCCTAGTCCAATAAGATTCGTCCAAGATGCAGCTTTTAAACAGCTGTCGTGTTTTTATGTAGAACCACGTATGTAAATACTATGTATGATTACTTAGATATTGTGTTTTACACCGTGAAATAAATTAATTGCGTGAAATAAAAGATATACAACAGAAATACTAATTTTTCATTTATTTATTTATTAGTTGCATGTAACACATGAGATCCAACTGTCAGATGAAATCATAGAAAATAAATTAACGGATATCTATGGAAAACTAATCAGATCTAAGTTTATGGACATTACAAATATGATATCAATATGAAGTACCTAAATCGGACTTATAGTTTGGGCTGTAGAGAGGACACAAAAAAAACAACGTAAATGATGAAATCATAGAAAAGAAATTAAAAGTTGTCTATGGAAAACTAATCAGCCCTAGGTCTATGCACTTTACAAATATGATGTAAATATAAAGTATATCGGACTTTGGGCTGTAGAGAGGACACAAAAAGGATAATCCGTACGGCGTTCGCTATACGCTATACGCCGCGCCGTTCGCCATACATACAAACACATCACGACGAAACTCATAGTGTGCACTCTCTACATGATACCCGTTAAGAAATTGATGTAAAAAAATACGCTGAAAATTTTTGAAATCATGACTCTCCACTATTCCATAGTGTGGAGAGTAAACAGATTAAAGCTTAATTAATAAAATTCTAGATTAAAGGTATGTATATGGTTTACAGAAAACTAAACTTTAACAAAATATAAGATGATGAGCGTCTTACCTCATTGCTGTTGTTTTTTGGCGATACAGAAATCATTTTAGTCCTTTCGTAAAATTATCATTGGAAAAAATAACAGAGAATTAACAGAATTCGCGGAAATTCTAAAAAAAACGTTAATCGTTTGTACCTAGACCTACTTTTCTAACAAGAATTAAACAGCATTCATAAAATTTACACAAAATGGACGATGATTTAAAAATCCGATTACCAGGTAGGTACATTATTTATTTTTATAGGTGCAATATTTCTGAACTAATAATTCTGGAGCGGTTCAGGGGTGACATATAAGTATGTGAAAAGCATTGTCACCTCGTACATAAAGACTGTTGGTATCATTGTTTATAAACTCAATATTTAATTAATTTTATGTACATAATATAAACAAATATACTGCACACTGTCGGGCTTATTTTATTTTTATTTTTATTAAGCACTAAGCAATTTCTTCCAACCAACCAGATTACAAGTGTGAAAGAATTATATATATATATATATATATATATATATATATATATATATATATATATATATATATATATATATATATATATATATATATATATATATATATATATATATATATATATATATATATATATATATATATATATATATATATATATATATATATATATATATATATATATATATATATATATATATATATATATATATATATATATATATATATATATATATATATATATATATTATGTACAAGAAGATGTATAAATAAATAAATTAACTGCAGTCATCAGTCATATTGTTGGAAAATCACGATGGTAATTGATTACCAAATTGATGTTACTTTTTTCAATGATAATACCTGGAGTGTCAATGTAAGTTTGTTATTCTGCACTGGTGGAAGTGATTATTTACTGGGGTTATATTTTCAACCTCACATAAATGCCAATTTTGTTTATGTTATTTGTACATAACATAAACAAAACTGGCGGGCTTATTGCCATTTGTTAATTTCTTCCAACCAACCAGATTACAATGTATGACAAAATTATATATGTACATCAACATAAGAAAGAAAGCGAAAAAAACAAAGAAAGATACATAAAACTAAGATGAATATTTAAAAAAACATAGATATAGGAATAGTCAAATCGGGATATTGCATCGTCTAACTCACTTTGTATTTTGAAGAAAAAACTAAAATGGTGAATATTTATCCCTAAACACCCGATCCCGATTTCCTCTCCTTGTCCTCTCCCTTTTTTGCTATGAAGTATTTGAATTTTTGTTGTTGTTTTAATTGTTATCAAAGTGCAATATATATATATATATATATATATATATATATATATATATATATATATATATATATATATATATATATATATATATATATATATATATATATATATATATATATATATATATATATATATATATATATATATATATATATATATATATATATATATATATATATATATATATATATATATATATATATATATATATATATATATATATATATATATAACAAATATATGTTATATTTGAAATAAAAATAACATATATCAAATATAACATATATATATATATATATATATGTTATATTTGATGTTTTCACGGGTGAAATATGTTATAATATTTTTATCTCGGTTTTCCCGTGTCAGTAGGTCTTGACTAAGACCATTTGTCTTCCGACGTTTCGCCTGAATATCACCAGGCATTTTCAAGGACTTAACGAAAAGCACGCGCGCGACACACGTCTACTCACACTGAAAGCTCACCGTCAAGTGACTCGTAGCGTACAAGATGGCCGCTTATGTCAAATATTGTTAGCGCGACGTGATTGGCTCCTTGTGACACGCCCACCTGCTGTCGTGTTCGTTGGTAATAATATTTTATCATTATTTTTGTGTTGTGATTTATTGTTAATTTTAGTTGTGACATTAATATTATTATTGTTGTGTTTTGGGGTTATTTTCGCTATGGTATTATTAATATTATTATTGTATTGTTTGTCATATAAAATGTTCTTCCAGGTACTAGGCAAACGAACTCCGTCGTCCCGATTGTTCATTATATCCCTTCTCTTATATATTTCTATAGCTTCCCTGTAAATTCTGAGAGGTTCACTGTTTAAACTTGCTATTATTTTTGAATGGTCAAAATCTATTGTATGTCCTTCTGTGAGCGAGTGTTGTACAAGTGAGGATGTAAGTTTTTTGTTTCTCATGTCGACTCTGTGCTCCGCTATTCGTGCTTCAACTTTTCGATTGGTTCTTCCTACATAAGTCTTATTGCACGATCCGCACGGTATTTCATATACTCCATGAGCTTCAAGTGGAATGATGTCTTTCGGGTTTCTTAGAAAGGTTGATATTTTATTTGTTGTGATGAAAACGGTACGTATGTTATTTTTGTTTAATAGACGGCTGATTTTATCGGTGACGCCTTTGATATATGGTAGTCGGGCTGTTGATAATGGTGTTTCATTGGATTTTTCTTTCACTGTTTTTGGACTCTTTAATGCTTTGTTTATTATATAGTCTGAGAAACCATTACAACGTAGAGCATTTTTCGTGTATTCTAATTCTTGTTTTTTATGCTCGTGGTCTGCAATTCTTTTTGATCTTGTTATTAGTGTTTTTGCGACTGAGCATATTTGTGCGGGGTGATGATTGGACGTTGCGTGTAGGTATCTATCGGTGTGTGTGGGCTTTCTATATACTGTGTGCCCCAGTTTCGTTTGCCTAGTACCTGGAAGAACATTTTATATGACAAACAATACAATAATAATATTAATAATACCATAGCGAAAATAACCCCAAAACACAACAATAATAATATTAATGTCACAACTAAAATTAACAATAAATCACAACACAAAAATAATGATAAAATATTATTACCAACGAACACGACAGCAGGTGGGCGTGTCACAAGGAGCCAATCACGTCGCGCTAACAATATTTGACATAAGCGGCCATCTTGTACGCTACGAGTCACTTGACGGTGAGCTTTCAGTGTGAGTAGACGTGTGTCGCGCGCGTGCTTTTCGTTAAGTCCTTGAAAATGCCTGGTGATATTCAGGCGAAACGTCGGAAGACAAATGGTCTTAGTCAAGACCTACTGACACGGGAAAACCGAGATAAAAATATTATAACATATATATATATATATATATATATATATATATATATATATATATATATATATATATATATATATATATATATATATATATATATATATATATATATATATATATATATATATATATATATATATATATATATATATATATATATATATATATATATATATATATATATATATATATATATATATATATATATATATATATATATTTCGTTAAGTCCTTGAAAATGCCTGGTGATATTCAGGCGAAACGTCGGAAGACAAATGGTCTTAGTCAAGACCTACTGACACGGGAAAACCGAGATAAAAATATTATAACATATTTCACCCGTGAAAACATCAAATATAACATATATATATATATATATATATATATATATATATATATATATATATATATATATATATATATATATATATATATATATATATATATATATATATATATATATATATATATATATATATATATATATATATATATATATATATATATATATATATATATATATATATATATATATATATATATATATATATATATATATATATATATATATATATATATATATATATATATATATATATATATATATATATATATATATATATATATATATATATATATATATATATATATATATTTTAAATTAATTTAAATAACCTATTTAAAGAATATTCGTTTATACGTTTTATTAATTTCATTCTCCTATATATACTTATGGACTAATGGTTGTGTTTTTTCTCCTTTTCGCGTTTATATTTTTAAGTAGTTGTTAATGATTTATTAAACTACATACCAACTCTGTTAAATGTTTGAAAATATTATGTACCTGAGATTGCAACGTCAAAAACAATTATTTTTTATGGCTGTTTATATTTATATTTCCTCCCTTATTGAATATAGGTCAATCTGGTACCTGGGAGTGATTGCGTTTACCAGTGCTCATCCCCTTTATTTAGGTGAATATGCAGATTTTACTATCATTAATTTGTATCTTTGTTAGTCCTATTTGTGCTCTTATACCATGCATCTTATTACCATGAAACTTGGTGGTTTGTTCAGCGCACATCCGGAAAAATTTAAAAAAATCTTTCTTTTACATATTTCATTAACAGTAAGTACCTACATATTTCACGGATTTTATAGATACAAATAACATACAAGTACCAATTATATTGAAATAATGTTAAAATCTGCAATTTTTCACCTATAAAGAGGATGCGCACTGGTAAAAGCAACCACTTCCAGGTGCCAGACTTACCTGCCGAAATATTAAAAAAACGTCGTTTTTTACAAAAAAAAATAGGTACCTACTTATTGCATAGAGACATTTTAAGTGTTTGAATAATGCAAGAGATAAGTTTGGAAACACTGTCTGGTGACTAGGTGTATAATTGTAATATTTGCATGTAATTGTCAAAATATCCTAGTCCAATAAGATTCGTCCAAGATGCAGCTTTTAAACAGCTGTCGTGTTTTTATGTAGAACCACGTATGTAAATACTATGTATGATTACTTAGATATTGTGTTTTACACCGTGAAATAAATTAATTGCGTGAAATAAAAGATATACAACAGAAATACTAATTTTTCATTTATTTATTTATTAGTTGCATGTAACACATGAGATCCAACTGTCAGATGAAATCATAGAAAATAAATTAACGGATATCTATGGAAAACTAATCAGATCTAAGTTTATGGACATTACAAATATGATATCAATATGAAGTACCTAAATCGGACTTATAGTTTGGGCTGTAGAGAGGACACAAAAAAAACAACGTAAATGATGAAATCATAGAAAAGAAATTAAAAGTTGTCTATGGAAAACTAATCAGCCCTAGGTCTATGCACTTTACAAATATGATGTAAATATAAAGTATATCGGACTTTGGGCTGTAGAGAGGACACAAAAAGGATAATCCGTACGGCGTTCGCTATACGCTATACGCCGCGCCGTTCGCCATACATACAAACACATCACGACGAAACTCATAGTGTGCACTCTCTACATGATACCCGTTAAGAAATTGATGTAAAAAAATACGCTGAAAATTTTTGAAATCATGACTCTCCACTATTCCATAGTGTGGAGAGTAAACAGATTAAAGCTTAATTAATAAAATTCTAGATTAAAGGTATGTATATGGTTTACAGAAAACTAAACTTTAACAAAATATAAGATGATGAGCGTCTTACCTCATTGCTGTTGTTTTTTGGCGATACAGAAATCATTTTAGTCCTTTCGTAAAATTATCATTGGAAAAAATAACAGAGAATTAACAGAATTCGCGGAAATTCTAAAAAAAACGTTAATCGTTTGTACCTAGACCTACTTTTCTAACAAGAATTAAACAGCATTCATAAAATTTACACAAAATGGACGATGATTTAAAAATCCGATTACCAGGTAGGTACATTATTTATTTTTATAGGTGCAATATTTCTGAACTAATAATTCTGGAGCGGTTCAGGGGTGACATATAAGTATGTGAAAAGCATTGTCACCTCGTACATAAAGACTGTTGGTATCATTGTTTATAAACTCAATATTTATTTAATTTTATGTACATAATATAAACAAATATACTGCACACTGTCGGGCTTATTTTATTTTTATTAAGCACTAAGCAATTTCTTCCAACCAACCAGATTACAAGTGTGAAAGAATTGTGAATGTACATCAACAAAAGAATGAAAACAAAAACAAAACAAAGAAAATATACATTATACTAAATATATATATATATATATATATATATATATATATATATATATATATATATATATATATATATATATATATATATATATATATATATATATATATATATATATATATATATATATATATATATATATATATATATATATATATATATATATATATATATATATATATATATATATATATATATATATATATATATATATATATATATATATATATATATATATTGCACTTTGATAACAATTAAAACAACAACAAAAATTCAAATACTTCATAGCAAAAAAGGGAGAGGACAAGGAGAGGAAATCGGGATCGGGTGTTTAGGGATAAATATTCACCATTTTAGTTTTTTCTTCAAAATACAAAGTGAGTTAGACGATGCAATATCCCGATTTGACTATTCCTATATCTATGTTTTTTTAAATATTCATCTTAGTTTTATGTATCTTTCTTTGTTTTTTTCGCTTTCTTTCTTATGTTGATGTACATATATAATTTTGTCATACATTGTAATCTGGTTGGTTGGAAGAAATTAACAAATGGCAATAAGCCCGCCAGTTTTGTTTATGTTATGTACAAATAACATAAACAAAATTGGCATTTATGTGAGGTTGAAAATATAACCCCAGTAAATAATCACTTCCACCAGTGCAGAATAACAAACTTACATTGACACTCCAGGTATTATCATTGAAAAAAGTAACATCAATTTGGTAATCAATTACCATCGTGATTTTCCAACAATATGACTGATGACTGCAGTTAATTTATTTATTTATACATCTTCTTGTACATAATATAAACAAATATAATTGTACACTGGCGGGCTTGATCCTGACTAGATTTCACAAGATTGACATTATTATATTTAAATACTAGTTGCATGTAGATGTAACGTATGAGATCCAACTGTCGATGGCGATAGTAGGTATGTATAATTGAAGAATTTTGTTCTCTTTGTCTCATTGTTCTTTCCCAACACTTTTTTTTGCTACGATTTTTTTTGTCTTTAATCTTAGTATAATGTATATTTTCTTAATCTTAGTATAATGTATATTTTCATAATCTTAGTATAATGTATACTTTCTTAATCTTAGTATAATGTATATTTTCTTAATCTTAGTAAAATGTATATTTTCTTAATCTTAGTATAATGTATACTTTCTTAATCTTAGTATAATGTATATTTTCTTAATCTTAGTATAATGTATATTTTCTTAATCTTAGTATAATGTATACTTTCTTAATCTTAGTATAATGTATATTTTCTTAATCTTAGTATAATGTATACTTTCTTAATCTTAGTATAATGTATATTTTCTTAATCTTAGTATAATGTATATTTTCTTAATCTTAGTATAATGTATACTTTCTTAATCTTAGTATAATGTATATTTTCTTTGTTTTTTTTTTCGCATTCATTCTTTTGTTAATGTACCTACATATATAATTTTGTCATACTTTGCAAATCTGGTTGTTTCGAAAAATTGCCTAATGCCAAAAAGCCCGCCAGTGTGCATTATATGCTTATATTTTTATATTATGTACAAGAAGATAAATAAATAAACATATAAAAAACTGGATTGATAAGGAAATTAACAAAAAAGACATAATTGTTGAACGTTGCGCAAGGGAATGAAGTGATCACGTAAACCAGCCGATGTCAGGTCGTAAGTCCTGTAGATGCCTTGATTTCCCAGTTCTCCTGTAATATTCTAACTTCGTCTCTATTGAGATAATTAATATTTGTCATAAAAATATCATCATTTCATAGAATTATAATGTACAGAAGCCGCGTGTAGTACAAATTTCGAATTCAAATGTATGCCAAGTTTTTTTAACATGTGTGTGTGAGGCGGTAGATCGGTTGGTCTACGTATTATGTAGGTGTGCGTATCGGTAGGTGTGCGTATACTAGAAATTCGTCTGTTTCAGCGTAGTTTTAGTTGGCATTCATTCATTGCGCTGACTAGGTATATGTATCATATATAATCTAAGCATCATTTATAAATCGTGACAGTACGTGATCTGATGTATGCAGACGACAAAGTATTGTTAGCAGAAAGTATGGAAGAATTACAGTATCTTGTAAGTATGGTATATGAAGGATGCATAGAAAACGGACTTAAAATGAATGCCAGCAAATCAAAGGTAATGGGTCTTTGAAAAGAGTGAAAGCAGAACAGTGTGTCAAATAAAAGTAGAGAATGAATGGCTTGAACAAGTCGACGAGTATGTCTATCTGGGTAGTATGTTCCAACGGAATGGACGGCCTGATAAGGATATTGAAAGAAGAGTTATGGCAGGAAACAGAGTGAATGGAGCACTTAGACCAGTTATGAATGATCGCAACATATCAAGAGACGCTAAAGTTGCCATTCATAACGCAATCGTAGTGCCAACCCTGACGTATGCAAGTGAGACCTGGACATAGCAGAAGTCGCACGAAAGCAGAATAAATGCAGTTGAAATGAGATCGCTTAGAAGAATTTGTAACAGAACGATGTATGATAGAGTTCGGAATGAAGATACAAGGAAAGAATGTAAGATAAAGAAAGATGTAATTAACAGAATGAAAGTTAACACATTGAGATGGTTTGGCCACTTGGGGAGAATGAACGAAGAACGCCTGACGAAGAAAATATACAAAGCTGACAGGAACGGAATAAGAGGTCGCGGGCGCCCAAGAAAAGGATGGCACGACCATGTAAACGATATTTTGAAAGATGGAAATGTAAGAAGCATGAACAACAGACGAACATGTATAAGACGATGTATGAATGTTGATGAGGCGATGAATGTGTGTCAAGATAGAAAAATGTGGCGTTCGGTTCTCTCTGCCTACCCCGTGAGGGACATGGCGTGATGGCATGTATGTATGTATGTATTTATAAATCAAAAGAAAAAGAATGAACATACTCAAAAAATATAATATTCTAAATCAAAAAACATAATATTCTTACAAAATTAAAATTAATGAACTGCTTCAAAAAATGTAATATTCTTCATTGACAGATTACTATTTCATTAATTTATTGCGAAAGATGGATAACACTCTTCAAACGATACAAAAACATTGAATCAATATTGTGTCTTAACATAAACATCTTGAATACCTACTATTTTATTTAGGTTACTCGGCGCAAATACATCATCGTTACTTTGGAAACAAAATAAAGTGAATCATTATTATGAGAAAAAACATTTCTTTATTCACGAACGAGAGAAAGAGTAATGTTTGGCCCAGTAAATTGCGCGTGACGTTTCAAGGTTTCCAGGATTATTTTTGACACCTTTTGTTTATGGGCAAGTGACATTGTCACATTTAAATTCCTCAAGGTAAATCTAGGCTAGACATTAGACACTAGACAAGACATGCTGTAACTTCCGGCCGGGTGTCAACCAAACGTTTGAATATTTTGATGTAGGTACCTATCAATTGAAATAATGTACATGAATTAATGATTTAAGATGAATTTATCCGGGTAAATGACAAATTATGAATGTATCTAAATACCTACTATTTATACATGATAAATGCAAAAAAAGGTGTACTATTTATATAAATGATGCACATAACATGTATATACCAACTAATCGTCATAATTTACAATAAATAAAAGGGTAAAACTAATTTTACAAGAAAATATGTAAAAATTAACTAATCTTTATTGCAAAGACGTATTTTTTGAGGGTTCTGGGGAAATTATTTTCAAAATTTACTATTTGGCCTACTATAGACTATTTTTTGGAGTTATAATTCATATTTTGTTACTTTTATACTTGTAAAAATCCTCACAATTATAGGTATCTATACGTTCCTAAAACTGTAAGAACTGCTTACTAATTTTCGTGTCTTTGCGTGAGTCGTACCATTCGTATCTGTATAGAAAAAGTATTTTTTGTTTCTAATATGTTTTTCACTATCTGTTTATGAGTAAGATTTATTTTCGTCCAAGCCACCTGTGTGAGGTAATACTGTCGTATCCTCCCAACGGAAACTAAACCTTGAAAACGAATGGCGCAGAACATGAGGAAACCCTGGGTAATTGGAGCATGTGGCCTACATTCGGGAAACTTCACGTGATACGTGTTCCTATATTATATTGTAGATTACTGGAAACTTCTGTGTTTGACCTTTTAATTACCTGCAGTCCATTTACCTTGAAAAAATATACGCAATACCTTGATTTTTTTTTTTAAATAAAATATTCACTCGTGCAGCTATAATTTATTTAGGAAATAAAAAAAATATTGTTGAAACGTGTATTCTTGAACTTCCTAATTCAATGGATTGCATTGAAATGGTATTTTTATACCTTCATTATCTACCAATTATGATTGCAAAAATAATTACCCTATTATTATTCGGGATCAACTATTCTTGTTCTATGGAATTGGTCTGTTTTTTGTTCTTTTTAAAGTGTATTATTTGTATGTTTTAAAAGACTGTATTTGTCCCTTAAAAAATAAATAAGCTTTACTCAAAAAATGTATGTATGGTAGATATATGTATGTACTATACATTCAACCGATCGGAAACATTATACAAATTACACATGTATGGAATAAATACCATAATATATCATCATCAGCAATGTATGTATGGTAGATATATGTACTATACATTCAACCGATCGGAAACATTATACAAATTACACATGTATGGAATAAATACCATAATATATCATCATCAGCAATGGCGCTACAGCCCGGTGTGGGCCTTGGCTTCCTCAAGAAATTGCCTCCATCCCGCCCTTTCGAAAGCAAGTCTCCTACAATTTGTCTCAATGTTGTCCTAGGTCTCCCTCTGCTTCTTCTTTCTTCAGGGCAGGTGTCCAATACTTTCTTTGGGACTCGTTTTTTTTAACATGTCTACGTAGGGGACACCAGCTATTAGGATTTGGGTCCATTTTGCTCTTCCGAAGAGGTGCACTACGTAGCGTTGGGAGGGGTTTGCAGTCTAGAAAAGAGTTTATTGATTCGGATTTTAAAAAGACCCGGGTTGTACGAAGGTGGAAACACAGAATTTGGAAGATCGTTCCACAGTCGGGCTGCTGTATTAATAAAGGAGTTCGAGAAGCGACTTGTTCGTATATGTTGAAGGTCCACTGTGAATGAGTGCTGCGATTGAGTAAAGCGAGTGACTCTGTTGCGAATGGGTGGAGGAGGGACCAAAGATGCAAGTTCTTCTGAGCAATTCCCGTGGTAGTATCTATAAAATAAACTTAATATACCGACTTTACGTCTGTGTTCTAGTGATTGCAATCCATCATTCAGTGATGGATCATCAATCAGACGTATAGCACGCCTTTGGACAGCGTCGAGGGTATTCAGTAGGCATTGGGGGGCGCCGCACTCCAGAGGTGACTACCATATTCAATAATTGGACGTATTTGCGCTTTGTAGAGTATACACAACTGGGACTTAGTAAAATATCTACGCGCTCTATATAGTACGCTCAATTTTTTGGAGGCGAGTTTCACCTTTGCTTCAATGGAACCCCTGGAGTGTAATTGATTCGTTATAGATACCTACTCCAAGCAGGTCGATAGAGCTGCTGTTAGGTAGGGTGCTTCCGTAGAAAGACACTTGCAATTCATTGGGGTTTCTCTTCGCAGAAATTAGACAGGCTTGGGTTTTTGAGACGTTAAATGAAACAAGATTACTTTCACCCCAGGTGTTGATTGAGTAATCGGTTATCCTCCATTCTACAATCGTATCCGAGCCAACGTAGACGTTGTACTTTGATGTATTGGACAACGTTTGGTTATAAATTATTTATTTTTTATAATTATTTATTTATTATGTATTTATTTATTTTTTGTTTTTTTTTATTTACAAATACCATAATATACATAGCAAAGACTAAACTTCGAAAGTAAAATTAAATCGAGTTGGTTGAAGCCAACACTAAACTCTCCACACCATAGTCAGCGTTCATTTTTTTCTTGAAATCTTGATAATCTCTTAATGCATTTTTATGAATAACATTTCTATTAGATTCTTTAACAAATATAAAATTCCCAGAGGACAAAAGTTGTCACAATACACCATACACACAAAAACATTGTCACGAAACTCATAGTATGTATTTTCTACATGATACCTGATGAGAAATTTTAAGTAAAATTGCATTAGGTACTAGCAAGATGAGCATGTATGATACAGTGTATCAATGTTGATGATGCGATGTAGGTATGTGTCAAGATAGAAGAATGCAGTTTACGATTCTCACTGCCTACCCCTTGAGGAAAATAGAAGTGGATAATAAACAATACACTTGTTTACAGGGACACATACAATATCAATATGAAGTTGATCTCTCAATTTTCCCATACAGAAGTTATTTTACTTCTGTTTTATACATTTTTCATACAAATATGAAATTTATTTCACATTGATATGGCAAACCGTATCAAAATTTCAAACAGTATAAACAAAAACCTCGATTTTCCAGACCGTGAGAGCATTTTGAAAATTTGGACAGATGAAATCATAGAGAAGAAATTAACGGATAGGTATCTATGGAAATCTAATCAGCTCTAGGTATATGCACTTTACACATATGATATTAATATGTAGTCGATCGGACTTATAGTTTGGGCTGCAGAGAGGACACAAAAAGGATAATCCGTACGGCATACCTACATACAAACACATCACGACGAAACTCACAGTGTGCACTCTCTACATGAAACCCTTTGAGAAATTGATGGAAAAAATACGCTTAAAAATTGTGAAATCATGACTCTCCACTATTCCATAGTGTGGAGAGTAAAAATAACTCCTAACACAATTTGTTCAAATAGCGAGCAACATAAAAAATTTCCTATGCAAGACTGAAGAACAGGGAATGATGTAGGTACATAAATGAATAACATGCCATACTGTGGAAAATAATAAAGATGAACGTGGAATAAATATTTTTCGAAAATATCCATTATGTTTAACAATTTCGACGAAGAATTTAATAAGAAAACATTTTTAATAATTATTTATAGTCAAAACTGGTCTATATATAAAAAAAATATTTTTGAATTTTAAAAGTAACCAAATTATTTCTATCCTTTTTCTGTCGACCTTATTGTATTATTAAAGGAATATGTATAAAATAATTCGTGTTATGTCATGATACAAAAAAGAAGTATAATAATTATGAATAACGTGTAAAATATAAACAAGTGATGAATTATTTTGGCGCCATCTTCCTTGATGAACGACATTCATTTATTTTAAAATTACGTAAAAAACAGTTTGCTCTTGACCTTAATTAATTTTAAATGTTTCGTCTCCTCACTGAACTAAAATATAAAAGAGTCCACGGCGAACCAGCGAGGACTGATGAAAATTAAAAATACAGATAATTACACTCAAAAAATGTAGTTGTTAAAAATAAATGATTTGCTGCTAATAATAACCAAACAACTTTGTTAATATAGTACCTGCAAAGTTCGTTGCTAAAAATTGCCAAGTAAATGGTCTGCTAATTTTAACCGAGTAGCTTTGTTAACAATCTGTCAAAATTAATCTAGTAACTTGGTTAACCACGGACAACTTTGTATAATCAGCCAAGTAACCTGTCAAAACTTAACCTACTAACTTTGTAATATCAGCAAAGTAACTGTCAAATTCAACCAACCTAGTTGGCTAATTTCTATCAACTTACTCGGTAATCTGAACTAATTCATTCAGTATCCACAACAAACAACTTGGCTAATTTCAATCTATTAATCGGTAATCTGAACTAATTCATTCAGTATCCACAGCAAACAACTTGGTTAGATTTAATTAACTACTCAGTAATCTGAACTAATTCATTCAGTATCCACAGCAAACAACTTGGTTAAATTCAATCTACTACTCAGTAATGTGAACTAATTCATTCAGTATCCACAGCAAACAACTTGGTTAGATTTAATCAACTTACTCAGTATTCTGAATTAATTTATTCTGTATCCACAGCAAACAACTTGGTTAAATTCAATCTACTACTCAGTAATGTGAACTAATTCATTCAGTATCCACAGCAAACAACTTGGTTAAATTCAATCTACTACTCAGTAATGTGAACTAATTCATTCAGTATCCACAGCAAACAACTTGGTTAGATTTAATCAACTCACTCAGTATTCTGAATTAATTTATTCTGTAGCCACAGCAAAGCTACTTGGCTATTTTCAATCTACTTACTCAGTATTCTGCTAATTTACACAGGTAGGATATTTGGAGTGAAATAAAATACAGGTTTCATTCAAAATTTCATTTATTGCACAGGAATGTGATTTATTGTATTAAAAAAATATTATATTTCTAATACATAGAGACATATTAAACATAATAAATATAAAAAAAAACATCTTTTTATTCTCAAGAGTACATAATTTTTATTTCATGCAAGTTAGGTTGGTTCTGAAAATGTCAAAAAAACAACAAATTCTGGGTTTCAGATCATTTAAATTAGGTATGAACTCTTTTCATGTAGGTACATGCGATAGTTGCCTTTTCTAAAAATTGCTGAAATTGACGATACAACCCTTTCAAAAAGAATTTTGTGGATAAACGAGTCAAAATTTACTAGGGAGGGGATTATAAACCTTCACAATTTATATGCATGTGGTCTAATGAGAATCCTGCGTGGCCCGTTTAGTGTACTTTCAGAGAAAATTTAGAGTCAATGTTTGGGCAGGAGTGATAGGCAATATTATCGTTGGACCATACTACTAGCTGGACAACCTTAATGGTATAAATTACATGGATTTCCTTCAAAACAACTTGATGTGTCCGGTTCACTATGCAATAGTATGCCAATTCCCGGATTGGAAGTCTAGGCCCCATTCCGCGGCCCGCACAATCCCCAGAGCTATCGCCACTTGATTTCTATACCTATTTTGTACAGATAATGCAAACATCTTATCTTCTTCAGAATATTTTCAATGAAATTTATTACGTCTAATATTCTGCTCTTGGTTTTCAAGAAAATATTTTACAACTAGAGGCAGCTCATTCAGATATGACCATTCACCCTTTTTTAAACATTTTTTCAATACCAGGACACGTCTTTTTAAAGATATATGTTTCCGCAAACAATTATTTGTTTTCTTGCGAGTGAACGAAGAACGCCTGACGAAGAAAATATACAAATCTGACAGGAACGGAATAAGAGGTCGCGGGCGCCCTAGAAAAGGATGGCACGACCATGTAAACGATATTTTGAAAGATGGAAATGTAAGAAGCGTGAACAACAGACGAACATGTATAAGACGATGTATGAATGTTGATGACGCAATGAATGCGTGTCAAGATAGAAAAATTTGGCGTTCGGTTCTCTCTGCCTACCCCGTGAGGGACATGTCGTGATGGTATGTATGTATGTATCCTTGAGGGTTTTAAGGAAAATTTGCCACTTTACATCTCTCCACTTCTTCTATCGTGTCAGCAACGCATTTAACTAATCTTTTGCCAGTGCCTAGCAACTTGTAGGTACCTATAGTTGCAACTTGCACTGACCTCAATTTAATTTTATATATTTTAATATTAAAAGTAGCTGTCATCAATTAAATTACAATAATTACGCATGTTTTATTTAAGTATACGTGTATTGTACAAACATTTTTAGATTCATTATTTTTGTTCTCCCTACAGTAGGTAAAAGATTTTTAATTTTTTTAATTCAAAGATTATTTTGAAATAAAATTTGGTAATTATTGTTTGTATCGTAACATATTGTTTCTTCACTGCTACAATATTGTTATTATTTATAAAATGTTATATGAAAATCAAAAAAATTATTTTTCTTATTTTCCCTCATACCGGCAGTTTTCTGTCGGGGGTCCATTATAAAAATAAATATGTAGTACCTACCTACTAGTTGCATGTAACACATAAAATCCAACTGTCGATGGCGATAGTATGCATAAGTGAAGAATACGTACCAAACTATGTATAAACACTTAAACACAAATTATTAATATTTTAGATATTTTGTTTTATATATAATAAAATGTAGGTATGTATGTCAGGATAGGATAGTATGGAGGTCAGTCTGTTTTTCCTACCCAGAATATGTAAACAGCATGATGTATGTTTGTAGAATAAGTAGGTTATCAAACTATTGTGTGAGATATTGTGTAGTGTTTACAGCCTAGCAAATTGTATGAAACGATGTCGTCACTAAATTCAATTTTTATAAAAATTGTTCAAAAAATTTGAGATGTACTACTACAATGTTAAAATTTTTAATAGAAAATTATATTATCTAGTTGGATTGTATCGGGTTTTTTCGATATTTTTAAAAAAACTTTGGAAATATAGGCAGTTAAACACATAAATTTATCATAAAAAAATATTTGACTCTCTGGAATTTTTTGAAATAATATTTTGAGATTTTGTATTCGTCTATATTCATACCAAATTTCATGGTTCTAGCTTATATGATTTTTGAGATAGGTATATGGAAAAATGAAGTAAAAATTCAATTGTTGATAACCCCTGACTGAAACAAAAATTCAAAATTCTGAGTATAAAAGGTTTGTAGGCCTGCAACTATCTATATAGGTATATACTGAAATTTTGGGATTTGTTAATTCAGCGGATCAAGTTATAAAGGGGAGGGGGGGGAACACACAGACACACAAAATGTTCTACTTCAAATTCTGAATTCATCCATATATATAGTACATATTATATGCAGCGAAGTCTCTACATTTGTTTTTTTTTGGATTGAAAAAAGTCCACTACACCATACAAAATGTTCCTTCATACACGCATCATGGCTTAAAACTTTCGATTCATTAAGAGAATTGAATTCTCTTAAACGAAACGACAGTTGGAATAATGTTACGAATATTAAGAAGATTTCGCAGTATCCTAGCCCACTCCATTGGGAAGGTTTTAGAGCTTTAGGCTCTGCTCATCCCCGGAGTGGCTGCTCGACGGACGACACAAGGAACTATTATACTACCTGCTCGACGGACGACACAAGGAACTATTATACTACCTGCTCGACGGACGACACAAGGAACTATTATACTACCTGCTCGACGGACGACACAAGGAACTATTATACTACCTGCTCGACGGACGACACAAGGAACTATTATACTACCTGCTCGACGGACGACACAAGGAACTATTATACTACCTGCTCGACGGACGACACAAGGAACTATTATACTACCTGCTCGACGGACGACACAAGGAACTATTATACTACCTGCTCGACGGACGACACAAGGAACTATTATACTACCTGCTCGACGGACCACACAAGGAACTATTATACTACCTGCTCGACGGACGACACAAGGAACTATTATACTACCTGCTCGACGGACGACACAAGGAACTATTATACTACCTGCTCGACGGACGACACAAGGAACTATTATACTACCTGCTCGACGGACGACACAAGGAACTATTATACTACCTGCTCGACGGACGACACAAGGAACTATTATACTACATATTATTTCCTCACACTTCGCCTAAGAAGCCAACCTCAATTGTGGGGGCCCGCCGAATCGAATCTTGGATCAAGTACCGGAAAGTCGTTACGAATAACAAAAAGATGCTGAATTTTCTGAAAGAGCATATTTATTTATTTTTTTAATTTTTCAACTCTCAAATTCTAATTGCTCGCCTATACCCTGTATAATATTTTATGGATGGTGGCAGAACAGTTA
This sequence comes from Molanna angustata, assembly GCA_963576475.1. Classification (NCBI taxonomy): domain Eukaryota; kingdom Metazoa; phylum Arthropoda; class Insecta; order Trichoptera; family Molannidae; genus Molanna; species Molanna angustata. The sequence continues at coordinate 33,563,916 of OY754965.1, forward strand.
CCTCACTGGGTTAGTAATCCAGTAGTCGCGAGTTCGTATCCCGCCATAACCGATCTCGTTCACCTATAGCCCAAGCATTAATGCTTAGTTTGGGGAATGTATGAGGATGAATATGTACTTGTCATTAAGACATTTATTATTTTAAAATTCAATATTGTTATCGAAATATGCATTAAAATGTATAAACTTGTATTGCATAATATGACATTCAAAGATTGAAATGTTTGTTTTGAATATAATTTTACATTTATATTTTTGTATTGTTTCTCTGTCCTAGCAGTAAAACAAAGTAGAAAAACATAATTTTATGTACCTATATACTAAATACACAACTACATATAATGAGAAGTTACGATTTAATGTTAATGGTCATAAAAATATTACTTATTATGATTTTATTTTGGTAGGAATAAAAATAAATATAAAATATGCTAACTTAAAACGTGTTCATTGACAGAACAACTTAACATTTTGTCGATATTTAAATGTCATCAATATGACTTTCATTGTGTTTATAAAATATGCAGAAGATAAAATAGTTGAAGATCTCTCTCCTATGAGTTATATCTATAATTAAAAGTAAAGACTTTTTGATTCTACATTAATTTTATTCTGCGCGATAGGCCTATTTCGCCTTGTTAGGGCATTAACTAGCTTATATAATAGTACATATTATATGCAATATATAGTAGCTTATATATAGTACATATTATAAGCTAGTTAATGCCCTAACAAGGCGAAATAGGCCTATCGCGCAGAATAAAATTAATGTAGAATAAAAAAGTCTTTACTTTTAATTATAGATATAACTTATAATGGAATTCTACCAAATAAAATCTTCGTCGATAATTAATCTCTCTCCTACTTTTTAGAAATCAATTATTTAAACGTTCATGTGACTGACTCTTTTGATCCCCAACCAATAATCTATGTACCTACATTTTACATAGGTAATGAAAATGTCAAGAGACAGTTTCATTGAGACCTTGGACTGAATTTCACATTCTTTCCACTTTTCACTAATATATGAAAAAGATTATATTGACCAAAGTATTTTTCACGGCACGTAATATATAATTTTTATGTTGTTAATTATTTGTTTTAAAATTAACTTGATAAGAAATTACAAGAACATACAATAAAAGAGATGCTTTGAATATTAATAAGTCACGGCTGATTAGTTATTGATTAATTACACTTTATCTCTCTATTAACAATTTCAACAAACATTAGGTATATTAATTTGAGGATTTTTTCGAGTTTTCAATAAAAATACTTTATGTTAAGTGTGAATTTTTATTTGATCTTCATTTTAATATCATATATGTTCAAACGTCATTTTACAACAAAATACACTTAATTTAATGCATTTTAAAAAATTATTATATTGGTAAAAATATAATAAATTTATCGAACGCCGTGACACAGTTGGTAATCCGTTTGGTTTCTGAACGGGCGACTTGGGTTCGATTCCCAGCAGAGGAAAAAAATATTTAAATTCATTTCTCACGCAAATGTTGCTTATCTGGGCTGGATACACTGGTGAGTTGGAAGAAATTGTCATATGGTAACTAACCCGCCATTTGCACATGGTGCAAGGAAGTGTTATATAAAATTAAGTGTTATATAAATAAAATTAGACATTGCATGCTGTCAAACTTCTTGAGTCTTTTCGCCGTAGAGGGGGGCGGTTTGCACATAGGTATACCAACCAAGCAAGCAAAACACACAAATTTGCGATCTGCGCACCCACGTGACGGGTTCTAGTTATTTATTTATTTATTTATTTTATTTATTATTAAAAATAACAAAGAAAAATACACAATACAACAATGTATACAATTTTTAAAAAGATACATTATAATTTTGTTTTTTTTTTATGACTCAACTTCAAAAAGAGTTTTCTCGTGCTTTGAAGTGAGTCACATTTCACAGATCTACAAACTATCTAGTCTACTTATATACATACATCTTAATTTAGGCACTAATCTATTTATTTTCCGGTAATAATTATTTTTACTATTTTTTTAACATTATTTCTCGGGCAACTAACAGGTGCTATGTCAAATATTATTTTAACGTGCATCTAATAACAATTTGTCACATTCTAGAGACTTGCGATATTAATCGTCTCACATATCCAGAGTGAAAACACAAAAAAACTGTGTCTCCACCGGGAACCGAACTCGGGACCTTTGCATCAGCAGTCAGATACCCAACCAACTGAGCCACAAAGGCCGACTAGGAATAGTACTATGGTATATGATGATTTGAGAGCTCTGACAATTTTCTTGCGTTTGAAATACATACATATGTATATACATAATCCTAACTTTTAAAGAGAAGAGCAATAAACGAAAATGCAACTATTAAAGAAGACAACTAATGGTCAGATAAAATAACCTATAATGACTCTCATAGCATAGTTTTTATATAAAGTTGTTGCCAAACAATTCATCTCATCGTCGAATGCCAATGCCTAATGTAACAGTACAATGACCTGACCACTAAACACTATTGAAGCGATTCCAATATTTATTGGTGTATTTCATTTATTATATCCAAAATTGGATCATCATAATGGCTATTGCATTGATTATGTATTAGTCATGGATACAAATGAATAGGTATCAATTTGTATTTTAAAATTAGAAAAGTAATCAGATATTTAACAATAATTCAATAAAGGCAACCATTAGTCTTTTCGCCAGTTATCTCTATAATACATATATTTGGATGTTTGAGTGCTTAGCGTTTTGATAAATTTAAATTATACATAATATTACGATTGATGTTGGACTTGTCAGTTTGTACCTATATATTAACAAATATAAAAATTAAAACAATAAGTCTTCAGTACCTACTTCAGTACGGCCAACTTGGGTTCGATTCCCAACAATACAGGATGATTAAAATGTATTTCTTCTCCAAAACTCAACACTTGTTTAGGTTTTTTAAGTTTTTTATATAATATTTTTTTTTTGGGTAGACAGATCACCATTATATCACATTGATGAAGTAAACAAAAAACATCTAAATATTAATACGTGAAGCGAAAAATTCGGAATCAATTTTAAGTAAACTGCGCGCACGGAAGAGTTTGAGATTTGGCATAGTTAAAGTTCATATGGAGGAGGAGTGCTGAAAGCTTAATGTGTTATGTATATAATTATGTGTTACAAGTTATAATTAGTTACATTAAATTAAATAAAAAAATACTTTACGTCAAACCATAGATTATGACGTTTTCATAGTGTCAATCAAAGAGTAGGTACCTATATAATAATGTCAATGTCAAACATATACGTAGGTATTATATCTAATACTCTTTTGTCAAACACTAAAAGGTCAATTGCAAATGTTTAAAATTCAAATACGGAACCTTTTTAAATTTAAATACATAATCTACTTTGAAAAACTATAATTGGCGATAATTTGGCAATTTTCAATTTGCAATTTGCGAAAAGAAAAATTTGTTCCCCTCGATGACTTATCAAACAAAAATTTAATGAATTACGGTCGAATTATGACCTCTGGGCAATCTCTAGTAATTGTAGTTGCATAAAAAATAATGAAATCAAAAAGTAAACCGAACATTAAGCAAACCAGCTTTATTCAGAAGTTTTCTTGAATTACACAAAGAAATAAATACAAATCCATTAAAATTGACAAAGAATTTAACCTATCACATTGATTGATTTCTGTGCCAAAAACAACATAAGAAAACAAAATTATTATTGCATTTCTGTGAATGCACCAATACGTGTATCGTAGGTTGAAATAAATACATAAATAAATAAGTAGATAATTCAAAAATAGTCTTGTCGTAAAACCAGATTTGTTTTAATATAAACTAACATCACCTACACACACACACACATCTTGTAAACACAGAATTAAAATACATCCATTCTTGACGTAGGTAGATTGGTCGAATAAACACAAGCCTTGAAATGTTTTGATGTTTGGCTTTCAATCTTAATTACTAAATTCCAATAACCATTGTTGAAAATGCCAGTACATTGTATTTCCATTATAGGTTTCATATACAATTTTCCCTCTATTTAATCATTTTTACGGATTTATAAAGCCTAGATACTTAATTATTATTAGTCATGTCTTTTACAATCGCTATACCTACACAACTTCTGCTGTATTTCATTCACAACGTCCAAAAATTCATATTAAATTTAACGTTTCTTTTTCATTATAATATACCTACCTTAATGAAAAGCTTTCTTGATGAACGCTAGTAGTTTTTCTAATATTTCAAAAACGATTATCAGAAAGCTTTTGATAAACTCTCAGTTTGTTTTATACCTATTTACATTTTTAAGCATTTCTCAATTCACTAAGAAGCTCATAAACCAATTCGATCTTTATAGAGGCTGAACTATAGTCTACATATCGGCATTTTACTCGATTCCATACGTAAGATGTCAAAATTCGTTAGACTGTACCAGCTTTATAATGAGTACATTGAATGGGTATTACAAGTTTTGACATAGATGAGTGGCATATCTAACGATTCAATGATTATATTTCTTCTGTGCCTTAAGTAATCCAAATGTCGATACGTTCAAAAGAATTTATTTCTCTTAATGTATCGACAATATTAATCTATGTCCTGCGTGAGAGATTTATATGGTCAGTATTTTTTATGTTTTTTTTCAAATTTGAAGTCATAAAACACCAACTTACATAGATGCTTCGCAGCATATTATTACATTTTGTGAGTGTGTGTGTGTGTCCTCTTAAAACTTTTGATCTGCTTGATTCACAGAAAGTATGGATTTAGGCCTCCAAAATATCATACTCAGAATTTATAATTTTTGTTTCTGTCAGGGGTTATCAACTTTTAAATAAGTATTTACTTTATTTTTCCATATATCTCAAAAACCATAAAAGCTAAAACGCTGAAAATTTATAAAAAATAGACAAATTTAAGGGTAAGGGCAATTTTTAAGGGTATTTTTTCATAGCAGATTATCAATTAGTATCATGCTGAGATTGTATTCTGAAAGTTTTATCACAATGTATAATTTTCGCCAAACATCTTGAACGAGCTTCCGGTTGCGCAAATTTGACCCTATTAGATTTTGAAGTATATCTGAATAGTGTTTCTTATTTTTTTACTGTCAAATATTTCAAAGTGACCCCAAGCTCAGGAAACTTAAAATTTTAAATTTTTATTTACAAATTGATAAAAAACACATCACTTTCATAAAATGGCATTGAAGAATTATCAAGTTTTCATAATGAAATATTTAAATAAAAAATAATTTAACAAACTCATTTCATGAAAATGCTGAATATTTTCCATACAAGATATTAATACTTTATAGAATGACTTGTTAGTGAGGAGTTTAGCGTTGGCCACAACCCACTCGTTTTAAAAGTTTCAGAGATTCTCAAACATTTTTTCATCAAGGAATATATTTTTTTATGTGTTTAACTGCCTACAGTTTATGTGTTTAACTGCTTACATTTCCATTTTTTTTTGATAATATTGAAAACGCCGAAACACCCCAACTAGATAATATTATAATTTTCTGTAAAAAATACACATATTACTGAAGTACATCTAAATATTTTTACTCTCCACACTATGGAATAGGGGAGAGTCATGATTTCGCAAAATTTAAGCGTATTTTTTTTTACATCAATTTCTCAATGGGTATCATGTAGAGAATGCACACTATGAGTTTCGTCGTGATGTGTTTGTGTGTATGGCGTATTCGGCGTACACGCCGTACGCCGTAGCATTTATCTTTTTTGTGTCCTCAGCCCAAACTATAAGTGCGATCGACTTTATATTAACATCATATGTGTAAAGTGCAAAGACCTAGAGCTGATTAGTTTTCCATAGACAACTTTTGATTTCTTCTCTATGAATTCATCATTTACGTTGTTTTTTTTCTGTCTTCTCTACAGCTCAAACTATAAGTGCAATATAAAAGTATGATATTATCAAAGACCAATACTAATAAATATTCCTTACTCCGTGGATAATATACATATATTATATTTCTTTCAATATTTATCTATGACACGTGAGAATTATTTGAAGAGAGACTTTACTTATTCTCATTTTTTTTTAATTTGATTACCTGCTTAACATTCAGAAGTATTTACAAAAAGATCATTCATTAATCCTATCTGATTAAATAAAAACAAAGTTCATACATTCCATTTCATTTTTGTACGTTGACCAACGTGTTTTATCAATTTAAAATATTCGTTTATATTTTCGAGTGTCATGTCGAGTTGTAAATTAAAATGCCGGGTTTTTACCAAACGCACAGTTTTTTTTTTTAAAAAAACATGTTTTCCTTTGATGTACCGACTCAAGATAAAAAAATATATTTTTTAAAAAATCACTGTACTCCGACAAAAATGTTATCAGAACTTCATTTTTTTCATTGTCCAATTTGTTGGGAAACACTAAATCAATGTCCGTTTCGTGGAAATCCGGCATAAAAGGTGTCTTTCGATTTTCTGATATTACTCCTTATTAATGCAATCAGTATAACATTTATTTTTCAGGTGAAAACAAATTATTTTCTAGTATTATAGCTTCATGTTATTTTCATTACATTTTTATCACCTAGTTTTTTTACCATCCGAAATTCGTCTCAAATACAATTATTTCAAAATCTTATCCGAATTGATGTTCATTTGAAAGAATTTTAAATATATTCTTTGTCTTTTTCCTACACTGCTTAATTATAATAAGGTATAATAAATGTATACATATAATTGATGCTGGGACTGCGGAGTGGTGTTGCGGGGGTTGTTTGGGGAGAGTGTGGGAGGAATTAGAGGTTTTGTAAGCAGTATTCTCGCCGTGCGGGACCTTAACTTTTTCTTACATTTTTCTTAGGTGACTCTCGTAATACGACCCTAAGCGTTACTATATTTTATATATTGTGTATATTTGTCCAGTCATTGACTGTGTGCTTTGAATAAAGTGAAATAAAATAAAATGTAATAAATACAAACGTAGCTAATAATTCTGTATATATCAATATTTTGGCCTTTATGATAGCTACACACGGCCTCCTCCTACACAAGATTTGTCAGCTTTAAGAGGGAGGCGCTGTTGTATAAGATAATGTTTTGTTTATATTATATTATTTTAATATATGTATTTTTTTGTATTATAATAAATAAATAATAATAAAAAAAATATTGTTGAGCTATTTTTTTTTATTCTATATTCAAATTATAAATGAATGGATTAAAAAACATCATGCTCTCTGTCTCTCTCAGCGTCGTCATGACTAAGGGAAGTGATCGATAACAGATATTCCCACTATAAAATTACTCCAGACATCTCTGTTTTTAAAAACGCGTATAATAGTGGATTTGGAAGCATCCTTGACCGGTAGTCTTACTCCTTATTTTTCATTAAAAAAATAGGTTCTTGGCGATAATTTGAAATTGGGAATGGATTCGAGCAGCCCTGAGCAAACTGCGGGCTGCAAGGAATATGCGTCCAAAATCAGAAAAACATATTTTTTCTAAAAAATAGGTTCTTGGCGATAATTTGAAATTGGGAATGGATTCGAGCAGCCCTGAGCAAACTGCGGGCTGCAAGGAATATGCGTCCAAAATCAGAAAAACATATTTTTTCTAAAAAATAGGTTCTTGGCGATAATTTGAAATTGTGAATGGATTCGAGCAGCCCTGAGCAAACTGCGGGCTGCAAGGAATATGCGTCCAAAATCAGAAAAACATATTTTTTCTAAAAAATAGGTTCTTGGCAATAATTTGAAATTGGGAATGGATTCGAACAGCCCTGAGCAAACTGCGGGCTGCAAGGAATATGCGTCCAAAATCAGAAAAACATATTTTTTCTAAAAAAAATTATCCCTGCGCGGACATTGTGTGCTTTAATTTATAGAAGTAAACACAAAAAAAAACTGATAATTTCTCGCTGCGTGGTATTTTTACTTTCAATTTATAGAAATAAAAAAAAAAACAAAATTGAAATATTCTAGCTGCGCGGAATTTCATGATTTAATTTGTCGAAAAAAACAAAATAAACTTAAAATTCTTGTTGTACGAATTTTTTATTGGAAATATTCAATTGAATTTTTTTTCATTCTTAGTAAACGAATTTTGAATAAAATAATATAAAAAATCTTCATATTTGTAAAATTTCACAATGAGATTTATAATGAAGGAAGCAAGTATTTTACTTCTGCGGCCCGCCGTTTGCTGTCGTTAAGGGGCTATTTAGTATATTTTGATAATAATTTCCCCAGTATCCTCAAAAGACACGTCTTTATAATAAGGAACAGTTCTTTATTCTATTGCATGAGTTTCTTGAAGTTTGAATTTGTTTTTCACTTTTCTTGTAAAATTAGTTTTAGTAAAACACTTTTCTTGTAAAATTAGTTTTAGTAAAACCCTTTTTTTAATCTTTAATTGTATGTAACTTAAAAATTAGAAGGCCTGTGAAGTAGATTTTTACTTTAATTGAAAGAGTAAATGAAAATCTACTGGCTGAGTTTTTTTATTATTTTAATTACTATTCTTGCTATTAAAAAAACTAAAAATTATTCCTATTTTTCACGAAAAAATGTTGTATATCACATACTAGGTGATATACAATATTTTTTCGTGTTTCATACATTAGAAGGTAATCTAGTGTGCATTTTTGTGTACATCCGTAAACAAGGACCTTAATTTCTGAATTAAGCTCGTTGTCCCAAAAGTCTGCCCACCCCTGGATTCGAGTGTTAAGAGTAAGGTCACAGATCAATCCATCTCACCTTCGATCTTCCCCTCAGTCTACTTCCTGGAACCCTCCCCATCATAACTGAGCTGAACAATCTTATTAAAAAAATCATAATGATAATGGCCGACCGCCGCGCCGTGGCGCAGTTGGCGAGCCGTTCGGTTTCTATACGGGCGTCCTGGGTTCGATTCCCAGCAAAAGAGAAATTTATTTAAATTAATTTCGTAAATATTGCTTCTCTGGGCTGGAAACACTGTTTAGTTGGAAGAAATTGCCATACGGCAATAAACTCGCCACTTTGTTATTTTAGTGCTATTGTTCACTCAAAGAGTTTTATTGTGTATTTAATGAAATGTAGGTACATAATATTTCCAGAGAATATGATGCGTGTATAGTACCTACATATAATGTTAATACATGACACTTGGTATATACACATTGGTGCCGTCCGCGTTAAATTATATTTAGCACGAGACGTAGGTATACTGACTGACCGTGGAGTGTGGGAGACAATGTTAAAATCATTTCAACTCTTTCCAATTCGAAAATATTCTCCTTGCCTTTGTCCGATTAAATATAAAAATTAATGATACTTTTAATGTACCTATTTTTGAAACCATCATACTTCCCGTGATAGAACTTGTTAGGAACATCTCGAAGAATATAAGAATTCATAAGATAAGGTTTTTAATACACGCGAGATTAAAAGATGTTCTAACTACATAACTTAAGTGTCAAATAACAAGTACTTACAGCAAGACTGAATGATTAAAACCATCATTCACAATTGTTTAACTAAAATTCGTGTATTCACGTAAACATGTAAGATGGTTTGGCCACATGATGAGAATGAATGAGGAACGCCTGACGAAGAAAACATACATTGCGTACCTACAGAAATGGAATGAGCGATCGGCGCCGCCCAATAAAGGGATAGACGACCATGTGAACGATAATAATGTGAAAGACGGAAATGTTAGAACGTGAACAATTGACGAACATGTATGAGACGATCCACGAATGTTGACGAGGCGATAAATGCGTGCCAGTGAATGTGTGGCGTTAGGTTCTCTCTGCCTACCCCGCGGGAGACATGGCGTGATGCTATCAATGTAAATTAAATTAAGTCATGTTACTGGTAATAATTAATTGCTAGTGAAACACATAGTAGGTACGTACAAAAATTTAAATCAATACAGTTTTTTTTTTCAATTAGGCACTGTCCCAATAAAGTTAGAAACTTGTGCTTGGGACAGGAGCAAATAACATATCTACATTTTACATATTACATATATTTTACTTATAATAATAGAATCATTTAATAAATTGTAAATCAAGTTCAACTTACAGCTAATACATACAGATGATTAAAGTTTTTTGTTTAGTGAATATAGAATACAAACCAAAATTTATCTAAAAAGGAGAAAAAAAAATATATAAAAAAAATATACAAATACACATATACGCATACACATACACATATATACACACATACATTTAAACAACATACACACATATAATATACGCATACTTATACACACACATACGCATACTTATACACACACATACACAAGAGTAACTGGTATTTTTTTAATTAAATGATATGGGTATATTTCTGCTTTATGTATATTTGGAGATTAAGTATCAAATTATTGAGTCTTCTTAGATATTGTGTATAGGCCAATGCCATACAAATTGTATGAAGTGATGTCGTCACTACATTCAATTTTTATTAAAATTGTTAAAAAAAATTGAGATGTACCTAATGCAACAATGTTGATATTTTTTAGAGAAAATTAAATTATCTAGTTGGGGTGTTTCGGCTTTTTTCGAAATTATTAAAAACTTTGGAAATATAGGCAGTTAAACACATAAATTTATCATTAAAAAATGTTTTTCTTAATAAAAAATGTTTGAGAAACTCTGGAATTTTTTTGAAAAATGAACTAGAGTTTTTATATTTGTCTATATTTATACCAATTTTCAGCCTTCTAGATTTTGTGGTTTTTGAGAAATATGGAAAAATAAAGGAAAAATTCCAAAGTTGATAACCCCTGACTGAAACAAAAATTCACAGTATAAAATTTTGAAGACCTATTTTTGTAGAACTATCTATATACTCTGAAATTTTGAGCTCTGTGAATTGAGCGGATCAAAAGTTATAAGGGGGGACGGACACAGACACACTAAATGTTCTACTCCGAATTCTGAGTAAATCCGTATATTTAACATATATGCTGCGAAGCCTCTAAGTTAGTGTTTTTTGACTTCAAAGTTGGAAAAACCGTGAAAAATATCGACCCTACATACAAATCTAGCGTATTTAAATTAAAGAAGGCATAAATATCTGGAAAAATATGTTGTGACGTTGCATTAATGCTTCAGGTTTAGTAAAGAAACCTAAAAAACATTTATCCTCCATTCAGCGTCATTGCGAAATATTTTTTTTTGATTATTTATTTAACCTGTTACAATAATGCAATGTCACAACATATTTTTCCAGATATTTTTTCTTCTTCAATTTAAAAAAAAATATATTGCTCTATACCTTATAGTTTTTTAGAAATGTAAGATAAATGTCAAAAATCGAGGTATGCTTATTATTGATTTGTTTTGAAAAAAATTAACCTAATATCAAATTTAAAAAATAGGTACATTGGCAGCAGTCTCCCCCTTAATTAACAAATGAACTTCTGCTATGTTACCCACGGAACACTCGAAAAATAATTAGAAGTAATCTTTTACTAATGACTGTGAAATCCGCATTAGGAAAATATTATATTCACGGCACACATTAATTTGATGAATATATTTTTCAACAACACTTGTGTTTCAGCAGATAATAGCTAAATTTGAACCATGCATAATCCGTGTACTTCTCAGAATTTTCAATGGAGTCGGGCATAAAGAGCTTTTTTTATTTTTTATGTTGTGAAATTTACGAAACGATGAGTATACTCGTGCAAGGTTAGTCATCATTAATAGTTATACCTACATGTTTAAAAATAATTGTGTAGTATGTATTTTATGGAAAATTAAGACATCATTTATGAGATATATATTGGTTAGAAACAAATTATTATGTGATAAAATAAATAGTCCCGTGTAATTAACTAAAATAAATAACAGAATTGTTTAAATACGAAATGATTGTTTTAATAGAAGGCTGAATTATATCTACTCTTTCCTTTTTGACAATTTTGTATTTTCATTGCATTTTGAAAATAGTTATCATGCAATTTGAAATACTTTTCTAAAAACCATTTCACGCATCGCAAAGTTAACGCAAAGTTTTAACCCATTTCCATTTTGCACATCTCTGCTCCCTGTTTTGAATCCCGGCAATTCTATACCGAACCCATTGTGACAATTTATTTATCATGTCTTATAGATGATAATTAAATTAAAAAAGATGGTTAAAGATAATAAAATAATCATTTTGAATTTATTACAGAATGCACAATGTTATGTATAGACAAAATAAGAATAATATTGCAGACATCATATGGTTTGATAAGATATTCTTCTATTGTATGAGGGAATTAAAAAAAAAATACCAAATATATTATCTTAAATTAGTGTGAATATAGAAAAATAGTTAAAACACAACATAGTTTATCATAATGTAAAATACTTAGCATGCACAAATGCTAACATCATAAGCCATATCAACGCACATCAAAGAACTCCACCTTAATCGAAATTTAAAAAGTTTAATAACATTTTAGCAACTAATTAAATCATCAAACAAAGGAAATTCTTACTTTATTCGCGCTATTATCTCGTACGCTCATCCTATAATCCGGACATAACAAATACAAGCATTAAATTTAGATAGACGTAATCATTACAAAAAACTTAGTTTTTTTTCATAATCTTCCTACTTCTTTGAAAAGTTTTACTATTCAAAATTCACTCTATTTTTTTAGGATTTATGCATAGAATTATAAGGTATAATCTAAGGATTAATGACATGAAAATAGTTTTGTAAAAATGCGGTAGGTATGTGGCAACGGAAATATTACGATAAGAGTGTACAATAAAGACGATATTGCTAAGATAATAAATTAAGCTGGATTATGAGGAAATGATATTTAAAGAAGAAAATTAAGAAGTGGATTTGATCAATTATAGGATAGTATAACAACTATAGCAATACGATATACATAAAAAATAAATGGCTCGATTATATAAGAGAAAAATGTTTAAGAGTATTGTTTGAGAGAAAAATGTAAACAAGTATTTTCCGATTCAAAAATACCTAAGACCTTATATACTAATTATAAGGTCTTTGAAAAATACACTGTCTTAAAAGTGATTCTATAAATTACTGAAACCACGAAGTAGCTACAAATATTTTTATTTAAATATTTTTGAATACAGTGTGTCAACAACCAATTAATCGAATATTTTTATTATTGCATATGATTTCCCGGTTCTCCTACAATAAATATTCCAACTTCGTCTCCATTGAGATAATTAAAAACTAATTAATCATTACACTGTTTTCAATTATGGTCAGGTGTAAAAGAAGACGAGCATGCATCAAAGGGTGTAGGTATTATTCTAGCTAAACGAATGGTAGAATGCATGAAAGAGTTTAAGTGTGAAAGTCCCAGGCTTATGTGGATTAGACTCAAAGTAGGAATCACTCCCGTGTTTCTCTTAACCGGGTATGCGCCTGTGAATTCAGACCATGAGGGTGAAAAACAAGAGTTCTGGGAAAGTGTGACAGAAGCACTGAATAAAAGGAAAGGAAATGAAAAGATTATCCTGGCAGGAGATCTGAATGGATGGGTTGGGGTCCGAAGGAAATATTTTGAATCTGCCCTTGGGCCTCATGGTGATAGCAGAGTGAATGATAATGGAAAAAGATTGCTGAATGTATGTGTGGAATGGGATCTTTTCGAGGCTAATACTATTTTTTGCCACAAAAAGATCCACCAGTATACGTGGGAAAGAGGTTGTGAAAGATCAATTATAGATCTTGTGTGTGTGGACTCCGCTTTGAGGAAGGCAACGATGGACACTAGGGTGTATAGGGGCGCAGAGCTGGAGACAGATCACTATCTGGTTGTCACCAAATTACATCTGTTTATTGGCTGGCGTGCTAAAACAACTCGAAGTGCACCACCAATGCGCTCAAAGTGGAAAAATTGCAAGATGAGAATGTAAGGCATGAATATGAGAGAAATGTTGAGTATGATTTAAACTCTCAAACACATAGTGAAAGAAGTGTGGATGAAGTATGGAAAGACTTGAAAAATGTTGTGTGCAAAGCTGCCAAGAATGCGTGCGGTGAAAGTAAAAGAGGAAGGCAGAAAGGTGATGCGTGGTGGAATGAATCGGTAAAAAAGGAAGTTGACGCAAAAAAGGAAGCGTGGATGTTTTGGATATCAGCTAAGGGTACCGACAAAGAGGATTTAGCTAAAGAAAAATACAAAGAATGCAAGAGAAGAGTAAAAGTTATAGTAAAGAATGAAAAAGATAGTGTAAAAGAAAAAGAAAGCCAGAAAATAGTGAACGACTTTACGGGTAACATGAAAATGTTCTGGAAAGGCGTAGCTAAGCGGAAGCAAGGGGAAGTAAAAGGTTCAAAATGTATAAATGATAAAGATGGAAATATGCTGATTGATGACAAAAGTGTGAAAGAGAGGTGGTGTGAATATTTCAAAGAATTGTATGAAAGCGTTCAAGGTGACACAGTGAGACAGAGGACATGGGTTATTGATGAGAATGAAAGAGATGAAATAACGGAAGAAGAGGTGAAAGAAGCGGTTAATCACGCGAAAACTGGCAAAGCCGCTGGAGTGGATTGTGTGGCAGCCGAATTTATCAAGTGTGGCGGTAAAGTACCAACGGAATGGTGTCTCTCGCTTTTTAATAAATGCTGGGAAGCGGGGTACACTCCGTCGGATTGGAGAAATGCAGTTGTAGTTCCTCTCTTCAAAGAGAAGGGATCGAAACTCGACTGCAAAAACTATAGAGCTATCAGCTTGTTAAGTTCGGTTGGCAAGATGTATGCAAGAATTATTGACCAGAGAATACGCAAGATTACGGAATGCAAGATATGGGATGCTCAAGGTGCTTTTGTAGGGGGCAGAGGATGCATCGACCAAATTATCTCTTTACGCATGGCTACAGAAAAAGTTCTGCATAAAAATCAGAAACTTTTCTGTCATAGACCTAGAAAAGGCATATGATAAAATAGATAGAGAAAAGTTGTGGGATATCCTATCAATGTATGGAGTGAAGAGCAAACTAGTACGTGCTGTTGCGTCTCTGTATGAAAATAGTGGAGCCTGTGTCCGTGTCAACGATACGCTGACAACATGGTTCCCTATTCATAAGGGGGTGAAGCAAGGCTGCGTATTATCCCCATGGCTGTTCAATCTCTATATTGATCACTGCGTAAGAGCACTAAAGAATGAAAATATAGGTCTGACACTAAATACTGTAAATGTACGTGATCTGATGTATGCAGATGATAAAGTAGTGATTGCTGAGTGTGCGGATGAGTTACAGTATTTAGTGAATAAAGTGTATGAAGGATGCTTGCAGAACGGACTGAGAATGAATGTGAGTAAATCTAAAATATTGGTATTTGAAAAAACTGAAAGTATGACTCCGTGTAGAATAAAAGTAGAGAACGAATGGCTAGAACAAGTAGAGGAATATTTGTACTTGGGGAGTATGTTTGAAAGGAATGGAAGACCTGATAAAGACATTGAAAGAAGAGTTATGGCAGGTAACAGAATAAACGGAGCTCTCAGACCAGTAATGTCCGATCCAAGCATCTCAAAAGAAGCCAAAATTGCCGTACATAAAGCAATTGTAGTGCCCACTTTGATGTATGCCAGTGAAACATGGACGTGGCAAAAGATGCATGAAAGTAGAATAAATGCTGTGGAAATGAGATCACTAAGAAGAGTATGTAATAGAACGATATATGATAGAATAAAAAATGAGGAAATAAGGAGAGAATGCAAGATAAAGAAGGATATTATATGTAAAATGAAAGTGAATGCTTTGAGGTGGTTTGGACATATAGAAAGAATGAATAATGAACGACTGACCAAAAAAATATACATGGTTGTAAGAGATGGAGTGAATAGTAGGGGCCGTCCCAGAAAGGGATGGCATGACCATGTGAATGATATTTTGAATGAAGGAAATATTAGAAGCTTGAATAATCGACGAGCATGTATGAGACGATGTATGGATGTAAAGGAAGCTAGGAATGTATGCAAAAATAGAGGAGTATGGCGCTCGGTTCTCTCTGCTTACCCCGTAAGGGATATGGCGTGATGGTATGTATGTATGTATGTTTTCAATTAACACTTTACGTATTTTATCACGTCAAATGAAATTCGCGTGCCCCCATCAACTTTAAAACTGAAAATAGGAAGTGCGAGAATCTGGAAATTGGACAAAAGACATTGCATTCATTCAGTGTCCGCTTCCCGGTAGTCAAAATCCATTGTGACAAAATAAACAAAATATTTATTGTATGAAACACGGAAAATTTATAGAATTAAAATAAAATTGCTATCACAAATATCTTAAAATATTTATTAATTTGTGTTTGTTTGGTACGTATTCTTCAATTATACATACTATCGCCATCGACAGTTGGACCTCATGTGTTACATGCAACAAGTTATTTTAAATTTTATTTATCAAGATATATTTTATATTACTTGTCTCTACAAAACTTTACAATATACCTACCTATTTTACATAAATATTCATTCTACAACTACATTATTTTTATTAAGTATTTCAATTGTTGGATATACACAATGATTCGATTTAAATTTTAATTTTAAGAAAAATCACATCTATTGTATTATATTCATTTAATTATTTTACTTTTAGGATTACACCTGAAAATGGAAAAATAATAATTGCAATATTGTTTCCCGGCATTTACATTCTGTAGCTAACTTCGGATAACTTAGCACAGCTGATTATTTTTCTCTTTTTGTCTTTACACAAATGTGTATATTTATCTCGTTTAAACGTCGTACTAACACAAGATTAGAAATGCGCCGACTTCACGGCGCAAAGAAAATGATTCTAATATGGCCGTTCGATCGATCTCGGAATTATATGTAGTAAGAAAACTTTTATTATTCCGGTTATTCTGTAGTGATATTACCTCAAATGTGAAAAAAATCGTATGAAACTGTTTCCATTTTGATTATCTTTGAGTTCGAGTGCCTCAGAAAACTAACATGTGACGCAGATAATGGTTTTCTAGTTATTGTAATGGAACACTGCTGTCATGCACTTTGTTCAAATTGATTTTACCAAGCAATTCTGAATCGTTGTTGGTTTTTAAATGAGTGTGTAGTTTGCAGATACATATTTTCCATCTACCAAGGTCAATCTAGTGTTTTAATTATTATTGTCATTCCCAAAATTAATGCCAGGCCCAGTTCAAAATCGATCATATGTGGGCGGGTCTGAACCTATCTACGACATACTTCCGCAATCTGTCGTTGATGTGACAAGTGCGGTTCTATGCGGAATTTTTGAAACGTGTGTCTGTGATAGTTACTTCTATTTATTTTTTGTCATTGGTGATTTCGGCAAGTTGCTATATTTTTCAGATTATTGGTATCGTCCTTATAATGTTATGTGGATTATTTTACAATATTGAATAACTTAACAGAACCTCGGTTCATAAATATAATGTTTTATAGTCATTCTAGATCAAGTTTTCCAATAGTTTTTTTTGTAGCCAAGGTGAAATCCTGTATATCAAATTCGTAGAAACTCTGAATGCCTTATTAGTATTAGATCCAAGATGTTCATTACATTCTACAAATTGTTTCGCTGTCAATAATCAGTAATTAAAATAGTCTCTTTATACATTTGCACACTTCCAATCGTTATTATATCTAATTCTTTGTAAAAAATTGAATATAAAGCTTAACTACTATTTCTTACCATTTTGATCTGCATCTGTATTCCTGTCAAATTGGAAAATGTTTTAAGATATGTGATTCTTGAAAGTATATTCAAAGTTGTTTTTATAGCTTATATATGTATTTTAGATTAAAATATGTGACAGATAACTTATGTTAAAAAATGGATCAATACTTTTTAATAACTCCTATAGTTTCCTAATGCCACATCTTCAAATATACTTGATGTTTTTATTAAATTTAAATATACCTAGTTATATTTTTTCACATAATTCACATAACTATTAATTTTTACTAACTTCAGTTGGAGGATTTCCAAATTATTTGAATGTCAATTTCTTCTTCATTTAATAACATCATTATTTTTTCATAAATTGTATCAAAAATATAATATCAAAAGTAACATTTGAATTAATTCATTACCTTGCTTTTTGGGAATCACTACTCAAATAATGAAATTATTGTATACTTAATATATGTGTTAATTCTTATTTAAAAAAATAATTTAGAATTTGGATCTCGTAAACATTGCACTTTAAGTAGGTAATCATTTTTGTGCCAGGCACTCAAAATTTATCTTGTATTAATTTATACAAAAAATTTGTCATTTATCACACTGGATTAGAGGCATAATGTTCCCATATTTTTTGTGTTATCCATGTATTTTAATCAAATAAATAAAATAATACAATAAGATTGGGTGTTAGGAATTTTCAACAATTAAATGTATTTCTTTATATTTTTTTAAATATATGTATTATAA
Source organism: Molanna angustata (assembly GCA_963576475.1). Taxonomy (NCBI): domain Eukaryota; kingdom Metazoa; phylum Arthropoda; class Insecta; order Trichoptera; family Molannidae; genus Molanna; species Molanna angustata. Next base: position 33,582,358 of record OY754965.1, read on the forward strand.
TGTTTCTTAGCTGAAATAGTGTTCATGTATTATAATGTTACTTATTAATACAAAGCAAGATCGTAAATAAGTTCAAAATAATAATTTATTTCCAACTATTTAATAGACTAGTAGAAAGTATAGAAATAAAAAGATTACAGTAATTATACAACCCACGAAAAAGAATCTAATGTTTTAAGATGATTATATATTATAATGTTTTTTTGAAAACTATTTTAACATTTTTTTTTTCAATATTACACTACTGACATTGTTCATGTCTTTCTGATATCTCATGATGACTTCCATCTGAAAAACAACAACTAGTTAAATTAATATTTATTTAGTTAACAATTTGTCTTTTCTTTCTTTCAGGAAACAAAATTCAGTATGTCTTAAAGAGAATAAAATAGACAATAAGAAACAAACATCAGGAAAGACAAGTGAAGTTCACATAAAACAAAATTCACCTACCAAGGATACTGCCAAGTTTATTGAAGATTGCAGAAATTCTTCAAAAGGTCAGGTCAAATTTTTTACACATTTAAGATGGGTTTTTTAGTTATAGTTAAATTTATAGTCATAGTTATTGTTACCACTTTTAAATTTATAGTCATAGTGATGTACAACACCTTCCATAGGCAAATGGAAACCACCGAGATGCGTATGCTAAGATGGTCAGCGGGGGTGTCTCTAAAAGACAAAATAAAAAGTTCATACATTCACGGAAGCTTAGGAGTGACAGGTATTAACAATAAATTAGAAGAAAGACAATTGAGATGGTATGGTCACATATTAAGAAGACCCGAGGATCACATTGTGAACCAGGCTATGGCCGTAGACATCTCCCGATCAACAAATAGGGGAAGACCAAAAAATACATGGATGGCGCAAAGAAGTTCACAATTGATGAAACAAGAATTAACATCGGAGGCGGCCCAGAACCGAAGAGTGTACAGCCTGAGGACGAGGAGAGCTGACCCCAACAGATATTTATGTTTCTCCTTTTTAGAATTTCGGCGAGTTCTTGGCTTCTTCGTGTCAGTGATCCAAGATTCCATGTTGATAATGGTATTCTCCTACTTTCTACTACGTGCAAACATTTGTTCTTGTCCTGTTTGTCACTTATTGGGGACGCTCTATCATTTATGCTCATGTTTATGTTTTTAGCCTCGGTATCAACCACGTCACTTTTGGGGATGGCCCTATCATTTACGCTCTTAACTTTTTATTTGTATTTCATGATTTGGAGTTTTTTTTTTGGCTGTGTGTTTTTACGGTCAGTTTTCACCTGACGCCAATCTTCTTGGAAGATTTGAGAGCCACCGCTGACCCATTTATGAGTTCTTTCGCTGCCATCTCTACTGTGCACTCCAGCCTGAGTACTCAGCACACTAACAGCCTTTGATCCAAAAATGTTAGAGGAGCCCGTTTAGCGGGGTTTGTTGTCGAAGTAACTTTCTCCAGCCTTTTGGTCCGAGGGAGCTACTTTATTTCACTCCTACCCTTCATATGTCACTAGCATGCCACTTAACCGGCATTCCTCTATCCGCCACCTGGGGGCGAGGCTCCCCCGAGAATATGGCTAAGCTGGCCAAAAAGAAAAAAATATAATAATTAATTTATATTATGTTATATATATATATATATTTAGGTGACAGTGGTGTATCGGGTAGCCATGCGGGCGTTGGCCCCCGGGGTGGTGGCAGCGCCAGCAGCAGCAGTGGTCCACACAGCCAGCACAGCCCCTGCAAGGCCCTGCTACAGGGGCCCACTGTGGGGGGCACATCACCATACCCTCTCTTAAGGTAAGTTTCAAGTTAAAATTCGAAATTGAGATCATATTTAGATGGGCGGTAGCAGAGCGGTTAGTGCGCTGGGTTTGTAATCCAGTTGTTGCGAGTTCGAATCCTGCCACGACCTATTTCGTTTACCTATAGCCCAAGCATTTGTCCTTAATTTAGGGAACATATGAGTATGTTTATGTACTTGTTACTACAAGGACGTATTCATTCTTTTAAAAAAAAGTATATATATATATATACATATATAAGTGTCAATAGTAAGGTTACTGTTCAATTGTATTGTGTATTCTCAGATCCCGCACAGCTCCAGCCTTAGGGCAGAGGCGTCCCGATAGTGACGACTCTCCCCGTCAGGCTCACATCACCATGACCTCTGAGGACCTGCTACAGCCTGGTCACGTTGTCAAAGAGAGATGGAAGGTATACAACATTATTATGCAAGTGATAACATTACATATATTATTTTATAGGTTTCATAAGAATGTAAAGGAAATACAAGTCTAAAGGTTACTGTTCACGTCGCGACAGAGACTATTGTTTGACTCTAGAATTTCTCCTGTCTCTGAACTGGCACACTTACGAAAATTTGCGGTCAAATAATGGTCTCAGTCTCCGGTATCTGTCACAGCAAACTGCCACGTTTATAAGCCATATTCTAAAACATTGCGGCTCAAATAATTCACTTTTTTTTATTACTTTTTCACATTAGTTTATCGATTTAAATTATTTATTCAAACCAATTCAAACATAATAGTTAGATACATGTAATAATCATACTTGCGTAGAAGTACATTTGAATAATTTCAAAATAAAAATGTCTTTTTGAAATAAAATTAAAATAATTATCAAATTTTGTTTTTCTATTAAAATATTTGTATGATGTCTTATTAGAATGTTAATTTGAAATATTAGGTGGTGAGAAAAATTGGCGGTGGCGGGTTTGGGGAGATCTACGAGGGCCTAGACCTGCTAACTACAGAACAGGTGGCCCTCAAGGTGGAATCAGCCCGTCAGCCAAAGCAGGTGCTCAAAATGGAAGTGGCTGTGCTCAAAAAATTGCAAGGTATTATTATTTTTATTACATATATTTTCCTTTTTTTTATTATACTCTCAATAATAATTTGGTAATGACTTAAAATATTCTCCTTCGGTATCCATATTAAAAAAAATATCTTTACCTGACAAAATGAATTCAATAGGGGTGTATTATTGTTATATTTTTAAGTTCATTTATTTTGTATATTATTTTCATTTCTTTTTGTTAAATATTAATTACATTCCTTTCTTTATTCAAATAAAAATTGTTATGTACAAAGACTAATTTATTTATTTATTATTTCTCGGGCTCATATGTCAAATATTAATCAAACATGCACCCAATAACAAGTTGCCATATTCTCGAGACTTATGATATTAATCTTTTTTTTTAGAATTTTTTTTATCCAAAAATACATAAAACTACAAATTTTATCTTCCCTACACCTTCCTAATGATTTTTTCTAGAAAAAAAGGTCTTAATTCATTTGTATAATCTTTCAATAGATGGCATTATGAAAATCTATTGACATCTGTATTACGCATCTAGAGAAAACACCTCTCACTGGTACGAAAAAAAATTGGTAAAATATTTCCGCTATTTCCACCACCCACTCTGCATTTGAGGACTGTAATCGACTCCTTCATAGAATGCTAAGTGAGCGACAAAAATAATGCATGACACGAATAGAAGCTCATGGAACCCTCTAGATTAGCAATCTCGGCACCATAGCGCAATAAGAACAATCGACGAATGTGAATAGAAACTTAGAGATTGATAAAATTCATTAAATGAGCTCTATACAATATTCGGCCGACATAGGTAGGTCTGTGTCTGCCAAGCTCACTAGTGTATTTATAAAATTTGATTGTGTTAATTTTATGATGCATTTTTAACATCTCAATAGAGACGAAGTTGTAATATTCTAGGAGATCTAAAATTTGTCCTAAAAATATCATTGTCTCCCGATTGGGAAAAAAATCCAATGTTTGCGTGTATGCAACTTTAATATATTTGATTGTGTTATGTATTGTTTTAGGCAAAGAGCACGCTTGCCGATTCATTGGATGTGGTCGGAACGACCGCTTCAATTATGTTGTGATGCAACTACAAGGGAAAAATCTTGCGGAGCTCAGAAGAGCACAACCACGGGGAGCTTTTTCACTCAGTACCACATTAAGGTATCTTTACATTCTACCACATTATTGCGCACCAATTGTTGTCATATTTCTATCTTTTTTTTAAAACTTACTTGTTTTTATAATCCCTTTTAAAGTAATGTCAATGCCATTTTTATGTAATTTATGTATACCAGTAATGATTTTTTTACTGTAATTTATTAATTAATCATAATCAAAAATATAGATCCTTTTTATATTTAATGGGTTTTTCAATAAGGGGTTTGGAACTTTAGTTTAATAAGCTATCAAAGTTCTATCAATAACTATTGAAAGACCATTTATAAAAATGCAATTTAGTGAATTTTATATTTCTAGAAACTTTTTAAATTCTTTAGTTTTAGTAAATTATGTCTGAGTATTGTAGTTTTGATTATATACTATACTAGCTTATAATAAATTTTGTAGATATTGTTTTTTCCGATTAACTGCTAATAAAATAGAATAATTTATTTGCTCCATCACAGATCTCTTATACTTGTGTAATAGATCTCATCTATCTGCATGTTTTTAGAAAAAATATGATATTTCATAATCATAACTTATATCTTTTTCAGACTTGGCTTACAAATTTTAAAGGCTATAGAATCTATACATGAAGCAGGATTTTTACATAGAGATATAAAACCTGTAAGTTTTCATTTATGTAATTTGCAAAGTTTGATTATATTTATTGCTCTTTTTCTTTTCTTTTGTATAACTAGTTATATTAGTTAAAATTTTATTTGGTAAGTAAACAGGGGTTTTCGACGTATAGTTTTACTATTGAAATGTTCATATTTGAAAAGTTTAATTACTCATAACACCATTGTAATTTAATTAAATTGTTATTGTGTATTTTCAGAGTAATTTCAGCATAGGTAGGTTGCATTCTACTATGAGAAGAGTGTACATGTTGGACTTTGGTCTGGCTAGGCAATATAGAGATGGTACTGGTCAAGTTAGACCCCCAAGAGCTGCTGCAGGCTTTAGAGGTAAGAGTTTTTATACCTCTCAATTTTCTTCATCACATGATCTATTGGTATTTTGTTTTGGATGACAGATTCAATTCTTATGTCAATTTATTTTGATTGTAACTCGTGAAAAGTATGGACCAGCTAGAACACTTCAGGGTTCAGAAATAATAAATGGATAATTTATATAGCGCCATTTTTGTGTTTCCGCCTCAAGGGTGCTTAACAATAATACCTTGAAAAAAAATTAAATATTAAAAATATAATTTTAAATAACTATATTGACACCAGATAGTAAAAATGGCATTATTTTTAGAGTTATGAAAAGTATTTATCGTATTTGTGTTAAATGGTGGTCTACTTGCTATATTATACATACCCACCAGGGGGGGGCAAGTCTGGTCAACCGGTAGAATCAAAACCATCCATATTTACCCATCATTATCATCATCAATGGCTCCACAGCCCACTGCGGGCCTTGGCCTCCTCCAGCATTCCTCGCCATCTCCCTCTATCCCGACATACATTCCTCCAGTTCCTTACACCAACAGCCTCCACATCCCGCTAAAGATGGTATCTTTAGTATACTTGCATATTAATAAACACGAAAGACTCAAAAACAAAGAAATATTGAAAAAAATCATAACTCAGTTCTCAGTTAAATAGAACACTTCTATGTAACTGAGAAATTGTTTTAATTTTTTCAATAGTTAAGTTTTAACTCTTTTGTTATTATTGTATATTTTATAAAGAAGAGTTATTGTTTTTAGGTACTGTACGATATGCTTCTGTGAATGCGCATAGGAATAAAGAGATGGGACGACATGATGATTTATGGTCCCTCTTTTATATGCTGGCTGAGTTTGTTAATGGCCAGCTTCCATGGAGAAAGATCAAAGATAAGGAACAGGTATATAAATATGTGATATTTAAAACTTTTTTGATATAATGTTATTTACAGATCTAACGTAAATAAATAAATCATTTTATATATACAGGTTGGACAGATGAAGGAAAAATACGATCATAGATTATTGTTGAAGCATCTTCCATCAGACCTGCGACAATTCTTAGATCATATCAAAGTTCTCAAGTACTTTGATAAACCGGATTATTCAGTAAGTTACATTAACATAATTGAAACTACATTTTTAACTTAACTCTTTCATAATATTTTGATAATTTTCTAGTCTTTTACTGTGTAATAACTTCAAAATAAACTTTGCCTTACACTTTATGGTTATTTTTTTACAGATGTTGATAGCAATGTTTGAAAGGTCAATGAAAAGGCGTGGAGTTTCAGAATCTGACCCATATGATTGGGAGAAAGTACCTGATGGTTTAGTCAAAGTAAGTTTTTGTTCAACTCTTTAAATTTATTATATACAAGTATTTATTATGCAATATTACATTTGTGACGACGTTAAGATATTCTGTTTGCATTAAATGCAGTGTCTTTTTCAGATTATTGGTGAACCAGAAATTTCTAGAGCTAAGATGCCAATACAACCTGACAACAATCAAGAAAATATACAACCAGCTGACAATAGGGAACATGTATGTGTTATTTGATTAACATTTAATTTATATTTCGATTACAACTGCATTAATTAAACAATTGTAACTCAGTTTTAACTAACTTCAATCTGAAAATTCTAACTTCATTAAAAATACATCTGATTAAAGTTTCTAAACTAATATTATATAAACACTAGGAAATAATTTTATGTACTTCAATGTAATAACTACATAAATAAAATAACTTCAATCAAGTATAGAAAGAACACTTGTATGTTCGCAGACACGAAGGCGAATAGAAACTGAATTCACGACTGCCTTAGCCACCGAAACTGCCACTAACTTTGTTCATAAAGAAAAGGTATAATAACTGTTTTGCAATTGTCGATTAATGTTCATATACTGAACATTGTTCACATTTTCATAACCAATTATGTTTATGTTTAGGTGTCAATTGATAAGAATAATGCAACGGCTACTAATGTGACCAGTGTAACTAATCTTCGACATCCGGCTCCCGCCATTGTGAATCACCATACCGTACAATCGGGACAAGAGTCTACTCCGGCTGATGCTGTCCCCCCTAGAGTTCCTAGTAGTCCTAGCAAGAGGACTAAACCTCAAGCGACACCACAGGTAATTTTTATTTTCTTAACATACATACAGTATCTAAATAATTATAATCTTCATCCTCCCCATTGATATCTATAATAATATGATTTGAACCAATATAATATTGCAATAGAATATTACCAATAAAATATTTAATTACAATAATATGTCAAGCCCTTGATGAAAAATCTAAGCTCAACAAAAATATTTGTTTTACAAATTACATTTAGGTATAATCTTCCCTTATATTTTAATCACTAAACTTAAAACATGTATCTCTTGTGACTTTTATGGATCCGATAATGAATATATGAGATGTTCAGTTAAGTATCTTTTATATCTTAGGTATTACATGATGCTGCTTACTATTCGTAATCACCATAGCAACTGTCATTGTCATGTTACATTGATTACCATAGCAACTGTCATTGTCATAACTATAATAATTTTTACTTTTATAGGTTAGTACACCCGATAAAGCCGCCGATGAAACTGATGCCGTAGTGCCTTCTGCGAGATCTTCAGATGAGAACATGAAGGTATTCATGTAGTCAAGTGTATCTTTCATTGTTAAAAACAAATTTATACATTAAATTAGTTTTAGTTTTTAAGAAAATAAACAAAATATACTGCTTCAAATTATGAATAGTGATTATGAATATGGATAGTATATAAAAAAACAAAAAATTTGTTCATCAGGGGGGCAAGTCTGGTTCGACCGGCGAAATCAAAACCCCAGTGATTACCCATATCATGGATATAATTATCGTATGGAGTTCTATGACATCTAAAGATATTGTAGAACTCCATATAATAATTATATCCATGATATGGGTAAACAAGGAGGGTTTTCATTTCGACGGTCAACCAGACTTGCCCCCCTGTATTTCAAGTAATTTAAGTACTTAATATTATATATTTTTTTAAACCTAGTGTATTTTGATTCAAAAGTAGTTTATTATTATTGCAGTGTTTGTGAAAAAGTAATGTTGTATTATTAGGTACAGGGTGCTGTAGCTGTAGTGACAAGTCAGCAGCTGGTATCGGAGTGTAGAACTGAAGGTCCAGCAAGTCGACCTGAGAGGCAGTCAATACCTCCGTGTAGGCCTCGAGCTAATATGGGAGGTAAGACATGATGATTGATAGACAAACTTTAAAAACCTAATCCACCACCATTGATGTTGTAATATTATTTAATGAGAACTGAACATCATTTGTTCTATTATTTGACAAGAATCTTAAAATCATGTAATCTAAAAGAATTAAAAGGTGCTTTTCTTAATGTATAAAAATATAGCGTCACGATGTTCGTACATGGTAATTTCTAAAACCATGCAACTGATTTCAATGAAATTTTCTACATTTGTATGGCTGGTTCCGAATTGAAAGATATGATTGTTTTGGACCCGATAGGTGGCTGTTATTGAGATATAAAAAAATATTTTCATTTTTTCAGATTTTTTTTTATATTTCTCATCCAAAAATACCCTGTTTACGTGTTACGAACAATTTTTTATAGGTAAAAAGGGTCGTAATTCATTATGCAAGTTGTGTAATCTATCAATAGATGCCGGTATGAACAAATCTATTGACATACTACGCATCTAGAGAATGAAAAAAAAAATGTAAAATACATAAATTGAGGTTTGTATAAAATGCGATCTACATAGAAGGCGGTCTATGGCAGAACAATACATAAAATGAAGTCTATATAAAATGTGATCTGTGGCAGAACAATATTTGTCCGTGCCCACATTGTTATATAAGAATTTTTGTAAAATCTTTCACCGAATGGAAACATCTTAAACTGAAGTAAATTCTTACTATAAATAATAAGAGTAATTATATTTCTTTACAAAATTATGCAAAAAAACTTGTAAATATTTATTATGTATATTCAAATATATCATTTGAATAATATTAGTGCTTTATTTTCAAAATATTTGTTATGGCCTTTATACACCCGTTACTTAATGTTAAAAATGTGATGAAAAAGTTATCAAGTTATGAAACACAATATGAATAAAACATAAGTTGAGAATGATTGGTGAAAAGCTTGTAATGTTGTTCGTTCAATTAAATATATATTAATTTCAATATATTTCTTTAGGATCTGGTGATCGTGCTACGCCATCAGGTCAACACAGTGGAGCCACCCTGGGTAGATTGAGAGTAGTAACGGCACCTCCTACCTGCGTCCAAGACCTGGCCATTTGCACAACTCCTGGTACAGTTTTTTTTTTATTTTCCCTTTAAACTACATACTTCTGTACAAGGGGAAGGGGTGTATTGAATTGTGTATATTGTATTATATCGTCCATAGATCCATTTAGACACTTAAGTTACAGTTTGAGTATACGACACAAAATATTTAATTTTCAAACAAGATCCATGTTATCATTTAACATTTCGTCAACAGTATAAAATGCTTTGCTGACGAGATGTCTTTAATTTTCAAGTTTGTTTTTTGTTCTTTTCTAGCCTGTGTTCGAATGGTATTATAAAGTTTTTGCCTTTTGTATAATAATTATTATATGCTGTATGAGTGGAATGTTATTTTAGTTTCTAAAATATCATATGCACAATATATGTAAAGAAATATTGATTGGCCTTCTGATATTACATTATATGATATACGCACTTATACATACATACTATCAAGCCATGTCTCTTACAGGGTAAGCAGAAAGAAGGAGCACCATACTCCTTTATGCACTTACACCTAATTTGTAATTGTTTATTTTTCAGGTGAATCAGCTAGTCCAAGAATCGTTACTGAGGTGGATAGTTTATATTCATATGAGCTAAGACAACAAAGTGGAGGCGAAATACAAAGAAGAGGTATGTTATATAATGTAATTGTATATTCATAGACAATAGATTTTTCTTCAATTTCGTATATCATATAATTTGAAAATAAATATTCCTTTTATAATTAACATAAAAACATACTACAAATTAAAATAATGTTCATTATATCATATTCTTGTTGATTATTTTTTGATTGTGCTTCTTTTGTGTTGTCAGGTCGCCGCAATGTAAGACCTGGCTCAGGAGGAAGTGCCGGTATCAGCAGTAAGCCAATATGTAGAGCTGATCAGAGCTTAACACAGTTTGCTGTTATTGACGATGAAAATGTCTCCGCTCTGCAACAGGTAAAATTTTAATTATAACTATGTCCCGTGCGACCCTACCAAGTTCTACCAATTGCATCAATACTTATAATTATCATAAGTGTGTCATCTAGGTTTTAATTTTGACTTTGTTGTAATTGTTTCCAAAAATGTAGACTTTCGTGTAATCAAGTTATATTGATAATATTACAGAACCCATTTCTCTGAAACATAACTTATTTATTTCAATGTATTATCTCTGGGTAATGACTAAGTTTATGAAATATGTATTTTTTCACCTTTTGATGTTTTTGTCAAATTATTAACATAGTAGGTACATAATTTGATAGTGAGTATTGTTATTTATAGTATACGTACCTATTATTACATAACTCATTTGCATATTTTTCAAAGGTTACCAAGGGTGGAGCTCTAACATTAGCTTCACAGTGGAAATCACAGTTTGATGATTCTGAAGAAACTACAGACAATGAATGGAAACAAGAGCAGTTGCAGGTAAATTTATTTTCAATATATTTTGTCATTTTCTATAATAATTTGCCTGGGTTAAATTATACTTTGACTTTCGTTGTCATAAACTAATATTTTATTTAAAATATTCAAAATTAACATTGAGAATTTGAAATGTAAATATATACCTACTGATTATGTTTGTTATTTTGTAATTTAATTAGTACAGGCAAAATAATATCTCACATAGTTCATCAATGAGGCTAACTGCCCATTCTGAATGTATTTTGGTGAGACGAGACTGGGTTGTGGAGATGGATACTTGCATATATCGTGCTTCTTAGGTAACACACACCTGTCGCTGGTTACCCCACATTGTGAGATATGCCGTAATGGTACGAAGGAATAATAATTTTCTGATTAAATAATTTAAAATGTATATTTTTAGTCTCCTGACCACCGTTTGTCAATGGCAGCAGATAGGGAAAAGAGCAAACATCACCAAGGAACTACAGTTACTGCTACCAGTGGAGTTCCTCATCACGCCACCAGCAGGTATACAGTTTGTTGTGACTTCACTGGACACTTTAAAATAAAATAACTCTTCCAAAATAATCTTTCAGTTATTATAGTACAAAAGCCACTTTGAAGCTTGTATTAATTATGACAAGAGTTAATTCAAAACTATAGCAAGATTTTCACTTGAAAACTTTTTTTAACAGAGATGCTCCAACCCATAACACAACACAATCTTCCGATGAACACGGTAAATTACCACTCACCGAAGTGCATCTCCCTGTTACAAGTACAACTAATGGAATTCAGGTATGTTTTGTTCTTAAATCTTAAATATTTTGTTTAAATGAATATTTATTAACAAGTATAATAATTATTTTTAGAAACATCCTCCTATTGCAAATAAACCGCCATCAAATGGACAACTACACAGGATACAGGAAGGTGAGCAAGGTGCATCGCCTGTAAAACATCAAACATCAAGAAGTAAACAAAGTCCGTCTAAGAAGAAACCCTCTAAAATACGGTAATCAATTTTAGAAATAACTAAAAGTACAAATATTAATTTCTTTTCTGGCAGCATTCATATCAATTGGAATCACAATTACAAACAGTTTAAGAAAAATCAGAATAAAAAAGCCTTTTCAGAAAATATCTCACAGTTAGAATGTAAATGGTTGTAAGAATGACAGTAAAATTAGTTTAAATTGAGATTGTGCAAATAAAACTGTGTACAAAAATAACACCAAATAGATTTTTTCTAAAGCTATTAGAAAAATTATCAGTAGACAAAACTTGTTGTCAATTGATCAATCCACTAAACTTTTGTAACAATCACCATTGTGTTTCTTTATTTGACAAATTAACATCTATTGAGATATGAATCATCAAATCAAATCTGCATTTATTTTGACATGATAGAATCCTTTTATTACTGTAAATTTGGACATTTCAACTCAAATATTTTAATTTCTTCTAAAGGAATTTCGTACTATTCAGATTTATAAAAGAAAAACTTATTGATTTTTATCACATCCATCATTAAATGTTTTTTCTTTTCTTTTTTAGATGTTTGAATATAGCTGGAATTGAAGACTATCCAGAATTACAAGTATCTTTACCAAGATGCTGGAGTTTACCAGATTTAGGTATGTGACAATTATTTTTTTATTCTATAATCAAAATCTTTCATTGAGGGTTCAATTATTATTATTAACACAGTATACCGCCATTTTGAGCAAAAAATTTCATACTTATTATTTAATTCAGCAAGTAAATCTCTCTCATACTTATCCTCATGAGTGGATGGCAGCTGTAGTCAATCACTCTTTGTGTAGTTCGCTTCCATTGTAATCTGGGACCCTATTTTCATTTCAATAGAATCTGTCCGCATACGATAATTATCTAAATTTGTCTATCAATGTGCAATTATCTACTGATTTTCAATAGAAAGCGTATTTTGAAATTTCTAATAGATCTATAAAAATGCCGTAGATTTATTTACTGGGTGTTGCAGTAGTTTAGCTGTCAAAAAGAGTTTTTGTACGGTTTCGTTGGACTTTTTTTTCCCCTTGTGGCTTCTCTATAATGCACTTACTCTATATATTATGTATATTTTTTGAAATATCATTGAAGTTTTTTTTTTGTTTTTCCGTAATAAATAATAATAAAATATTACACAGTGGTACTTATATAAATAACATTAACCACGGCTTTAAAGTCACTAGGTAAAACAATTCTAAATAACAACTCAAGATTTGTCGTATTAGTCAGGAGTCGTCTCTCCAACAAATCTCCAAACATACTTATTTTTACTAATAAGGAAAAGTAGGTATGTATTGAATTAATGAATTCTATGTACATTGTTTTAAAAATAATCCTTTTTGAAATAAATAAAATAAGAAAATTTAGATAGTTTATAGCAGTTCATAGAAAAAAAAGACAATTTTTATATTCAAAAAATTGATTGTTTTTAATATATATACCTTTATTAAGAGATCATTGGATAGTTTTTTTATACATAACTTTTAAGTAGTTTTTTTTAATTGTTATGAAAAATAATGTATTGTAAACATATATCAAAGTATAGAAATTCAATTTGATATCAAATACATAAGTATATTTGGTAAAAATGAAAAAAGATGTGAATGTTAAAATAATATATATCTAAAGTAATAAAGCAATCAAAATGTTAGTGTATGTGTGTGTGTATGTGTGTGTGTGTGTGTGTGTTTGTCTCACGCCTTCTGAAAAACCAAGAGCATCTAAAAATCTAATTTATGTGCGAACGTGTACCAGTATACCTGATGCAGTGTCACGCTAAAAATAATGCGATAAAAATGCTGAATTTTAAAAATATTTCAATAATTATTTTTTTCATACAAAATTTTCCAAGTCATATCTGTCAAAAAAGTGTACATTTTGCACGCAAATATCTGTTAGTTTAAAAGTTAGAAGTACGTATTTACACAAAGAAAATATATTTTCAAGTATAACTTAGCGTTTAAGTGAAAAACATGGTGAATATTTTGTATAATTATAATGTTTAACTTATTTTTAAAGTAAGCGTTTTGTACAAATGTACATATAACCCCGCCATTTTAATATCTTTTCATACGATATTTAATTTTCCTACCGAATGAATATGTTCTTTAAAATAATATACCTTTGAAATAAATGTGATTATGAAATAATAAAATGAAACACAAGACATTACAGCAAGTTTTAAGACATATATTGTAAAAGTCTGTTAATTATTAGTAAAGATATAGGCATAATAAAATTGCATAATTTGTGTATAATATTTGATATTTCGGACAATTTTCGTTTTTGTGGCTTCGAAAAAAACCAATGTAGGTACCTACCTACATATCCAAAAAATGTATCGAGCCCATTTGATATTAATATTGGAATGGTTACTATGGTAACGGAAAGATTCTGATATTCAAATAAAATTTGTTATGAATCGAATTTATTTAGAACATTGTTGTAGGTAGGTACCTACCTATTACTATTTACTTACAAATCACACAACAATATACTGATTTCCTATCAGAAAATTGTATGCGATGTGCTCCTAAACCGTTTGTCCGATTACAATGAAACTTTGGTGAATTGTCGAGCGTGTGCCCGGGATGGTTTCTGGATTTAAACTTTTTTCTTCTTCTTCTTCTTCTTCGTGTATTTGGTCATTTCACCTATGAAGGGGGAGTATCCTGGGAAAAGAAGGTCCGACTGTCCCTCCATCTCTTCGCAGGTCTTCCAGGACGGTTTGTGGATTTTAACTTTTTTTCTTCTACTTCTTCATCATGTATTTGGTTATTTTACCTATGAAGGTGGACTATCTTGGGACATGAAGGTCCAATTTTCCTTCCATCTCTTCGCAGGTTTCTGGATTTAAACTTTCTTCTTCTTCTTCTTCTTCTTCTTCTTCTTCGTCGTGTATTTGGTCATTTTACCTATGAAGTTGGAGTATCCTGGGAGAAGAAGGTCAAACTGTCCTTCCATCTCTTCGCAGGTTTCTGGATTTAAACTTCTTTCTTCTTCTTCTTCATTGTGTATTTGGTCATTTTACCTAAGAAGGTGGACTAACCTGGGAGAAGAAGGTCCAATTGTCCTTCCATCTCTTCGCAGGTTTCTGGATTTGAACTTTTTTCTTCTTCTTCTTCTTCTTCGTGTATTTTTGGTCATTTTACCTATGAAGTTGGAGAATCCTGGGAGAAGAAGGTCCAACTGTCCTTCCAACTCTTCACAAGTCTTCCAAGACGGTTTTTGTATATAGACTTTTTTCTTCTTCTTCTTTTTCTTCTTCATCCAATTTTCCTTCCAAATCTTCGCAGGTATCTGGATTTAAACTTTTTTCTTCTTCTTCTTCGTGTATTTAGTCATTTTACCTTTGAAGGTGGAGTATCCTGGGAAAAGAAGGTCCTTTCATCTCTTCGCGGTTCTTCCAGGATGGTTTCTGGATTTAAACTTTTCTTAACCGACTGAAGGGACGGGATGTAATGAAGGGAAGGGATGCACTAAAGGGCCTGAAAAAATATAAAAACGAATGGGATGTGACCAACACTAGATCTTTTCAGTACGCATTATTTAATGAAATTTTAACCACATTCCAACATCCAAAATTACTAAAAAAAAAATTATAGGTACATATAACAATTTGTTTTCGATGATAATATTTAAAAATGGGGGTTGTGGCCAAACCAATCTCTTTACAAAGTTGATAAACAGTCATATTTAAAACCATTTCGCTTAGTCCATGCGTGCAGAAATTGTATATTATACTTCATTCACACTTTATAGCCTTATGCCTTATGGCAATAAACCTGCCTTTGTACACATGTACATAAATTATATAAATAAATAAATAAATAGCAATATATAAAAAAGAATGGGTTGTGGCCATCACTTGAACATTTTACAATGCTTATCTCAATCAAATTTCAAACCACTTTTCATAGTCCGATATTGCAAAATAATTGGGTGACAATATTATAAAAACGATTGCTTATTCCTTCACAATTTTACATTCTTGGCCAACGGCGGGACATATAAGCTAGTTGAAAATAAGATGCTAAATCCTACTATGTAATTACAAAAATTCCAGAGACAGAGCCAACGGTCAGTAAACAGAAGAAAGAATAGTCCTGAAAATAGCCAAATTTCAAATATTAACGGCAAGATAAGTCCAAAAGTATAGCCAAAGTCAATGAAATTTAAAAAAAACATGCAACAGATAACTACTTAGAAAACCACACCGAAAAATGAACTACAAAATCAAATTGACAATCGTAAACAGATGTATATAGTCTATATTGAGTCAAAGACATGAGTTACCATACCAAAATATTTTTTTTTATATTTTCATGTTGGTACTAATAATATCGGGTGTTTTCAATTATCTACGACGCTCGAAAATACGCTTGTCCGAATTAGTGGATAATTTAATGTGTTCAATCCTCGGACGCAATAAATTATCTACGGAAATTTAAATAGGGTCCCTGTTCTGAGCAGAATGTTGAGCATCGGTATGTAATTATGTACATTTTTATGTAGTGTATGTAACGCTACGTCCTACGTAGGCGATTCAAAGCGAACGCGATTGCGAAGCGATGCGGTGCGGATACAAGCGAATTCAATGCGGTGCGACGCGGCGGCTCTGTCCTACGTGTGCGCGAATCGTTCCCTCTGCCGCCAGCTACTGTCATGGATGTACGTATATAAAATACTCAAGAAGTATGTACGGCAGAGAAGTGAAACTAATATTGTGTACTTAGAGAGGCATATTTATGGGGAATATCACGATTTGTATGAAGAATTATGTGATCTTGAATTTATAAATGAGACTGAATTTACATCTTTCCGGGAAACATCAAAATTTGACATTCGTGCAAGCGAGAGAAAACTTTGTGTGTTTTGAACAACATCCTATTGTAAAATAGCAATAATAAATAAATGTGTTTACTTGTAGTCCCATTTATTTTTGCCAAATCCTAAAATTCGCGGTTCGATAATAATTTGTCCCATAATATGGGACGTTCATGGACAGAAATTAAAATTTCTGTTTCTGACATGTCAAAAAACAATGGCGCCGCTATCAATTTGCGCGAAAATATCAAACCAACTGATCGCGTTTGCTTCGCATCGCGTCGCGCCGCATCGAAACCAACTCGCGGTCGGTAACGTAGGACACTACCATAGTTACCGACTGTTTGTTATTTTCGCGCCGCTTCGCATTCGCTTTGAATCGCCTACGTAGGACGTCGCGTTAGTATAGACAAGTATTACACAAAACAACTTGTTGCTCAAATAATTGTTAAAGACTTGTTCATGGATTATTTTGTGATGTGTCAAACTAATTTCTTCCTATTTTCATATTACATAGGAAATATAATGAGGCACAGCCTGTCTCCTCCATTACTACAACAAGCTGCCTTTGATGATATTGTATACAAAGTAGATGTGATGAGAAATGTTGGTGTGAGATCTGACGCTGGTAATCCAACACCGACCAAAGGGGGTAGTCTACGACTTCAGAGTTTACCTGTAAGTATTAAAACTTTCTGATTTAATGTAGGTATAAATTCTGCAAATAATCTGTTTTTTTTTTCAAAGTCGAGACATTATAAGTATATGGCGTTATTGTCAAAAAATGATAATAAATTGAAATTTCAGGCCATGGCATTGAATGGTACAGAAGAAGTTTCACCAACTGAACAGCCTGCAGTAAGTGGAAGGCTTGAAATAAGGATACAAGCACCAGCTAGCTCACCAATGCATTCTGGTTTGTATTTTTTTTTATAAATAATTCAAAGTATATATACTTTCTTATTTTCTTTATTACTTATCCGTTTTATGAAAAGATATGTAAAAAAGCCGACTGCCAAGGCACAGTTGGTAAGCCGTTGGGTTTCTGTGTGGGCGTCCTGGGTTTGATTCCCAGCAGAAAGAAATGTATTTAAATTCATTTCTCACTTCATTGCTTCTCTGGGCTGGAAACACTGGTTATTTGGAAGAAATTTCCATATGGCAATAAACTCACCACTTGCGCAAGGTGCAAGGAAGTATTTTTTATTATTATGTGGTGGCAACAAATTTCAATTGACTAATTAAATTCTATTGAATTTTTTTTATTATTTTCGTTGTTTTCAATTAATGAACAAGATAATTTTATTACATAATACTTCATTATTATAGTAAGGTGAGTTGGGGGAAGATCGAAAACGGGGTAAGATCGATAATTTGAATTTACTCCGAAGTCTTGCAACATTATTAGTTGTAGATGGTTCGGTTTTATACGTCATTTCCTCACATACCATCATTCAGTTTAAGCTAGTACAGCGCGCTAAGTGGATGTGTGATATGATCAATTTACTCAGCAGAGGTATTTTCGTGCCAAATTGTGAGATATTCGATCTTACCCCATATTGAATAACTCCGCTAATATTCGATTTTTTATTGATATTTTTTTATCGTGCACTTTATTTTTGAATTTGTGAACATATTTGCAATTTTTTATTTCACTAAATATAAAAGTTTTCATTTTAAACTTTATTCCGGTCTTAACCCATCAACAAATCAAGGGGGAAGTTCGGAATACTTCATTTCCGATCTTTCCCCATTTTGATTATACATAGTAAAATCCAAACGTTTCCAAACTTTACATTATTAAAAAAAAATATTTTTATTTATGGTAGGTACCTACTTAGTAATAAAGTATAATACTAATAAAATATTTATTGAGACAAATAAAAGTTCACATTTAATAATTATATTCCTATTTAATAGATAAATTAAAAGTATAATTTATCATTGTTGAATTGGAATGAAAATAACATAAAAAATATGACCAATGATCATTTATAAATAATAATATTCTAAACTTTTAAACAGATTTTTCATTTTTTACATTCTATGACACTTGATGTTTAGAAATTAATTAATAAAAATAAAATAAAAGACAACATTGTAAACTCCAGGTATCTACCAAATTTATCCACACTCCTTCAAACTTACATCGACTAACCCACATAATTATAATATTTATGTAAGTAGGGTCAGGTGAGTAGAAATGAGCGTTTAAACGAAAGCTGATTAAAATATTCTTTTAAAAAATAATCAATCAAACGCTATTAATATAAAACTATCTTGGTTTAAAGTTGCGAGCGCAATAACGATTTCTAGTAAAATTGTTTCTTTGTACGTTAACAGAAGATATTTTAAAGTGATATTAAATTTTGTTTCAATAAGCAGTATTTTTTATATGTAAGTTAATGAATAAAAAAAAAACAGAATTATACATATTTAAGTTAATGTTAAAAACCTAATATAAATTGAAAGTCAAATTCATTAAAGTTCATGGTAATATATGTATTTTAGTAAAGATTGAAAGAATGATAACAGTTTGAGAACTGGAGGCGTATATTCACGAATGCGGGGTAAGATTATTTGAATTTATGCCAGTTTGAGAATAATTTTGGTTAAAAAAATATTGGATTTGGTTAGTAGGAGAACAAAGAAATTATATTAAAATAATTATAATACTTTATAATGTTTATTAAAGATTTTAGAAGATATTCCGATCTTGCCCCTCAAATGTCCGATTTTACCCCACAGTAAATTAAAATAAAATTATTTTCTAAAACCTTTTTTTAAATAAAGTATAGTTGCTATGATGCTCTAAATATTTTTATATTGGAGAAAAATTAGTTTTCTTGGCTTAAATAACTTTTTTGTTTACTAACTGATAGATTACGTGTGAAAAAATATACATAAATATATAATTTTTAGCACTTTGCTAAAAAACAATCCGGTCTTCCCCCAACTCACCTTATTTCATTTTTTTTATTTGTAAATTCACAAATACATCAATCTATTTTTGAAGTAATTCGTATTATACCTTCATAATTGATATTTTCTGAATCAAATGTATTTTTATGTAAACTTGCTTTTATATACTGAGAAAACACTAGTGTATATGTATAATGGCTAATTATAATATGTATATATTTTTGAAAGTGTGTTTTTATATTTTTTAGCTAAAATACAAGCAACTGTGATAGAAAAGAGAAACAATGAAATGTCTCGTACTCCTCCACGTACTATTCAACAAATGAATGGTACAGTAGCAGGACACAGTCCTAACATTGATGACCCTTCAGTTTACTTTGATGCAACAGAGCAGAGGGGAGAAGGTGAAAAGTCACCTAGTCCAAGCCAACACAAGGTAATATGTATACATTTTCATTTTACAAAGTATCAACTAATGTTCGACTTGAGCATTTCAAAGCAGCCAAAATTTCCATTCATAATACAATTGCAGTGCAAAAGGGAAACGTGGATGTGACAGAAGATGCATGTTAAATTCCACAGATATGAGATCACAAAGAATATGCAACAAAGCATGTATGACCAAATAATAATTAATAAATTAAAATAAAAACTTTTTTGTTTACACTTTTAAGTATTTAATGTGAACCGGTTTCAGAGCTGACCCGCTTCCTCATCCGAACAAACTTAAACTTCTTAGTTAAATTGAGCCACAAAGTAAAGTATCAAGTATCAACAAAAATATGATTTGAACATGTTAATAATAATGAAGAAAAAAAAAATGGAACTAGAACAATCCTCCAGCGTGTTTTTTGGTCTTATCTCAATTTGTGAAACAACTTCAAAAATATTTTGTGTTAATGTAGAAGTTAAAAAAGCTTTTTTTTTTTAATATTTAATAAGAGAGTCTAATGGATTTTTCTCTTAATATTTATCATCACTTAAGTGCCCAGTTATATAAATATTCTTCTCACTTGTGCATTCATAAATGGTGAATTCATATATTTATTGAATGACTTTTCAGAGCCAGAGCAACTCTGGTAAACGAGAGGTGCTGAAGAATGGCACAGTGGAGGGCTTTGATGACAGCATAGTCGTACGACAACGTAGTACAACTCCCAGCAGAAGTGGCAGTGCTGGAGCTCAGCCGGTAGACGGAGCTGCCTCACTACTGGTCCGAAGATATGCTATCACTAAAGCAGCTAGTGCTGTTGAAGCTGATAGGTAACTCTTTATTTTTACATTCTATGATTATTTCCTAACAATGTCATGTTAAATTGATGATTTAATCAAAACAGTTTGACCACACTTTATTAAATGTAAACAGTTATTTGTAGATTAAACAATAGCCAAATAAAACCTTATTTTTAATGGAAAAAATTGAAAAATGAATATACATTATCAAATAGGCAGGACACATAGCCAGATGCTCAGATGATAAGTGGACAAATAACAGTGCTAACATTGAGACCTTGTACAGCATAGAGAGGTATAGGGCGACTACAGCTGAGATGGAGGGATGATATCAAACTATATGCTGGCATATTTTGGATGCAGACTGCACAGGATAGGAAGACATGGAGGCAAATGGAATGGACGGGAATAGGCTGAGGAAGAAGAAGATAGTGAAATAAAGAGATGGATCAATGGTTGATTTATTAGAAAGTTAAACTATCAATACATTGCATAGAGAGAAAAGGGCGCAAGAAATCTGCTTTTTCTTACTCTAATGAAGCTTTATAAATAGTATCAATATTTTATTTACAAAATTTTTTGTATTGATTTGTTACAGGAACCCAAAGAATACAACAAAACCCTCACCTTTGTGGTCAGTACGCTCTGCTGGTGCAATTCCTTCCAATCAAGCACCTCTTTCTCTGGAAAAGACCTCTGATCAGAATAAGGGAGACATTGAACACCTAAACAATAGAAAAGTAGAAAAAGATGATCAAAATGATGAAGATGAGGACGATGATGATGAGGATGATGATGAAGAGGAGGAAGATGAAGACGAAGAGAAAGGAAAGAGACTGATGCATACTAAATCAACCGGTGATATTTTAGATAGAAACCAAGGTAATTAAAGACTAAATTTATTTATTTTTAATTTACTCATAACGAATTCAATCGATTCAACATCAAATTTAAATTTCTTAGACATATGATCTTTCTTTTCTGTTTTTTTTTTCTTTCAACTGGCGTTTGTTAAATGTATTTTTGCAGATGCAGAACAAGCAGAACGAGGACGTTCAAGACAAAGAACTCCTTCATTGGGTGGAGAAAACCAGGTGCCTATGAGAGATGTAAGTATTTTATTATTTTATTAACCTTTGTTTAATGATTTATTTTTTGATATTAATTATTTCGTCATCTTTTTTTATTTTATTTATACATTTTTTAAAACACCCAATATTTATGTAAGATTTTCAAATTTAAAATCAATAGTGTTGTTTATTAATTTGTTCTCAAAACATTATTTTTTATAACACATAATGAATTACTCTTTATATCAATAATTAATGTATTCCTTATACCAGGGTCGTGAAAGACCTTGGGGTCTATATTGATAATAACTTTTCTTGGCATGAACAGATATCACATGTCAGCAAATCCACTTTCTTTACCGTACACTCTCTAAAAGAATTTTCTTCCACTTCATTGTAAAATAACCCAAGCACAATCACTTTTCCTACCGTTGCTTGACTATGCTGATGTTAGCTATTTGGATGCAAACGAGGAGCATCTCAACAAACTTGAATGCCTCAAAATGTTTGCAACCGTTTTATGTTTGGTCTAAAAAAAATTATCACATTTCTCATTACCGTAATCTTCTTCATTGGCCCAAGATATGAATAATGTAATATACATATCTTGTCATACAATGTTTTTTATAATCCAAACTTACCTCAGTATCTCAAAGATAAATTCACTTATCTTTCAAACCACTGGTGTCCACACCGTTCTGCTGAACGTACTTTACTATCTATTCCAATTCATAGTACTAAATTTTTAACTCTTCATTTGAAATACAATCAGCAAGTCTATGAAATTACCTAGTCCTGATATTACGTTGGCTATCTCATTAGACATATTTAAAAAAAGGCTAAAGCAAAAATATCTATCTGATTACCTGATTTCTTCTTCTTCTCCTTATCCTTTTGTTTTCCTATAATTGCTATGAAATGTTCTTAAATTCATTCTTTTTTTTGTTTTTTTACTTTTCTTTTGTTATATTTATACTCATTATTTTTGTAATGTCATTACCTTATTACATTAACTCTTATATTGGTTGGTTGGATGAAATTTCCATTTGGCAATAAGCCTGCCAGTGTACATATGATATTTACAAGAAGTTACAACATAAATAAACAAATTACCATAGATTTATAAGTAAAATAATCAGTAATAAAATAAAATTTGTTTAAGAGGACATATAACGCTTAACTTAGTGACTGAAAACATGCTATATTAAAACCGCCCAATGCACTATGAAGTTACGCGTTAGTAAGAGTAAATATCGCATGCGTTAAAAAAGGTTTATACGTGATTTAAATTATCGGAAACCCCAAATTTGTTGATTTTTTGCATTTTAAGAACAAACCTTAATTGAAATGTAAAAACTTTATCGGTCATTCACTTTGATTTTATGCACTCTTTGCACATAAAAGATTTATTTCTCTATGACACATGGTTATGGAGTAATTTAAAAAAAATGCTGTAAAAAAGGATATTTTTAATAATTTATTTATGGGAATTTAGGCTGAATTTTAAAATTGTGTGATGAACATTCACTAGAGAAATGTTGAAAAAACTTATACTATTTTTTCTAGAAACACACTGTTTAACATATTTGAGGGATTTGGTTTGAAATTGAGGTGTTAAGGTTTATATGGCCCCTTAAATTTAATATGTATTTGTATCATTTGTACTTTGTGTGTAGTATATAGATTATTGATTAAATATTTCTTTGTAGAAGTCATCAAGTGGTAGCAGAATACCTGTAGCTGTTGGATTGACTGGTGCACCATTGGGCGCTTTACGACTGGCCAAGTGTGCATCCTGGAGTGGAGTAGGAGTCGGAGCAGAACCCTTAACTCCTGACAGCCCACAAACACCCTTAGATGTAAATGAATTAACTCCAGGTATAATATATTGATTTATTTTTGCAATAGTAACTAAGAAACTCTAAATTACATTCACAATGAAAAATATATTTTATTATTCGGGTTTGATTCCCGGCAGAGACACTTTTACACTTTTTAAAGAGGAATAATATTTTATTTACTCATTTTCTAGATTTTGAAGAATATTAAAAATAGCTTCTAAAGCAGGGTACAAAGTGAATAGTGGGCTGCATAAGCTAAATACTAACTTCCCTCATTACAATCTCAATTTCTAAAGCAGGGTACAAAGTGAATAGCGGGCTGCATAAGCTAAATACTAACTTCCCTCATTACAATCTCAATTTCTAAAGCAGGGTACAAAGTGAACAGCGGGCTGCATAAGCTAAATACTAACTTCCCTCATTACAATCTCAATTTCTAAAGCAGGGTACAAAGTGAATAGCGGGCTGCATAAGCTAAATACTAACTTCCCTCATTACAATCTCAATTTCTAAAGCAGGGTACAAAGTGAACAGCGGGCTGCATAAGCTAAATACTAACTTCCCTCATTACAATCTCAATTTCTAAAGCAGGGTACAAAGTGAATAGCGGGCTGCATAAGCTAAATACTAACTTCCCTCATTACAATCTCAATTTCTAAAGCAGGGTACAAAGTGAACAGCGGGCTGCATAAGCTAAATACTAACTTCCCTCATTACAATCTCAATTTCTAAAGCAGGGTACAAAGTGAATAGCGGGCTGCATAAGCTAAATACTAACTTCCCTCATTACAATCTCAATTTCTAAAGCAGGGTACAAAGTGAACAGCGGGCTGCATAAGCTAAATACTAACTTCCCTCATTACAATCTCAATTTCTAAAGCAGGGTACAAAGTGAATAGCGGGCTGCATAAGCTAAATACTAACTTCCCTCATTACAATCTCAATTTCTAAAGCAGGGTACAAAGTGAACAGCGGGCTGCATAAGCTAAATACTAACTTCCCTCATTACAATCTCAATTTCGAAATTTTACAAATATGGAGAAAATTAATATATTTTTATTATTTTATGTATAATTCGTTTTCTATGAACCCATAAAACAATATTGCTGAAATTTTTTTAATTTTCCATTGGTTATTCCCAATAAAACAAATATGTGCAATGAGTCATTTTCAGTCTTATGATCTTTTCAATTCAATAAATCAAATAAAGTTCACACAGCTAGAAAATATCAAATTTCTTGCGTTTATTTTGAAAAATCAAAGCAAACGAAATCTGGGTATTGAAAAATTTTTAGTCTTATCTCTTTTTTCGATCGCAATGCGTGCAAATGAAATGGCCAATTTTTTAAGTTTTGTTTAAAAAAAGTATGTTTTTTCTGATTTTTCTGCATGCGGCCCTCGTTTACCCAGGGCTGTTGTAAAGTAAAAATATCTGAATCTCTATAGAATAGTGCGATCTCACTCATTCAATTTTTGTTTATTAAAATTTATTTAGAAAAAATTAAACAAAATTGTTAGTTTTTTCTTATTTCCATACATTAGATTAATCTTAAATCCAAAAATCATATTTTCATATCATGTAATTAAAAAAATCAACAGGTCTCAATTGATCGTTTCTAGAGTTTTTGAATTGTTATCTGGTAAAATTGCAGCCTTACGACGTAGACGGCAGAATGCAGCTGACAAGTATGTGACAGATCCATCTCAACTGTCTTTGCGTTTCAACCGACCACGTCGTCCACAATGGATGCCAGGTTCTACTCATACTAACACAAATACATCATCACCCACACCTCCACCTATATCACCGAGACCATCTTCTGAAGTCCTTAATAGGTAATTACTTATTTTGTACTATTCGCATTAATTTGAAAATTGTTTGATTACTGGGCCGACATCCTGGTTTTAATTTGGATCTGCAGACTAGGAAATTTTAAGGCCTATAAACTAAGAGAACTTTTGGTGAAATTGACCATTAGAGACTAATAAAATGAGGTATTTATCATTACACAACACATAGGGTTCGTACAACCAACCTCGATCCTCACAATATCAACAAATGTCAAACGTCATTGCGATCTTATTCGCGCGAATGATAATATTACTTGTATAATATAAAACAATATGCACACAATAAGGAGTACTTTAAGCAAGTTGTTATACTCAGCAAATATAAATGAAAATATCAATTCATTGTAATTAATATTTCGAAAACTATAATGTCTCTTACTTAAAAACATAATAGACAAACTTAAAAAACATAATTAAAATTGATATCAAAAATGTTCCGACTCTGTGACGTCCGATACAATGTGTGTACAAACATTTTTTTTTCTATTATTGAAATTTAACATGCATAATTAAGCAAATGACAGTCTCTTCTTATTCTTCTGGGTCACAGTCCTAGGATTGGTCTGCGCCAAACACTCGATCTTTCCTCTTATCTCTATCGTCCGCCAGTCTCTTCATCTCCTTGTAACTGCTACAGCGCACGTCACCGATTATCCGGTCTATATACTTGTTTCTGGGGCGACCTCTACAGTTACCCCCATCAATCATTCCTTCGACGATGGTAAAAAGCAGGCCTGGGTGCCGGATGTTGTGGCCTACCCAAGTTGTTCTCTGTTGGACAATTCTGACAGTCAAATGACAGTCTAATCATATTATTTAACTGCCAGATTTGATTATAGCTTGAATGTCATTGTATTTTCTTACTTTGATATTACATAAATTGATGATAACACATTAACATAAATATTTTTTGTAACAGGCAAACGAGTCGCGGAGTTCCCACTCATCTGTTGATGTCTTCATCATCTCCCCTCGGCAACCAGTCAGATAGTTCC
This sequence comes from Molanna angustata, assembly GCA_963576475.1. Taxonomy (NCBI): domain Eukaryota; kingdom Metazoa; phylum Arthropoda; class Insecta; order Trichoptera; family Molannidae; genus Molanna; species Molanna angustata. Next base: position 33,608,821 of record OY754965.1, read on the forward strand.
TCATGCAGTCCCCCACCAGCACCGCCACCTCCTCCCCCTCCTCAGCTCTCACAGACTTCTGTTGTGGGGAACAATCCAGCCAGGGCTCGAAGGTTTAGGCCGCAACTCAACACTGAAGCCATCTAGGAGATAATCACAAAACCACACATCACCGCTTCGTGACACTTGCACACAACATATCAATCAATATCCAGACACACATTTGTTGTGATAAAACTGTATAATATGTGTTTATAATATTCGTATATTACAATGAATCGGTGAGTTAAGTGGTGAAGTAATGTATAAATTACATCATTTTGACTATGTGTGTGTGCATACAAAATATGTTGAGATGCCGGTAATGTTTTTTGGCTTGATGATATTTTTACACATTTCACTTTGCTGTAAAACTTACTATGTTCGGCACAATATTACCTTAAAACTGTTTCACAATTACAAAAAAAAGTTATAACAGCGACAAATTAAATATAATGCTGTTTTAGTCAAATGCAATCTTTCACCTTTACCAGCACAGAATTTGGGGTAATGATAAGTAAATTTAAATAGAAAATTTATATTTAAAAACTCATAAGGATTTTTCACGTCTTAGGCCTGATAATAAAATAACATGATCAAACAATAATCGACGATTTTCCATAGATTAAATATTCGATTATCGTTTAATCATGCTATTTTAATATCTGGCCTTTTATAATTTTTTTTTGTTAATCTTTATTCAAATTATGAAACTAAAACAAGTTAATAATAACAGGGGTTATTACTGACAGTCATGATTGTCTATTATAATAAAGGTTGCATCATTTTTATTTATTTTTAGAAATGGTGTAATCATGAAATTTACTTTAAAATTAATATTTTATTATTAATCCTAACATTCGTGTTAGTGTTTCTGTTCACATGTAAATGTCGAATTTTTTTTATTAAATTTATGCCAATTTTACATTCAATTGTTAGTACATCATATTACAATACATGACTGTCATCATAGTTTGTATAATTGTGTGAGAACTTCTTCGTGAGATGAAGACTGGAAGTTGGCAAATTGTCATTGAACTGTAAGTACATGTTTACATTGGATATTTATTACATCTTGAATATTTTGTAATTAATATATTTGTTAAATATATATAAGATTTCTCTTATGTATTTTGTTTGACTTTTATCAAATCACAAGTGAAAAAAATGTTATTTAGTGCTTCTCGGTGAGATGTAATTTTTTTACCAAGATGATGTAAGTACTTAAACATCCAAAAGTGTTGCTATTTTTTTTTTAAATTTATCTCAAACTAAACCAAAGGCTTGTAATTCTCATAAATAAAATGTATATATTATTATACTTATAAATAATTTATAGTGGACACCACTTATTAAAAATAAATAAAACTGTTCTAAAAGTGAAACAATTTTTAAAAATATTACGTGACAAGAAGTGTTGTGACTCTTTAGGTGATGTTAAAAAAATGTGTGCAGTATGACGTTTATAAACAATGACTTTAAAAATGACGTGTGTGAAATTAAATTATTTATATTTAGATTTTAATAGAATATTCTATTTGAATTATCTATTCAAGATGAGACCATAATATAATGATGAGATACATAGTATGGGTTTTAAAATGTCTATGACTCATATTATTATCAATCCTCTTAATAAATTTCATTTACTGAAACAAATTTATGATTTCTTTTGAGCTCAATTTTATTCATCGGTTGGGCGAAAACTTGTGATAATTTTATTTATCTGTAATCATTTTTATTTTGTTTTTGTCATATATTTTATTGTAAAAAAAAAACAGAAAAATTAGGTGCTTAACCCTGATTTTCGCTGCCATGAAAGTAGCGTATTAATAATTTATTTAAATATGTTACTAGATTCCATCCAAGGTTGGGGTCTCTTATTAATATTTTGTATGTTTATTTTGATTTGATTTTAATAAAACTACTTGAATAATATTCTCTGTTAATTTTATGTGTAAGTCATGAACATTTCAAATCATGTATTATGAACGGTGATTGTGATAGCTCAAATAAAAATCTTCAGATTGACTAAATTATAAAATGTTGTAATTTAATAAATGGTATGACAAATTTGAGTAACCTAAAGATAGTGTGATCAATCATTCATTAACACAAGTGATGTGTGAAATTCTAAAAATAAATGTTGTCGTAACTTTGAAATATTCTTGACATTTGTATTACTTATTGTTATTTAAGTACTTGCAATTTTTGCTCTCTTTTTCAACTATTTAGTTCATTTTATCATTTGCCTTTTATGCTGTGCATATTAAATAAAAACTTATTATACATATATGTAGTACCTTTCGCAATCCTGTAGTATTTTATTTCATTAACATTTATTTTTTAAATAAATCTACAGTGGACGACCAGTAATCCGGCTCCTATATAATCCGGCGCCCCGTGTCTATGTTATCTATTGTGCTGTTTAATTTACTAAATTCCACATTGTATGTTTTATAGTAAATATAAAATCTTATGATTTTTATATGTAATTTGACATATTACAAGGTACTCAAAGAGTTCCGGACTACAGTGGGTCTGTGGCAGTTCTCTATAATTGGACAAATTAGATCATCTGACACTGCCTTACAAAACGTTTGTCAGATTACCGCTGGCTGGTTGACTGTATATTGTTTTGTAAATAACATAAAGCAATACAAAACCTTCTGTAATTGTATGTATGTAACTCTGTAGGTACTTATTATAAATTGTACACTTACTACTTATCTTTTTATATATACCTAAATTTCCATAATGACAATCAATATTTTATGTTAAAAGTGCCATCAAAATATGTTCCTATTATTTATTGAAATTAATGTATTCACCTAATCTCATTTTTCTCAAAAAACTTTATTTAGGAGAATAGTAGTAAGTTTTATGTGTTGGTAATCGAAATCTCATCTCAAGAATCTGTTACTTATATGTTTTTGCAAATGATTTGAACTTATTTCTTATCCATAAACGGATGCTCCTACAAATGCATTCCTAAATTTACAGTGGCAGCTCTATGTTGATAAACAATATAGATATGTAGATAACAAAATATGTTATTTGTCATGTGCATTGCATATGAAAAATGTAACAGTATAAAGTTAGTTTTTATCTTCCACAAAGTTAAATTTAAAGAAAGTATTGTCTTGAATTGTGTAAACTAATATGTGTACAAAATAAATTTGATTGCAAACAGAGCAATATAACAAAAATATGAATATGTGAAATATTTCAAATACATTTCTATCAAACTGTTGTACTGTAAACATTTTATGTATTCCATATCTACAATACTTATCTTTATTTAAAACGTTAATAAGTACTATCAATACTATTTAATCACAATCTGGGTTGTCTAATTAGAAAATACATATGCATTACATATTTTGTGATATTCTAAATTACATTTACTTAAATTACATGAAATTTTAATTACTTTAATTTTGTAGTTATACCTATTTGGATGATAATCATTGCCCCCAAGTCAAATTGAAAACGCTGTTCGTTTTCGCCAAGCGCTAATTTTTTTTGTATGGGATTTGACGTTTGTTGTAGAAATTTTTTCTACAATAACAAACAACAAACGTCAAATCCCATACAAAAAAAATTAGCGCTTGGCGAAAACGAACAGCGTTTTCAATTTGACTTGGGGGCTAAATCATTATTTGTATTAAATGTATTATAACATCAGTAAACTATAATCATTGTTACTTTTTTTTTGTTCAATGGCTTTTAATTGCATTATTACTATAAATGTATTTCTAGAAAATATTTGATGTGTGATGGATGCATACAACAGATTTTAACCATATGTTGAACTTCTCAAATACAATTTGATAATTTATTTATGTACTGGAAAAAAAATCCACATTGAAATACTTAATAAGTACATACATTCTTAGTTTCAATGACAACGTCATTTTTTGTTATCAATGCATTTATACATGATCATTTAAAGTATTTTTACGTATTACTTGCTTTTTTGTAAGCATGTATAATATATGTTTTTTAATTCATTTTACGATTTAATTCTGAATGCTTAATATAAATGATATTTTTATTGGAGTTCCGTTATTTAGGTGTAGGTAATAATAATTTTAATTATATATAATTTTATATGAAGAGCTCACTGTCTAGTCATTTATTTATATATTATATTCTTGTATAATTTTTAATGTAGCATACACATTCTAAGTGATTATTAATATTACATTACACTGAAAAATATATCATGCCATTATATCCTGAAATTTTATACTCGTCCATTGGTAATATGACTTTTTTTAAAGAAATTGTTCCAGTTATTACATGAACATACTGAATATATGAAATATTTCTGGAATACATTTTTTTTAAATTTCATTCTTTTTATAATTAGTTATAATTTTTTCAATAAATATTATTATGATGAGTTATAAATCGGTGAATTCGCATAACACAATGAATGCATTAAGCATAACATAATTTTGAAAACATTATGAGACAAAAAATATAAGATGGCTGAAGTAAAAACAACACTTATTTGTACTTAGTGATTCTATACAATGAATAAGATTAAAGTAATACATAAAAATACCAAAAATATGTGTAATATAGGTACATAAATAAATTGTGTGTACAATTCACATCTTCAGTTTTAATTTTATCATTTTTTTACTTGAGTATTGATTCTAGAATTATTATTCTATAAAATAAGTTCTCTGGATACATAGATACACAGAACCCCGTCTTATATTCAGGTCTTATCAATTTCAATATACTATGTGAATTTATGCAGAATATTACAAACCAATAATATTGTTTAGTTATGTTTTATAAATTTGTGTTATTTACCCGGCTAAAACATATCACCACATGGAATCTGTAATAAACAATGAAAATAATGTTTCGTGCTTAATTGTAAAATGCAAGAAACAAGTTTCATAATAATATAACGTTAATCTCATTTATATATAGATGAAATTACTAAAGTAAGTGTCACTGGTTGATTTGTTATAGTGTTGAAGTCTCGAGTACATAAATTCATAGAAAAAGACTTAAGTACAAGGATGTGTTTGCGTTACATTGCCATAATTGTCATGTGATTCTGACTCAGATAAGTACCATTAATAAATATGCTATGGAACTTTTAGCAGCTTCTATGCAAAAATTATTGAATAAAATTGTATTTTTAATGTAAAATATAAAATTATAAATGAATCAAAATGCCTGCTTATTAAATAAGTGAAAAAAGAACATGAAATACGTTTTTGGAGTGTATCTAATCATTTTGAGTCATATTGGAGAGCATTTTTAAAGAACATTGTCAACATTGTGAAGATAACCTGCTGTTAATATGTTTTTATGATTTATAAATTATGTGTATAAATAAATTGAATAAACAAGTATTAATAAATAGCAACGAAGTATCTGCTAACAATACATTGAAGTGAATAAAATCTTACTGTTTAATGGAGGTAAAATGTGTAAATAATTTTGTTTTTTTTTTTACAAGAATCATTTTTGTTTTTTTTTTACAAGAAATTACATACATAGCTGAACGGTGCGATGCTTGTAACATTTTGATTTACTAATACAATTTTCATGACATTGATCATTCCTTATTTACACTTTGGAAAACAAAATCCATTTTACCCTCTGAAGTAAATTTGAGCTATACATAATTACTTTATTTCAATTTGAATTAATGAAATTATGTTTTCAGACAAGCGTAATTAAGATATTATATTTTCAATTTATTTTACTTATATTTTTAGTGTTATATGCGTGCCATTTGTTATTTATAGGGTAGAAAATACTACCTAATCTGTAAAATCTGTCTGCTCAATATTCACATGTTTTTCAATTTTTATTACATCCGCATTCTGTTGTCAAAAATATTAAATAAATAGTTCAAATAATAATATATGTTAATATTTACAAATTTGATACTCGGGGAAAAAATATTTTTTTTAATTTAATATTTATCATATATTTCCCTGGGAGTCATATTTCGTATGCATCAACTCAAAATTATTTACTTACCCGTTATTATTTAGAATAAAAAAATTCTAAAACAAAACTCGTCTATATTTTTGGGACTCTAGAATGACAAATTCAAGAAAATTTGTCAGATAGCAACCTTAATTTTATGATTCCTACGTGGCATTTGTATTTTTTGTTGATTGTTTTTGAATAATGGTAACATTCAAATATATAGACTGCAATAAATTTTCAGCACAATGTTGACAACACTCAGATAATAAAGACTAATGTTATATTGTATGTAAAAATAATCAGAGATGCTAATAAATTATATAGAAGTTTGGATCTGGAAAGTTGTATATCTAGTGCAGGAATTTGCAACACAATACTGTAACTATATATTATATTTATTGTACAATTATAGATGAGTATATTGCTTTAATAATATATTGTTGTTTTTCATTTTTATTTTCATTTTAATTTACTCCCTTTTATGTTAATCGCTACCAATTTTCACCCAATTTTACTATGTTCCTGGTCAATATTTGAAGAGAATGGAAACATCTGAGAATAAGTGAAATTATGAACCGACCAGATGATGCCATAAAGAGGTCACCTATAGACTTATCAATAATGAAGATTATTTATATTGTTTTTATTGGTTTTTATTATATCCATTATTCAATTGTAGATGTGAAGGTCAGTACCTATAGTGGAATGTTATGAAAACTGCTGGTGTTCGCTGAGAGAATGCTAAATGAGAAATGAATCAGATTGTGATTGATGGGGGTATATACAGGCTACCTCGTACACCCCCACAGGAGTCCCCCCTGAGTAATAGACTTCGGAGTTCACATACCTAAATACTACACATAGGATAACATAATAAAAACAAATGTTTGTATTTTGAGTCCGGCCCTGGTTAGTAGGTATGATGAGATCTAAGTCCTGCCCCCCTAGACAACGTGTCATTTAGCTCAAGAAAAGATAACTCAATGTATGAAAGTAACAGTTGTCACGTGACTGTCACTTCCATACATTGAGTTATCTTTTCTTGAGCTAAATAACACGTTGTCCAGGGGGGTTGGTCTGGTTTTGTTATCTTGTAGTAGTGCATAGTTTGATCTCATATTACATATTGTTTTATAATCACACGGTGCTCCGGAATGTCTGATGTCAGCGATTGTCTTAAACACTATATTATAATATGCATAAATGACTATCTTTATAATTCTTCTGTACGTGTGTATGTCACGCGAGTCTCTGAATGGTTTAGATCCACAAAAAGGAATTTTATACATTTTAAGGTGAGGCAAGACTGATATGTGGGTATACACGCATGTGTTGTGCTTCCTTTTATAAGGTAATCCACACCCGCACACCAGTCGCTGTAGGATATGCCGTGATAGCGTGTGGTATTTTTATGTTTGTTAAACCAGCTAATAACAGGCAAACCAACGTTCGTGCAGGACAACGTCTGTCGGGTCCGCTAGTATATACATAAAATAAAAGTGTATGTTTCCGTGTGTGCGTTTGCATGTGCACATGATAAGTGCGTGTGTACTTTGAAGTTGCTTATGGCGTGTCAAGTGAGTGACAGCTTTGGAGTGGTTTTCCAGTATAGCCAGATGATGTTGCTTGTTGTTTACAGCGTGTCAAGTGAGTGACAGCTTTGGAGTGTATAGCCTACTGAGGTTGCTTACGGCGCATCAAGTGAGTCTTACAACTTTCGAAAAATGTTCCAGTATAATCTGATGATTGCAGCGTGTCAGTGGTTGTGGAGCGGTAAGATTTCTTGCATACGTAAGCAAGGATGTGAGTCCTTGTCAGGCAGGAGCATGAGAGATAATATCTTTAACAAAAATCAATTCTCGTTCAAGGCGGTGCATAGCTAATATGAGACGTGGTGAATTTTATGATACATTATTTTTTCGATATATAAATTAATTAATCTTGAAATCAACAGCCCTATACTTGTCTATTATGATCTTTAAGTATATTTATGTTGATATCACCCTTGAATATCATTTCTTCTCTTGGTATATCATTCAGTATACTATACAGTTCAGTCACAAAGCTCTTAACATTTAGTTGAGATTATTTTATACACACAATGTTATGCAATATTACGTGTATAAAATAAAGTGCTTACAAAACATCATTAGGTGAGTGTCAAATGAATATTTTACATAGCAGGTACCCACCTGTGAGATGCTGTTGTATGATCCATTTTACAAATACCGAGAATAATTCAGATTTTACATAAAATTTGTTGAGTTTAAAATTTGTGTTATATAGATGCAATCAATTTTAATTTGTGAAATTCTTATAATTATATATTAAGTAAACAAATTTTGTTGATTCTAGTTAAATTTTCTTTAAAAATAATTTAAAAAATTAAAACATTTTGTTGAGAAGTAATATATTGAGGTAGGTAAAATTAGTCAACTATCATAGGACATAATACATAGTTGGATAGTCACTAGGCATCTGTGGTGGTGTCCTGGATTCAATCTCCAGCAGAGAAGTTTATTCAAATTTATTTCTCACGTTATTCTGAAGAAATTGCTAGATGGCAATAAACTTTGAAAAAATTGCTGCGTACAATGTTAATTATTATTTTCAATATCAGTAATTTCATTTTTTCCTCAACTATTTTACAAAAACCAAAATAAATGCTGGGGGCAAGTCTGGTCCAACCGGCGAAATCAAAACCCTCACTATTACCCATATCATGAATATAATTATTATATGGAGTTCTATAATATCTTTAGATGTCATAAGAACCCCATACATGGGCGCCTGCAGGAATTGATTGAAAATAGTCAAATAATGTTACATTCGGCCCCCGGGCCTCATTGCTCGAACCGATCATTTTTTCCTGCCGTCTGCATTAAAACATTACTAAAAATATTTTGCCCCCCCTAGAAAATTTTCTGCGGGCGCCCATGACTCCATATGATAATTATGGGTTATCACGCGCCCATGACTCCATATGGGTTATCACGAGGGTTTTGATTTCGACGATTGGAGCAGACTTGTCCTTCTGGATTAGATAATTATTGGGTACTACACCTATAATATTTGACAATGTTCTCATTTTTGAATGAATTCCTTATTCCTTCATTGTCATACATATTGCAGAGTTCAAGGCGTCGGCGTCGATTGAGTGCAGATTTTTACATTTTTATAATAATATTATTCAAGTAAAGCACTACTTCCGTTTTCAAATTGTATGTACCTACTCTAAATATCGGTATTCCATTTCTCATATACACACATATATTTTTCTTATTGTGTGTGTGTGTGTGTGTGTGTGTGTGAGGGTGTGTGTGTGTGTGTGTGTGTGTGTGTGTGTGTGTGTGTGTTTGTGTGTGTGCTATGTGCTGTGTGCTATGTGCTGTGTGCTATGAACGGTGTGTTTATTTACTATTACTATTACGATTGTCAAAATTTAAAGAAAAAACCTATGGTTTGCCATATCAATGTGAAATAAATTTCATATTTGTATGAAAAATGTATATAACAGAGGTAAAATAGCTTCTGTAAGGGAAAATTGAGTGATCAACTTCATATTGATATTGTATGTGTCTCTATAGACAAGTGTAGATTTTACTCTCTACTTCTATCTTCCTCAAAGGGTAGGCAGTGAGAACCGAACACCGCATTCTTCTATCTTGACACATACATCGCCTCATCAACATTGATACATGCTCATCTTGTTTGTAATGCAATTTTACTTAAAATTTCTCAACAGTTATTATGTAGAAAATACATAGTATGAGTTTCGTTACAATATTTTTGTGTATATGGTGAATTGTGAAAACTTTTGTCCTCTGGGAATCTTATAGAAATGTACCTACTTCCTAAAAATGCATTTAGATTGTCAACATTTCTAGAAGAAAAAATGAACGCTTACTATGGTGTGGAGAGTTTAGTGTTGGCCACAACCCACTCGTTTTTTCGTACATTTGAGTGTGGTATAGATATTCTCTGTAGATGCTTTATACAAATGTTAATATATGTATGTTTACACAGCCATGTATTGAAAGATTACACAACGTTAAAATTAATAACTACCCTTTTTTCTTATGAAAAATTCTTGGGGGGGGTCTAAGTCAAAATCGAATTTCTATTTGTAATAACTGAAAAATATGTAAATTTTCAAAACAACAGTGATCCAAATAATCAAGTATAATTGATTTTCCGATAAAATAAATAAATCTGAATATCCAGCACTGGTCGAAAATGTTTTGACTATCTCCAGAAATATTGATTCAAATCAGTGGATTGTTCGTAGTTACAGTTAGATTATTATGAAAATCGTGCAAAAATATATTTTTTAAATGGGGATGAACGAATCTTTTTGCAAATTTACAAACACACAAATAGTTGACAATGGACACAATATAGAAAACACACAGTTTTTTTTTACTTTTCCACAACAAACTTCATTTCTATGTATATTAATTTTAGAAGTACATTATATTAGGTAGGTATGTAAGTTTATTGAATTATACCAAGTTATAGTGCTTCCATTATTTTATATTATCGTGTTCCAAGAGCCGGGTAATCGAAAACGCAACATTTCAGTAATGGTCCATTGCACCTCCCATTCTGAATGTTATATTTTTAGGTGAGACGAGACTATTGTGTGAGAATACAGACATGTGTCGTACTTCCTTTTATAAGATAATGCACACCCGTAGGTACACATGTCGCTAGTTAATCCACATTGTGGGGTATGCCGTGATGGTATGAATGAATTATATTTTGGTTTTTATTTTTATACCCGGACCCGAATCTCTTACAACATTCCCTAATAATTAATCAACGTGACACGTATCAGCCAAACCACCTGGAACCAAAATATCTCTGCCTCTGCAGGATGTAATAAATAGAGTCAAAATATTTAGACTTTGTGAAGCCATCATTTACAGTAGGTATATCTAGGTAGGAAAAAACTCGAAAAAAATAATTGTGCATTTTATTATATGCAAATGTGTTGGTAGGTAAACATCAGATCACACATATTTCAATGTAGGTATTATCTACATAATCAATTTACAGTCAAATATTATGTAAATTGATGCCATTTTTACATGTTTTGTATGCACACGTACCTACTCAACAATTACATAGTATATTAAAAGCGGAAGTAGGTAAGTACTAGAAACGATTCAATATAAATATCTAAATCTACATTCTGAGATATTTGAAGTGATCTTTAGCCAAGCGCATGACAAAATACACACGAAACTAGTTTTTTTCCTGAAAAAAGTACAAATAAAATCTCACATACGTGTATATAGCCGAAAGATTATGTATTTAGGTAGGTAGGTATATTAGTGACTGACATACCTTTTATATAAATGTACATCGGTCGGAACAGACTCAGTTTCATATTGTCTTTATACTTGAAGAGTGAACAAGATAAAAATTATCAATAACATTGTATTTATTAAATTGACCATAAATTATACATCCTATGACTTCTAAACATAGTGTATTAATAAAAAATACTAGCTAACAAAAATTATCAAATTAACTTTGTAAAAGAATAAATATAAAACTATATTTAATTTTTCGTCTTTTAAAGAAAATCTAGTTTCGTATAACTTTTTATACATACTGTATAAAATATATTAATTGTGAAGTTAAAAAAAATCATATTTAAAGTTTTGGAGTTTTGTTAAGGGTAAGTTTATTTTTATATGACAAATCCATTTTTCCATAGTTCATTGAGTAAAAAATCTAAAACAAATCCCACAAACTCTTTATAACATACACTCGTATGTATGTATTCCTTGTAATAAACCTTGTGAGATGATAAATATCTCCAGAATGTGGCAGCTTGTTATAAGGTGTGTATTTAATTAATATTTGACATAGTACCTGTTATACCATCCCATTAAGAAATATTTTTTAATTAATTTTACTTCTGCTCTAAATAAATCTGAAATGCCGGTATTTAGGTAAAAAATAATGAATATATCAGCAATGGAATGTTTTATAAAACCATAAAACATACCTGTACTTAAAAATATGATTTATTATAAACATACCTTATTTAAAATATGAACGTTTTCAAGCAGTCTTTTGAAACATTGTCGTATATAAAAATTTCTTTTTACAGAACCTTTTCAATTCTCATGATTTAGTATTCTTTGAAAACTTTATTATATGCAACAAAATGATCCATTAGTTAGTTTATTGTTCTCAGAAGGCACATTTCAATATAAAATACTGAAATTTATGATTAATTAATTTTTAGTGAGATTGCCTATTTAATAAGATAATATTTTCTCCAATGATAAAATAAAATTGATAATAATAAAAATATCATTTTAGTCAACTAGAATTATGAATAAAAAAAATATATAATAGAATTAAAAATTAAATATAAATATGTTTTCATAATTCTAGTTGATTATGGAGTTCTATCATGAGGTGACAGTTTCAAACATTGAAAAAAAAATCGTTTTAGTCAACAACAAATATATAAATAACAATATTTTATTTTTCATATACTACTGATTTTATTTTCAAAATTATTCATATAGATATACGGGTAATAAGTCTGCCACATTATGTGAATAATATTTGTTTGCATAATAAAAGGATTTTACTATTATTATATAGAAAAAGTAGTTAAGAAAATTAAAAGTAAGTAATTAATGGGTTTTTTCAACATAGTTTTCTAAAGAGTATCGCATCAGACTAAAAGTCAAGTATTCGTGTCGGAAAATATGTATTTTTTACTTCATGTACATTATTGTGTGTGCAATGACAGGTTTATTGCCATAAGGCAATTTCTTTCAATCAATCATATATTATGCATCTTGATAATTTTCGGCGGAGGGAGGGACCGTTTGCGTAACTCAACCAAGCAAAAAACTCAAATTTGTGTTCTGTGCTAACTTTAATGTTTTGCGAGAATTTATCATATAACTTTTATCATCATTGCGCAGCGTAATCATTATAACATTAAAAGGAAATGAACAATACAACAATTCTGCGTGTTTAAAAACCATATTTTTTAAATGCAAATTTTATCTATAACTTTTATTATGTATAATATAGAATTGTAGCCGACCGCCTGCGCTGCGCCGAGCCGTAGCTATGTGGTAAAGTATCAAGCTTTTGAGTCTCCGTAGATATTTTGTATTGTGTATACTGCCATACAAATTGTATGTAACGATGTCGTCACTAAATTCAATATTTACAAAAATAGTTAAACCAAAATGAGATGTATTTCTGTTATGCGCATATTTTTTGATAGAAAATTATATAATCTAGTTAAAGTATTTCTCCGTTTTTCGATATTTTCACAAAATTTGGAAACATAGATAGTTAAACATATGTATAAATTTATCACAAAAAAAATGTTTGAGAAACTCTGGAACTTTAAAAAAAATGAAACATTGTATTTGTCTATATTTATACCAATTATTAACGTTCTAGCTTAAGTCTTTATTGAGATATATGAAAAAATAAAGTGAAAATTCATAAGTTTATAACCCCTGACTGTAAAAATAATTAAAAATTCTGAGTGTAATGTTTTTGCAGTCGTATAAATTTCTATATATTCTGAAATTTTCGGCTCTGGGCATTGAGCGGATCAAAAGTTATAAGGGGGAGGGGGGTACACACACATACACACTAAATGTTCTACTTCGAATTCTGAGAACTGGCCCTACAAATCCGCGTATCTTGTCTTGATACTATGTCGATATGTTAAGAGGCTATAGTAGGTTACACATTATATTTGAAAATAATTTCCCTAATACCCTCAAAGGATACGTCTTTGAAATAAGAAACAGTTTGTATGTACATCTTTTATCTATTGCATGATTTTTTTGAATTTTGAATTTGTTTTATACTTTTCTTGTAAAATTAGTTTTAGTAAAACCCTTTTTTATTTTTTTATTGTAAGTAACTATAAAACTGCAAGGCCTATGAAGTATATTTTTACTTTATTCGATAGAGAATATGAAAATCTACCGGCTGAATTTTTTATTATTATAATATTACAATAACTCTTCTTGCTATTTAAAAAAACCTCTAAACTTCACCATTTTTGCTCGATAAAATGTTGTATATCACATATCAGGTGATATACAATATTTTCTCGTGTTTCATACATTAGAAGCTTATTTAGTGTGCATTTTTGCGTACATCCGTATATCCAGGGTATACTAGGGCCTTAAGAGAAATAAATTTTCTTGAATAAATCGACAGGTGGAAAATGAAACTCATTCATATGTTTGAACTAAAATACTTCAGTACCTACATACTATAGACATACTATACATAGATACCCCATCACAGACCAATAAATCTATAGACATTACAAAAGCAAAATTTATCTTGTTTGAATATTTTCCGAATGGTCCGAAAATTAAAATATACATGTTGTTAAGAAAGGGATTTAAATTTCGAATAGCAAATACTTGTCATTAATATCCGATTAATTTTTAAACATCTGCTACACAGCGTTTATTTGTAACGTTTTTGCCAAAGACCTTATACTTTATTATATAAGGTCTTTGGTTTTTGCCTACACGGGTGTAACTTTTACAACACGTTTATTAGTAAGACTGTATATTATATATGTATTTGGGATACCTTCGTTCCACCTCACGAATCCCCTGGCCTAACTATGTCTGCTCTCTATATTCTTTACTCTATGGATCCAATGTATTTTTATTGCATTGATTAATCATAATATCTAGGTACAATAGGTTTAACCGAAATGTCGAGTGCAAGTCAAATGCAAAAATGCAATAAACATATATCATTAATTTGTTTTTTTTTTCAAATAATTTATTACTACACTGGAAATTTTGTACACTCCTTGACATTTGCATATTTATTAAAACTAATTCACTGCACATAAAATATAATGTACCTACACATTTTTTTACTATTCTAGTAGTTTGAATAGACGCAAAGAAACCTTGAAGTTATTAGCACAGATTATATGGTAGTATTACTAAGTCGTTACTAGATACATACATGCACTTGTTGCACACTGTCAGGGTTGCCATTTTTATGTTCGGGGTTAAATTTCGAATAACTTACGTAATTTTTTATATGTTTTTTGATAACTTATATAATATTTCCTAAAAGATTAACCACAGACTGGGACCGGGCGTGTTTTTAATATTTTATTATGTCTACATTGATGGAAAATATCAAAACCACCTCAGATTTGCAAACGACTATAACCTGCAAGGCTTGGGTACTCATGAAGTTGATTAAGATTAGATTATTGAGATTCAGACTTTAGAAATCTTAAAGATTAAAATATTAATTAATTGTGTTAATTTTTAAGATTACCTACGTTTTTAAGATTATAATTACATTTTTAAGATTATAATATAAATTTAATTACAAGCAAATTAAGATCAAGTCATAAGTTGCTGAAGTAATAATACTTTATTAGTTATCTAGGATTCTTAATAGGTCCATATGAAAAAAAACACAATATAATTATTAAAAAATATACCTATATCATTTTTGAAATATTGTAATTCAATTTATATTTTGCTTGTAAAAAAATTAATAACGGTAAAATATCATGAAACGTAATTAAATGAATATAAGTTTGCTTGTAATTAAATTTATATTATACTTGTAACATGTTTAATTACAGTAAAATATTATGAAATGTAATTCAATTTATATTATACTTGTACCATACCATACCATACCATCACGCCATTTCCCTATTTGGGGTAGGCAGAGAGAACCGAACGCCAGACTCCTCTCTCTTGACATACATTCCTCGCTTCATTCACGTCCATATATCGTCTCATACACGCTATTCTATTATTCTTACTTCTAACATCACCATCTTTCAAAATCCCATTTATGTGATCGCGCCAATTTTTTCTTGGCCGACCTCTACTTATCGTTCCTCTTTATCAGCCTTGTATACTTTTTTTGTCAGACGGTCATCACTTATTCTTTCTATGTGGCCGAACCACCTTAGGGCATTTATTTTCATCTTACTTACGATTTTTCTTTCAATCATACATTCTCGTCCTATATCCTTGTTTCTTATTCTATCATACAACGATGTATGATATATGATTATGTATATTATGTAGGTATAATTAAATGTAATGAAATTTGTATTATGCTTGTAACACGTTTAATAACAGTAAAATATAATGAAACATATGTAATTTAATTTATATTATGTTTGTAACACGTTTAATAACAGTAATATAATACTAGTTGCATGTAACACATGAGATCCAACTGTCGATAGCGATAGTATGTATAGTTGAAGAATATGTACCAAACTATAAACCCATAAATACAAATTATTGAATATTGTCAGATATTTTGTTTTCTATACAACATAATATGAAGGTATGTATGTCAAGATAGGATAGTATGGTGGAAGGTCCTTTTTTCCTACCCAGAATATGAAAATAGCATGATGGTATGTATTTATGTTTGGAGATGAAGTATCAAACTATTAAGTCTTCTTACATATTGTGTATAGGCGACTGCCATACAAAATGTATGAAGCAATGTCGTCACTAAATTCAATTTTTAAAAAAATTGTTAAAAAAATTGAGATCTTCTACTACAATGCTAATATTTTTTATAGAAAATTAAATTATCTAGTTGGGGTGTTTCGGCTTTTTTCGATAATTGTAAAAGTTTTGGAAAAATAGGCAGTTAAACTCATAAATTTATCATAAAAAAAATATTTTTCTTAATAAAAAATGTTTGAGAAACCCTGGAATTTTTTTGAATAAATTAATTTGAGATTTTGTATTTGTCTATATTTGTACCAATTTTCAGCGTTCTAGCTTTTATGGTTTCTGAGATATATGGAAAAATAAAGTAAAAATTCAAAAGTTGATAACCCCAGACTAAAAGAAAAATTCGAAATTCTGAGTATAAAAGTTTGTAAGCCTATAACTGTTTATATATTCTGAAATTTTGGGCTCTGTAAATTGAGCGGATCAAAAGTTATAAGGGACACACACACACACAGACACACACACACACACACACACACACACACACAGACATACACACACACAGACACATACACACACACACACACACACACACACACACACACACACACACACACACACACACACACACACACACACACACACACACACACACACACACACACACACACACACACACACACACACACACACACACACAGACACACGAAATTTTCTACTCCGAATTCTGAGTAAATCCGTGTATGGAACATATATGCTGCGAAGCCTCTAAGTTGGTGTTTTTTGACTTCAAAGTTGGAAAAGCCGTGAAAAAAGTAGACCTCTGCATACAATTCTCGCGTATCCTGGCTTGAAACATTGTCGATATGTTAAGAGAACAAAGTTCTCCTGAACAAATCGACAGTTGGATGAAAATATTTCGTTTTACAAATGGTTATTAATACAAGGTTTAAATTAAACTCATTGATTACATAACTTTTATTACATTGCTAAATATAAAATATCAGTTTAATTATTTATTTAATTTTTTTACATAATATATACAAATATAATGCACCTTGGGGGGCTTATTTCCATTAGGCAGTTTCTTCCAACCAACCAGGTTACATAGTATAGCAAAATTATATAAAACACCAACAAAAGAATGAAAGCGAAAATAAAACAAAGAAAATAGCATAAATTTAAAATAACAAAAAAAGCACCAATGCAAACAAAAGGATAGGGAAAGAACAAGAAGAGGAAATCGGGATCAAGTGTTTAGGGATAAATATTCGTTCTTTAGTTTTTTCTTGAAAATATAAGTGAGTTAGACGACGCAATATTCGGACGACTATTCCATAGGCAGAACAGATTAATTATCAGATCTTCATTCATCACGTGCCGTGTCAAGTCCCCTAGAATTTGACCTGATAGAATGACTCTTGATCCTAGGCAATGCAAAAAAGCTTCTCCACATTCCTTAAACCGATCCACTCACAGACGTTTCGGAACCAGGAAACCCGCCATCTTCCGCGACCCCTTTGCGGATTACAATCTTTACCTTGATGACTATTTAAGGATCCTCTTAGAATATGACAAAATTAAAATTTTAACGAAGCTTAATGTGCATGGCGGACATTATGCGATTTCCTAGTTCCTTTATCTGCCTTAGAAATGTTGCAAGAACTTAGAAGGAAATGTGGGATATTCTTAATATTTATTGTTTATACATATATTTGATTGTGTATTTCAAATATTTCTTTGTTGCAACTTGTAATAATAAAGATGGGGTAGAAAAGAGGCTTTGCCTAAACTTGCACTTAGGGGAAAACTGAATGAGGTGCGTGCTTGTGCAAATCGAACGGAACTTTCGGGTTTCCCGGAGGATGCACATGTTAGCACCTATACGATATGCTCATGGCGTGGCATATACAGCGGACTCGAATAGAAGACATCTCCTGGAGCGAGTCTGGGTGGTGGTGGATCCGCCAAGAAGCCTAATGGTGGTGAAATGTTCTGTATAGACGTGTATTGTTTTACATAAAACATGAGTATGAATTACGAGTGTTGTTTCAATTTTAAATAAAACTAAAATTCTTTTATTCTTATAAAATAAATCGTTATTGATTATATAATTCGCGATTGATTTATTAGTTCCGTCATAAATTTTATTTGCTCCCAGATTCCAATATATTGCATTTTTAACTCATTATTTATGTTGCATTTTAAATTTTATTGTTTCTCTTTGAGTAAATATAATTTACGGTTTTCCTTAACATTAAACTATTTAAGATTAATCTGTCAATGTCAAATGAATAAGCTATAGATCATAATGTACATAATCATTTATTTTTATTTGTGGTATTCATATAATAATTTTGCCTCAATTTCAATCTTTAATAATGTTCTTTTTTATTTTTTTTTCTAAAGAATGAATATGTCCTAGTAACAAGAGTGTTTTATTTATCCTCATACATTCCTTAAATTTAGCTTAAATGCTTGTGCTTAATTCTAGTGAATGAAATCAGTCGAGGCAGGATTCCAACTCACGACCACTAATAGATTACTAACCAAGCGCGCTAACCTCTCTGCCATCACCCAAATGATCTTTAGTAAAATGAAACTATTTAAGCCGTTTAAATATCAAAAATGAATGAATAAAATAATAAAGGTCAAACATTATAAAATAATATACATATACCTAATAAACAACTTTTCAAACATCAACTTCTATAAAAATGAACTAAAAAGAACTGTACCTATTGTATTTTGTATATTCATACAGAACTGACATCAATTACGACTTAATGCCAAGGGATTGGTGCATAAAATGAGGGGAACGGGGGTATCCCAAACACCTTCATTGATTGAATATAAATCGGTTATTAATGACACATTAATATATCAGTAAAAGTATTTGCTTTCGAAATGGCATTTGACTTTCATAAAATGGCATTGAAGAGTTATGTTTTCATAATAAAATATTCAAATCAAAAATAATTTAACAAACTTATTTCATGAAAATGCTGAAAATTATCCATACAAAATTTGAATACTTTATCGAGTGTAGTGAAAGCATAATTCATGAAATTTTCACTTTTGACCTCTGGGCGATTAAACAAATTTTTATTAAATAATACATTTACGTTTTTAAGGAACAACGTATCTACTTGCAGTTATAAATGTGTGGTGTGGATAGTGGGTACAATAATATTATGTTGCATTCGTTATATAATTTTATAATAGTACATTAATATGTTAGATCATCGTCAGAACAGTTCGAATTCTTTGTAAGATCATCGTTGGCGCTACAGCCCTGTGTGGGCCCTGGTCTCCTCCAGAATTATTCTCCAGCAGTCCCTGTCCTCCACCGCTCTCCTCAAGTTTGCTATTCCGATCACCCTTATGTCGTCTTCTGTGTCGTCCAGCCATCTTAGCTTGGGCCTGCCTCTACTTCTTCTGCCCTCTGGATTAGTATTAAGAAACTTTTTGGGGATACGATCATCATTCATCCGGCTGACATGTCCCAACCACTGCAGTTTACGTACTTTTATGACTTGTAAAATGTTGGGTTCGTCATATAATGCCTGTAGTTCGTGATTATATCGCATCCTCCAAAGTCCATTATCATTTACTGGGCCAAAAACCTTTCTCAGGATTTTCCTTTCAAATATCAAGAGGCTATTTTCGTCTCTCTTTGTTAAGACCCAGCATTCAGCTCCATACACCACGACAGGTCTGAAAAGAGTTTTATAAATCAGGATTTTTGTTTTCCTTGTTAGTATTTTGGACCTAATGTGTTTACTTAGACCATAATAGCACCTATTGCCAGCGGCCAATCTTACCTTAATTTCGCTGCTGCAATTATTTTCATGAGTTATTAGATTATTCGTTAGATTATTTGTTATCTGTCATACAAAAATTACAAAATACAATAAGTAGTGTCCGACCGAAGGTCAGATTTTGGCCGAAGCCGATTGTTCGGCCTTAGCCGCAACCTTCGGTCGAAGCCGATGGTTTGATTTTACTAAAAAAATCGATTAAAATAATAAAATATCTGCTTTCGTGACTTTGTTAAATATCTAACTACTGAGCCAAGGGTCCTGGGTCGTTTGATTTTACTAAAAAAAATATTAATAATGATTAATTATCACGTGCGTTCAGAACTACTCTTGTTTTGTTTCTGTCGACAGTCGGCACGCGACACTGGGCCGGCAGAATCTATACACCCGCTACACATGTCATGTTCGCGCATGTTTTTACAAGATTTAACTGTTTTTAGCGGCTGACAAAAAGCTTCGGCTTCGGCCGAAAATTCGGGTTATTTTTGGCCGAAGCCGAAGCCGAAGGTGTTTTTTTTTTGGCCGAAGGTGGCCGAAGCCGAAGCCGAAGCTGAAGCTTCGGTCGGACACTAACAATAAGCAGCACCTATTTTTCTAAACTTATGTTAAGTCTGAAACGATGAATGCCTGAATATTATGTATAACATGACGACTTTGTGCAAGCTGAAATTGTTATCTTCTAAATTGTGATTTATGATATATTGTTCGTAACGTCAACAAACAGTAATATTTCAAACATATTATGATTTCACACACATGATGACATGATAAGGAATATTTAATAATAATTATATTAAGATGAGTTGCTGGAGTAATAATATTTACGAGTCATCTATTTTACAAAAAATGACAATTACATGCTAAAATTCGAACATTTATTAATAAATATGTATAGATTGATTATATGATCGAGTACTGCTTTATACATTTTCAAGATTAAGACAAGACAATATAAGAAAGTATTAAGAACGGATTAAGCTGTTTATTATATTTCAATTTCAGAAACAAGAATTTTGTTATTTTTCTTATTGTAGGTACATATTTTGGCATTCGTTTTACTGTCTTCTGTGTAGTATATATTTCAATTAATTACAGAAACAATAGTTTGTTCCTTTTGGATTTTTCTTTTTGATTTCAAATTTACAATGATATGTTTGACAAAAATCTAAACTTTTAGAAACCTACCGTAGATTTAATTAATTTTTAGACATATCAATACAGCCCCCCTAGACAACATGCCATTAAAGCTAAGCGTTATATCGCTAAGCGATAGAAATGTATGAAATTTGTGGCTGTCACGTGTTGTCATAGCGACCAATTTCATACATTTACTATCGCTTAGCGATATAACGCTTAGCTTAAATGACACGTTGTCTAGGCCCCCAGATTCTATCAATTTATCTTTTCTTATACCGCAGTAGGTTTATTTATTAGTCATTTGAATAAAGACATTTTTTAGATATAGGTATATTTTCTTTTACAGTTCGATAATATTATTGCATAGTTATAAAAAAAAACTTAAAAATTATGACGACTGAGACAAAGCTATCGGGTTCGATTCCCGGTGGAGGAACAGTTTTTAATTGTGTTTTCAGTATGCAAAAGTGAGACGATAAGTATCATACGTCTCCAGAATATGGCAACTTATTATTGGATGCGTGTTAAATAATAATATTTACCCGTTAAGCAATACAATACAAGAATTCTCGTAGAAGTATATTGGCATGTTCTAGTATTATATCAGAAAACTTATAATCTCAGCAAACTGTAGTAGTTAAGAGATATAATTTTGCAATTCGGAATTTATTCAATAATGAAGATTAAATAATGTTTCTAGTTGATAAAACACGTGCATCAAAACATAAAAAGCTAATGATTTATTGGTTGTTTTCGAGCAAACAACAATGCAGTTAACCTACGTAATCACATAAATATTTCAACCATTTACTTACATGCATACTATATCTAATATATTTTGTGGCAAATAACTAAACTTTTTTTAAAGTTGAATCATTTTAAACAGCAGTCAATTCGATACGGATATGGAATGTACATACAATGCTTTTTACATATCGTCACGACATTATAATATTACATATATTATATTCTTCGTGAGATAAGCAGAGATTTTCGCACTCCACACTTCTGTCTGTTTTGAAAAATATCCTCAGTTATACAAAAGTTCTCTTTCAATGTATCATTTTACTATGGTAATGCATCTTGGTACCTTTTGGTACCTTTTCTTGGTAATTATGGTACCTTTTCTTGGTAATTAATAATTCTACATGGTACCTTTTCTTGGTAATTAACCGCTCCTTTAATTTTATCATCTGTCATTATTTTAATTGATCTAAGCATACACGAGCATCCGTTATTCTTTGTGTTTTAAGAAAGAGCATCACTATACTCTGTGATAATATTTGTTTAATTGTTACTTATTATGTTTTTCACCTAGGACCTAAATTATACATTTTAAAGATTAAGGCAAAATCAGGAGGGCAAGTCTGGCCAAACCAGCGAAATCAAAACCCTCACGATTATGGA
Source organism: Molanna angustata (assembly GCA_963576475.1). Taxonomy (NCBI): domain Eukaryota; kingdom Metazoa; phylum Arthropoda; class Insecta; order Trichoptera; family Molannidae; genus Molanna; species Molanna angustata. Next base: position 33,631,670 of record OY754965.1, read on the forward strand.
TGTAATTATTATATGGAGTTCTATAATATCTTTAGGTGTCATAGAACTCCATATGATAATTATGTATATCCATGATATGGGTAATCACGAGGGTTTTGATTTCTCCGGTTGAACCAGACTTGCCCCCCTGAACGTAATAAGAATGTGTCATGAGTAGCCCACCTGATTAAGATTAAAACAAGATAATAACTTATTAAGATCGTGCCACATGAGTAGCCCTGCCGTACTGTGTTTTCAATTGTCTGTAGATTAAGTTACTAGAGAAAAGATTTTGTAAATTTTTAATTTTAATTTTTAATTAATTTTTGGCGTTCTACATTTTGTAAATTTATATGATTATAATTTATATTTCAACAAAAGAAAAACATCGCAACTTGATGTCTATTGTGTGTAAGTAAATGTAGATATATGATATCAATTTTTCTAATACTACTAATATTTTATGCCCACCATCAACACAAGAAGATCAGAACCAAGAACATAAGATTTATATAAAGACATTGGAACAGAAAAAATATACAGAATAAAGTAGATTTTGAACGATCTTCATCGAGTACTGAGTAAATATTTAAACAATCACAAAAGTACGTACAATAAATAATTATTCATAATGTTTTCCTAACATATTATTGATCTCCGGGTGTGTAGGTAAGTACACACAGAGTATGCAATAAATGAAAAACCTTCAAATCAGGTAAATATTATTGTGACGCAACATTTTTCACATAAGTAGGTAACAAAAAATTAACACATTAACACGTCTCAAAAATTACATTATTGAAAATTGACATCTTTTATGGGAAATATCGAAACGATTGATGCATTAATTGCGATTGTTCATAATAATTTTCTAATTTATATTTCTTAAGTATGATTATATTTCCTTTGTATCTTCAAACATTACATATTTTTTCATATAAGCAAGTCAAAATGGAAGACATATATTACACATTTGATCCAATTGCTTTCAACTTTGGTTTCATGGTTATAGATTTTTCTTACGACATCGTTATGTTGGTTTTTCTGTTTGAAATCTTCTATTCCAACTTTCGTTTTGTTTAAGAGAATTTTATTCTCTTAACATATCAACAAAGTATCAAGATACGAGAGACTTGTATGCAGGGTCTATATTTTTCACAGTTTTTCCAACTTTGAAGTCAAAAAACACCAACTTAGAGCCGCAAGGCCGGATAAATCATATAACAATCAGGAACATGAAGTCAGGGCGGTTGTCTGAAAAAGGGCGCTTAAAATCCTAAAATTTTAATTATATAAATTAAAAATCCGCAGGTCGGTTCGGTCAGCTCGGTTCTATTTGCCTACTCGGAAAGAGGCTCGGTGTGATGGTGTGTATGTACAAAATTGTTAATGATTTGTCATATTACACACGATGTAATTTAAAATAATTTAAAATTTTTCTACATTTAAAATTCCAAAAAAAAATGCAGGGCGGGGGGCGGTTTCAAATATATTGCTACGGGCGCAACAACACGTTTATCCGGCCCTGCTTAGAGGCTTCGCAGTATATATGTTATACATACGGATTTACTCAGAATTCGGAGTAGAACATTTATCCGGCCCTGCTTAGAGGCTTCGCAGCATATATGTATGTTATACATACGGATTTACTCAGAATTCGGAGTACAACATTTAGTGTGTCTGTGTGTCCTTTACAACTTTTGATCTGCTCAATGTACAGAGCCCAAAATTTCAGATTATATAGATAGTTATAGGCCTACAAAAATTTTATACTCAGAATTTTGAATTTTTGTTTCAGTCAGGGTTTTTTTTTCATCTTTTGAATTTTTACTTTATTTTTCTATACCTATATCTCAAAAACCATAAAAATGGTATAAACATAGACAAACACAAAATCTCATTTTTTTTTTTAAAAATCCAGAGTTTCTCAAAAATTTCTTATAAAGAAAAACATCTTTTTATGATAAATTTATGTGTTTAACTGCCTATATTTCGAAAGTTTTTAAATATATGAAAAATAACCGAAACACCCCAACTAGAAAATTTAATTTTCTATAAAAAATCTGTACATTATTTTTTTTTTTAAATAAAAATGAATATGTCCTTGTTAAACAAGTATATCTTCCTACGTTCCCTAAAATAAGCAAATAAATGCTTGTGCTATAGGTGAACGAAATCGGTCGAGGCAGGATTCGAACTCGCAACCACTGGATTACTAGCCCAGCGCGCTAACTGCTCTGCCATCGACCCATCTATTATAGTACTATATATTATAGTAATATATTTTAATTTTTTTTACAATTTTGATAAAAATTGAATTAAGTGACGATGTCATTTCATACAATTTGAAAGGCAGTAAACACTACACATTGTCTCACTCAATAGTTTGATACCTACTTAATCTCCAAACATACATACATACCACCATGCTGTTTTCATATTCTGGGTAGGAAAAAATGACTGACCTCCATACTATCCTATCCTGACATACGTACCTACACGTTTTATATAGAAATTTGTGTTTATAGTTTGGTACATATTCTTCAATTATGCATACTATCGCCATCGACAGTTGGATCTCGTGTGTTACATGCAAATATTCATAAAATTTTGCCTTTCATTTATTCTCTACAAGTTCTAGCAAGTCGTTATATATTTCCATGTCAATTATCAAAATATTTGCAAAACTTTACTCAAGCTTAATATATTTTTAAAAAGAAACATATTTAGTAACTCGTACAGCACACATACACTTCTGAAATTTGATAATTAAATAAATAACATGCTAATTTTAAAACAAATAGCAATGACTAAAACGTAACCAGTTAAAACATTTATCACGGTAATACTGATAGGTTAGTACATAAATGTAGGTATATAATATTTGCACACAAATTATAGAAATGTAAAATCCCGCGCAAAAGTCATTGACAACATTCTTCCAGTATTTATACTTAGTTTCTGTCGATAACGAAGAAGATCTTCGACATTTTATTTAGAGAATTATTAATTATATTTAAACCGGGACAAGAGATTATTTCGATTTGGAGAATCATTAAAAATAGTTGTTCACCGCTTTTCCCAAAAGTGTATGTTTTGTCAGTACAACTTTAAACTATCGAATATTTTTGATGATGTAAAAAAATCCACTTAATGTTTTAGTTACAGAATTCATGAATTAAAAATGTTTTTTTATGCAACAAAATTTAATAATTGGTATAAATAATTGGTTGCATACAAAACTTCATTATCTATTGTCATTGTATTGTATTGTATTGTAGTATTGTTATTGTACTTCATTATCTATTGTCATTGTATTGTATTGTAGTATTGTTATTGTACTTCATTATCTATTGTCATTGTATTGTACTGTAGTATTGTTATTGTACTTCATTATCTATTGTCATTGTATTGTACTGTAGTATTGTTATTGTACTTCATTATCTATTGTCATTGTATTGTATTGTAGTATTGTTATTGTACTTCATTATCTATTGTTGTCTTTTCAAAGTATAGTGGTCTTCTGTACGATAATCGGCTATATTATATATTAAGAGACTTGATTAAATTAAATTGTGTACATACTCAAATTGCAATAAATCGTAAATGATCGTATGCATTCTCACGTCCGTGGCTCAGTTTGTTAGATTTATTCTTTATTATTTTTTATTCCTGAGCGTACCTAAGGTCCCGGTAAAGGAACACAACACAACATAACGCAACGCATCGCATCGCAATAAAAAGCAACGCAACGTAATGCCTCACAACACAAGGCAAACCAACACAAGATAACAATAATTATTCTCAACACAATACAATACAACACAAATATACGAAAAAAAATCGTTTTACTCGCCGATCCCTGCATATATATGGGGCAAAAATAGTTACAATATTATAATATCCATAATGTTATTGTTTAGATATAATTATTGTAAATTCAATAAACTAACTGTAAGAAATTAATATTCAATAGAATACAAATTTCTGCTGACGTCATCGTCTAGTGCAACATCAAATAACAATGCAACATTGGATTTTTACATGTTTTTTCCTTCTTTTATGGGGTATAAAATAACATAGCCGAAAAAATAGTACATTTTAAATTATCATTACCTACTATAAAAAAAACTAGCTACCTACTAAATAATATGTAAGCAGGCACTTAAGAATAATAATTCACTCTAATGTCACACTTATATTTATTTTATGCTTAAAATCTAGTATAAGGTCTCGGAAAAAATCTTGACAATTTTACGAAGCAAGCATAAACCCCAAAATAGCGACGATATTATTAAATATTTTTTTTAAAGAATCAATATGTCCTTGTAACAATTATTTCATTTTTTATCCCTAAATTAAGCATATTTATATTTTTGTGAACGAAATCGGTTATGACAGGATTCGAACTCGCGACCACTGGATTACTAACCCAGAGCGCTAACCGCTCTGCCACCACCCATACAAAAATAGATCGCTTTTATCAAAAATATTCCAACGCGTGGGTATAAACGAACTCCACCATAAAGTACATACATACATATGTACTTGTGTATAAATTTCATTAAATTGTTTATCAAGTTTATGATAAACAATTTAATGAAATTTATATTCGATAAATTCGACACAAATAATTTTATATTCGTACATATCCAATCGTACCTATTTTAAAGAGAACAAAAAATAGATCCGCCAGTAACTGAATTTAAATAAAATTAATATACATATCATACATTAAAACATTTTTTTTTTACTTTTCTTGATCCATTCGCATAATACGCAATCAAAAATAAGACGGAAAATTTCACACATAATTGGATAAAAACATATCAAATATTCTTAATGCGGTTTTATATTAGGTATATATATCGAGCAGAACGGGTATTATTAATATTGCAAATTGCAATCGAATATATGTAGTTTTCTTATTTTTTGTTTGACGATCAAGGTTCAGACTTTCGTCATTTGTGTAGTCATATAATAATATGTAGTACAATATAATAATTCGTTTACGTAGATTTTCTAGAAGATGTTTTTTTGTTCATAAAATATTCATATAAGATCATCGCTTAATCTTTTTACTCAGAATTCGATTATCCTGATACTTTTTTTGAAACTCTCTTTCAGTTTGAACATTGTTTTCGTTTTTGGTGTATAATAAAGCATTTGCCTCAATAGATATCGCCAAACTTCTTGAAATTTTTCGGCCGACGGTTTGCGCCATGTGATCGAACCAACAAAACAATATTTCTGTATAAATATTTTCATAAATTACATTTATTTTACATATTTATTTATGCCAATGGCTAGTTTGTTTCAAAATGATATTTCTTATGTAAATATACAAGTTCGCTTCTTTATTATAAAAATAAATATTTTTATATACTTAATATTATACTAAACATTATATGTCTACTTTAAATTAACTTCAGAAATTATCGTTTGATTGTTGTACTTAACAAATATATTTATGATATGGTTACTTACAATTTATTCTTAAAATTACAATTGGTTTTAATAATAATTAATAAAAAAATACATTTAAATTATCACAAATTTAATAAAAACTAACTTCAAAACAAAAGATTGATGTATTTAACAAACACATTTATGGGATCGTAACTTACAATTTATTGTTACAATAACAATTGGTTGTGATTATAATTAATGAAAAAAAAAATTAAATTTAAATTTTCACAAATTTAATAAAAAATAACTTCAGAACATTAAAAAAGTTTAATTGTTGTATTTAACAAACATATTTATGGGCTCAAAACTTACAATTTAGGTTGCATTTCGGGTTGTGATTATGATAATTAAAAAAAATATTATTATCACTGCCAATTTGATTGCACACTTTTCGAAAATGAATATCCATCTCCAATCAAGCACATAATCATATTTATTTTACTCAAATCAACAAACCAAATTTAAATCTGTTTACGAAATATTAAAAAAAATACCTACTCATATAAGCAACATCACATTATTATTAATATTATTTGTTTTAGATTTTCTTGATTCAATGGCATCTTTAGACCAGGAATTGAACATTTCAAATCCCATCAATGGACCAAACATCCTGACTCCAAAAAAATTAACTCCGATTCAAAATTTTTACTCTGGAAAAAATATACTTATCACCGGTGGGACAGGATTCTTGGGAAAATGTAAGATATTTAAATCATATGCTTTTTATTTTCAATAAAGTCCCATCAACGAATAATTAGAGTGCATGAAGGGAGGAAAAATCTTGACTTCAGAAATGGGTTTGCGAAAAATAAAAAAAAGTGTAATTTTTTAAGGCCTTCCGAGTCCCTCCCCCCACCTTCAGCTCATATCTCAGGATCGGGTACATTTGGGATATTTACCTCCTAAAAACCCCAAACCCATTCCTGAAGTCAAAAGTTTTTCCCCCCTCCATGAACTCTACACCCCTTTTTGAGAATGCGTTGACTGGACTAAATACACTGAATATTTTTCTATTATAAGTATTTTGGCGTATCGAGTCTTATAAGCAGGGTACTTAATTCTTAAATATGACCCTGGGTGTACAAACACAAAAATATTCGGATTCATGAATATCTACATACTTACGTGGATAAGTTAAGAAATTTTTGGCTTTGGAGTGAAATGCTGTTTAATTCTAAACTGGACTTATTTTTCTTCATAATCCTCTTTTAGTTTTATTTGAGTTTTATTTAAGACGAAATTCTAGCCCTTAAGTGCGATTCTGGAAGCCCACTATACTTTTGTTACGTGTACATTTGAAGTCATATGAAAAATGAGGTAGATAAGGCGAATAATTCGTACTTCAAATCGTTTTTTTTTTCATTTTTAAAGAACCTCTGTGGACCTGTGTGAACCTCTTTATAAAGAACCTTTGTTTGAATGAAAAATTTTGTTTTGAAATCCGAATTATTTTTTATCAAGTTGGTCTGGAAGCATTTCAAAAGATTTTTTTTTACTTTAGTTACTCTTGCATTATGTACATACCAACATGGTGATGTTTAAAAAAATCGAATATTTTTTTAATTGCATATACGCAAACATTGGATTTTTTCCCTGTCGGGAGTTAATAAAAATAACATTTAAAAAAATCAGTTACAGTAGGTACCTACAATCAATTACCTAGTAAGGTATGTTATCTCTATGCCCGGCCAAAAACTTTTCACCTTGCCCTTGCACACATGACTGGTCATGTCTTTCTTGAACCATGTACCCACACCACACATCTATCTGCGTACACAGGTATAGATGATACGTGTTAATGAAGATGTATATATTATTTCATAGGTACAGAGTATTTTATCTCAACATTAAGCAGTAGAGCATTAATACTCATCTTTACATCATGTCATCAATACGTGACATTGAATGTTATTCACATACCTTATAAAGTGTACGTGTTAATAAAGATGCTTCGAATTGTGTCATACATTCAATATCTCAACCTCGGCTCCCTATCTCAACTTTCATTAGCAGTGCATATTTTTTTTAAATGAATATGTCATTTTAACAAGTAAATATACATCCTCAACATCAGTGTCGTTTTCTTATTGCTAAGGGTCGTGACCAGCTTCTAACGTCGTCATCATGGTGTTGTGTATTTATAGTCCTCCATTTCTCTACAAAAACATCGCCGTACTCATTGCTCCAACCACCCATGTACCAGTGGCAACACTAATTTGGTCCGTTCATCTTGTGGGGGATCTCTCTCTTCCCCTTCTACCTTCAACCTATCCAACGACAACCGGCCTTTCAAGGCTATTCTCATCGTGTGAATGAATATATCCTTGTAAAAAGTACATATCCATCCTCATACATTCCCTAAATTAAGCATATGCTTGTGCTATATGTGAACGAAATCTAATGTACTACAAACCCAACGCGCTAACCGCACTACCACCACCCATCGTAACAAAACTGATAAACCTACCTCACAATGTCAATTTTTTAATGCTGAGTTAGGATACAAGATCTGTCTAAACCTTTACAGACTTATAGTAAAACAAAGGAGATGCACTAGTCTGCACAATGTTTAATATTGCGTTGGAAAGGCCATCCGAGATGCAGACATTCAAACTACTGGCCATATATTTATATTTGACATTTGACAGTAGGTAAACATCAATATAACATGCATCATGTTGTCATTATTACATGAAATTGAATATTTTTCATATACCTACCAGTGTCATTCAAGATACTTCGAATTTTGTCATACAAAATAATATGTTTCATTTAACAATAGTACATCATTTTTTTTTTAAATTCATTTATCGAATCAATTACAATGCACATATAAATTACAATAAACAAGGTAAATAAGTTCCATGATACATTTCATAATAACCCTCTTTAATTGAGATAAAATCTCGTGTTAAAAAGGGAGTATCTATTTTTTAATGTTACATTCATCAAGCCATTGCACATCTACTAAATAATACATAAAACATTTTATCACTAAGATTTATAATAAAGGTCAACATTTGTTTGAAGACAAATCAATAAATAATATGTAAGGATTGTGTACAAAAAGATAAAACATAATTTTCAAAACTAAAAAGCTACACGAAAACAAGAATGAAATAAACAAAAAAGTAACTCAGTACAATTTTTTGATTTTATTTTTAAATATATTGTATTTTTTTCGAGTCTAAGACTCAAAGAGAGTTCATTAAACCACTTTACGTACCTGTATGCTCATAGAAATGTTATGTTTTAGTTGTACGTAAAAGATGAATGGTAGTACATCCTCGTGAATTTATTCTGCTGCTTATAAAAAATGACAATTGGTTTGAATTTGTACGAATATCTTTATGAATTTGAAACAATGTGATTTTTTATAGATATTTTCAACAGTTGAAACTTCAAATATCTCTAAAAACATTAAGTTGGATAATCAATTCTCTTTAATAATCTATTATTTTAATAATGATTCTTTGAAAAACTTCTAAAGGCACTAAAAGCTCCTCCCAACATATAATGCCATATTGTAAGGTGTATTGAAATAGTGAAAATATATTGTTTTAAGCAAGTTTGTATGAAGTACATTTCTAAGTCTCATAAAAATAAAAATAAAATTATATATAACATTGAAAGGTATTGAATTGGAAATGGGTATAGGGCCAGATCAGCGGCCTCTGGATTTACTGTTTTCTGTTATTTGAAAACTAATGAATCAAGAGAGCCTTATGGGTAAAAGATCCAAATATTTTACTTGGGGATTAGTGCGAACCGAACTTATCACATGTCATAATAGTACCTATAGGTACCTACCTACAATGATTTGTGTACAAATATATTAGTTTTAAAAATAAAACGCTACATTTTTGTATATTTTATACGACATTTATTGTAGTTAATAATATCAATGAGATTTTTGTGGTATGTATTTGCATTTTCAAAGTACCTAGAGACGCGTAGTACCTACCTAAGTGTGGCAAATCTATTACGTTGATTTGCTTATTGTTTGGAACATTATCGATATGTTGTATTAAGGCACTTTTAATTTGAGTATTTACCCAAAAAAAAATATCCCTGCTTCTTCTACTGCTTTCTTGTAATTTAGAATATGCACTATAGATTAAAACTTTGCACTTGCGCCTAAACAAAATTGATGCACCGAAATGTAGACAGCACTGGACTATCGAGTTCCCGACAAAAGACCAAAAGGGCGTCCCGAAAGACGATGGAAGAGCTTGGTGGCGGAGGATATGCGGGCATGTAATGTCTCTGTGGACGATGCTCAGGATAGAACGAAGTGGAGGAGAGCTGGCTCCACCACCATGTGGGATAAAAGCTAAGGAGGAGAGAGATACTGAATAAATAATAAATAGTTCCTCCACAGCTTACATCGTTTTTTTATGATTATTACTAATACTTATACAGTTTTATTATCATGAAATTTCTTAGTTAAGTCAAACCTTCGGCTCCGGCTTTGAAAGAAGATTTAATTCCTCTTGACGTACGCGAAGCTCAAAGTATTGCCCCTAATGCATTATCAAAAACCTCCAATGGTCCGAATCTATAAAATCATTTATTTAAAAAATCCTTCTTTAAGATTGCTGTTAAAATAATAATATGAACATTGCCCCATGTTATTATTGCGGTTGTCCTTTTGTATCAAATTTAATAACAGCTTACCTGCTCAAATACCAAACCAGATGGTCGTTTATATACAGATAGCCATACAGCATATTATTAATTATATTCTTGCCTGGTTTTTTTTATTTTTTTAGCGAAATATTCTGTGGTACCGTTCAAATAAATAATTATTGCCTCCGAAATGTTTTTTTTATATTTTCTTTAAATAATCGTTGTATTTTATTTAATTAATTCTAGTATATAATTTTCTTTACGTATGTATAATATTCATTCCTTTAGTTTTGTTGTGAGCACGCCTGAATTTACGCAAGATGTATAACTTATTTATACATCAAAACGTCAACATGTTTTACAATAGGTATGTATAAGTTGTCGCCAAATATTTTGAACAATTTTGCCAAGAAGGTGGGCTATGGTGGGCTATTTACACGTAAACCAACGAAGCAAAAATACACAAATTAGCGCTCTGCGCTCCCAGAGACCTGGCTCAAGAAATTTGGTGATATTTATGCTTAGAATTTTCTATTCAATGTTTTCACTCTTGTTTTAGTGGTGATAGAAAAATTACTTTGGTCATGTCCAGATATCGGAGACCTATACTTGATTGTAAGAGACAAAAAAGGGAAAGACCTACAATCCAGAATAGATGACCTCACCAGTTCACCGGTAAACTTTTAATCAAATAACAAGCATTTATCTTGTACGTGTATTTTGTTTACTCCATAATAATTCATATTTTTACAATTCAAACATACACATAAACATACACAAATCTTATAGCAGAAGTCAAAACATTTTCAAAATACATAGATTATTTAATACTATTTTTATTTATTTTTTATAAGCAAAGGCATGACATTAAAACTGAAATTATCCTATTGAAAAGTAATAATATCAAACAAAATCCCATCGATAAGGAGCATTCAGCTTCATAATTATAAAAAAATATATAGTCAGCTGAACGGAATAAAAAAAATTGTCCTCAATTTTACAGGCGTTCACTCGTGTAAAAAGAGATGTGCCAGGATACAGAACTAAATTGAAGGCAATGTCTGGTGATTGCTGTTTACCAGGATTAGGACTAACAGATGAGGACAGAGCCACACTCATAAAAGAAGTAATTGAATTAATCTGAACTCCGTCACAATAATTTACTTTTAAATGGGTCGGTAACTAAGGTAAGGCGCGCATGGAAGCTAAAATTCATCGGCCGATTATTATCGGCCGATTAATTTATCAGCCGATAATAATCGGCCGATCGGTTCTAGCGCGCATGGAAGCTTATAGAATCGTACGATTGGAAATAACACGGCGGTCAACATTCACATATTTAAAATACAATATGTAGGTATATTCACAAGTTTTAATATACATATGATTAGAAATATGGATTTTTTTATTCATTAAGTGGAATATTTATTAAATTACCTATGTAACTATTAATCAATTAAGTAATAACTTACCCAATTCAGTTATTCTATTATTATTTAGCTGTTCCCAACCAGTTATTAATATTTCGCTTAATTTTTTATCATACAATGAAGGACGTGCTTCAACATATTATATAATTAATTGTTCGGAATCAATATTTATTTCATCCATGTTTTCTGATATTTCGTTTGGCAACACTGACAACGTACTTCTCGATCTACTGCGCTCGGACGATTAAATTATCGGTGAGCATGCGCCATGCCCGCCCTCTCATACATTGGTTACAAAATATCGGCCGATCTCGATCGGCCGATTTTTTTGTGTCTCGTCACAGATTTTTAAATCGGCCGATTCTGTTAGCTTTCATGCGCGCTCTTACATGTAATTCGTATGTTGTAGCTCACCGATAATTAATCGGCCGATGAAATTAGATTCCATGCGCGATTAGCACACTGGATTATTAATCCAGTGATCATAGACTTTGAATCCAGCCTCAGCCGATTGAATTAACTTGTGATTTAAAGGTATTGTATTTTAAATATGTGAATGTTGACCGCCGTGTTATTTCCAATCGTACGATTCCATAAGTTTCCATGCGCGTTAGAACCGATCGGCCGATTATTATCGGCCGATAAATTAATCGGCCGTAATAATCGGCCGATTAATATTAGCTTCCATGCGCGCCTTACCTAAGGGTTGACTTAAATGAAGCTTATTTTTAGGCATGTGTGAAGTTGTATATGAGCATGTTTTGAGGAAATATTCATATTTAAAAAAAAGATAAAAATTGGAAATAATCTTTTAGTATTAATTATTTTACTGACACATTAATTGGGTACAAATATCTAATCTCGAAAGGTCAGACATTTTCTGTTTTCAAAGCATTAAAATTAATGTGGTGTATAAACTACATACTAATAACTTGCCATTTAGTTTTCAATTTTGTCAATATTTTATGCATATACAATATACACATAAATATACATATTTAAATGGGGGTGGCAGAGCGGTTAGCGCGCTGGGTTAGTAATCCAGTGGTCGCAAATTCGAATCCTGCCACAAACGGTTTCGTCGTTCACCTGTAGCACAAGTATGTATACTTAGTTTATGGAATGTATATGTACTTGTTACGAGGACATAGGTATTCGTTCTTTTTAAAAAAAATCATGATACAGATGAATTATAAAAAATGCATCTTTTATGTGATTCCTTCCATGCAAAAAACTGGTTAAAAATCACCATTATTGGATATGTATGAAAAAACTAGGAACTTTAAACATCTTTTTTCATTTTCTTTTCTCTCCCTTATTTACATAATAAGATTTTTTTATATAATATTTGATTTAAAGATAATTTGTTTAATATTTCATTCCCTTGATTATGATCATTAATAAATACTTAATCTAAATTATTATTTTATATCCTTAGGTACATGTTATATTCCACGTAGCCGCTACAGTCAGATTTCATGAACCCCTAACATTTGCCATGACAGTGAATGTGAGAGCAACTGTAGATATTTTAAACATGGCTAAGGAAATGAAACAATTAAAGGTATAATTCAATAAGTACATCAACATAATTCAACCTACTCTAATAAGTACTTCAGAAAAAACATAAAGAAAAAAATAAATAAAGAAAATGTCTATCTCCTTTAACAAAACCTTAACTTTTACAAAGAATCCTTTAAGTTAAAATTTTAATTTCCCGAGTGTGGTGAGTTATTATATAATGAATATTATTTACACATTACTTTTTCACTGTATTTCTTCAAAGAATCTATATTTAATTCTAACTAGAAAATTTTCATAAAAAAACAATTTGTTGAAAATATAACTTGTAATTCTATAAATTTGGACTGTTTTCAGTCTTTTGTTCATGTGTCTACAGCATTTGCTAACTGCTACACGAATCAGTTGGGTGAACATTTCTATGAAACTCCCGTAGATCCAATTAAATTGTTGAACTTTGTCGAAACTGCAGATTCCAAACTTGTAGATGATATCACACCAAAGTAAGTTTCAATTTTACACTCAATAATAAAATACCATTTATAAAAATATATATTTTGGTAAGTAAATAAACAGTACTTATATAAATTTCATGATTTATTCAAATAAAATTGCTATCTAGATGTTGTTAAAAAAAACATATGTATGTTTATTAGCAAATTACATTTTTTTATTACCATGTTTGACATTGAATACCAATCTTGAATAATAAATGTGTTCAATGTGTGACTAATCATGTGCAAATATCGTTTTAGATTACTAGGAAAATGGCCCAATACATACACATTTACCAAGAGTTTAGCAGAAGATTATATCAGAGAATATGGTGTCGGTATGCCGATAGGAGTATTTAGACCATCTATTGGTAATGACTATCTTCTAAAATATGCATTTATAAATCCTTTATAAACTACCTCTTTGATGGGAACATAACCTGAAAAATGATATAATATACTTTTAGATACCTACCTTTTGTTGAAAAATGATATAATATACTTTTAGATACCTACCTTTTGTTGAAAAATGATATAATATACTTTTAGATACCTACCTTTTGTTGAAAAATGATATAATATACTGCATTGCCATTGATATGATTCTTTGAAAATTCCTCAAATTTTAGATACCTACCTTTTAATATTATTTGAAATATTTAACACTAAAATTGCTCTCGAGTTTCATACAATATTGATTACAGTAAATGTAATGATTTGTATTCCTACTTCCAGTGATATCATCTGTTGAAGAGCCTGTACCTAAATGGGTTGATAATTGGTATGGAGTTAGTGGATTTATAACTGCGTGTGGAGCTGGTCTACTCAGGTAACAATATACTTTTATAAAATTAAGATGATACAAAACCATTTATATTTTTTTCTTATTTAAAATATCAATGTACTGTTTATTCTCACACATATTTGGTATTATTTCAAGGGTTATATGTGCACTCAAAGATGGAGAAGCTAATGTTGTTCCTGTAGACTTGTGTGTTAACGGTCTATTGGCATCTGGTTGGGATGTAGCTGAGCGATACAAGGAAATGTAAGATTTTCCTTTCTCAAAATTACATACTTTAGGGAAAAAATAAATGAGCATTTAAATTACTTATCTATAATACCTATAATATGGAAGCAGAATCATAAGTGGGTGAATAAGTATAAGAAGATGCCACATTTAACCACATGACTACACAATCTGTGACTGATATAAATAGAGTTAATTAAAATTGATTAGTGAATCAGGCAATAATAGGATATCACAAATAATATATCAACCTTGATTGTGAGTTGGTACGATGGAATTCAAACTATAAGGAAAATTAATACACGCAGCAACATTTTCAAGCATACTAGAGAAAAACATTAAATGCTGCGGAATCCACTAATTTGATTACCAATCGAAATTATTTATGTCAACCTTACGAATTGCATATGTGTATACATATATAATATGAAAATTATTATTTTTGAAAATTTGTAGCAAAAACAGTGTAACGAAACCTTCATCCAGGGATATAAGAATATATAATTTTGTACTGGCAGACCGGAAAATAACATGGACACAGATATATGATAAAACTTCAACATACGCAATGGACACACCTCCCTCAAAGGCAATATGGTACAGATGTTTGGTCATACAATCTAATCCTACCATACACCAAATCAACAGATTATTTCTCCATTACATACCAGCCTTACTCTCAGACACCATATGTATTCTCGTCGGAAAAAAAGCTGAGTATGTATAATATTCAAATTCATATCAGTGTAATGGCCATTTTTACCATCCATGCCTCCTATCTTTTATAATGCTTCTAATTTTTGAAAAACTTTTCCAGTTTAGTTCTTGAGGATGCTGATGATTCAACAGTTAGAATCAAAAATTAATATGTATTTAAAATTTTATAAATTTGAATGGGAATTTTTAGACCATATAATATCAACAGAGAGACATTGTAATCATCTTTATGGACTCAAATATGTTTTAGAAATACAATTAATATTTTAGTGAGTCAACCAAAAATTAAAAATATAAATTTGATGTAAAAATGAAGAAAACACTTGATTTGTGATATAAGATTTTCTCCCTAGTCCTCCAATATCACCTGCATTAGATTCCACTGGACTATTGAAGAAATCTTACTAGAATTTCAAAACAGAGACGAGGCCAAATCAATAGAAGCATCTGACTGATTTATCTATTATTGGACTTAAATTTTTTTCATGATAGTGAAAACAATTTCAGATTCATAGATTTATACAAGAAAGTTGATCGTATGGAAGACGTGGTAAAATTTTTCACAATGCAAAATTGGAATTTTCAAAATCATAACATGCCAAAACTGGTAGATAAGATGACTGAAGAAGATAGAAAGTTGTATTCATGTGACATGAGAAAAATCGATTGGGAAGAATTTCTTAAGTAAGTGAATTTCATTTAGTTAAATTTAGATAAAAAAAAATCTATCAAGATTAATTAAGATGGGTCAGTGGCAGAGCGGTTTGCGCGCTGGGCTAGTAATCCAGTGGTCGCGAGTTCGAATCCTGCCTCGACCGATTTCGTTTACCTATAGCACAAGCATTTATTTGCTTATTTTAAGGAACGTAGGAAGATGTACATGTACTTGTTTAACAAGGACATATTCATTTTTATTTAAAAAAAAAAAAATTGTATTCGGGTGTCTGGTAAGTCGGGTAATTGAAAATACAACAGGCAAAATAACATCTCACATAGTTCAGCAACAAGGCTAACCACCCATTCAGATTATTGCCTTTTTATGTGTGACAAGGCTGGTGTATGTGGGGTTACACGCATGTGTCGTGCTTTTTTTATGAAGTCCTGCACACGTGGGTCACCCCACATTGTGTGATATGCCTTGGTGGTACCTATGTATGTATAAAATAAGATATATTTTTCAACTAGGATAAAGAAACAACATTTTTATGTGACTTCTAAGCGAAACTCCTAACAGGATTTCCTAATTGGGCCGCAGTTGTTACTTGTTGTTGTCATTGTAAATATGGTGTGATTAAAAATAAATAAAGAAATAATAAAAGTCTCGGATTTGATTTCCGGTGGAGACACAGATTTTAATTGTGTCTTCAGTCGCGATCTGTGAGACGATAAATATCACAAGTCTACATAATGTGACAACTTGTTATTGGGTAAATTAATAGTTGACATAATAGTACCTGTTAATTATTGAGCATAATATGTATTATACATGTTATATTATACAACTTCTTCTTTTTCTTGCCCTTCTATCCTGGTTTATCCAGGGTGGGGCATCCTTGTAAGTATGCGCCAGGATCTTTCTGGGTATATATTATAGGTGTAGGTATAACTACAACATTATAGAAAAACCCAACGATAAGTTCAAATGCAATTTTTCATTACAACTGGAATGTTTTTAATAAAAACTGCCTTGAACCATATGCCAAAAGAATTTAGATAAGAATGTACAAAAATAACAAGTGTATGAATACATAGGAAGCATGTTTCAGCCTGATGGAAAATTGGAAAATAACAAGTGGATGAATACATAGGAAGCATGTTTCAGCCTGATGGAAAATTGGAAAATAACAAGTGGATGAATACATAGGAAGCATGTTTCAGCCTGATGGAAAATTGGAAAATAACAAGTGGATGAATACATAGGAAGCATGTTTCAGCCTGATGGAAAATTGGAAAATAACAAGTGGATGAATACATAGGAAGCATGTTTCAGCCTGATGGAAAATTGGAAAATAACAAGTGGATGAATACATAGGAAGCATGTTTCAGCCTGATGGAAAATTGGAAAATAACAAGTGGATGAATACATAGGAAGCATGTTTCAGCCTGATGGAAAATTGGAAAATAACAAGTGGATGAATACATAGGAAGCATGTTTCAGGCTGATGGAAAATTGGAAAAAGATATTTAATGGTGCTTTAAAGATATTTAATGAGAAGTAGACATCGCAGAAGACACATGAAAGTAGAATTAACACGTTGAAATGAGGTTACTAAGATGAATGTGTGGTTAAACGATGTATGATATAATAAGAAATGAGGATATTAGACAAGAATGCATGATTGAAAGAGATGTCATAAGTAAGGTGATAAAATGTCTTAAGGTGGTTTGGCCACATAGAAAGAATGAGTGATGACCGTCTGAGAAAAAAGTATACACGGCTGGTAAAAGAGGAACGAAGAGTAGAGTTCAACCAAGAAAAAGTTGGTACAATCACATAAATGGAATTTCGAAACATGAAGATGATAGAAGTAAGAATAATAGAAGAGCATGTATGAGATGATGCATGGACGAGAATGAAGCGAGAAATGTATGACAAAAGAAAGGAGTCTGGCGTTTGGTTCTCTCTGCCTAACTCAAATAGGGGAATGGCATGATGGTATGATAAAAATCCCCTCAGCTAAATTAAAATGACGACAATTAATGAAATAGAGTAAAAATGTATTTATCTATTAAAGTTATAATTTTGTATTTTAAGGACATATTTCTTGGGAGTAAGAAGATATCTTTTGAAAGATGATGATTCTACAATACCTGCAGCAAAGAGAAAATATTTCAAGTAAGCGAGATATAATTTTTGTTTTTCTTTATATTTACAGTTTCATCTTTTAAGTTTTGATCATTGATTCCTAAACTGTGTTATACATACATAAATACAACACATATTTCCCTATAATTATACATATATTGAAATGCTACATTTTACTATTTTTTTCAGATTACATATTTTACACAGAGTAACTCAATTGATTTTTTTCATACTCTTACTCAGAGGATCATATAGAATAGTTAATCGGTTTCTTCCTCATCTTAAGTAAAATATTAAGGTATTACATATACATGCAATGATTGACAAACTTATAAAAATGTTGTTTCATTACAAATTCATTAAAAAATATTGGTAAAAAAAAACAAATGGAAAGTGAAAATATCTTTATAATACAAAAAACTTTCCGTTATAGATTGCCTTTGAAATACTCATTATGTAAATTAAAGAGGAAAAAAATAGTGTAATCTATTATTATTGTAATTTTTTAATCATGTTACTTTTTTGTGATATACCTAATAGATGTATTAATTTAGGAATAACACTAAATATGTACTTATAAGCACAGATTACTATTATAACCATTCATTTTTTGTAAATGAGTTCAAAATAAATTAACATTTTTTCTAAATATTATGTTAATTATTTCTGCAATGTTCATAAATGTGAAAGCAGGTATACATAATTAAAAATTAATATACTTGACACAAATTTTACATAACTAAATATAAAAACAAGACTTAGGTATTAGTTATGACATTTTTAAAAATTTCAGATTATGTAAAATTTCAAATGGTATAATGCTGATAATATTATTAATTGTGGCAGTGCCATGAAAATATACAAAAATACAAAATAACTCTGTGCCAATACAACTATGAATTATTTATCTCCTTTCCGTGGAAAACGTTGATTTTTTAAATATCTATATAAAATGAAATATTAAGTAATATTCAATTGTTCTTTATATCGCAAACATGACTATTACTCTTTCGACTAGCATTATCAGAATGGGTGACAATGACAATGATGTTCTTCACATTCTGACAATGCTCATCAAATAGCGATACTGATAAACAGTAGTCATAAACATCAGCAATATAAATAACAATAAAACGTTTCTAAATGTTACAAAATAACTATGGATTCTATAAGTAAAAGTTACAAATGTACATTTAGAATATCCAAAAGAATATAAAACAGATTAAATTTATTTAATCTTTGGTTAAATTTCTAAAAATAAAAGTATTTATATATAGGTACAGAATTGAAACAAATGTTTTGATAAAAGTTTTATAAAAATTTATTAAAAAAAATGAAAAATGGACGGAATGATGCAATCATTCAACTTATATCTTAAAAATAACAATAAATCTATTTGAAATGGACAATAACTAAAAAACTACACAAAATTGTTAATGTTCACTTACATCTTAGTAATAATAATAGTTTCGTTTTAAAATATATTGACAATATATACCGACACATTATATAAACCAAAATGTACGAGGTTCACATTAAAAACTTATTAGATAAAATATTTGTTTTATATTAATACATATTTTGTGTAATGTTGAGATTCTTAAAATTAATAATAATTATAATTTGTACTACTACATGGACTATCAAAAACCTAGAGGCACGCAGTATGAAAATACAACAAGTAGTGAGTTTGTACAAATAATATATAACAAAAAATAGGATTTATTAGTACATTATGTACTTAAATGGTATTATGTGTATGTACGATATTCACAAATTTTACCTTAACAACTCAAAATGAACAAAAAAATATTGTATAGTGAAATATAGATGCACGACTAATAAAAACAATTATCTATTAAATATGTACCTAAATTAAAATTAATCATTTTCGATTGGAAGCTAAAAAGTAATTTTTCACTTGCATTAAAAATTATCAACAGAATTTGAAACACTTTTCAAACTGACTTTAATAGTTTTGTTTGATGTATTATAAACAAGCATATGAAGAGTTTATTAACAATACCAGTGTTTCAGATGCAAAAAATATTTTTAAATAAATCTTTCTTCTGGTGAGAATCAAACCCTGGACAATCAATCACAGAAGGCACATAAAACATAATCTGTATCTTATAAGTTAATAAATATATTATAACTTATAAGGATACAATTATACAGGTTAAATATACCTATTGTGATATAAGTCAATTATCTAAGAATAAATTACATTAATTTGAGAAGGCACAATTACATATTTTTATAGATCAATGAACACTATCATATTATGGAGATTATAAAGAGATTTCAATGATTATTTTATAAAAAATATGCATAATCTAAGTAGATATGAAAGAAATACAAAAAATATTTCACTTCAAAGTAAGGCATAGTTTGAAATGAATTACATTAATTTGTATTAAATATGTTCCCTTATAAATTATGGGTATTAACTATATGCAATATTATTATATTCGCCTGATCCCATTTATTTTTCATATACATTCCATGTTTCTCAAAATTAGAATTAGCATTGTCAGTTAGTATTGTAAAAATGCATACAGAATTTTTTTTATTATAAATCTTCTTTAATATTCTTTACATGAAAAAATGTGTAGAAAACATATAAAAATTTTGAATCACTGAAATGCATCAAAGTTTATTAATATTCATGTTTTTAATGGGATACCTGGAAATTGCCATATTTAAATATAGCCTAAAATGTACAGTGGTCATATAAAATTTTATTATTCAAAATGAATATTTTTATACAAATCATAAATTCATAGAAACAATGAATTTCTGATTAATATTGAAATTATATAATTAATAAATTAATTAATGATTCTCGTGGCTTTTTAAAATAAACATTAAAATAAAGTAAAAAGCAAGTACATTTCATGTTAAACCTTTTTTATAATATATTCATATATTTTTAGTTACTTGAGCAACTAAATATTATTTACCATTGAATGGACGGGAAAAAACTAAATAATATAACAATAACATTTAACTATATAAAAATTATTCAATATAAAGTAGTCCTCTACATTTCCCATTTTTTCTTATGAAAATCTGAAAATAAAAATTATCCAATGACATACAGGGAAAAGATTAAAAAAAACTGAATTAACTTGTCTGTCAATTGAATGATAATATAAATAAAACATCAGAGTTATTAAGATAATTGAAGTACCATGTAAGTACTTTTGGTGATACTACAAATTATCTATGTGACAAAGATTTTTGCCAAAAAATTAAAAATTGAAGAAAAGGACGTTTTCTGTAAAAATTTCAGACTAAACAAACATGTTGCAAAAATTACATACATATTTTAACTACACGCAGATTGCACTTGTTGACAGTGTTTTAAATCTTAAATAAATAGTTTTTATAAAAACTGAATCTGATTAGTAATATTGTTGAACAGTAAAACAATAATCGTACCGGTAAAATATAAGTTGGAGTTTCATTTCAACCAACAGGCATGGTGGAAACTGTGCTGTGTGGCGTTGTAGGACGAGATCCAGCTAAAGAATGAGTTGTGGAGGCATTCAAGGATGCCATTGTACCCATCTGTAACAGTAAAAAAGAATTGAATAATGCTATTAAACAATATATTGCTTAAGTATCATGTTTTCTTACTATAATATTGTATATTATAAATAATATCTTTTTTGTTAAAATTTAGAAATACCTATATTTTTAATTATGTTTCGAAAAAATGCAAGTCAACGTTTTAAATTATTTAATTCCAATGAGATACATTCTCCAGCAAAAAAGAGTGTAATATATAACTGTTCCGACAATCATATACACAAGGGGTTTTGTCCCTTTTTACTTGTGCGGCCCAGCAAATGTTTTGAAAAAAAAATTATATGAAAGAATCATAACTATAAAATAATATTTTTTATTTCAGTATCTGATCTACACAGTATCATTAAAATGCCTTTAGAGTTAAGGGACTTTTGAGACAATCAATTGATGATGAAATAATGAATAGCAATTTTTTTGTCTAGTTTTTGTAGGGTATAATCAAAATAAAGCTCCTAAAAAAAGATATAACCATGAAGGTATAATAGTGATTTAAGAATGAATAGTTTTATAAGCAAAACATACCCTTAAATGTGCCAAGTCCTCAAGTTTGGTAAGATCTGCTAGTTCAATGTATAAACTGTAGACAAGTAACCAACCATAGGCACCACCCACAATAAACACAATCCAACACAAAGTCATCATGACATTGTAAGCAAATATCAGATCATTAACAATGCATGAAAATATGAAGGCAAAAAGTCGGAAAAGTATAAAGATTGCGAAACAGTAGATCCATGGTAAAATCTTTTTTTCATGCTCCTAAAAATATAAATAAAGAATTATTATGTATAACATTTATTTGTTATGAGTATGGATATTGAATAAAACTCAATCTGTATATAAACATTTATTTGTTATGAGTATGGATATTGAATAAAACTCAATCTATTATTTACCAAAATAAAGAAAAATAATAATAATAATAATATTTTATAACTTTGTCATTTAGTGTACTATAGCTACGTAATAAAGTAGTCTCAAGGCGCAGGGTAGGGCTCAGTGGGCGTGGCTTACAGATAATTCCAATGTATGAGAATGTACGTCTTTAAAGATCACAATTGTCTGCGCTCAAATATTTAAATAAAGCATTTTTGGAATTATGTAAAATATGGTTTATATGATTTCACAATAACATTACTTAAAAACGTATCAGTCCAGTGTTTAGATTTATAAAATACCTATCATTTAAAAAATCATGTTTCTTAGCATCATAAGTTTTGAGTTATGGATAATAAATCGGAGAAAACAGATATTATAAAAAAAAGTAAATTAAAAAAAAAGTTTATCGGACCAATGTTTAGACAAATGAAGGAATAATATTTTTTTGAAAAAGTAAATTTTAAGAGTACGGCGAAATGAGCATCCCAAAAGAACCTCGGTGGTTATACCTTCGCCTTAAGTCATTTACTGAAAGTTTTAATCCACAATAACTTTATAATGGGTAAAAAAATGTAATCAACATACTTCATTAGTATTTTTTCATAAAGAGGAATGTTTGAAATTTTTTTCGATAAAAATTGTATTGAAAAGAACACAGTCGAGGCTAGTTTAGTTTATCATAACAATTATTTTCCATAATAATTGATAAATATGAACACATATATATTCCACAACGAATTTATTTGACATATGACGACCGTTTCGGCTTACAAGGCCATAATCAACTAGTATCAAATAAATTCGTCATGGAATATATATGTGTTCATATTTATAATAATTATTATGGAATTCTAGTCTGGAAGCCGTGCCAATCGACAGATTGAAAACTGCTAATTATTTTCCACATGCATTAACCAATAGGTTTGATAACTGCCACCATATTAACAAAGTAATGTGTTTAATAAACACAAAGATATATTTGATGCAGCATAACAAAATTAAAAATTAACATTTATGTGTATATTTTTGTTATACACATGTAGATACTCAGAAGATCCATATTGACATCAATATACAAGACAATTTGTAGAAAATAAATGATTAAAGAAATAGATCCTATGAAACACATATATTCTAAATATTATAATAAATGTAATTTTTGAAAAATGAATGTGCAATATGTATAGTTTTACCACAAAAGTGATATAATAAGTAAACTGTGGATTTATTTTTTTTTGTTGACAACATAATTTCCCTGATATACAGGTATCTATTTACAATACAAGGTCTACAGCAAACATTGCAACATGTAGTCATAACTGGTGGTCTCAGAAGAAAAATGGAGACCAACAATGAATACTACAAGTGGACAAGTTTGCAAAACCACATAAATTATACCTAATTATTTGTTTAAATGTAATATAAACAAAGATAAAGGTGTGATATGTTACAAGCTGTGCATAACATAACATATATAAATAAGTAATTTAAAAAATAACAATGAAAGCCACATATGAATGAAGATGACATGTGTACCTTGTAGTTTCTCCGTCCTGTGGCAGTTGAACACTGTTACACACAAATTTATGTTACCAACTAATATTTAAGTACCTCAGATATATCATTCTGTTTATTTATTATAAAATATAGTTATAGGACACAACCAAAATAAAAAACAGATTTTACATTGCAACTCAAAATATTTCTTTTATCAATATATTCAATGATAAAATTAGTAATGTAATATTTCAACCAAGTCAAATTTTATAGTAATTATATTTATTTTATACTAAATACTGGGAGTTATTTATTATTTTAAAATATTTTGTATAGGTACTGGGTATAATTATTTAATTATGCTAATAATTACATTAACGTAGTAAAAAAAACTTATCTTATGTTCAAAATAACCACCAATGGATAAAAAAATTCATCTAATTAGAGACTACACAGTACATCATTCAACTATATGAATTGTAATGTCTTGTGCAATGAATGATTTTTTAAGTAGAAAATGTATATGTATATGTAAAATATAAAAATTATGATTAACACTTCTACTGCAGAATGATAATTGTCTTTTTAGAATTTTACGTTGATATGTTATAAAAAATATAAAAATACTTGGTAATTGTTCTATTGTGTTTATTTGATTATTGACGCGTTTCGTGCAAAGCACATCGTCAGAATAATGCTCTACAAGACTGAGACTAGTGGTTATATACAAAATTTACATGGCAGGTGTATAAAAATGTTGGTTTTTGAACGGTTGAAAAGAAGTTATATAATGCAAATGAATCTATACAAATCTACGTTTTAATACAATGAATGTAGTTGGGTCACTGGTTGTAGTCACTTAAAAGATAACAATAAACCAATAAATACAATATTATTTACCTTTCGAATTTTACTGCTGTCGTTTCCTTTTGTTACAGGCCTAATGGACACAGGGGACTACAACCAGTGACCCAACTACATTCATTGTATTAAAACGTAGATTTGTATAGATTCATTTGCATTATATAACTTCTTTTCAACCGTTCAAAAACCAACATTTTTATACACCTGCCATGTAAATTTTGTATATAACCACTAGTCTCAGTCTTGTAGAGCATTATTCTGACGATGTGCTTTGCACGAAACGCGTCAATAATCAAATAAACACAATAGAACAATTACCAAGTATTTTTATATTTTTTATAACATATCAACGTACAATGGAGTTCTATCAAGAATTGTCGATCGACAAACTAAACTTAGTTTTTAGAATTTATTTATTGGATTATATTTCTTTTCAGTTTACCTCATAAACATTAATAAACATTAACCAACCATTAAACTAAAATAGTCTTAATTTCGTTCAAACAAAAAGATATGTAGGTATATTTCAAATTAATTCTTGAACTAGAAGTGTTACACATAGTATAGGAATGAATTATATGAAGATTATTACCTTCCGCAATGCGTTGATCAACATTATACTTGTTACAAAAACACAGCAGGCCCCGACCAATGAGAACAGCGCAAAAACAATAAGAGCATTTCTCACTGAAAACAACCAGGATACATATATAGAATTTGAAATAATTCACTTTGATACTAAAATAAAAAAGAGTGAGTTGTGGCCAACGCTAAACTCCTCACTACTAAGTCACTCCACAAAGTATTAAGGTTTTGTATGGAAATTTTTCAGTATTATCATAAAATGAGTTATGTTAAATTATTTTTGAATTAAATATTTTATTATGAAAACTTCATAATTTAATGCCATTTTATGAAAGTGATGTGCCTTTTTACCCATTTAAAAATAAAAATATTTAATTTCAAGTTTCCTGAGCTTGAGGTCACTTTGAGAAGCACTATTCAGTCTAAAGGAGTATTAAACATACAAATTTGCAAAATTTATTAAGAATTGAATGAGTACTTTAGTGTATAACCAATAAATTAAAATAAACACGAAGTAAATATTACATAGCACAGCTTCTCGGGAAACTAACAGGTACTATGTCAAATAATTATTTAACACACACCCATAAAACATTCTGGAGACTTACAATATTAATCGTCTCACAGATCCAGACTGAAAACACAATTAAAAACTGTGTCTCCATCGGGAATCGAACCCGGGACCCTTGGATCAGCAGTCAGATACTCAACCAACTGAACCAAGAAGGCCGACAATCTCAGCAATAAAAAAAAATTGCCTTAAAAATTGTGAACTCCCCACTATATCCCCTTGGGTTAGTGAGGAGTAAAAATATTTCTTTATTTATATACCAAAAATAAATACCGTGTATGTTTCCAACGTAGACAAATTCAAATGAAATAATGTAATATCCATAATGTGTAGATCCTGGAGCAGCCATGCCCAAACAGTAAATATCAAAAACTGATTGTCCTATTGTGAACAGGGACATGAACTAGAAAATAAAATACAAAATTTATCAGCCAAATGTTTTATAAGAAGCACACCATTAAGTATTTTCAACTCAAAAGTCAACTTAAACAAGTAATGAACGTAGGATTGCTAAATGCCCTATACATTACGGGTTACCCCATTTTCATAATACAGAAACCTGTAATTGCTAAAACGAAATATGAGGTAAATAAAATTCCCGCATTTATTACTAATACAGTTGGCTGACAAAACTGAATGCACTGGATGTTCTTTCTGTGGCTATTAAATTTGTGTGTTCGGTCATTTGGCGCGATGTGTGCGGACAAATAAAAGCGATATTTACTCGGCTAAATTCAAAAAAGGCGAACTCTATGAAGAGTTTTGTGTGATTTGACTGTTATTTAATAAATATACCCAAGACAAGCCAGCTGACGAAATTGCAAGGCCATGCAAACATATGATATACAAGGACATGAAAAATATGATTTCATATTTTACAACTAGTTTTATCCATTCAAACTTCTAATGCTCCGGTTGAAAGAATATATAAAAATATTTGATATGCAATGCATACACGGATAGCCAAAACTGACTCAATATTGAAACATGCGAGGATTTACACAATCTCCTATCCCACTCCGTTGGGAACGTTATAGTTCTGTTCCTCCATGGAGCGGCTGCTCATCGTACAATGCAAGGACTACCATAGCATATGTAAGAGGCACTAAGAGGCCAACCTCAAACGTGGGTGCCCGCCAATCAAGTACTGATAAGCCAGCTTCCCCTCCTCTACTTAGTACTCGTGTGATGACTCAAACTGAACCTTCACCCCATTAAGTGACTGTCGTGCAAGACATTAAGTGACTGTCGTGCAAGACATTCACTAATAAGTCTGCCCTGCTCTTTCATAGATAAGAATTGAAGGGGACAACGTTTGGGGCCGCGGCCACCCCCAACTTTACTGGCTAGGCCCTTTGACCTCAACCTTGCCTCAATATTGTTTTATATTAATACTGTTATCGACAAATACCTTGAGAAATAAATAAGCTACGCAGAGTGCAAAGTTTTTTTATTGGTCGATATGTGTGCTAACCGTCCCCCTCCGACGAAAATTCTTAATTTCTTTACCAGAAACTGTACAATTAAGGCAGAGTTAAAGTAAAATGTCATTATCAGTTAATGTGTAAAGATTTTTATACACTTGTTCACAAAATGGAGTACTTTTGAAGCTGTTTCCTCATACAGTAAATATAAATTTTAAAAATAAATAATTGTCATGGAAATGTTCTTTATATTGTCTTTAAATTATTAAATTTTAAAATAATCTAAAACCCATATTTTTTATGCTTGTAACTCGTAAGACAACAAGTGGCAGGTGGCAACCCTAATTGAACGTTAACTTAAGTATAGTAAAAAGATACATACAAATGTAAAAAACCCAGTCACAAGGGAGCCTCTCTGTATATCCAAAATAACTGCATCATGTAGAATCGGCCTTTGATACCATGGTATTCTAATTGATTTCATAGACTTTGTAGATTTTAAGTTCGAAGATGATCTGAAAAATATTCAACAAATGACTTTAAAAATATTCTCATAAAATTAAAAATATTTTTTTTAATATTATCTATATGGATTAGAGATGTGTAACACTGTGCTGCGCCACGCAATTGAGTCAACTCAATTCACTGCGCTGGGTGTGTAACTCACTTTTTCAAAATAGGTTGGCGCACAGTGCAGTAAGCTCAGGACCGGGGGAATTTGAAAGGTGTTAAGATGTTGAGTTGCCCGTTTTTTAACCGACTTATATTGCTGAGTTTTTATTTTAAATTAAAAGAAAAATGAAAAGTAGAATCATAAAAGTAGTGATATTTATAAGTCAGTACAGGAAATATAATGAATACTTACTTAAATAAACCTTACTTATATACAATACAATACCTACATATATTCTCCCTTCAGCAATTGCTTAATTGTATAAGAAATTGTACCCACCCACTAAAATGAGCCTTAAAAAGGTTTATAACATAATTTGTAATTTAAGGGGGCATATAAACCTAAACACCCCAATTTCAAATAAAATTCCTTAAATATGTTAAACAGTGTGTTTCTAGAAAAAATAGCATAAGTGTATTCAACATTTCTCTAGTGAATGTTCGTCACACAATTTTAAAATTCAGCATAAATTCCCCTAAAAGAGTATTAAAAATATCCTCTTTTACAGCATTTTTACAGCAATTACTCCGAAACTATGTGTCGTAGAGAAATAAATCTTGTATTATGCTAAAAGAGTGCATAAAATCAAAGTGAATGAGTGATAAAGTTTTTTCATTTCTAGTAAGGTTTGATCGTAAATTGCAAAAAATCTACAAATTTTGGGTTTCCAATAGTTTAAATCACGTATAAACCTTTTTTAACACACGCGATAGTTACCCTTACTAACAAGGTGCATTAGGCGGCTTTAATATATCATGTTTTTAGTGACTAGATTCAGCGTTATATGTCCTCTTAATATACCTTTATTAATATTACTATAAACTGTTGGTTCAATGTATTAAAAAAAAAATATTTTACTATTATTAGTAGCTCAATGAACCGGCATGGCGCAGTGAGCTACCAGAGCCACTGAGTTGCTTGGAAATGTGTTATGTGATTGTGTCACTGACTCGCTGAGTGAAGTCAGCGTGCAAATGCAGTTCGCGCACATTCCATTTAGTTGCGATGTGGCGCAATTTTGAGTTAACACAGTGAGCCGGCACAGTAAAATGTGTCTGAGATACTGGGTTGGCGCAAGGAATTTTGTTGAGTTACCATGTCTAATATGGATACATGCTGATCCAATTTATTCAAATGATTAATAAAAATAATAATAACCAATAATTGAGCGCTGATTAGTATATTATTGACACCTCTCTTGCACTTCATTTGACTATGTAAACAATGTGGTCAAAAAGATAATTGAAGAGCCAATAATATCTAATAATCTTAGGAATGACTAACTCTTGTGTTGCTCTTAAAAACAAAGCCATTTTCAGTATTTTAGAGAAGGAGCTTATTGTGAACTGCAGACATTTGAAGGTAATCTATTCCAGTTTATAAGACCACCCACACTAAAGCATCAACCATAATAAGCGGCTTTGCTGACTTTGTCTACACCCTTCAAGAAGTAAATAATGTGTGATTCAGATGACCCGAATGTGAGATGCCTCCCAGAGAAACATTTTCTCTGACACGGGTTTTGAAAACATTTAGTACTAGGTTATTCAAAGCATTAAACACTTATTGTCAAATCTTATAGCGACTTCATTCTGAACAATGTGACTGTAGTAATATAAACAGAAGTTTGTAAATAATTACTAAGAGATGTTACTAACCATCGTTTTTTACACACCATAAATAAATCTTGCTGCTGAATTAAACCAAATCCATCATTGAAATGTTTACAATGTGAACAAGTTTGTTTATTGGTAGGTATATAAATAAGTTAAATAAACATTAATAGTTATTACTTACTTTCCCGTATAATGTGAATATACGGAAGGGGTAGACCTATATGTCGAGGGAGTTTTCCTGCCGTAATTCATGATGAATGCTAAAAAATACAAATTCTACGTTAGTGTTTACCTTTAGGTTACACCCATTCAATTACTCATTAAACACCCAAGAGTTGTTTAAAAACTTATTCATTTATAATTTCAAACAGACTATAATAAAACTTACTAACTTTTTGCTGGCCTGAGAAATGAATTAAAAAAATAAACTAATTAAATAAAATAGAAAGAAATAGTTAATTTGACATTTCATAACAGAACAATGACAAATAACATCAAATATGGTTGAATAAAGGCGTGGCCAATATCTCATTTATAGTTGCCAGTATAAAATATTCCAGGGTTGCGTTCTCAATCAGAGTGAATCGCTCTACTGGTACGACCTGAAGTTGCAAATAGAGCGACATTTGGGCGATGTGTATTACGAACGACACTGAGCGATGTTGGGGGGGGACTTCAAATTACGCGAGCGCGGGAAATTTAAAATTACGAGTTTGGTATTACTTTAGCTGTGTCATTTTGGTCAAAAATTATAGTAAAGTAGTGGTTGTATCTTTTGTTTTAGTGTTAATCGGATGTTTTCATTATAATAGATTTAGATGGGTCGATGGCAGAGCGGTTAGCGCATTGGGTTAGTAATCCAGCGGTCGCGAGTTCGAATCTTGCCTCGACCGATTTCGTTCACCTATAGCACAAGCATTTTGTGCTTATTTAAGGCAACGTAGGAAGATGTATATGTATTTGTTTAACAAGAACGTATTCATTAAAAAAAAAGCGAGAGAATAATCTATGAATTATTAATTTTAAAAGTATTAAACGTGTTGTGACAAGTGATTCGTATTATTCGTAAGTATTTACGATTTTTTCTTGTGTGTGCATAGTTTTCACGAGCTTTTTGTGTTTTGGGCATTCAAAAATTGTGTATTTCCCTTAAAATGATAACCATTCATTTGAAAATGCATTATTTTCATAAAACAAAATACACTTACTGTTGATGTTTACCATTATATAATGGCCTTCTACATTTCTTTGTGGTTGGCCATTATTATCCATGATAAATTTATATGAATTCCTATCCATTGAATTTTACTTTTGAAAATTATAATAAATAAATAATTAAATAAATGAATTAAATACACTTACTGTTGATGTTTGCCATTAAATAATAGCCTTCCACATTTCTTTGTGGTTGACCATTATTATCCATGATAAATTTATATGAATTCATATTCATTGAATATCCTTTTCTAAATTATAATAAATAAATAATTAAAGAAAAAAATTAAAATATTAGGTCCTTACATAATATGAAATTGGCGTTTTGCCGTACTGGCAACATCTCAAATATCTTCTCTTTGGTTAGGAATTCCAAATTCAATTTTTTACAGCTATTTACTCATTTATTTGTGTTTAGAAAATTATAATTCATTTGTTTTTTCCTCAATTGTTTTTTTCTTTGCGTCATTCAGTTTAAGGGGCCTACACACGACCAACTTGGTTGACAACCTTGTCATCAACAAGCCATGTTGATGACAATGTTGAGACAATATCAAATCGGTTTGATATTTAGTGGGCAGAGCTTGATGTTGGTGACGGAGCTTGATGTTTAGCGTGTGTGGGACGGTTGACAACCAAGTTGATCAACATCTCAGTATGTTTCAATTTTTTGAACGCGACGGAACATTAAAGTACCTATGTAAAAGTTTCAACTTGCACAGTGTATTTATTGCCGGTTTATTTATTTTATTTTTTGTTCGTATTTGTTGATGTAAATATTTAATAATCTTATATGTAGGTACCTATGTGATTATCCTATGTTTAGTTAATATATTTTATTTCAAATATTATGTGTACTTCTAATTATTAATTATCGCTCACTTTATTTCTGTTTATAATATGTAATTTGATTTTAAAGTCTTTTAATTTGAAAATAACCTAAGAGTATATCTTGAAATATGTCCAGTATACCAAATATTCCAATTTGGGTGGATTTTTTCGAAAATTTTCGAGATTTTGTGGAAAATAAAGTCTGAAATATTAAATTATATTATAAATTCACTTTAAAAGAAGCAAAAGATTCACGAACGAACATGTTGATTCAATAGAAATATCATCGGAAATGATGTTGATCAACTTGGTTGTCAACATTCCGTTCGTTATTCAACATTGTTGTCAACAAGGCTGACAAACATTGTTGTCAACCAAGTTTATCGTCTGTAGGCCGCTTTACAAAATGGAAAACTTGAAATATCGAGTTATTTACGAGTACGAGTTCCACCGTGGCACCAGTGCTGCAGAAACGGCTCGAAGGATTAATGATATGTATGGCGACGATGCAGCGAAAGAAAACACAGTGCGTTTTAGGTTCCAACGTTTTCGTTCTGGAAATTTCGACCTGCAGAACAAGCCCCGTGGATGGCCGGAGACCAAAGATGATAATGAAGAATTGAAGGCTATTGTAGAAGCGAATCCATCGCAAACCACGTCCAAGTTAGCTGCAAGCTGCGGTGTTAGTGATAAAACTGTTTTAATCCACTTGAAGCAAATTGGGAAGGTGAAAAAGCTTGAAAGGTGGGTACCTCACGAATTGAGTGAAGCAAATCAACCAACGCGCGTTGACTGCTGCGTTGCATTACTCAACCGGCATAATAATGAAGGAATTTTAAATCGAATCATTACCTGTGATGAAAAGTGGATCCTGTACGATAATCAGAAGCACTCATCGCAATGGCTTGCCGAACCAGCCAAACCA
This sequence comes from Molanna angustata, assembly GCA_963576475.1. Classification (NCBI taxonomy): domain Eukaryota; kingdom Metazoa; phylum Arthropoda; class Insecta; order Trichoptera; family Molannidae; genus Molanna; species Molanna angustata. The sequence goes on from OY754965.1 coordinate 33,664,422, forward strand.
TGCCCCAAGCGAAAATTGACTCCAAAAAGTTACTTGTGAGCGTTTAGTGGACTAGTGCTGGTGTCGTTCACTACAGCTTTCTTAAATCTGGCCAGAAGATTACGGCAGATGTCTATTGTCAGCAACTGCAAACCATGATGGAAAAGCTAGCTGCTAAACAACCGAGGCTGGTTAATCGCTCTAGGCCACTGCTGCTTCATGATAACGATAGATCACACACTGCACAACAGACGGCTACCAAATTAGAGGAGCTTCAATTGGAATGTCTAAGACATCCACCGTACTCTCCGGACCTTGCCCCAACAGATTACCATTTTTTTTGAAATTTGCATAACTTCTTGCAAGGGAAAAAAATCAACTCCGATGGGGCAGTTCAAACCGCCTTCAAAGATTTTTGATTCCCATCCGAATGTTTTTTTTTAGTAAATGGATCGATGAACTACCTATGAGATGGCAAAAGTGCATAGATAGCAATAGTACATACTTTGATTAAATAAATATATTATATTAAAAAAATTCGACTTTATGTTCCTCCCATACAAAACGCCAATTTCATATGTAAGGACCTAATATAAATAAAAATAAAACCGACTAAAACCATACCAAACAAAAAGTGCTGACGACTATGTCAAAAATTATAATTGTCGTTAGTGTGTTCTATGATTGCCGCCAAACAAAATGTCACTTTGACTATGCGAAAATTCATAATTCCCGCCAAAAAATTTGGCAGGAGCGACATTCACCCTACTATTCCATAGGGATATCCAGGCGACATTTGTGCGAGTCAACCGTGATTCCGAACGGGCAGAGTATATCTTTATTCTATGGTCGAGCGTCTTTCCCAAAGAGTATGTACTCTTAAGTGCACTTTACACGAACACTATTTTCAACGGGTTTCAGGTTTTCGACGGGATTTTCAACGCGATGGGCAAAAAAATAGAGCGTGTTCTATTTTCAACGCGATTTTCATCCTTTTTGGTAAAATAGAAATCTGTAAAATTATTCGCTGTCGTCGTTACCGACGAGTCAACATGGCTGCCTTTTGCGTTGTAGTGGTGCAAAGTTCGATATTTTTTTAAGATCCTGTCTTTTCAAATCGATTCATGAAATTTATGCGGATCATCAATTCGCTCTTCGATTCAATATGATTCAAATATGGCTATCCTTATCTATCGTACATAACATGTACGTAATATGACAGAGAAAACAAAACCGATTCAAAATATGATATGCAAATGTAGCGTTAAAATGTTTGCATTTCAATGTACTTAATGGTCAATATTGCTTAAATATTTTATGAACCATAATGAATTAGTCGTGAATCGAAGATTGCCATCAGTCTTTATCTCAAAAGAATTATGAGATAACAGATCGCCTTCAAAATAGTATATACAATTATAGACGTTACGTATTTGTTTTTCAAAGTGTGTTGCGGTCAAAATTGCTTAACATATTCAAGAACCGCAATGAATTAGATTTCATGAACCATAATGAATTAGTTGTGAATCGAAGATTGCCATGAGTCGGTCTGTGTATCGCATTCTAACTATATACTTTACGTGGATTAGAGCAAGAGAACACATGATCCGGAATCGATGAGTCGGTCTGTGTATCGCATTCTAACGATATATTTTATATGAGATAGAAAGTGTGAGAGTGATGTCTGGTTCATGAACGGAACGTTGTGGCAACGTAAACCGTGAGTCACCGATTCAATTTAATGATCCGGTCAAATAATACGGATCACTCATTTTTCCCCATCGCTCTTGCGTTGACTTTTACGTGTGACATTCGCTCGCGATGTATTTTGTTTATATGGAATGCGTCGAAATTTTCGATATACATTTATATTATGTTAAACATTTGTTAAATAATTTTTCGATATACATGTATTTATATTATATTAAACATTTGCACATATAATTGTGTAAAGTACTGTAAAGCAATACTCGGAGTAATCCCTATTTTGGATGCTGTTTTAAGCGTTGCGTGTAAAGCGATGTTTGGAGTAACATGTATTTTGGATACTATTTTAAGCGTTGGAAACCGGGTCGCGTTGAAAATAGTGTCCGTGTAAAGTGCACTTTAGGTCTTTCCGAACGCCACACAGGGTGTTGCTATAATGACAAAAATAGAGAAGAGTAGAGTATAATCTATGGTATAATCGTAGAGGGGGGGAGGAAGGAAACTCGCGGGAAAAACAATATGATACATTAACAAAATTTGTTGACATTTAATGAAAAATTAATGAAAATGCATAGAAAAGTGAAAATTGATCATGGGCACCAAAGAGTATATAATACCTTGATGGGCACAAATGTATGGACAATTCTCTTTGTGTATGGAACCTGATACCGACACTATAATAATTGAAATAAATAGTACATCATTGGAAAGGTCTTTTTGTGTAGAATAAGAATAACGGTGGCGCCAGTCTCTATTCACTGTCTGATCAGAGTAATTTTACCTTGAAGGTTATTTTTTTTATGAGTTTTTCATTGAATCCAGTATCTTCTAGGGTGTATTTCAAAACAGACAACCTATATGGGTTTGTCATCATACTATTTTTTGTTCACTTAAAATAGCTATCCAATGTATGTATGACTCATTTTGATTAGACATGTGTACCAAAATTCCTATCATCCTTTCGGTGATATATAATACATAATTCAATAGAAATACAAATTGTTAGAATATACTTACAGCAATTAAAATCACAATCAATTATTTGGTTTAGAAATGTTATTGCAACACAAGCATATAGTTGCTTTTTATTATTCAGGGGTTTGTTATTTACAATTTTCATATTGAATTGCGTAATCATTTTAATAACCCTAATGTGATTATCAGTTACAATGAAATACTTTTGTTTTACAACTACATTCAGCAGCCATTTTGTATAATATTTAAAGATACCTATATTCAAAATGCATATACCCTACAATGCTTTAGTTTCATAGTCAATTGAAAAAATTAAATAGTTTTAGTGGGAAAACAATGTTCTTTCTATAATAATAGAATATACTTAATATTTTATTTTTAGCATCGTCTTGACTGCAAATTATTAATTCTCTGACTATGAAATATGAATGAAGATAGTGCTGCAATTTATTTCAAAATAAATAAATACAGAAATATTCAACTCTACATCAATACTATATTGTTAATGTACAGGACAAAAAATAAAACAGTGATTTAAATATAAAATTGAGTATGAATCAAACTGGAGATTATTTGTTTTATAATAGAAAAAATGTTCATAAAAATAAACAGTAATATACAATGGTACAAAGATAAATATAGTTTATTTATTACTTATTGTATAAATAAAATAATTTACTTAAAAATAAATAAAACTAAGAGTATTTCTAAATTATTTTCTTCATCCTTGTCTAACAGGTGAATTTTCGTGGAAAATTATTTTCTTGTTATATCCATAACATACCATTGGTTTCTTTATTGCCTCTCTTTTAACTTCAATATTTTTCTTGTCTGATTCTATTTGATTTGGTTTGATATTACCATCTTTTACTTTGTCTTGTAATAATTTACTCATTTCTCTGGTCACATCTAAACTATAATCAAATTTGTTTTTCTCATCCTTTTTGAAATTGTACATATCAGCAGGAACTGTTGTAAATACTGTATTTGCCCATTTTATGAGATCTTCGGACACTTTTAAGTTGAAGGCATTTGGAGTCTGCATTGTGATTTATATACAACGCAATTTAATCTGAAAAATAAAAGTTACAGTGATACATAATGCTTCAAATTCATATGAAGCAATACTTTCATATGATACATTTGTTTGTTTTTTTGATAGGTATATTTTTAAGATAATATAAGCTACTTATTTTTTACATTGATAATCATTTGATTTCATGAATCACACTGTTCAATATCCCAGAGGTGTTACTGTATTTAAATAAAAAAAGGAATAAAACTCAGTCACATTGCCGAGCGGGAATATTATTTTTTAGATTTGGAATATTTACAACCAACAAAAATTTAATTTAATCAACATAAATAAAAACTAAAATTATGAATGAAAAACTTGCTATATTGAATATTTTTTTACTCATTCTGTAATCTACTATAAAAAACAGTACTTAGCACTATATAAAACTATAAATTAAAACTGTAAAAAATACTCTGTTAAATAATAGCAATTAACTTTATGGTTCAAAATATTTAATCAGCGTTGATTCACTTTTAGTTTACCTTAAAAATAATCCACAGTAATAATTCACTATCGATGTTGAAATTAAACTGTTGCACTTAATATAAATACTCAATTTATATACAGTGTCAAATCATTATAATATGGTGTTTTCCAAACTGTGATGTGCATGTCCATCATTTAACATATTATTGACAGAATTGTTTGTAATTATCCTTAAACAATCTTAAAGATTAACAGAAATAATTTATAGGACACTATTTTTTTATTTATTATTGTTTATAAGTTAACATTCGCATAATTATACATATTCAACACACTAGGCATAGCCTATATTAATATATATTGTATGACCAGTAAATAAATAATAAACACTTCCTTGCACGCCGTACAAGTGGCAAGTTTGTGATCAAATAGAGTTAAATCTGTTAAAATTGCCAGTGCTTTGGTAGGATTTGTTTCACAAGTTTTTAACAAAACTATAAGAACAAATCTTTGGCCTGAAAACCAGGTTCTTCAAACACTTTGAAGCTCACAGGCATAACACCAAAAGCCAGTCGCAGAACAAGAAATCTGTTCTGAGACAACAGAGTACGTTTATATAAATAGAATCATTATTTAATTATTTCTTGCCACAAGAAAGTTATACAAATGGCACAATTGATAGATCAATACCAGAGAGTACCTATAGATATAAATCATTACAAAGGAGGCATGAATTAATTAACAATTTAATTATTGTTCATTTAATCATTAAATCAATGATTACAATAAACAAAATAATAATAATAAACACTTTCTTGCACCCTGCGCAAGTGGAGAGTTTATTACCGTATGGCAATTTCTTTCAACTAACCAGTATTTCTAGCCCAGAGAAGCAATATTAGCGTGAGAAATGAATTTAAATAAATTTCTCCTCTGCTGGGAATCGAACCCAGGACACCGGCACAGAAACCGAATGGTTTACCAACTGTGCCACGGCATATAAACATACTCCCAAACTCAAAAAAATATATCCAATAAATAACAGATTCCATGCCAAGTCCAATTCCATCACAGAAAAAATATTAAAAACTAAACATTGACAGTCTTACTTAATATTTGGCTTGTTTGCTAGTGATCTTTTAGATGCTTACTGTATCACTTCAAAGGTCAGGCACTAAATTCACTGCTTTATTTGCAGTGCATCAATACAGGAAAATGTTTTTAGAAAGTAAGGATATAAGCAAAATTTATTTGTCGCAAAAATGCACAAAACAGATAAATCTTCTAAATTTAGCACTAAATTGCTAAAAGACGTGATTAACAGCTCGAGATACAGAGAGGAACTTCAAACGACTATAAGCAACATGGACACATCACAAATAGTTGATGATGTCTGGAACCCTTGTAAGAAATGTATCAAATATGCTGCAACTACTGTTTTTGGCAATGAACAGCCCCAAAGAGGGGTTTACTGGTTTGACGAAGAATGTGCACTTTTAACAAAGAGAAAGAATGAAGACTACCTCAAAAAACAACAAAGGAAAACAAGATATGCTGAGGAAGAATACAAACAAAGGAGAAGAGAAGAAAAACAAACCCATAAAGCCAAAAAGAGATCCTATGAGACAAAACAACTAGAGATACTTGAAAACCTCAAGAATCAAAATGAAATCCGAACCAACAGAGAAAGGACTTTAAACCGAGAATAGCAGCATGTAGAAACTCGAATGAAAATATTTTGAATGACAAGGACGATATTTTTAACAGTGAAGAAACAAACCCCATCAATCGGAGAAGTAGAAAGATCCCTATTATGCCTCAAGAACAATAGATCTCCAGGAGAGGATGGAATTCCAGGCGAATTACTTAAATATGGTGGAAATGAAGTAAAGATAATAAATTATAAGTTAAATATTAAACATAAATTACAAAAATATGGGAATGTGAGACCCTACCAAAGGACTGGGAAATAGGCATAATATGTTCTCTTCATAAAAAAGGCGATGCCATGGAATGTAGCAACTATCACGGCATAACACTACTCAACACAATGTATAAAGTGTATGCGGGTATGCTATTTGTATGACTGCTTCCATATATAGAGAGGATAATATGAAAATACCAATATGGCTTCAGACAGGAAAGTCTACGATCAACCAAATATTCTCACTTCGACAAATACTGGAGAAGACTCTTGAGCATAACATTGAGACTCACCACTTCTTTGTGGACTTTAAGGCCGCATATAACAGCGTTAACCGGACTAAACTATATCAGAAGATGACAAAACTTGGAATCTCTCCGAAACTTATCAGACTGGTAAAAATAGCAATGTCTAACTCTATTTGCTGATTTAGGATTCAGTCTAGTACTTCGGAACAATTCTGCACCCACAATGGTCTCAGACAGGGTGACGCACTGGCCTTCTACTATTTAGTGGCGCTTGAAAAAACTATAAAGGACGCCAGAATAGAAACATCCGGAACGATCTTCAGAAAGTGGTAATGATCAAAAAAAGACTTGCCATGGCTAACAAGTGTTACTTTGGACTACAGAGGCAATTTAGATCACATGTGTTGTCAAGAAACACTAAAACCCTCGTCTACAAAGCTCTTTTACGACCAGTATTAACATACGACTCTGAATATTGGGTTCTTGCTAAAAAGGATATGGATGCGCTACTGGTTTTTGAAAGAAAAATTTTCGGTCCCCTTTACAATCAAGGCACGTGGCGAATCAGGTACAATCACGAACTACAGAGCTTATTCAAGGATCCAAATATCGTCCAAACGATATAAATAGGAAAGCTCCACTGGTTAGGACATGTGCATCGTATGGACGATGACCAGACATCATAAAGAATCCTCACAACACGTCCGAAGGGAAGAAGAGGTGTGGAAAGGCCGAAACTACGATGGATCAATGGAGTCTGGAGAGATCTTCAGATAGCTGGTGTGCGGAATTGGAGAAAAGAAAAGGCCATGGATAGGACGCAATGGAGACGATTCCTTGAGGAGGTCAAGGCCCATCCTGGGCTGTGTAGCTACTGATGATGATGAATAAAAATAACCAAATATACTCTGACAAAAGAAAATGAGCAAATCTTGGAAGGAAGTACAAGGTTTAACCACAAAGAAAAATTTGAAACACATTCTGAGGCTCACATACAAACAAATAAAAGAAAATGAGTTAGGTAGTGGTATCCGAGACAGGGAAAGAAAAGTGTGGAGTGGAAGAAGAGGTAAGCCCACATAACCATTTTTGGTCACCGTTACTACACATGTTGACACGGTTGTGTAGACACTAATGTATTGTAGTATAATTTTCGCCAAACATCTTGAACGAGCTTCCGGTTGCGCAAAGCGCAAATTTGTGTTGTTGGTTTATGTGCAAATCGCCCCCCTTCTCAGTTGTTTGGTGACAACAATAACATATTCTGGTCACAATTCATTATGTAATTTGTTCAAATAGGTTGAAATTTACCAACGCAACACCATTTAATCGTAATTTAAACAATAATAGCGAAATGTTTACTATATTTTCACTAAACAAATCATGCATTTCCAGAGCTTTTGTATAAATAACAAATTATAATACTAAAAATTAGTTACATAAGAAACAAAAAACATGAAATTGTGGTGAATAATAAAAAAAAAGTATTTGACATCTATTAACAACCGCATAATGTAACCGCAATCTAGTCACAAAGTTACCACACTAAGTCGACATATGTCGACATGTTACCACAAGTAGTCACAAAAGTTACTGAATTTACAAATTTCAAAATAACCAAGTGCTGCACAACGAGAGAAATTTTCATTTTGATAAATTAAATCACGAAATTGGTACCTACATAGTAGTTTTTTTATAAAATAATAATTTTTTTCTATAGATTTTGTTAAATTGTTAGATAAGAAAACAAAGATATTAGAACCCTTAGGTTGCGAGGTATTAAAGAAGTCTTCACCCCATTGGAAACTGCTGCATGTGAAGTGGGCTTGAAAATAAATGAGAGCAAAACAAAATATATGGCCCAAAGTCGAAACCCATCTCAAAGAAGAAGAGGTAGCGTAAAGCTGGCAGACGACCATTCATTTGAAACAGTTGACCAATTTACGTATCTGGGATCTCTCCTTACGGAAAATAATGAAGAGGAAGTAGAAATCAAAAAAAGAATATCAGCAGGCAATAAAACTTATTTCTCCTTATTGCCAGTGTTCAGGTCTCGCAATGTCCACAGGAAAACTAAATTGACATTATATAAAACAATCATTAGGACTGTGTTGACTTACGGATGCGAGGCTCTGACACTGACCGTGAAATCCGCTGAAGCATTAGATGTTTTCGAAAGGAGAGTCCTACGCCGAATATGTGGTCCTGTGAAGGAAGGAGATGAATGGCGCATAAAGAAAAATGAAGAACTGTACAAAATCTATGAAGCACCAAAGATCTCAACCCATATAAGACTGCTTAGGTTGAGATGGGCTGGCCATGTACAGAGAATGCCAAACACGCGACTACCCAAAAAAATCATGTTTGGTCACCCGGGAGGTAAACGGAAGATGGGGAGACCAAGACTGAGATGGGAGGACGACATACGGAGAGATGCAGAAAAGCTCCTGCAGGTCCCTAACTGGAGAACGGCGGCTGAGGATAGAAGAGGTTGGAGGCGCGTGTTGAAGGAGGCCAAGGCTCGATTTGGGCTGTAGCGCCATCGAAGAAGAAGAGAAGGTTGCGAGGTGTTGATTATCTTTTATTTTAAAATACCTACCGATGTATAATTACAACTATCAAAATCAAATTAAACATATTTTATTATTAATAAAACATGAAAATAAATCCATTTTTGTGCCCCTAATTTACGTTCTAGGCAGTTGCTTATTTCGCCTGTTTGATAGAGCCAACATATTACATATATTTTTATTCATAGACGGAATCATTTTGGTTGTTAACTAGTGAGTACATTTTTAATGATAACCACATGGTATGAAACAGTTTGAGAAGGTGATGACTTTTGTACTCGTATTATGATCACTAACATGGTTACCACACATTGTTAGCAGATTGTGAACTAGTCGCAAACTATACACAAAGTGTAAAAAATGAAGTCTACGCAAATGTTTCCGTAACGTGTCGACACAAAGTCGACACACAGTTACCATTTTTTTTCGGTCGCATTGTGTAGGAACTGTTACCACACTACGACTACTTGTGACTACTTTGAAAATTCAGCGATCAAAAATGGTTATATGGGAGGGAATAGTGGAAGAGGAGGGAAGCCTATATTCAACTCTGGACACAGACAGGCTGATGATAATAAGTTATGAACATGCCATAAAATGGTGAAAGGCTCACCAAAATTACTATTTTTATATACATAACTATCTAAATAAAAATAATAAAGTTGGCTTCAATCTTTTTTCAACAAAAGAAACAAAGATAGGACTCATGCACAGGAAATTATCTTAATAACAATACATACTGAAGACAATAAAATATAAATAATAAACAAATATAAAAATTAAATAAGCACCTATGTAATAACAAAGTGTAGTGTAATAATATATTATGCATTATGTATGTGACCATGATTCTTGTGTGTTCGTGACCCTCCATAGGTCTCATATATCCCAGGTTGGGAAACAATGGCTTAAAGGTAATTTAATTTGTAATTATACTGTAGTATTAATAACCCTAATATGTTATTCATTTTATAAACTTATGTTTTTTATAAGGCACATTCTAAACCATTCTAAAATCTACTTCTTACATTACTTTACACCTTTTAACTTTGAACCAAAACAAATTTAAACATGATAATATATGTACATAATTTATTTCATAAAAAAATATTGATTAATCATTTAAGGTGACAGAAGTTGAATTAAATTGTTAATGACTTTTTAAAGCAACAAATTTATTTAATGATTTTATTTATGTATAAAAAAAATAGTCTTTGTAACAAGAACATAATTATGTATACTCGTATATTCCATAAATTAAGTGTAAATGCTTGGTGAACATAATTGGTTGAGGCGAGATTCGAATACGCAATCTGAGGATTACTAATCTATGTATAAAGATGTGTTGACTGCCGTAGCATAAGTTGTAAGCCATTTAGCTTCCCGGTTTCGATTCTAAGCAGAGAAGAAAATTATTTCTCACACAAATCTTTATTATTTGGACGGGAAACAATGGTTAGTTAGTAATATAGTTCAAGATAAATATTTTTACCAGGTAAAATGATTTGCTAATCTTGCACTTAAAGGATCATTGATGGACTGGTTGCTAAATATGGGAAGAAAGGAAACTGAAAAGGTCCTTACCTATGTCCCTGCCTAGTACACAGATAGTGTGTATGTGTGCATAACAGGACATACTATCTGATATAGTTTTGTTTCATATTTTTACTTTATTGTTCAATATATTTTTGTTTAATTATTTATAAATCATGTTGTTATCTAGAATATGTACCGTTTTGTGATAACCTCACCTCAAGAACGCTTTTTTAATAAATGGTATTTCAGGTTTTTGTAAGATTCGCGGAAGAAGTGGGTTTTTATGTGTTTACTGAGAAGGCTTAGGTTGTCGATCCGCCTCAGTTTGGGTGGTAATTTGTTCTACAAAGCTGGGCTGCCCAAGTCCAAACCATGATTGCCAAAATTTGTAAACACACAAAACATCTCTAGATTCTGTTAAACTTACAAAACATATAATGTAATGTAATTAAAAATTAGACTTCTATTTTTCTTTATGTAATGTATTTCATACAAAACATACTAATGGGCTATTTCATCATATTCGGATAAAGTTCTAGATACTTAAATAAATTTATAGTGAGAATGGGTGGCACTTTATAAATTTGAACTGATATGAAATATGATGATGCCTTGAATTTCACCTCTGTATGAATTATGCCTAGTGTGGTGAATATGTAATATAATATGTTAACATGTGAAATAAATAAAATATATAATAATTTCATACATTCTCAGTAGTCTATAGTAAACTTATAATTTATTTTTGTAAAAATTGTTTTTTCCATCGGCTTTGTGTTGGATTAGCTATTAACCTGATTCAGAGGTGGTGAAACAGCCCATAAATGAAAATAACATAATTTTTGTTTTTTATTAATGAAAAAATCCAAATTCAAAAAAATACCTAATAAATCAATGAATTATTAGGTACAGGTACATATAAATCATATTTGAAATGTAAGTTGATCGAGTGATTGATAGTTATATCAAAATATTGCAGAAAAACTATTTTTTTTGATTACTATTCATTATAAAAATATTTTTATCTAACATCATATAGCTGCTATGATAATGAAGCTGATGTATAAATTAAAAAAACAAAAGAATAAAATTAATATAAGTTGTATTCACCTCTCACCTTGCAACATATTAGCATTTAAGGTAAAATTATTCTTTAGACAAGAAAAGCAATATTCCCTCTCTTATGTAGACATGTGTTAAGTTCAGGGCCGGACAAATGTTTTTTTGCACCCGTAGCAATATATTTGAATCCGCCCCCTCCCCCCCCTAGTTTTGATTTTAAAATTAAGTATGTTTAGAATATTGATGACACTAGGGAAAAGATAAATCTCTTGAAAAATCTGCGCGAGAGGAAATCTTTTCTTCGACTTCAAATTTATCTCTCTGAAAGCTTCGAAGCGTATTCCTTTTGAACCATTTAGGTGTTTGAAGTCTCGTTGATTGTTCACTCCAAGTAAGCCATCTTAAGGACACCATTGATTCTGCTTTATTGTCTTCGGGGTCTCCACCAGTAAGAGCTTGACGGAGCTATTTAGGTAAGATGTACCCTTGCAGAAACTTCACCCCACATGTGTTTACAAAGCTAGACTCGGACATATTATATTGATGACTTTGTGAACAAAAAAAATGTTGAATGAGTTTCTCTTCCGTTCAGTCTTTGTCAATTTAAAACAATGAAAAATGCTGCACATGTTATCTCCTTTGAAATGAGTGTTAAATGGTCTGCATTTTAAGAAAAAACTCTAGGATATTTTTGAATTTGGTTAGAGAATTATTTCAGCAGGGATTTTGTGTTAGCAATATCGTCATTTTCCAGGGCCCTAGTAAAGATTAATATTGCGAACACGCACTAGAAATATTCTATACAAATATTTCTGGCGCAACAACGTACATAAGGTAAAGAAAACCTGGATAAACTATTTCTCCGAGATCTTACAAAGAAAGGGCTTGCATGAAAGCGATACCTAGAACCGCATAGTGTACAGCCTGAGGATGATAAGAGACGACCCCAATAATCAATATAGGCAGTAAGTTGGGACAGTGTGCCATAAAGAAGAAGGGATTTAATATGCTGCTTCTTAAAAATTAACAAGAAAACTGTTATACATGGTTTTTCATAAAATTTTCTGTAAATTATCAACGATCAGGTCCATAGAAAAAAAGATATATTCATAGATTTTTACTATAATATACTAGATATCTTAGTTAGCAAATTTTGTATGAATCGAAGTGAGGCATTTTCCGGGGGATTTTTGACGTTTTGGTTGGCAGACTACATCGTTTTTCTATAGAGAATAACGACTAATGTAAATTTTTTTGGATTTATTTGTCGAAAAAAAAAAACACTTTGTTTATTAAGGTTTAGAGAACAGTTATCTAGGATGTGTTGAAATGTAAGGAAAACCGAAATATGTTGCCAACCAAAATGTCAAATGCACAATATTCCATGATTCACTTTTTGCACGGAGTACTGCATCTAGTATATTATAATAAAAATTTATGGATATATTATCAGGTCTACTCCTTATGTGCACAAGTCTATTTTTAATAAACAAAAAAGTACCTACGCAGACTAATTAGATTCATTCTTACTCCACAAATAGCCCCCAAGTCAAATTGAAAACGCTGTTCGTTTTCGCCAAGCGCTAATTTTTTTTGTATGGGATTTGACGTTTGTTGTAGAAATTTTTTCTACAATAACAAACAACAAACGTCAAATCCCATACAAAAAAAATTAGCGCTTGGCGAAAACGAACAGCGTTTTCAATTTGACTTGGGGGCATTATATATTTACTTACAGTTCTTACAGTCGACTTACAGTTCAAAAACATATTAATATATTAACAGTTGACTTTTTATTATTATTATTGATTAAAAGGCAGGCAGCTATTGGTGATGGGCCTGTATCATGTGCTTCTTTGTTTAATGTGCATCCAATCTGTTTTTAAATTGATTGAGTGTTCCAGCACTCACAACTTTATCTGTTCCAGGCATCCACCACCCTGTTGGCCAGGAAGTGCTTCCTTAGATTCAGGGAAAAGAATATTTTATTCAACTTTAAGTTGTGGATTATGATTCATTGTAAAAAGGTTATCAAAAACACTACAGTGATAATAGCCATATAAGATTTTGTATGTCTCGATCATAGCCCCACGATTCCGGCGTTCTTGCAGAGTTGGGATTTTTAAAATTTACAGCCTTTCTGAGTATCAGACCACCCATTCCAATTGACAGTTTGGTTGCTCGTTTTTGCACTTTATCAAGCAGGGTAATGTCCTAGATAAAGTAAGGATTTCATATTTGAAACCCATACTCTAGGATCGGCCTCACATAAGTTTTATATATTTCTAGGAAAACTTGAGCACTTAGGTGGTGAAATGATTTCTTGATAAGATAAAGAGTAGAATTGGCTCTCTTAACAACCATTGTTCACACCATTTCAAATCCTCCGAGATAGTAATGCCCAAGTCTTTTTGTTTCTTCACTGGAGTTATCAGGCTTTCACCCAAGGTGTACTGGATATGTGGGTTGTTTTTTACAATATGAAGAACGGTACAATTGTAAGCATTCAGATTCATTATCCAACCTTTGTGGGCAGTCAGTGGACTTGTAAAGAACTTTGTGTCATTTGCGAAGAAGCTGGGAGTGCTTTCTATGATTGCTCTGAGGTCCAGAATGTATAGAATAAACAGTATAGGACCGAACACGGAACCTTGCAGTACACCGCTGAGCACTTCACGGGGCTTAGAAAGAAATGATCCTATTCTCACAGTAATGTTTCAATTTGTTAAAAAATATTTAATCCAACATAGCAGTGGGCCTCGGACACCTATATTCTCCAGCTTTGCAAGAAGTCTTTTGTCAGGCACCCTATCAAATGCCTCTTCAAATTCCAAGTAGAAAATGTCCGCTGGCTTGCCCAGATCATGTTTCTCAGTCCATTTATTAAGACAGGTTAGCAAATTCGTGACAGTTGAGCGCCCAGGTACATATGCATGTTGTTCAGATATTAGATATTTTTCGAGAAATTTTCAATAATTTCGGCAATATTTTTTTCCATCACCTTGCAAATAATCTACGTAAGACTTATAGGCCTGTAGTTGACTGGATTCAGTTTGTCACCTTTTTTGTATATGAGAGTCACCGTTGCACACTTCCATTCGTCAGGTAGTTCTCCTGAGTCAAACGAAGATATCATTATTTGGGCAAATATACTCTACACTAACAGAATTATTGCCAATTGACATCCTTGCACTGAATGTATTAAAAAACAAATAATATTTTGGCAAACATTAAAAAGCAATCAATGTATGTAATAAATAAGTATGAAAAATAAATAAATATACTATATCCAAACTGTCAAGAACTGACCAGATGACAGATAGGCCACAACATCCGGCACCCAGGCCTGCTTTTTACCATCGTCGAAGGAATGATTGATGGGGGTAACTGTAGAGGTCGCCCCAGAAACAACTATATATATATCTAAACTGTCAAGAATAGCAGAATTAACAGAATCATTTTTGATTTGGATGTTTTAGGACTGACTGACTATAATATAGTTTTTGGCAAATAACTTGAACAATCACATGGACTGCCCGGAGTGTATATTTAGATGTTTTGCTTGGTTGGATATTTGATGATAATACACAGAAGAAAAAAGTATGATGAAAGTGACATTAATACAGGGTCCATATAAAGTAAAGTATAGCTTAAAAAAATAAAATTTCTCATTTATAAATAGTTTATTACTAAAAATTAAACTATAATATTTACATAAAAAAACTAAAAACATTATTTGCGTTAAACTTTGTAATAAAACAAAATAAACATGATGACACAATGTATTATATTTTGTAGATACACAAATGAATTTATAAACATTAAATGACTGAAAAATGTATACATTGTCGCAAGTTAGTTTACTATGTATAAATACAATACATACATATCAAAAAATTAAATACTTTATATAATTGTATGCACTCAACAGTCAAAATAAGTTTTTTTAGATATATTTTCTAATATATTGTATAAGTATATAAGCAAATATATTATATGATTTTAAACTGATCATATTGAAACAAAATATCAATTTATCTACAATATTTATTTTCAAAGTGTAATTAGTTTATTTTTAAATTATACAATTTATGATACAATCACAAATTTTTGCCGGTCAAAGAGATAAATGCTAACAATATATTTATCGATCGATTTCCCCAAATACAACATCGAGTGTTCCTATAATGGCTACAATATCAGCTAACATGGAGTTTTTCCCAATTTTATCTAAGGCAGCGAGATGAGCAAATCCTGGAGCCTTAATCTTGCAACTGAAAACAAAATAAGATAGTGTCATTATGAAACAAATTGTCAATCAAAGAAAACATCCCTTTGTCTAAACTTATTAGGTACTTAATATAATATTCAGATACATAACAATATATTATTTAACTAAAATGGAATGTATTTATTATTTATTTATTACAGAAAATGTATACAAATAAATCAAAAATAATCTAAGTAGATATTGCAAGTGTATTGCATTATTTCTTATAAAATTAATAACTCCATTTTTGGCATCAATAATTCAGAATGAATTCAGTTGATTTAACTTTAATATTATTATATACATCTTATTGTATTGACTTAACATGAATACATTTTATCATATCATATTGTAAAGAAATAATTATGTATAATAATCAAAGCAATCTAGAGCTAAGCTAGAAATATGTTGCTTGTTCACACCCAAAACTATGGGAAAGCTAAGTTAGTTTTGTGTAGTCTGTATTATTTTACCGAGCCGCAAGGATATGCTGCTAGGCAGTTAAGAAAATGATCAAAGACTGTAGTTATTACGCGGAATCCATTCGATTTAGAAAAAGAACGTTAATACTACTGGCTTATTATTTAAAGTAGAGACCCAAATCCAGATATTGGATTAGCAGACACATGCAAGCAACTGGAGAGTTCAGGACTATATTATGAAATAGACGATGAACATTTTTACACTAAGACCAGCATACAAATGCGTTTGTTTAAACCCTCCGCTTCACCTCTACTTACTTCGTTGCGTCTCACCATCAACAAAACATTTATCGGAGGTTGTCAACAGTTATTTTTTTTTCCACTTTATTGTTATCATAAAAAATTGAAAATTACGTTGAACAGATAAATAAATAAATAAAAAAAAACATGTGAACATGAGCTTATTTCGAAATATTTGCCATCGTCCGTTGACTAATACCCAAAACATCAGAACACGTAAGCACACTCTATCAATACAAATTAATGGTCCACCATTATCTTTTTCCTTTGTAAAATAATCACAAAGACAACACTGGGGAGTAGATATGAGTGCCGATGGCCAATTTTGTGGAGGAGGCGTGGACAAAAAATTGGTCGGCGGCGGCGGCGGCGCGCCCGTGGAAAATATTTTTTTTTATCAGGAAATGATTTTATAACTTAAATATAAATAAAAATTGTCATTTAAACTGTTTAAACTATATTTAAATAAATCACTATAGTAAAAATTCAAATATTTGGATGCTTAGATGTTTTTTACTCAACAATCACGGAAAACGGCTGAAAGATTTTGGATGAAATTTGATATTAAGATATGCTGGTATATCCTATAATAGGTTATATATATTTTTTTAATTCAATCTAATTAATTTTCATTAAATATTTTCATTGAATAAAATAATGTACGAGTCGAGCATGTGATTACCAAGCCAAAGAATCATTTGTGTATTTTCATTTTCAAATACACAAATACAGTATAACAACATAGCTATTATAAATATGTTTCGTTAATAAGTACGTACCTATTTGCAATTTAATATACTCTTTTACCTACCTGCTATACTAATACGACATGCAGTATATACAGGTACCTGGGTTAAATAATCCAACTGTCGATTCGTTCATGAGAATTCAATTCTCTTAATGAATCGACATTATTAAGCCAAGATGCGTGTACGAAGGAAAATTTTGTATGGTGTAGTGGACTTTTTGCATGCTAATAACACCAACTAGAGGCCTCGCAGCATATATGTTCCCATACATGGATTTACTCAGAATTCGGAGTAGAACATTTTATGTGAGTTTTGTGTGTGTGTGTGTGTGTGTGTCTGTGTGTGCGTCTGTGTGTCTGTGTGTCCCCCCCCCCTTATAACTTTTGATCCGCTCAATTTACAGAGCCCAAATTATCAGAATATATAAACAATTATAGGCCTACAAAACTTTTATACTCAGAAGTGTGAATTTTTGTTTCAGTCAGGGGTTATCAACTTTTGAATTTTTACTTTATTTTTTCATATATCTCAGAAACCATAAAAGCTAGAACCCTGAAAATTGGTATAAAGATAGACAAATACAAAATCTCAAATTAGTTTTTTTTTTAAATTCCAGGGTTTCTCAAACATTTTTTATTAAGAAAAATATTTTATTTATGATAAATTTATGAGTTTAACTGCCTATATTTCCATTTTTTTTTAATATCGAAAAAAGCCAAAACACCCCAACTAGATAATTTAATTTTATATAAAAAATATTAACATTGTAGTAGTACATCTCAAATTTTTTTAACAATTTTTATAAAAATTGATTTTAGTGACAACATCGCTTCATACAATTTGTATGGTAGTCACCTATACACAATATCAAAGAAGACTTAATAGTTTGATACTTCATCTCCAAACATACAATATATACCATCATGCTGTTTTCATATTCCGGGTAGGAAAAAAAGACTGACCTCCATACTATCCTATCTTGACTACCAAGGTACATGTTTTGTATAGAAAACCAAATATCATAAAATAATAAATAATTTGTATTTATGGGTTTGGTCCTTATTCTTCAACTATACATACTATCGCTGTCGACAGTTGAATCTCATGTGTTACATGCAACTAGTAATATTGAAAATATAATATTCTATAGCAATTCCTTTGGTTGTCGATATCTGTCCATGACGGAAAGAGACCATCATACCTAAAATGCACCCGTAGACTGACACTAGTATAGTTCTATTATCGTGTTTCTAGAGAACAGTTTTATGAATTGATTTTGGGGATATTACTAAACAAGATACCAATAATTATTAAAAAACTTCAGAAGAAAGATTGTCTGTTTATTTGAGGTAAATATAACAAAAAAATATTATATTAAAGTTGTTATGAATATCAGAACAGAAAGAAATTATAAAGATTTGTAAGGTATTTATTTCCTCTATTATATTTTCCATTTTTTTTTTTTGAATCACAATAGACAAAAGACTTCCGCTCAGACTGACAACAATCCGTTACGCTTAGGCACTCGACGATATTGAACTACAAAGGCGAACAGATGTGTAAAATGAGGCGGGAGGAACGTGATAAGCTCCCCATATAGCTCAGGTCGGCAAACACAACTAACTTAGCTTCACATAGTTCATTTATTTCACATAGCTTAGCTCACATAGATGCCGGTCGGCACACTATTATGAAATATGACCTAATCTATGCAACCTAAGCTTTACTAACTTAGCCTTTCTCTTGGTCTGTAACCGACTTCAATGTTGGATTATTTTGCTATTTTTTAGATTGAATCACAAAATATTACCTAATTTTTTTTAATAAAAATGATAATCACTAACCGATAAGGTTTAGACGAACCATCGGACACAAGGAATACACCAAATTCTCCTTTTGGTGCCTCTATAGCTGTGTATGTTACACCAGGTGGTACTTGGTAGCCTTGAGTGAACAACTTGAAGTGATGGATCAGAGCCTCCATAGATGTCTATAAAATTTCAAACAATCAATTTTCAATAATTAAAATGTGATTTATATTAATTTCATTGCAAATTAAAATATTTTTACTCTACAACATATTATACAGCTTATGTTTATAGAACCTATTAGAATCAATACATAATTAAGGAATAAAATAGAACACATTATTTTTCCACAGATTTGATTACAACTGAACGTTTTCGCCGAGTTGTCTTGGTATTATCAAGGTCTAAAAGAAACTAAAATTGACAAGACTAATCCAACTCATATTTACTCCTCCAAGAATCCAACACTACTTAAAATATTTTATATTATTTGATAATTTTAAAATGAATATCCACTCTATTAACACAACTACTTTACAAAAATAAAATAGACTTAACAATAAATTATTGTAAATCATATTCACTTCATTTTGTATAGCAATAATTCTGTAGATATATTTTTTGTTTATTTTATTTTTAAATGTCTCTTTTGTAATGGACAATATTATATTTTTTATATCTTCTTTTTTATCTTGTGATTGTGTATTTTGAATGTGTTTTATTATATAAATGATATAATAAAAAGAAAAAAATATCTTTTCAAACCAATCTGATAATTTTATTAGGCACTTTTCTTGGGTTGAAATAAATAAAAAACATATTATTTACAAAAAATAATGATTACTTATTCCTATGAGTGTGAAAAAAAAATAGATATTTGAAAACAATGATCAAACTTTCTGCACAGTTAAAGTTTCCATTTTACTACATTTCCTACGTAGATAAGTGATGAAAATAATTTAATATCAAGGCAATAATCTTCAATAAAAGGAATATTCTACCAATAATCCAAATGTTGTAATAAAATTAAATTGCTAAGTAAAAAAATAAATTACTTTCATTTCCTGCCTGGATGGAGGACACAACTTAGCATCGTCTGTCTTTATCTCACCAGGTGGCATCTGATTGAGACACTGATCGATGATTCTCAATGATTGTCTCATCTCTTCCACTCTGCACAAATATCTGTAATATGAAGAAACAATTGTAGTAAATTTAACGAAATATTTTAATATGTAGATTTAGAGAATTTTTTTATTGAATAACAAAAGATGTTAATGAATATTTTTTTATTGTTTTAGAGATTGAAATTAAATTATTGTTCATTTGTTTTTTTTACAATTCAATTTATTTGTCCTACAATATTTATTTTCCTTTTTACAAGACAGTTATTTCCCCTAGTAAGGTGAAGAATTTCATCAGTTGATAAAGGTTTTTACAATTCAATTTATTTGTCCTACAATATTTATTTTCCTTTTTACAAGACAGTTATTTCCCCTAGTAAGGTGAAGAATTTCATCAGTTGATAAAGGTTTTTACAATTCAATTTATTTGTCCTACAATATTTATTTTCCTTTTTACAAGACAGTTATTTCCCCTAGTAAGGTGAAGAATTTCATCAGTTGATAAAGGTTTTTACAATTCAATTTATTTGTCCTACAATATTTATTTTCCTTTTTACAAGACAGTTATTTCCCCTAGTAAGGTGAAGAATTTCATCAGTTGATAAAGGTTTTTACAATTCAATTTATTTGTCCTACAATATTTATTTTCCTTTTTACAAGACAGTTATTTCCCCTAGTAAGGTGAAGAATTTCATCAGTTGATAAAGGTTTTTACAATTCAATTTATTTGTCCTACAATATTTATTTTCCTTTTTACAAGACAGTTATTTCCCCTAGTAAGGTGAAGAATTTCATCAGTTGATAAAGGTTTTTCACACTAACTTTTTTTCAAAATAATAAGTTGTCTGTAAGAGATTATATTTGCAAAAGAAGATTCAACTACAGTAGAGCAAATAATTTCTTATTATTACCAAATCTTACAATATGAGAAAAGCTTTTCATTAATATTTGATTATTTTAATTAGAAAATATTTACACACCTGTCATAACAGTCACCATATGTTCCAATTGGTACATCAAATTCAACCTTATCATACGCATCGTAAGGTTGAGTTTTGCGTAAATCCCATTTGATACCAGATCCACGAAGCATTACTCCACTGGAATATAAAACGAAAATATATAAAATTTAAATTACATGTAAAATTGTGTTAGTATCAATTCTAATGTTTAAATATTCATTTATTAAATATTGGAAAAAAAAGTATTGTGACAGACTGTCAATTTTAATACAATTGACATTCCTAAACCTTGAAATCCATTGAAACTATTGAATCTATTCAACTACAGATGAAATGTAATTGAAAAAGAATGTTGATAAAAATCTAATTAATAATTATACCTAAATCCATAGTTGAGAGCATCTTCTGCAGACACAACACCAACATCTTGAGTTCTTTGAATCCAGAATCGATTACTGGTTAGAACGTCTTCTACTTCATCTAAACGTTCACTAAATTGGCATGAAAAGCTGTATATATCATCCATCAAACCCAGAGGAAGATCCTATAAGTAATTAATTATACAAATGTCATAAACAGTTTCTTTTAATATAATCATAGAAGACTGCCTACTACAATTTTATTTTTTTGTATTCCTCATCGGGAAACTAACAGGAACTATATCAAATATTAATTTAATATAAGAAAAATATTTACCAGTGATACACCACCAGGTCGAATATAAGCAGCGTGCATTCGTGCTCCGGAAACGCGCTCATAAAACTCCATCATTTTTTCACGTTCTTCAAACAACCAGAAAAATGGTGTCATTGCTCCAACATCCAAAGCATGAGTACCCACAGCCATTATATGGTTTAGTAAGCGAGTAATTTCAGCAAACAGAGCTAATAAAAAATATATATAATAAGTATTGTGAATATAATAAATATTTATTTGAAATAATCATTACTTTTTTACATACCATAAATAATATTTTATATATGCATAAGTAATATTATTCAACCATTTTGCTATTGCTAAAAATTGTAAGTATACACGGGGTTCGAGGTTTCCAATGTTACCAAATCAAAACTTGCCCAATTTTAACATTATTTGAAATTGTGGAAAAACATTGGAAAATGAATGTTAATATTGAATATCGATAAGGCCACCTTTGGCCCAGATAATGACGCCGAGTCTGGTGATCAACGCACCACACACTATACGAAAGTTGTTTTTTAAAGAATCACAGCCCATTCTAGTTGAAGGTTGGCCTTCAGAAAATTCATGCTCTGGAATTTTGGAAAAGAATACACCGTGTTTTCCAAAATGCTTCATTTGGATAAGTCCATCAGATTCAGGTCGGGTATATATGGAGGCCACTCTTGAGCAGATATAAACTGTGAAACACGTGCTCTCAAAAATGGGTCGCGTGCGCTTTGTGAGATGATGCCAAGTCCTGTTGGAATATCCATGGCCTGGAACCGAACGGCTTGTGTGCCCAAGGCTAGGCTCAATACCTTTTGGGGGTAGTTTCTTGACGCACTGGTCGATGTAAATGAGCAAAGAACGTCCACACTATTACGGAAGGTGGCCAGCCTTTGTTCCAAATGATCAATTTTTAGTACAAACCAAAAGCTCCAGCTAGACTGATTTAGAAATTTTGCCAATTTGATCAAGCTTTACTTGGGATTTTGCTTATTCCACATCTTCAACTTCCGAATCATCTCCGGGGATAAAGCTTGTGTTATGGTCCACCATTGTTGCGTTTTGCGATGCAACCAGTATCATTGTAATGTATGAAGGATAAATATTTTTTTTTTTCACATTCAGATGTTTGAGTTTGCGAACAATAAAAAAACTCAATCACTTTTCTAAGTTTTGACTCCATTGCCAATTTCTTTTGTTTTTTAACTTACAATGTTACACTTTTCAACTTACAATGTTACACTGTGCTCAATCACTTTGTTAAGGTTTAACTCCATTGCCATTTTTTTTTTTGCTTTTTAACTTACAATGTTACACTTTGCACAAATTACAACACAATGAAGCATTATTTCACCAAAAATTAGCATGCTCTGACAAGCAGATTGACAACTAAAATCAACTCATAAAATTAGTAAAACTTTAATTCCTTGGACCTTGTACAAAGACAAAAAAAATTATTATGTAAAGTCTCTGTTGTAACAAAAGAAAACTCCATAAGTCTTAATAGATAACCAATAAAGTCTAGGTACACAATATAAACAAATATATTGCACACTGGAGCACTTATGCCATTAGGCAATTTCTTCCAACCAGATTACAAAGTAAGACGAACATATGTGTACAGCCAAAATATTTATAATGAAAACAAAGAAGAAAAGAGAAATACATAACACTAAGATAAAATAAAAATTAATTCATAGCTAAATTATTAATTTAATTAATCTTAATTTTATTACTTCATAAGGATTGGATATACAATGCACTTCATATAAAATTTTGTTTAAAGCTTAATCCTTATATGCTATGTGAAATTATAATATTACTTTGTAAGAAACCTCTTTTCCTCTATAAACCTCAAGACTCCAGCATAAACATGGAGGGCAAGTCTAGTTCGACCGGCGAAATCAAAACCCCAGTGATTACCCATATCATAGATATAATTTTTATATGGAGTTCTACAATATCTTTAGATGTCATAGAACTCCATACCATAATTATATCCATGATATGGGTAATCCCTAGGGTTTTGATTTCGCCGGATGAACCAGACTTGCCCCCATGGTCGACAAACAATTAAATAAATATATATCACCACAGCAAATCCCACAATGTGGGGAAACGAGACAGGTGTGCATTACTTTATAAAAAGATGCACGACACATGTGTGTATTCACATAATATACCAGTCTCGTCTCATTTTTGAACTATATGAGATGTTATTTTGCCTATCGTATTTTAGCTCTTAAGGGACACACATAATAGAAAATTTCAAATTATAATTTTTTTTTTGAGTAAATTCTTTTTTGAACTAAATAAGTAGTTTGTTTTGCCACAATTATCACCCATTTCAAAACGGAACAATTAATAAAAAATGTACTTGTGAGTAAATAATGTACATATTCTTCCTAAAAACATACATACCATCACGCCGTGTCCCTGTTATTGGGGTAGGCAGAGAGAACCTTGCGCCATATACTTGTCTTTGAATGTTTCCTTCTTTCAGATTATTATTTACCTGGGTATTCCAATGCTTTCTTGGCTGCCCCTAACTCTTTTTCATTCTTTCTTTCCATGTAAGCAAACCACCGGGTATTTACTTTCTTTCTGTTAACAATATCCTTCCTCAAGTTACATTCAACTTTCATATACTCATTTCTAATTCTGTCATACTTTGTTTTTTGGCATATCTTTCTAAGCGAGCTCATTTCTGTGGCATTTATTCTACCTTGATGTTTTTTTCTGCCATGTCCATGTCTCGCATGCAATAAAATCAAAACTAAGTAAAATATATACCCCATAAAATGATGGCAATACTCACTTCTTATGTATTTGGCTCTGATGGGAACATCAATGTTAAGGAGTTTTTCAACAGCCAAGCTATAGCATTGTTCATTGCACATCATAGATACATAATCCAAACGATCAAAGTATGGAAGTGCTTGTGTATATGTTTTGTATTCTATTAATTTTTCCGTGCCTCGATGTAAGAGTCCAATATGAGGATCGGCATGTCTGACAATCTAAAAATAAACATTAGGTTTATAAAAATGTAATATTACAAATTTGCCTAGTGGTAGCATTAAATTTAATCCTTAAAAACTTACTTCTCCGTCCAATTCTAGCACCAAACGTAAGACTCCGTGAGCTGCCGGATGTTGAGGTCCAAAGTTAAGGAACATGTTACGTATTTTCTTTTCAACTGGTGCCAATTTTCCTGAAAAATAAATTAAACACTTGAAAATGGTAAATTTCTTGCTGTGAGTAATTTTTTTGATTTATCGAAATAAACATAAGAAACTGACATTTTCTAGCTGTGAGGATTTTGTTTAATTTTATTTATCGAAATAAACATAAGAAACTGACATTTTCTAGCTGTGTGGATTTTGTTTAATTTTATTTATCGAAATAAATATAAGAAACTGACATTTTCTAGCTGTGTGGATTTTGTTTAAATTTATCGAAATAATCAAAAGAAAACTGAAAATTTCTCATTGCACGGAATTTTTTTGCTGGAATTATCCAATGAAAAACTGAAAATTTTACGCTGCTTGACAATTTTTCTTCGTTTTAGTGGATTCTTAGAAAACAAATTATACATAAAATAGTAAATATGTATTTATATATCCATATTTGAAAAGTTTCACAGTTGAGATTCTTAATGAAATGTTATGAGGGAAGTTAGTATTTTACTTCTGTGTCCTGTGTCTTTGAATTTGTGAATCTGGCCCTATGTCTCAAAAGGTTGCCCAGCCCTGATCTACAGCACGTATTAATAGTTCAACAAATAATATGATTCATAGTAAAATAGAATAATAATCAATGCATAAATTTATTTAAAAAGGAAAAGTATCACACACCCATAATTACACTGAAAACATTAGGCTGAAAATTGCGAAAAACTTCTTGCAAAGAAATCAGTCTTTGATCATCTTCGCAAAGCAGTGGAGGGTAAAAATATTACTATGACACAATTTGGAGAACAATATACTTATTAGGCCAGACAACAAATTCTAAGAATGAGTTCATAGAGGTGGGAAGAATTTTTAATTTCAGGAATGGAATTGGGGTCCTTAGGAGGTAAATATCCCAAAAGCACCAGCCCCTCTAGACAATGTGTCATTTAGCTCAAGAAAAGATAACTCAATGTATGGAAGTGACAGTTGTCAGGTGACTGGCAACTGTCACTTCCATACATTGAGTTATCTTTTCTTGAGCTAAATGATACGTTGTCTAGGGGGGATGACCCTGTGAGGTGAGCTGAAGGGGGGAGGGACCCGAAAGGCATTAAAATTTTTTTTTTTTGGTTTTTCGTTTATAACTCGAAAACTATAGGTTCTAGAGAAAAAATATATTCTGCTGACAAAATTTTCTACATTTTTTACTAATACAAAAAGTTTCTATCTTCAACCGTTCTAGCTATGGTGTCACAAAAATGTAAGGCTTTGGAAATAGCCTCAGGTCATTTTTCAACCATTTTCACAAAATTATATCTCAAAAATTATACAAGATATCAAAATAATATTTTGTATTATTAAATAAGGGTGTCAAAGGGAACAAATAAAAAAAAATCAACATAATATGAGACCATGGGTGACACGTCTGGATGTTTTGACGTGGACTGACCCACCAGGGAGTGTCTCTACAGTTTACTTTTTCTATAATAGGGCAGCTGGATTCATATGCATCTATCTACTTACTGGTACGATTGACGTATTGACTTAATAAATGTTAAATGTAAGAATATCATAGTAATTTTCCTGGTTTAGTATCGTTATAATCAAATGTTAGTTAGTATCAGCATTGCCAATTTGTGGGGGATTCCCCAAATTACAGGGAATCTCAACTCGATTGAGGATTTTGTGGGGATTGGCTTTTTGTGAGGAAAATGTGGGGATTCTAGAATTTTAACATTCATCGTTAAAAAGTCTATAAATTTGAAAATAATATGAAAATGTACACTGCTTAGCTATTACAGATTTCTATAAACTGGGCCAAGATTTTTATAATGAATTATACAAACATACATACATACCATCGCGCCATGTCCCTTACGGAGTAGGCAGAGAGAACTGAACGCCATATCTTTCTATCCTGGCACACATTCATCGCCTCATCAACATTCATGCATCGTCTCATACATGTTCGTCTATTGTACACGCTTCTAACATTTCCTTCTTTCAGAATATTGTTCACATGGTCGTGCCATCCCTTTCTTGGGCGGGCCCGGCCTCTCAATCCAATCCGCATTGTATATTTTCTTCGTCAGGCGTTCCTCATTCATTCTACCCATGTGGCCAAACCATCTCAGTGTGTTCACTTTCATTCTATTAATGATATCTTTCTTCATCTTACATTCTTTCCTTATGTTCTCATTTCTTACCCTGTCATACATCGTTCTATTGCATTAATTAACTTCGAACATTGTTAAGAGTTTTGATTTTAGAGATCCTTTTTATATCTGTTGTGAATCCTTCAAAAGCTCAACAAATCAACAAAGTTAAATCACTGACGCCTGTGCTGAAAGGTTTTGCAGTGTTTGAAAACTTTGTGCGAATACAAAAATTAATGACAGTTCATGCTATGCTGGATTTTACTTTACCTGGCCTTGATGAATATTATGATGCAAAGAGTTACTGGGGTAAAAGTGTTGTGTTTAAAAAGTAAATATTATTGTTTTTTTAATGGAACCTTGTATTTTTCTTGAGATTATAATTATGTAGGGAATCGGGACTTTTTACTTCCCCAATTTGGGGAATTTGATGTAGATTTTTAGGGAATTTGGAAAATTGGCATTGGCAACGCTGGTTCAGCTCTCCTAAAAATCTAGATCGAATTCCCCAAATTGGCGAAGTAAAAAGTCCCGATTCCCCACATAATTATAATCTCAAGAAAAATACAAGGTTTCATAAAAAACAATAATATTTACTTAGGCCACTTTTAAACAATTACCAAATTGAATAAAATGATGACATTGTTTCATACAATTTGCGCTATTTATTTTTTTTTATGTTGGCATTTTTGAAAATGCAATGTAAAATTTTCAGACCTTCGGCATACTTCAGTTGTGTTTTGTTGTTTGTTGTGACGGGAAACATTTTGATCCTTTATAATCTTGAAATAAACCAAATAATAAATATAACACGTGTGATTTTGTAAAATTCTTGTTGTTTTCGGTGTTAATCTACATTACATACCATCACACCATGTGATGGTGATGGTGTTAATCTATTGCCAGCTTTTTGTATTTTTTTTATTAATAGGTACCTAACCATATCTAACACGATTATCTTCGCAAGATGGCCGACAAGTTTTGTTGTGTTTTGAATAAATTGTCAAGTGAAAAATACGGCGAAGTGAAGTTATATGGTTTTCCAAAAATCAGTAATAAATCTTTCTTTGTGGAAAATAAATTAAAAAAAACCTAAGTAATAATCTACAACGCACATTTTATTCAGAACCATGAATTTTATGAATTATTTGGCATGATTTTTGAAATATTGCAAATAAAATCCTTCATATGTGTTTTTTTAATAAATAATGATTGAAAAATGGTTATTTTTTATTTAAGGCATCCTAGAATCCATTCCTCAAAGATGGAAACATTTTAAAATGGAAATTTGAAATTTGCCATGGACTGGTCGCATATTCATTGCCCCTATAGCGGGGATGCAAGAAACCTTATGATTATCCGGTTACAGCTTCTATGTATTGAGTGACACATCTGAAGTTTACTGAAAGTTTACTTCTATATTATCTGTGCTTCCCCTCTTCAAGCTCACCTCTCAGGGTCGGGAACTTTTGGAATGTTTACCTCCTAAGGACCCCAAACCCATTCCTGAAGTCAAAAATTCTTCCCCCCTCCATTCACTCTATAATTATTCCTTGACTGAACAAAGTTCTTACCATTGTAAGGGGCAATCATGATGTCTCGGGAATATTCATCGGGATACATAACCGGGCCAGCAAACTGTTTAAAGTATTCAGGATCTGGATACCAATGAGCATTGCGAACACTAAAAAATATATGAAAACGTCGTGTTAAATTATAACCTAAAGGAAATATTGTATTATTACATAATAATGAAGAGTTATCGAAACAATAAAATAGCATATTAAAATTAAAAAGATTCTATAACAGTACTTGTTGCATTGCGCCGCCGGAAGATTCTTTAAAAGAGTTATTCTTTGAGGAACATTTACAGATTTTCGCAAAAACGTACCCAACAAACCCGCCATATTGTAAAAACTACAGAATAAAATAATAATATTTTTGACAGTTCTCAAAACATAGATCTGACTCCGACTTTATGAATAGGGTGGTGAAAAAATGAACGACAAATGACTAGGGCTCAATTGAATTCCTGAAAATTCTTTACAAATCGTATTATATTTTCGATATCGAACGAGTTAATCATTAATAATAATTGTATTATTATTTCATTTAACAAATTACTACTTCTCTCTCTCTCTCTCGAAGTATACAACATCTGACTACCCATTTTTGCAACTATTTCGTGATTTTCAAGTGCCATCTTTTAAAAGTATTTTACAAAAAAAATGTGCTGTACATAAGGACATTGGAAGGTCGCACTATGCCTTTGTACGTGTGGCGAGTGATAGACAAAATATAGTGGATCAATTGTGTACCCCGTCAACACATATAAGTTTTGCACAGCACTACACTTACAATGGGGTGGTGTGGTTTAACCAACTTGAAACATATTTGAGACTGGCAATTGAATATAATGAATTAAAAAAAAAATAAAGAACAAATTAAACTTTTTAAATTTGACTGATATGTAAATATATATTAACTTCTTTTTGTATACATAATAATTATGTTTATATAATATTTTGTGTCTTATGTATTTAATTGTCTCCTTTACACACAAGTGCTTGCACTCTGGTAAAGGGAAAAATGTATTTTCTTACTGTGAATCTTTTGTATATAGTTTGATTGTTTTATATTTTGTATATGTATTTTAAATTAAATAAAAATAATAATAAATTTTACTGAGTATTTATTTTACAGTTTTCATCTACATTTTATGGATTTCAAACAATATTGTCGATTTGCTCAAGAGAACTTTGTTATCTTAATATATCGAGAAAGTATCAAGCCAGAATACGCGAGATTTGTATGCAGGGTCTATATTTTTACGGTTTTTCCTACTTTGAAGTCAAAAAACACCAACTTAGAGTAGAACATTTAATGTGTGTCTGTATGTCGTCGTCATCCCCCCCCCCCCCCCATATAACTTTTGATCCGTTCAATTTACAGAGTTCAAAATTTCAGAATATATAGAAAGTAATAGGCATACAAAACTTTTTTACTCAGAATTTTGAATTTTTGTTTCAGTCAGGGGTTATTGACTTTTGAATTTTTAATTTATTTTTCCATTTATCTCAAAAACCATAAAAGCTAAAACGCTGAGTATTGATACAAATATAGACACAAAAAAATCTCAAATTCATTTTTTCAAAAAATTCCATAAAATCTCAAACATTTTTTATTAAGAAAAGCATTTTTTATGACAAATTTATGTTTTTAACTACCTATATTTCCAAAGTTTTTAAAAATATCGAAAAAAGCCGTAACACCCCAACTAGATAATTAAATTTTCTATAAGAAATATCCGAATCGTAGTGTTTCATCTCAATTTTTTTTTAACAATTTTATAAAAATTTAATTTAGTGACGACATTGCTTCATTCAATTTATATGGCAGTGGCCTATACATTATACATTATATAAGAAGACTTAATAGTTTGAGACTTAATCTCCAAACATACATACATACCATCATGCTGTTTTCATATTCTGGGTAGCAAAGATACTGACCTCCATACTATCTTATCCTGACATACATACATACAAGTTTTATATAGAAAACAAAATATCTTAAAATATTTATTAATTTGTGTTTATGTGTTAATAGTTTGGTACGTATTGTTCAATTATACATACTATCGCCATCGAAAGTTGGATCTCATGTGTGACATGCAACTAGTTTTAAAATTTCTTAGTAAAGTCAAACCTTTTACTTCAACCAAAATCTGAGATTCGGTCGAGAAATGCTTATTTTTCAATTATTATTATTTAGTCAGGCTCCCTGTTTTATTCCATTTAAAAACTCGTGCAAATTTATTATTAGTTATGTAATCATACATAAAATTATACACACGAGTACAGATAGCGGCAAATAAAAGTATAACAAATGGATGCGCACAGCGCAACTTTTTGTATTTTTGCTTGGTTTGTGTATGTGCAAACCACTCCCCTCCATAACGAAAATTCTCAAGTTGTTTTCCGGAAACCATATTTATTATTTATTATTTTTTCTTTACCTTTGAAAATAAAATTAACCTTTGCCTGTATAATTAAAAATTGTCCTTCATTACCACCCGTCGCTTCAAACCCTTCAGTACCTCCCGTCCCTTCAGTACCACCCGTCCCTTCAGGCCCTTCAGTACCTCCCGTCCATTCAAGCCCTCAATATTTCCCTTCCCTTCAGGCCCTTCTGTGCCTCCCGTCCTTTCAGGAACTTCAGTACTTTCCGTCCCTTAAGACCCTTTAGTGCCTCTTTTTAGTAAGTTAAGAAAAAGTTTAAATCCAGAAACCATTCTGGAAGACCTGTGAAAAGATGAAAGAAAAATTGAACCTTCTTCTCCCAGTATAGTCCACCTTCATAGGCAAAATGACCGATGAAGAAGAAGAAGAAAAATGTTTTAATCCAAAAACCGTCCCTGGCATACGCTCGACAATTCGCCAAAGTTTCATTGTAATCGGATGAACGGTTTAGGAGCGCATACATACATACATACATTGATACATGGATACATACAAACATTGAAATTTATATTATAGGTTTAAGTAGCTTACTTAATTAAGTAATTATCGGAAAACAACTTGAGCCTGTCTCGTGGTTGCGCAGATCAAAAATTTATGTCCTTTTGCTTGGTTGGTATGTGAACAAATCGCCCCCCTCCTCGGCGAAAAGACTCCAAGAAGTTTGGTGGCATCTTAAAAATATACCTCTTTCTTTCAATTATTAATTTTTAAGTAATATGTTTTTTATTGTAATTCATTTTTACCGCAAGATTCGTTCAATCCGAAATTGATGAAACTGGGATTAAACTAATTGAATGATGTACATAGTTACAAAAGTCAATGTCACATCCCTAATGCCTAGGACTTTGAGAGTGATGGCATATTTTGTGTACTACCTATTTTCGGATAAAACGTTTTGTTGAATATATGTAAATTAACAGGTTGAAATAAATAAAATTAGTGAATTTTCGAAATATGATCATGTATAGAATATAAGCTCTACACGTTTAATACTGCATTGCGCTTTGCTTATGTAATATATGACTTATTGACAAGTTTTGTTGATTTGTAAAATTTAAAAGTTTTGTGTCTGACCATGAATCATCCGCCCAAACAACCGAAAAAAACTCCTATCACAGTAGACTACGAAATATCTGACACTGTTTTAGGACTAGGAATCAATGGAAA
The DNA here is from genome assembly GCA_963576475.1 of Molanna angustata. Taxonomy (NCBI): domain Eukaryota; kingdom Metazoa; phylum Arthropoda; class Insecta; order Trichoptera; family Molannidae; genus Molanna; species Molanna angustata. The sequence continues at coordinate 33,696,767 of OY754965.1, forward strand.
GGTATATTTGTTATATATTTATTTTTTAAGTCATACTTCTTCAAAAACTGATAACAATATTGACATTGACAGGAAAAAAGTATAAAATGGTATTAATTCAAATCCAGCGAATATGCGTAACCATTTACACGATTTAATATACTACACACTCAAATACATTTATTTATAATTGAATAAATTTGTTGCATAATTTAAATTATTTTAATTCACAATACCTAATATCCAAATTACGAAATAAATAAGTTTTTCCTTGAAAAATGTAATCATGCATTAGGTTCAATTCTGAAGACAAAGTATTATAATTCATTCGAACATTATAGTCATTTAAAACAAAATGTGTTCGCTAGATCTGTCGCTTTAAACTATAGTTCTTAGATTATATATGATACAGATACCTAGTCATCGCAATGAATGTATGCCAACTAAAACTACACTGAAACAGACGAATTTCACTCGCCCGGCCGTATTCATACACCAACCGATCTACCGCCTCACACACATATGTAAAAAAAACTTGGCATGCATTTGAATTCGAAATTTGTACTACACGCGGCTTCTGTACATTATAATTCTATGCTATAGTTATAGATTCCACCAAAATACTTGAACCTTTTCACCGTGGAGGGGGGTGGTTTGCACATATACCAACTAAGTAAAAAGACAAATATGCAATCTGCGTACCCACATGACTCATTGTTTTACGATAACTATGTCCATTTTATAATGCACTAGTGATATTCTTTTGTCATTTTAATCTTATTAAACTTCCATTAATTTATTCAATCTTCAGAATAGCATAACATACATAAAAAGACATTAAAATGTTAGTGTGTTTTCAGAATTGAACCCATTGTTTGATTTACATTAGGTATATAGTTTTAAAAATTTACTCTTTGGTACCTAACAGGTACTCTGCTGAATTTCAATTTAACAATTAGGTTGGGTTGCGTGTATAATAGATGTGTACAATTGACAATTAGGTTGGGTTGCGTGCATAATAGATGTGTACAATTGACACATTTTGGTGACATGATGTAGAAAGTCTCAAAAATGTAGACTTTACAGTGAAAACACTAATCCCACTGGGAATTTAAATCATCTCTCAGTTGACCTACGACCCAGTCAGGTGTTTAACTGAGTCTCAAAGGTCAATGAACATAACATCACAGAATATTTAGCAATAGGCTAATTTCACTTTTTTCTGATAATAATAAATAATTGTTTATGAAGAATATCTGTGAAAGAAAAAATTAAATCCTTACCCCTCCCAAAAAAAGAAAACAACTATGATGATGTGGGAAGAATCACAATAAACTTAAAAAAAGACCAATAATTAAATCATGACATTATTCGCTTCCTGCGTAATGGGACACTCTTTGTGTGTAATGTTATTTAACATTTTCATTATAAAAATGATTAATGAAAACATTTTCTTGCAACATAGATATATATATTAGCCAGCCCATTTATATATTAGCCTAAATCGATTCTATATATTTTTTTGTTTATATTTGTGAAATACCCAATTATAATCAAACATAAGAAATTCTCTTTTTGAAGTTGGGTCGTATGTATTTATCCAGTTTATATAATATTATTGTGTATTTTGTATTATTTTTTTAAATAAAAAAATATTGCATTTTTCATGGGCAAAAGCAATGTAGATTAACAAAGAAGTGGGCATGGAATAATGAGAACTACATCACAACCTTTCTTAAAACTAAATTAAGTGTGCCCATAAAGAAAAATATATATTTATATTTGCACATGAATTAATAGTTAATCATTTTAAACACTAATCTTGCAATATAGTGTAATCTCTTGATCATCTTGTTATTTCGTAATTACAAAATTTTCTAGGAAATTATTTTTCCCGACTGAAATGGACATATACATAAAATATGGATGACATGTATAAAATAACTCTAAAACAATTTTACCATACATGTTTTGGGGTGACAGGAAAATTATTCGAAAAACAATTATTCGAATGCTCAATTTTACGAAAATCAATTTTACGAATGGCAATTATTCGAATCACATTTTTTCGAAAAACAATTTTCCGAACACACAATTATCAGAATTTACAATTGTTCGAATTTTTATGACGTCATGTTGGTAGTATTGTGAGAGGAATAAACCATAGATTTTTATTATAATATACTAGATGTCGTAGTTAGCAAATTTTGTATGAATCGAAAACAAATGACTCACTTTTTGCACGGAGTACTACATCTACATAGTATATTATGTTTAATAAAAATCTATGGAATAAACAACATGGCGACGCACCGCGCTGTCAGATATCCTAGGGTGTACACCTATTTTTTAAACCTAAACCTACAAAACTTTGGTATAAATAGGTTGGTTAGGTTTGTTTGTAGTTATAATTGCGACTGGCGAGAGCCAGCTGCATTATATATTTAAAAAAGTAACTATAATATTAAAATAAAATAACTAAATTGGTGTGAATACTAGATAAACATAAACTGGTGTACAAACTAGGCTATCCCGCGCTGTCAACTATCAGTTATTAAAAATGTGCAAACATACGTACCCAACAATAACACAACAAGTAATAATAGTCTTCATTGAATATATTTTACTGGCAACAAATATGTCAAAGGAGGCAACATAATGACACAAAAATATATTAAATTCGGTTAATTGGTTTTCCAACAAATGTTAGTTCGAATAATTTGCTTTCGGACAATTGTCATTCTGATAACTGATTTTCGAAAAATTGTTATTCGTACAATTGCGCATTCGAACAATTGTGTTTCGAAGAATTTTCATGTAATCATGTTTTGGATATTGTTGTGTAGGAATCTATATTGTCTCACTACTTCAATGCATAATTTTGATAAATATTCAATTGTATTTTTTTTCTGTATATCTCCAAAGTGTAACTTGTATTCAATTGAATATTTTAGGTTGTACAGTGTTTAGAACGAAGTACTGGAACTAAAAGAGCTTTAAAAGTACTTCGTGATAGTGTAAAAGCAAGACGAGAAGTAGATCTACATTGGAGAGCCAGCGGTTGCGTTCACGTTGTTGCAGTAAGTTTTATATTTAAAAATGTTGTATATTTAATTTCTTTCATTCTTATGTCACAATTCTGAAAACATGAAAGTAAATTAAATATTATCACAAATTTGGACTAAAAATTTATTTAATTGAATTATTATATTTTGTAATTTACATATTTTCATAATTTCTTTATGAACAGCTGCTTCTTTTACTTTTTCATGCATATTTTATTTCTTACAAATTCAAAGATTGTTTTTTTATATGATTATTTATGTATATACAAAAAAGTTTTCCCTGAAAAAAATATCTACATTTTGATCTCTATCTATGGAGTATTTATAATATATTATTTTAACTAGGGGCTCTGCCCCTTCCCGCTATCGCGGAAAACCCCCAATAGCCGCTGCGCGTCTTATTTGCAGCTACGCGGCAGTTGCGAATTAACCTTATAAAACTAAATATCGTCAAATATACTATTTAGGACATTACACAACATTTAAAAACTAAATATCTTCACGTGAAAATGTTAAAATCAAGTAATAAAACAGTATTTTAAAAAAAAAATATTTTCGACAATGTTTTGAAAGAAATGCGTTAATATATGAAATGCGTAGGTTTGAAATTACAAACATTCATAATTTGAATGTACATTCAAAATATCATTTAGAACAGTACACAACAGGTAAAACTGAATATCTTTTTATAATAATACAATAATAATGATAAATTATCTATATTATAAATTTGAATGTTTGTATCTATGTATCTATGTATGTGTTGAATGCGCTCCTAAACCGCTCATCCGATTGTGATGAAACTTTGGTGAACTGTCGAGAGTATACCAGGGATGGTTTCTGGATCAAAAAATTTTAACTTCTTCTTCTTCTTCATCGAGTTTTAGGTCATTTTACCTATGAAGGTGGACTATCCTGGGAACCGTTCATCCGATTGCAATTAAACTTTGGTGAATTGTCGATCGTATGCCCGGGATGATTTCTGAATTTAAAATATTTTCTTCTTCTTCTTCTTCATCGGGTATCAGGTCATTTAACATATGAAGGTGGACTATCCTGAGAACCGTTCATCCGATCGCAATGAAACTATGGTGAATTGTCGAGCGTATGACCGGGACCTACTGAAGGGACGGGAGGTAACGAAGAGAATGGAGGTACTGAAAGGTCTGAAGGGACGGGAGTAACCGAAGGGACGGGAGTAACCGAAGGGACGGGAGTAACCGAAGGGACGGGAGTAACCGAAGGGACGGGAGTAACCGAAGGGACGGGAGTAACCGAAGGGACGGGAGTAACCGAAGGGACGGGAGGTACTGAAGGGACGGGAGGTACTGAAGGGATGGGAGGTATTGAAGAGTCTGAAGCGACGGGTGGTTATGGAGGACGATTTTTAATTATACAGGCAATACGAAGTTTGCCGGGTGTTCACTAGTACATCATATAACTAAATAACGTCATTAAATGAAAATATTATCTTATCTTTTAGGGTGGATCCATTTGAAATCACCCAAGCCATGTGCTCATCATTTTTGATTTCTCTGGATTTTTTACCATGTGTTCCCTATAGATATACAGTCACAAAACACTATTTGAAAAAAATTAAAAACCCATAGTTTTTTCTGGCGGCCATATTTATAATGGCGGGTGGGCATATTTTAATGAAAAACGTGGTTTCCGGAAAGTTTAATTGCCAAGCTATTTTAAAAGATATCAGAATAATTCAAAAACCATTGTGTTCAGCAGGAAATACACTTTATGCATACATTTTTAAAATTATTATATCATGCAAGAGAGTCATAAATTTTTTTTTGTAAAAACTCGGAAAAAAATGATAAATTGTTACTTTGTAAGACCATCTTTTTTATAAAGGAAATGAGACTCACTAATAATATGTTGTTTCTGTGTTGAATACTTACAAAACTACCTGAAGTATAAGTTTTAGTCCTGAGATTGCACTCATTTTTTTTCTAGAGCTTTTCAAAAATGACCGAAACCCGGAAAATGTCAATTTTCTCAAGTCAATAACAAAAACAAGTGAAAATTTTACAGAATATTATCTATACACTTAGGAATATCTCACAAAAAAATTATCACTGATACTTAACTGTAACAATTTGAGCCCTCGTTTGGTAACTTGATACTGCACGAGCGTTTAGAAGGGTGGCGTTTTTACTGAAATTCACTGCTCTATAACTCTTAATATAGTTAAGTATCAGTGAAAATTTTTTTGTGAGATATTCCTATGTGTATAAATAATATTCTGTAAAATTTTCACATGTTTTTAATTCAGGCCCTTTTTTGTTATTGACATGAGAAAATTGACATTTTCGGGCTTTCGGCCATTTTTGAAAAGCTCTAGAAAAAAAATGAGTGCAATCTCAGGACTAAAACTTATACTTCAGGTAGTTTTGTAAGTATTCAACACAGAAACAACATATTATTAGTGAGTCTCATTTCCTTCATAAAAAAGATGGTCTTAAAAAGTAACAATTTATCATTTTTTTCCGAGTTTTTACAGAAAAAAATTTATGACTTCTTGCATGATATAATAATTTTAAAAATGTATGTATAAAGTGTATTTCCTGCTGAACACAGTGGTTTTTGAATTATTCTGATATCTTTTAAAATAGCTTGGCAATTAAACTTTCCCGAAACCACGTTTTTCATTAAAATTTGTCCACCCGCCATTATAAATATGGCCGCCAGAAAAAAACTATGGGTTTTTAATTTTTTTCAAATAGTGTTTTGTGACTGTCTATCTATAGGGAACACATGGTAAAAAATCCAGAGAAATCAAAAATGATGAGCACAAATTTTATCAATATTGGGTGATTTCAAATGGATTGACCCTTTACCGACATTCTGACATATTATTATAACATGTCGAAAGCAATGTTGTCAGTATTCAAAATGGATATTCCGCAGATTATTACGCTTAGAATTTATTCTGAATGTTTGAAATTCCTTTTTAAACAATAATATTGTCAATTTATGCAGAAAATACATTTTAAACGATAATTTTGTACTTTTTCGCATAAATTTATTTTTTATTTTAAAGAAAAATTTCGAACGCGAAAATTGATGAAGGAAAAATTATTTCACTGGCAATCCGTTGAACGACGAAAAAACATGGCGTACAGTAATTATATTATAGATAATTTCAATCTCTGTCGTATGTGTTCTTCTCCATCCTTCTTGTGTGGCTGAATGTTTGTACTTTATTTTTTAAATTATTCAAATTGTTTTAGTAATCCATTGAAATATTGTATTCATGCCAGAGATAAATAATTTACAAGAAAAGTAATGTTTTCTCATTCGTCTATTAATTCCAGACATAACACATTTAAATTATGCTTTTTTTATAATTTTTAAAACTTTCCAAAATTTTGTTAGGTAAATATTCATAACAATTATGTATATACCATGGGTTGGACCAATGAACATTGTTAGATATAAGTATGCATTATGTATGTATGTATGTTTCTATATAATATGTGTATTGTGATAAAGGTATTATTAACAATTCATTAGCTGCCTAATCATTGGATGATTGTTACACACTATCTATTTTGCTCCCCTACAACATTCAGTAAACTTTTAGTTAATATACAATACAAAATAAAGTAGTCCATTTATCTGTAATTACCACTTCATAGAGAGGTATTATATTACAATTTTTGATGTTAATATTATTTATCAAGTGTTGGTACACTAACTTACACAGTGGAGTGTTTAGTGTCAACAACAATCTACATGCTTTTTTTTAATACTTAGAAAAAAAACTGAGAATGTTTAGAAAATCACCCATAATTTTTTTTTATAATTAAAATAATTACTAATATAATCATTTTTAATTTAATTCTTTATTCCAATAGATGAAAATTAAATTGGCATAAAGCTTTTTAAGGGGGCATATAAACCTAAACATCCCAATTTTAAATCATATTTCTCAAATATGTGTAACAGTGTGTTTCTAAAAAAAATACCATAAGTATTTTCAACATTTCTCTAGTGAATGTTTGTCACACAATTTTAAAATTCAGCATAAATTCTCCTACAATAATTATTTATAATATCCTTTTTTACAACATTTTTTTAAATTACTCCATAACCATGTGTCGTGGAGAAACAAATCTTTTATGTGCTTAAAGAGTGCATATAATCGAAGTGAATGATCGATAATTTTTTTTCATTTCAAGTCAAGTTTGTTCTTAAAATGCAAAAAATCAACAAATTTGGGGTTTCCGATATTTTGAATCACATATAATAAACCTTTTTTAACGCACGCGATAGTTATTTTACCCTTACTAACGTGTAACTACATGGTGCATTAGGCAGTTTTAATATATCATGTTTTCAGTCACTATGGCCCGGTATTACAGTCGGCCCTCAACTCATTGAGTTTGTTAAACTTAAGATTAATGTTAAGGGAAGATTTAATCCATTTCCGTATTACAGTGCAATATGACATGTCAGTTACTAAATCTTCAATTATAGAAATATTTTACTTTTTCTGTGGTTATTATCTGTCAAATTTTAAATAACCTCAAATAATACGAACTTCAAAACGGGACGCTATCACTTGAAATACTATTGTTTTACTATCCAACATGGTAAATTTAATTTTTTTCACCAAAATAATGCTTTTAAATGCCCATGTTCGTTTTAATATGGCTGTCAGTTTATTTTGTTGTGTGGCGCCACCGTCGATACAACTAACGCCTCTAGTGATAGAAACTGAAACTACACTCGTTGCCTAACGCCTCTAGTGATAGAAACTGAAACTACATGCGTTGCCTAGCAAATGACAGTTGACTCACCGTTAAGTACTTAATCCGCCAGAAACGTTGAGTTAAATATTTGTCGTTTTAGTGACGTATTTGAGGGAAGATTAGGCCTAAACGGACACTGTAATACGCTATATTTTTGTAAAGCTTGAGTTTAGCTCTTAAACTGAGACTGTAATACCGGGCCTATGTTTAGCGTTATATGTCCTCTTAAACCCATCACATTACAAGGATAATTTGTTTCTGAATCTCTATTGTTAGGGTAGGTTGAGAGAACCGAGTGCCATAAACTTCTGTCTTTGCACAAATTCATCACCTCACTCACATTCATACATCTGCAAACATGTGTTGGGGATACGAAGCGGCAAGCCCCTCCGGTTTGCCAACATTATAAATATCCCCACCATGCCGCACGCCCGCCAGTTCTCTCGCGGCATGGAACGATTAAACATCTAAGAAAGAACACGCTTTATTTATTTAACCCATTCATTTCAACACATGCTTGTTTGTTATTTACACTTCAAATGTTTCCTTCTCTCTCCTTTTCTTGGCCGTCTCCCTAACTCTTTTTTCTCTTTCACCATTATAAATTTTCTTTGTCACTCATTCTTCATTCATTCTTCTCATGTGACCAAACCACTGAAATGTTTTTATTTATTTATTTATTTATACATCTTCTTGTTAATAATATCCTTCTTTAAGTTACACTCAGCTCTTATATCCTTGTTTCTTATTTTGTCAACATTGTTTATTTCATATTATTCTAAGGGACCTGATTTTCAGGTATTTATTCTTTTTTCGTAGTACATACATATGTCAAAGGTTGGTACTACAATTTTATTATGTATGGCATGTTTTAGCCTCCCTAGATATACAAGGTGTCTCAAAAGAAAGTTTATATTTGTATTCAAAGCGTTATGTGAAAATGTTAGACGACTTCTTGGTGCCTGAACTGCAAAACTTTCCTGGCTATAATTAAATAACATGTTTCCAGCAAGACGGAGCAACGTTACACACGTCCAATACATCTGTGCCACAAGTTTGTGAAATTTTCCCAGGTTAATTAATCTCCAGGAGAGGTGGCATAAATTGGCCTCCACGCAGTTCTGATTTAACCCCTATGGTCTTTTTCCTATGGGGTTATCTTAAATCTAAAGTTTACGCCAATAAACCAACTTCCCTTGCACATTTGAAGAAAAATATCCATCACGAAATGGTAACCATCACTGACTCCACCTGCCGAGCCGTCATAAGTAATTTTACTGTTCGATTAAATGAGTGCTGCAAACGCGAGGGTCTTCATTTTGACGATAATATTTTTAAGAAATAAATTCCCAAATTGTGTACTTTACTAATTAATAAACATTTTTACGATACACGACTTACTTTTTTTTTAATCAATCCACTAAATATAAAATTTATTTTGAGACACCCTGTATTATGATCATTCATTACTGGTATAGTTGTCGCCAAATAACATGAACTCTTAGCCGAGAAGGGGGGCGATTTGCACGTAAACCAACGAAGCAAAAATACACAAATTTGCGCTCTGCCTAACTGGAAGTTCTTTCAAGATATTCACTATATTCCCTGCCAGCTCTCTTCTTTCAATATATCTTTATCCAGTCGTCCATCTCGTTAAAACACACTATCCAGATATAAATATATTTGTTTTTTTAACATCAATATGTTTTGTTATAGATTGTAGATGTTTATGACAATACATATGGAGGTGCAAGATGTTTATTGGTTGTGATGGAATGCATGGAAGGTGGTGAACTCTTCCAGAGAATCCAGGAACACCAAGATGGAGCTTTCACCGAACGTCAAGCTGCAGAGGTGTCTTACCTACAGTCAATTTTCTAAATAAATCTGGGGGGCAAGTCTGGTCAACAGGCGGAATCAAAACCATCCATGTTTACCCATATCATGGATATCATTATCTTATAGAGTTCTATAACATCTTAAGATATTATAGAACATCATAAGATAATTATATCCATGATATGGGTTATTATGGAAGGTTTTGATTCCGCAGGTTGACCAGACTTCCCCTCAGACTATCTATAACTATTTTAAGCAATAATGAAATATATAGATTGAACATATTTTCTGATTAGCACATATTTGGAATGGTATAAACTGGGACTGGGATTATGTTACATTTATAACATTACACATAAATTTATATTTATTGTTAATTTGCATTCGTTTCTTATGTCACTTTTATTTTATTTTTCAGATAATGCATTCGATATGTGACGCAGTTCTTTATTTACATAATTCTAATATAGCACATCGAGATATTAAACCGGAAAATCTTCTCTATTCTGGCAATACACCTGGAGCCATTTTGAAGTTAACAGATTTTGGTTTTGCTAAAGAAACTCACAGTGCTGCTGATACTTTACAAACACCATGTTATACACCATATTATGTAGCTCCAGAGGTAAACTAAACTAAACTACTTAATTTACTTAATATTTTACATATTTTTAGTGTATGTGTATCATGTTTTGATTTATACCATGATAATATTTTTTACTCTCCTTTATTCCGTAGATTTCACAATTTGCATATTTTTTTATCAAAATCTCAACAGGTATCATGTAGAGAGAGTGCACACTATGAGTTTCGTTGTGATGTGTTTGTATGTATGGCATCCTTTTTGTGTCGTCTCTATATCCCAAACTATAAATCTGGGGGGCAAGTCTGGTTTAATCGGCGAAATCAAAACTCCCATGATTACCCATATCATGGATATAATTATTATATGTAGTTCTACAATATATATCTTAAGATGTCATAGAACTCCATACGATAATTATATCCATGATATGGGTAATCACTGGGGTTTTGATTTCGCCGGTCGAACCAGACTTGCCCCCCTGATCGACTTAATATTTACATCATATGTGTAGATTGCATAAACCTAGAGCTGATTAGTTTTCCATAGAAATCTGTTAATTTCTTCTCGAGATCGTTAAGAATAATTTGTAATAGAACGATATATGACAGGGTAAGAAATGAGGACCTAAGGAAAGAATGTAAGATGAAGAAATATGTCATTAATAGAATGAAAGTGAATGCATTAAGATGGTTTGGCCACATTGGGAGAATGAATGAGGAACGCCTGATGAAGAAAATATACAGTGTGGACAGAAATGGAATGAGAGGTCAGGGACGCCTTTAAATCATACGATTCTAAATCATATAATTTTTAATTTGTTTATGTTTTTATGATTTATGCATACACATTTTGAACTTAAATAGTTGTTCATGACATGTGTGGTTTATGTGTGTTTTATTTACAGAGATTTATTATGATTCTACCACTCCTATAATATTGTGTTTGTAAAGAATATGTTTATTTGTATGGCATGCTTTAAATGTATGTGTTGAATTCACAAATAAGTAGAAAATACATGACTACCTTTAAGTGATCATAAGTATGGCAGTGCCCCTTATATTTTTCATTTAATAATAAAGTATACTCAAGTGTATCTTCTTATGCAATTTTGAATAATTGGTACATTTGAATAACTCATTACACTGAATTAATCTGATTATATTTGCAAAATCTATTGTTGAAATGCATATCTATCGGGGAAAAGCGAAATTGAATTATCATACATTAATTGTTTTATATCATTTTACAACAAAATTCAATAGTATGTTAGTAAGTCAATTAAAAATGTTGGACATTAAAGACCCATACAGGATTGACGCAGCAGACGGTTCGGATTTTTGTCCCTTAGCAAGAATGACAGCAATAATGTGCGCGCTCTGTACAGTGCCAATAGATCAGTGGACACACTTGTATGAATTCCTATACAAAGAATACTAAAATCCATCTGATGTGTTGCGTCCGATCCGTCTGTTGCTCATGTATGGATGCTAGCCTTATAACAGAATGTATTAGATTTAATTAATTAACATGTAGAATTTGGCCAATAAACATCCATCTCTATAGTCTTTAAAGAGTTCAAATTCACCAGACATATATCGTTACCTGAGTTTTAAAGGACAACAAGTCGAAAATGGCAATTTCTTTTTCATACATACATACATACATACCATCACGCCATGTCCCTTGCGGGGTAGGCAGAGAGAACCGAATGCCACATTTTTCTATCCTGGAACGCATCCCTCGCTTCGTCCACATTCATGCATCGTCTCATACATGCTCGTCTATTGCTCACACTTCTAACATTTCCATCGTTCAAAATTTCGTTCACATGGTCATGCCATCCCTTTCTTGGGCATCCCCGACCTCTCATTCCATTCCTTTCCGCTCTGTATATTTTCTTCCGTCAGGCGCTCCTCATTCATTCTCCCCATGTAACCAAACCATCTCAATGTGTTCACTTTCATTCTAGTAATGACATCTTTCTTCATCTTACATTCTTTCCTTATGTCCTCATTTCTTACCCGGTCATACATTGTTCTATTACAAATCCTTCTTAACGATCTCATTTCAACTGCATTTATTCTACTTTCATGCGTCTTCTGCCATGTCCAGGTTTCACTTGCATACGTCAAGGTTGGCACTACGACGGCGTTATGAATGGCAACTTTGGCATCCTTTGATATGTTGCGATCATTCATAATTGGTCTTAGTGCTCCATTCACTCTGTTTCCTGCCATAACTCTTCTTTCTATCTCTTTATCGAGTTGTCCATTCCGTTGAAATATGCTTCCCAAGTACACATATTCGTCGACTTGCTCGAGCCATTCATTCTCTACTCTTATTTTACACGCTGTTCTGCTTTCACTCTTTTCAAAGACCATTGTCTTTGATTTGCTGGCGTTCATCCTAAGTCCATTCTCTATACATCCTTCATATACCAGACTTACAAGATACTGTAACTCTTCCATACTTTCTGCTAATAGAACTTTATCGTCTGCATACATCAAATCTCGCACCATTACAGTACTCAATTTCAGACCCTTGCTTTCATCCTTAAGGGCTCTTATGCAGAAATCAATGTACAAGTTAAAGAGCCATGGAGATAGCACGCACCCTTGTCTAACGCCATTATTTATAGAGAACCACGTTGTCACTGTGTCGTTGACACGAACACATGCTTCGCTGTTCTCATATAATGACGCGATTGCGCGTATCAGCTTGCTCTTCACTCCATACACCGCTAGTATATCCCATAATTTTTCTCTAACAACTTTATCATACGCCTTTTCTAGGTCTATGAAGGCACAGAAAATTTTCTGATTTTTATCCAGAACCTTTTCTGTGACCGTGCGCAGAGAAAAAAATTGGTCTATACATCCTCTGCCGCCCACAAACGCACCTTGGACATCCCATATCTTGCTTTCTGTAATCTTTCACACTCTTTGATCCAGGATCCTTACATACATCTTACCAACTGAGCTTAGAAAACTTATGGCTCTATAGTTTTTGCAGTCGAGTTTCGATCCTTTACCTTTATACAAAGGTACCACGACTGCATTTCTCCAGTCTGAGGGAGTGTGTCCTTCTTCCCAACATTTGTTGAAAAGTGAGAGACACCACTCCAACGTCTGTTCGCCGCCATATTTTATAAGTTCAGCTGATACACTGTCATACCCGGCAGCTTTCCCCGCTTTCGCGTGTTTTACTGCTTCAAACACTTCTTCTTGCATTATTTCATCCTTATCACTTTCGCTTACTTGCCATGTTCTCTGGCTCACGTCCCCACTTACTCCGCTATCATACAGTTCCTTGAAATATTCTTTCCATCGTTCTATCACACCGTCTTCGTCCATAATTATTTTTCCATCTTTATCATTTATTCCTTTCGAAGCTTTCACAGTTCCATTTTTTCTTTTCGCTACGCCTTTCCAGAACATTTTCATGTTTCCAGGAAAGTCGTTGGCTATTTTCAGGCTTTCTTTCTCTTATACCATCTTTTTCCCTTTTTACTGTGTCTTTGACTACCTTCTTACATACTTTATAATTCTCTTTTGCTCTTTCTTCATTATTCGATCCTTTCGCGGCTATTAATGCCATCCATGCTTTCTTCTTTTCACCCACAACAATCTTAACTCTCTCATTCCACCATGCATCGCCTTTCATTCCACCTCTTTTAGCAATACCACATACCTTTTTTGCTGTCTTACATACGGTCTCTTTCAGTGTCGTCCATGCTTCCTCGATATTTTCACTCCTGTGTATTGCTCTAAGAAGTTCGCTTTCCGTATCTTTCGCATATTGTTTTCTTACACTCTCATCTTGCAGCCTTTCTACTTTGGTTCGCTTCGGTGGTTCACTTCGGTGGGTTTTAGAGTGCCAGCCAGTAAACAGAACAATTCTTGATATCACCAAGTAGTGATCTGTCTCCAGATCCGCGCCTCTGTACACTCTAGTTCTACTGTCGCTTTCCTTAGTGCGGCGTCCACACATACATAGTCTATTATCGACCTTTCATTCCCCCTTTCCCATGTATACTGGTGAACTCTTTTGTGGCTGAATACTGAATTCGCCACAAATAAATTTCCTTCCGTGCACACTTCCAAGTAGTCTCTTACCATTGTCATTCACTCTGCTATCACCGTGGGGTCCAAGGACAGACTCATAATCTTTCCTACGGACTCCAACCCATCCATTTAGATCTCCAGCCAGAATCACTCTTTCATTATCTTTTTTCTCATTTATTATTTCGGTCACACTGTTCCAAAAGTCATCCTTCTCACTTTCACTGTCGGAGTTCCCAGGTGCATATCCTACTATTAGGAATACTCTTGTAATTCCGATCTTCAGCCTTACCCACATCAGTCTAGGACTTTCAAGCTTGTAATCTTTCATACATCTCCCCATACGTTTCGCTAGAATCACACCGACTCCTTTGCATGCAAATTCGTCTCTTGTCACTCCCGACCAAAGCTCTATCGTTCTATCATTCCTAACGTTCATCCCTCTACCTTTCTTTTTTGTCTCACTTACACACAATATGTCAATTTCTTTTCCTTTCATTATATCACACAATTCATTCATCTTTCTGTTCATCCCTCCTCTGATATTCCAGACTCCCACTCTACATTCGGTTCTCCTCTTTTCGCCTACCCCCTGGACCGTAACATGACGAGTGGCGGGCTTCATCGATGTTTTCCCGGAAGAGTCCAGGAGGGATACCCAACTACACTATTTTAACATTCATCACGCATACTAAACTACACTATTTTAACATTCATCACGCATAGACTTATATGTACAAAACTTAGAATACCTACAGCACAAAATACAAAATTAAACTACAGAATTAGAGCTACTTATATACTTATATCCTACACTTTACACTACAGATTGTTATTTTGACTAAATTGTCTGCATCTTTACGTAAATAATATTAGACTGGGTGCTCACCACTACTTTTGGCGAACGTATATATGTAGCAGGATGATGATGATGCTGCTGTTGATGGTGATGATGATGGTAGTGACCCGCTGACAGATGGGAATGGCGAAGACTTCTTTTTGTAAGCCAGGTCCCTCTTTGGGGTGTGGAGCTGATAATGATGATGATGATGTATGTATGTAGCAGGCCTCAATACATGGAATAATCCCCTCTGGCAGGCGAAAACGTTATCTCACACTGTCCAAAATTATTGTTGTTATTCACCATTGTTTGATTATTCAGCGCCCTTGGTATGTTCTTGAGTCATTAAACGGCGCTATACAAATAACTTATTACTATTATTACTCACTACACACCACTGGTTAGTCTAGCTCTGTATGTAGGCATGCAGCAGGCAACTGTTTTCTTCTTAGTATGAGACCATTTTTTGTATTTAACGACCGGGCCCTGTTGGGGTCATTACTGGCCGTGGACCTTTTTTTTATTCGAGGATTGCCGGTACCTGACTGTTCACTGTCAACATTTGACCGCAGTACAATTGCACTTTTGTTCATTCACAGATTTTAGCTTAATATAGCGAACTGACACTCACTTATCATCAACATTATAATTAATTTGGCTATATAACTATACCAATAACCTCGTATATCACTTTTCACACAGAATGGTATCACTTACACAATTTCTTTTTCCTTCTAATAATTACTTTTTTTTCCTTTTAATAATTAAGAAACTTGTTTTATCCATAGGATCAAACGAAAAATCCTTTTTCTCACCATTTTTAAGTAAGTTTTCTTTTGTTAATCATATTGTATTTTTTTTTTATTTCCGTGGCGCTAACTCAAAGTAATTTTGGACTTGTTGCCTTTTAAAACTCAGGTATCAATATATTGAACTTATTTTGCACATTACCTACTGTAATTTTGATTGTCCGACTGTTCAAAATGTTGTGTAATATTATGTTATGTTACTATCAGGTATTGGGACCAGACAAATATGATAAATCGTGTGATATCTGGTCACTTGGTGTGGTGATGTACATCTTATTGTGTGGTTTTCCTCCATTCTATTCTAACAATGGTCTTGCCATATCACCCGGCATGAAAAGAGTAAGTTTAAATGTGTTTATTTAATTTTTCATAATTATATTTAACCTGGCAATTTTACAAAATATTCACTACATTATGACACTATTGTCAACATAACATAGACAAAATGTATGATAATATATTCAGCGTATGTATGCAAAATATAAAGAATCTGAATATTAAAGGTCATTTTTATGAATGTTCAATACAGTGGAACCTCGAATTCGGAACTGCTCTACATATAAACCTAGATTTGATTTACAAATGACTATGAAACATAAGTTAGTTAGAAGGAATTGACATTTGGCAATAAATTCACCACTTATACAGGGTGTAATGTAATGTTATATAATTAAATGAGCTGTATTTGTTAACAAATGTTACACAAAATGCATGAATATTTCCGGCAGCCAATAAAAAGTGATTTCTAGAAGTTAAAGAAAAGTTTATTTAAAACTATATCTCACTCAATACTTGTTTGTCTGGGTTGGTAACACAGGTTATCTATAAAGAAATTACCATTCGCCATAACTTACCATTTGCAGAAGATAAGGAAGTTTTCACTCTACTAGGTCATTTATTTATTGATTCACGGCTCAAAGCCCTTTACAAAACAAAATATTACATGACACAGCATAAACCAAAGAAATACAATTCATAACATCTAGACATATCAACAGTGCTCCTGGAACGAGTCTGGGCGGATGGTGGGATCGCCTTCATATCAACAGTAGCAGAGGGATATATAAAAAAATAATAACATATAAGAAAGGTAAAGGAACTGCTAGCCCTAGAACAGGATTTCCTAGTTGGGCAGCAGTAATCTACTTATTGTTGTCATTATAAATATGGTGTGATAAATAAAAAAAATAAATAAATAAAATATACATTAAAAATCAAAGAATATATAAATAAAACAAAAACTCAAATAAAAAATACTACATAGCATGAACATAAGGATATTACTGACTGAATGATATAAAAATGAATGGTGTGAATAACTACCTACATACTTAGCCACACTGAATCAGAGAATGCTGCCAGATGTGATTATATATTACATTATTGAAAAATCAAACATATAAAAATGTAAAAATATACAAAATTTGGGGGTATGTTGTCATCATATATTAATGTGATTTTTTAAATTTTCAGAGGATACGACTTGGTCAATTTGATTTTCCTGATCCAGAATGGTCAAATGTCTCAAAAGATGCCAAGAATCTTATTAAAGGAATGCTATCAGTAGATCCGGCACAAAGATTATCTATAGAACAGGTACTTAATAAATTATGTATTTGGATGAAATAAATATTGCACCAGTTGTGTGACAGGATAAAATGAGTACTTTTAGAATAGGCAGAGAGAACTGAGTGCCACGCACATAATTTTTGAAAACATTTTACGCTTCATTTTCATTCATTGTTATTTACATCTCATGCATGCTTGTCTTAGAGCATATTGTTTGCATAGCCATGATAATTATCTTTAATTGAAGGCAACTAACAGAAGTAATAACTATAGTTATTAGCGGACTATATTGCCAATGAATCTTAGCTAACCTTTTTGTCATACATTTGAAAAAAAAGGGTCGATTATGTTGACATAGGGCCGGTATTTCAGTCGGCCCTTAGGAGTTTAACTCAAGTTTAACAAAAATATTGCGTATTTCAGTACCTAATCTTCCCTTAAATACGTCACTAAACGACAAATATTTAACTCAACGTTTCTGGCGGATCGCATGTCTTAATCTTGAGTTAAGTATTGTTTCTAGTCTTTTTTCGGCAGGTGGCGTACTAATCGCCGCACGCTTTAATGTTTTATTTCATTTTATACTACAAATAACTATGCATAATAATTATAATCATGATTTATTTTTGTTGTTAAAATAAAAGACGATATAGAAGTGGTTCATGTATTTAATATTTATTTTCTTTTTTACATAATTATAATGTATTGCCTGACAACAAACGAAATAAACTGTCAGCCATAATGAAACGTCAGTCACGCATTTTAAAACTTTATTTTTGCGATGTTTTTTCATCCCACTTTTTAAATTGATCCATCCTGTTTCTATATATATAATGTGTATTCTTAAATTTTCTACTTAAGACACTATTTTACCATTATCACTTACTTCCATATCCATCCGTAAAATATACATACATTTTGCATTGAATAGGCGTGATGACAGTAAGAAAAAATCATTGAAATTATGATTTTATAAAATAAAATATGTTATAAAGATTTGAAAAAATATATTTATTTTCATTTTAAAAGAGCGAATAATATTAATATTATTAAAATAAAAATACAAAATATGTTTGTCCGCCATTTTATGTGAAACACCAATCAGAGCGCATGACGTCACCATATTGTTACTGTCAATTGTGTTTGTTACTGTCAACTGTAGTGTTGTTCGAAATGGCTATTTTTTTCATAACAAGCTATATGGAATATGCTGCTTATTTTTAACATGCTATTTTTATTTATTGATTTATTTGGTTTATTTGGGACAATAAACCAAATAATATCGCTATCCGCTCTATTGAATCGTTGACGCATCTGTTATAACACGCACCGAGTATTGTAACGTGGTGGAGAATATTTAACGTTTCAGAAATAAATAACTTGGTGGCTTTCATTGCTTGATTATAAAATAAAATGATGTTATTATATTGTTTGTGGGAGTTGTACAGTGTTACATGAGGTTGAAATGGAAATACACAATGTATTATGATGAATCTAATATACATATGGGATAATTGTTATGATTCATATACATATTATGATTAATATATTAAAAAAAAATAGAATGTTATGTAATAGGTGTGATGACTGTAAGAAAAAATCATTGAAATTATGATTTTAAAAAATAAAATAGGTTATAAAGATTTAAAAAATGTACTTATTTTCATTTTAAAGGAGTGAATAATAATATTATAAATATAAAAATACAAAATGTGTTAGTCCGCCATTTTATGAGAAAAAACAATCAGAGCGCACGACGTCATAGTAAGGTCGCGTCAATTCTTCTGATAGTCTTCAATAC
Organism: Molanna angustata; assembly: GCA_963576475.1. NCBI lineage: Eukaryota > Metazoa > Arthropoda > Insecta > Trichoptera > Molannidae > Molanna > Molanna angustata. The sequence goes on from OY754965.1 coordinate 33,716,086, forward strand.
AATATACGCATTAATTGTCGGTCTGGACAATGTTTATTTTGGTGTTTTTGATATATTAATATTTTAATTAGGTACTTAAAACTAAAACAAAACAATAAAATAGCAATGGAACAAGGATTCATCAAAGCAAATAGTTTCAATTTACCTAGATACTCGCCTACCTATCGGGGGATACTATGGGCCGGTATTACAGTGTCAGTTTAAGAGCTAAACTCAAGTTTCACAAAAATATAGCGTATTACAGTGTCCGTTTAGGCCTAATCTTCCCTCAAATATGTCACTAAAACGACAAATATTTAACTCAACGTTTCTGGCAGATTAAGTACTTAACTGTGAGTCAACTGTCATTTGCTAGGCAACTCGTGTAGTTTCAGTTTCTATCACTAGAGGCGTTAGGCAACGTGTGTAGTTTCAGTGTTGTATCACTAAAGGCGTTAGTTGTATCGACGGTGGCGCCACACAACAAAACAAACTGACAGCCGTATTGAACATGGGCATTTAAAAGCATTATTTTGGTGAAAAAAATTAAATTTACCATGTTGGATAATAAAACAATGGTATTTAAAGTCGTAGCGTCCCGTTTTGTATTTCGTATTATTTGAGGTTATTTAAATTTGACAGATAATAACCACAGAAAAAGTGAAATATGTCTATAATTGAAGATTTAGTAACTGACATGTTATATTGCACTGTAATACGGAAATGGATTCAATCTCCCCTTAACATTAATCTTGAGTTTAACAAACTCAATGAGTTGAGGGCCGACTGTAATATCGGGCCTAAGTTTATTGTATTTTGTATGTAACTTAGTTCTTATTGAATAAATAAATAAATAATGAACGCTCGCAACGTATGGTAAACTAATTTAGTTTTAGTATTCTACAATTTTGTCACGCGATGGTGAGCTGACGAACGTTCGACATGTTATGATGCTGGTCACTGCCAAACTAAACTAGCAAGCTATATTTTTTTCATGCAATGAAGCGATTCGCGAAACGACGGCGATTACGCGAAGCATGCGTTTTAAAACATCGTTACAATTTTAGCAGCATACGAATTATTACATAGCGCTCGTTATTTGTATTGTGTTAATAACAAGCTATATTTATCTGCTATCGTTATTTTTAGCAATAGCAGCCATAGTAGTTATTTTTCTGCCTGTCTTAACTACTCTTAACTAGAATGGAACTTTTGATGGTCGGATATTTCTTTGCGTCGAACAAAGACTTTTGTTCATCAGATTTTCGAAACGTAAAAACTTAATAATAAGTACATATAAGTACTTTATTTATCTGTAATTTAAATACAACTTACATCTCGAAAATCGATAAAATATGCTCCTTCTTCTCTCTACATTATGTGTTCATAAGCTAAAAACATACGCGGGAAACGTATGATGGCCTATTTTGACGTTTGGACATTAATGAAGTTCTTTATATGCTTATTGCCTAAATAATGGTAAATATTATATTATTGAGAGCTAAAAGTGGGGGAACAAATACTGTACTTCATTGTAAACGCGTACTTAATAAAATACACTTATGTCTCGCCGTGCGAAATTTAATCACTTATTTCTCTTTTTTTTCGCGTGGGACGAAAACATATACCTCAGTAGGTGTTTTTTTTCGTCGTGTTTGTACATTTAGGGACCGCACAACACTTATGCACTTTTGAATTGATTATAAATACACAAATCGTCCTAGAATACATATATTACATATAGTAGTGATATGCAGTTTACAATATCGTGACGTCACCGTCAGGGTTGGCAGCCGCCATGATACTACAAGCGTTTTTTGGCGTAAATGTCAAATTTGATTTTAAAATGGCGATTTTTGCTACTAAACCTTTATTTTATGTAGAAATGTATATATATTTGAAAACAGTGAATGCGTAAAAACATCGTGAGATAGTTTTTCAAAATTAGTCATCATGCCTATTATATGTACTACGTACGCAGTACATATTCAATGACATTTTGTCACTACAATGATTGATTTCAATTAAAAAAAAACATCGATCGGTATACAAAATTGAAAAAGTAACATGCTGTGTAATGAAACAAATAAAATAATGTGTTGTTATAATAATAAAATAATATTTATTCACAGCTTCGCGTCACGTATCATTTAAGGTTATTGACAATTTGACAGATGCGCTATAGACAATAACCATAGAAAACGTAAAATATATCTACAGTTGAAGATTACGTAACTGACGTTTCATTTTGCGAATGAAATTTAATCTTCCCTAAACTTTTAACTTGGATTACTAAATCCAACGATTTAAGGGCCAACTGATATCTCGGGCCATAGAAGCTCAATTTCACTTGTTTTACTGACTTCATTGATTATATAATAATATCAATTTGAAGGTGATGACCAGCAGATGGGTCAAGATGCATCGTAGTGTTCCACAGACCCCTCTCCATACTGGCCGACTGTTAAGAGAAGGTGGAGAAGCCTGGGGAGAAGTGCAAGATGAGATGACACGTTCCTTAGCCACCATGCGGGTAGATTATGATCAGGTGCATATAACCAATTATTATTTGAAAAATTTATGATGGCTTACATATTTTATTTTATATTACTTTTTGGGCAAAAAGCAACTACTATGTCAAATATTAATTTAACATGCACCTAATAACAAATAGTCACATTCTGGAGACTCAGATACAGACTAAAAATGTTTGGTTTCTGTGCGGGCATCCTGGGTTCGATCCTCAGCAGAGGAGAAATTTATTTAAATTTATTTCTCACGCTAATATTGCTTCTCTGGGCTGGAAACATTGGTTAGTTGGAAGAAATTGCCATATGGCAATAAACTCGCCACTTGCACAGGGTGCAAGGAAGTGTTTTATTATTATTATTATTAAAAACTGTTTCTCCACCGACCCACAAAGGCTGTATCTGACCCACATAGGAAATTCCTACAAATAAAACTGATTGGACGTGCAGTGGAACCTCATGGTTTATTATTATTGTATGTTTTAGTAGAATAATTCATTATGTTGTTTCAGGTTCAAATAAAAGCTCTGGAAATGAGTAACAATGCATTACTTAATAAGCGTAGAAACAAAGCCACTGCGTAACATATTTTATGAAGGACAATGTAGATAAAACAAAGAAATACCATTTTAGTAATTATTTTTAACAGCACATAAGTGGAATTTTGTTCCTTGGAACTTTACCGAAAACTTACTGATATTATTTTTGATCAATTAATGTCATTTTTTGTGTATCATGATAAGTTTTGGTAATTTAAATGCCTTTATATACGTACAGTAAAAAAAACATACAACCATGTTTTAGTTACATAGGAGTGTAAGAAAATAAACTCTATTTTCATTTATGTTTGAAACAATGTTATGAAATTATTCAAACATTCATTATTTTATTTTTAGACAATTGAAAAATGAGTACTTATTAAAAAAATATACAAATTATTATCTGGGGGGCAAGTCTGATCCAACCGGCGAAATCAAAACCCTCATGATTACCCATATCATGGTTATAATTATCATATAGAGTTCTATGACATCTAAAGATATTATAGAACTCCATATAATAATTATATCCATAATATGGGTAATCGTGAGGGTTCCGATTTCGCCGGTTGGACCAGACATGACCCACGGGCCTCTTAGCCAAGTTATAGAATCAAATGTTCATATCATGAGAAAAAAAATTGCGCCGTGACATAAGCCAGATGTGTTTCTTATGACAAACCCGTTGGATTTTACAACTTGACACGAGGGACATGTTATCAAACCAACATGATTTTTGTCAAATCTATCATGAAATAATAGTGTCACGAAATGAGTTTTAACTTTCTTTCTCTTTTCAAAGACTATTTCAAGTTGTCGAGAATTTAGTATTAAGAGTAATAAAAAGAAAACTACATAATATGAAATTTATTTCGACCATGCAGCAAGGAACAATGTGCCAAAGAATATTTAGATGTTTCTCTGAACACATAGTGGAAAAGATTTCTAAAGTGCGCTTTACACGGACGAGGTTTTCAACAGGGTTCAGGTTTTCAACGCAGTGGGAAAAAAAGTAGAATGTGTTCTATTTTTCAATGCGTTGAATGAAACACTGAACAAGCGAAAAATAAAATGTTGCTATTTTTCACATAAATGACATAATTAATTTTTTCCTAATTGCAATAATAGGGGTCGCAAATAAAGGAGAAAATAATAATCGTGTATAGCAATGTTTTGAATAACCTGTATTTTGGATGCTGTTTTAAGCTTTGAAAATCGGACTGCGTTGAAAACCTCGTTCGTGTAAAGTGTGCTTAAAAATGATGTTTCCAGTATTTCTGTAATTACTAAATATGTAATATCCTCCTCTTTTGTCGTTTTGCTTGCTGTTGAGCATTGCGATCCCTAGATAAGTCCCAAATGGATAATTTAATGTATATTTTACTTTATTGTAATGTATTTTTAATGTGGTCATCGTACTATGCAGACCTGTTTGTATTTGAAGAGAGAGAAAATAGTAATATAATTATTGTATTTATTACTATTCCATTGAAAAAAATCAAAATTAATAATGGAAAGTTTGCATTCATTGTAATGCCTTTATGGTTTGCATAGTTAAGTGACATTAATTTTTACAGTATATATTATGTTATTTTACAGTATATATTATCTTAATTTTGTCTTCATGTTTACAAAAAAAATTAATTCAAGCATAGTATAAAAATTTTAATGATTTACATATTGTGTAAATATATGAATATGTAATTTATAATGAGTGGAGTAGAGTATTTTTTGATTGTCATTTTATTTTGCATTTTTGACTTTCTATACATTGACTCATAAAGTATAAATAACTTGTAGAGCACAATAACTCATAATATTGACACAGACAATATGATATAATTAAAGCAGAGTTGTAGAATTTGTTTAATTAATATGTATAGTTGGAACTAGTTATGGCCATTATATTTGTTGAAATTTATTATCGTACTTTTGCATAAATATGGCAAAAAGAATCCACTCGTGTAATTCATAAAAAAAAATTAGGTAATGTATTGCCAGAAATTATGACAATATTCTACACATAATATAAGAGATTTGTTGACATTAAAAAATTGATATATATTTATGTTTTTCAAAATTATATATTTTTATCTGCATATTTTGTGGTGTAATTTAATATTTATTTAAAAATCAAAATATATTTCTTTTTAGTAAAATAAGTTAATTTATACATAAATTATTTGGTATGTAGTAAATTATGGGATAAATATAATTTTTAATATTAAAGTATGATAAATTACCTGTAGTAGGTTTTTTTATTGTATTGTTACATTATGCTTATTAATTAACAAAATTAATAACCATAATGTAACTACATTATACAATAAAAAAAACGGTTGTTAAAATAAAATATTTTTAGATATGTTTATTGCGAAGTTGTCTGAAAATGAATAAGATTTTAGTAAACATTTCATTGAATGTGAAATATGTATTTTAATATATTATATTATAATAAAAGTTACATTGCACTTGAATTTCACATTCTCATTTGACTGGTATAAGTACTGCGATATTTACATTTTCAAACTATATTCATATTTTAATTTTGAATCATAACAATAGACTAATAGATATTTTTTATAATTTATATATTTTTATAATGTTTTATTTTGTATTATTTGTATACCTAAGGTTAACAAGTTTAATGAATTTGTGTTATCTATCTAAAATATATTCTTCTTTAAGTTCAAATGTTTATACTAAAAAAATATTCAATCCTCAATTAAATTCCAGGACTTGTATAATATTATAATGTTTTAGATTCATATTTTTCAAGTTATCTATGAAAGTACTTCATACACATATAAACAGATGTCCATATTATTTATGAAAATGTATTTAGAGTCTACACCTACTACATATATAATTTTTTTTTTTTATATATATATTTATTACAAAATCAATACAAATTTTACATGTAAATCACAATTTTAAAAGGTATACAATTTACATCATATGATTCATAATAACCCTCTTTAATTGAGATAAAATCTCGTGTTAAAAGAGGGGAGTATCTATTTAATATTGTTACATGAAGTAATGTTAGCTTACTTTATGTTAAACCAACGGCCATTTTCAACAAGGTTCATCAAATGGATAACTAACTACCTGCTCGAAATTCAAATCCTTGAGTTCATCACTCAATAAATTTGCATTTCACCAGCCAAAATCTGTCATTCTTAACCTAGGCCCAACCTATTTAATTATTAATTTCCGGTACATAGGAATACAAACTCGATTCAAATTAAATATAAATATTTAAAAATCAAGAACACATAATTTACGTTTTTTCTTTATCAAAATGTCAATAAAATATTCACTATTTTCACAAATTATTAAAATTTTGAATAAAAGTGTTACTTGAACTCTGAGTTTTAAATATTGCTTTTTGCATAGTATATATTTTGTTTAACATGACTTTTCTAATATGACATTTCAAAAAAATCAAAGACCTTATAATAATGTATAGACAGATTGTTTGGTGACTTTAGTATGAAACTTTTCGTACGTACCTGCGGGGGGAAGTGGGAGGGTTGCGGGATGGGTATTCGGGTATAGTCGGCCGCGTCCGGTATACATCGTAGAAACAGGCCACTCCTTTCAATTCTAACAGGTGAAACGGTAATGTATCGAGTCAATTTTTGCATACATACCAAAATCAATTTTTATATATACTTAATACTGTTCTTAAATCGTTCGGTGTCGTGTACATAGATCACCATTATTATTTCTTTGATGGATATTCGTTCATCGAAAATGGGGATAAAGAATAACATAACATGTGTTTGTAAACATTTTTATTGGGAAATAATACATAGTACAATACCTATTTTCCATCATCAAGAACACATAATATTCTTGATTATTGAAATGAAATTAAAGATTTTTACAGAACATTAGTAAATTTTACAAATATAGGCTTAGAAATTAATTTCAGAAGATTTAAAATTAGTGAGAACGAGAACTTTGTTATAATAATAATAAATGTATATAAAGATAGGATAATATGGAGGTTGGTCCTTCATTCCTACCCCGAATCTGCAAACAGCTTGATGGTGTGTATGTAAGGAGATTAAGTATCAAACTATTAAGAGCTCCCGTAGATATTATGTATTCTAACCTAACATACAAATTTGTACGAAACAGTATCGTCACTAAATTCATTTTTTACAAAAAATTGTTAAAATAAGTCAGAACTGCACTGGTATAATATGAAATGAAGGTATAAGTATTCCAACTACGTTAAATTGGCTGTTATTAGTGTCATATGAAAGAGCATTACTTAAAACCCTTAATCGTTTAAAAAAGTAGAAATTTGTAATTTTGCGACTTTATTTTTTATGAATAAATTTATTGAATAATTATGAACTTCCCTATGATAACGATGAAACTTTGAATTTATTAGAAAATATTATGTATTCATCCATGAAACTGCCGTGATAATAGATGGTATAAATGTAATATTTTGGACAAGAATATTTTTTTAAAACACGAGTTGAATAAAAGAAATATACTAAATAAAATCAAAAAATCACTTCTTTATTATTATTTTACCATCATGGTAATTATATATGAAAATGGATGTAACCAGTGAATACTACATGATCAATGACATTTCCACTGTACTCAAAGTAGATGGATAACCAACTCAAACTATTACCCTATCCATATAATTGTTACATGTAAATGTACGATCACACCATAATACAAAGTAGTTTAATTTTTAAAATGCTTACCAATGACAAGTTATCAGTACAGCAGTTCTGCTGAGTGTCCTTTTCCCGGTTTTCGTCACAAAAAATCACATGTTTTAAAATGTCTTGAGCAGATCCTACTATAGACGTTAGCGCTCTAATTCGGCCGATTGATTGCAGTTTCCCATAAACCTATCCTCAACGATTCTTTTTGGAAATCTATGTATAGTAAAAAAACGTAAATTTGAGACACATTCAAAGTAATAAAAAAAGATCAATATCCAATTCGTTCGCCCACCATAAAGAACTGCAGCGATAATTGAAAGAGTTATTAAATGCTCGTATACCCTGTTAAAAACTTTTACAATACAATTGTGGGAACCCAATAAAAGTTCAACATTACATGGGATTTGAAAACGATGATTAAAATATATAAATAAAATAAAAAAATATATAAAAAAAATATTATTTTTGGACTCGACGTATTTCTTCACACAGCGCTATGTGTCAAAATGACTGTAACATAGAAGTTTATTCGAAATATTTAAAATTACTTACCGATGAATTCCTGCACAAGAATTTGATTCTTAAAGGAGTAATTTGCAACTGCACACTGCACCATTTTCGGTTAAAATTAATTTTTATTTCACCACAACACGCCGCAAGCGACTAACTTTGGCGATAAAATGGTGAGTCGTGTCCCCGCCCCCTTATCACCAAATGTTGTACGTATCACCATTCGTAACTATCAGTCTATACTTTAGTATATAAGGCCTTTGAAAAAAATAGTGACCAACACTCTCATTTTAAATATGGAACACTAAAACAAACATAGCTAATAATGTCTTCTTTTTCTTAATAAATACTTAGGTAAGTACTTTAACACTTTCCCTTATTAGGAAAAAGTCCTATTTTATAACACAATATTATCAAACGAGGCTTGTACAGTGGCTTTTTCATTAAATCTGCAACTTGATCTTCTGAGGATACCTTTTCAACTTGAATATTATCCTCCTGTACTTTTTCTTGAATATAGAAATGTTTGATGTTGATGTGTTTGGTGCGACGATGAAATGTTGGTTATGGGAGAGCCAGCAAAAAAAATGAATGTATGAACTACATATTATTTGTTTATTATTAATAGTATTACAAATAATAAAGACGCAGCAACATTTTGATTCCTTTTTTTTAATTTGACATTTTCATAGATATATTAGATAGGTAGCTAGCACTATGATTTGGAAGTGTAAAATCGTGGGTATCAATGACAAGATGCTTTTTTGGTCTTTTTAACATGAAATTCCGGGTTTTGAGCTAACCTTATTGCAGCATTATTGTCAATTTGAATAACTAGAATCTTGTTTAACATTGTATGTAACTTCTCCTGGTATTGCTTGGATATAGTCTTAGATTTTTTATAGCCTCTTTGTGTTTTTTATTTCTGTTAAGGCTTTAGTAAATATATCAGCTTCAAGCTCTTGGCTAGGCTTATAATTTAATGTTATAATTCCTTTCTCCACAACACCTTTGATGAAGTGTTCTTTAATGCTGATATGTTTACTCTTCTTATTCACTATGGGTTTTTTTGCTAAATGTTGGGCGGCTTGATTATCATTGTAAATGGTTACACTGTTGGTGTTTATACCCATATCAGAAAATATCTGTTTCAAGTTTATAGCTTCCTTTGCTATTTCTGTCAGTGCCATGTATTCGGCTTCACAGCTGTAGACAGGACAACAGTCCTTTGTTTTTTTGACTCCCATGTTATTACGGCTTCGCAATGTATAAAACAGTACCCAGTGGTGGATCTACGATCAACTTAAATACTGGCCCAGTCTGCATTCGAGAATCCTAGTAAAGGTGAGTTATTTTTACTATAAGTTAGGCACAAATAGTTTGTCCTTTTTAAATATCTTAATATTCTTTTAGCACATTTGAAATGTTCTTCACCATAATTATTGTCAAATTGATTTAGATAACTTATTGAAAATATGATGTCAGGTCTTGTTGCAATTGCTAGGTACATTAATGATCCAATTAAAATTTGATAAGGTAATTCAGATTTTACAGTAACTTTTTCCAATTTGAGCCCTTGTACCATTGGTGTATACACTGGTTTTCAGTTTTCCATTTTAAATTTCTTTAATAAGTAATTAATATAATTTTTCTAATTTGCATATATTTTATTTTTCTTGTGTTTGAAGTTTATGCCTAAGCAATACTTTAAATTGCCTAAGTCTTTCATTTCAAATGTTTTTGTTAGTATTTTTTTTTATTTTCTTAATCCATTGTTCATCGGAATATGTAATGATCAAATCATACACGTATAGTGCAATAACTATTTTTTATGGTCCTTAATACATGCATACGCACAAGGATCAGCACTAGATGGTTTGAAGCCCAATTTCTTTTAATGTGCTGTTAAATTTACTATACCATTCCTCTGGGAGGAGAATAATAAGATAATATATTTTAAATACGATAGGTACCGACTAGCAAAACTAACTGGATGTATACAACCTCATGATCGTCGTGGTCCGTGTCGAGATAGATTCAAAGTGGTTCCTGGGGACTTCGCCCTTGTGGGGGCCACCTAAGACAAGTGGTCCTTTCTGGTCTCTTTACAGCAAGATGGTGACTGGCTCACCGGTCCGGGAGTCGAAGAACGACGGATTACGCAAAATGGCTTAGGAATATTGAAATAAACTTGGATGTTAGCACAGCCTCGTGGTCGGGCGAGTCAAGCTTCGCCTATATGAACAATTACGTTTTTGCGACCTCTGAAATAGTGGTTTTGATGGACTATCGGCAATGGCCGTACATTACACTTATTAACAAATCTAATTTTCAACCGTAATGAATTTAATCTCTTTGAATGATTCTAATTTTAATGGACCAGATCGGGAACGCGCGAAATGCGTCCTCTCGCTTCTTGGGTGTCTCCGAAGAGAATATAGCCGCTCCAGGCAGCCAACAAGAAAATTAAAATAGAACCAAGGTCTCAGTTGTACCAACACAAAAATATGAAATATGACGGATTTTTAGTGAACCACAAACGGCAGGAAGTTCAAAAATTAATGGGCAAAATTGATTCATTACATCACTTCTATATTCTTTAAATTTATTTAATACTTCATTTTTATTTTTTAGGAAATAAACTTTGCAGCAGCGGCTGTAATCATCAATAAAAGTTACATAATATCTACTGCCTCCAAGGCTGTAAATAGGCATTGGTCCACATACATTGCTGTGTATTATTTGAAGTGGTTCATTTGCTCCAGTATTATTGTCCTTAAATGGCAATTGTGACATTTTTCCTTGAATACATATCTAACTTGTCATTTTCATTTATGTTGAAACCTCTTACTGCATTATTTTTATGTGCTAGTTTTAGATATGTTTCATTTATGTGGCCTAGGTTCATATGCCACTTTTGAAGATCACTGATACAAAATAATTTGTCACTGATACTAAATAATTACAAAAAGGTTGTCCTCCCTTCTTGCTTCCAGGATTTTTTTATTTTGTTTATTGTAAACAATAGCATTGTTTTCATAAAAATGAACTGGGAAACCTTTGTCAGTAAGTTTCTTCACTTATATCATATTTGTGGACAGTCCTGGGACGTATAAAGTATCCCATAAATGAATTTGATTGTTTTTGGAGTTAAATGAAACTCGGCCCCGTCCATGAATTTCTTCGTTTTTATTTAATGATGCCAATCTTAAAGTACTTGATTCTGTACTTACAATATTATCACACATTTCCTTGTTGTAACACATATGTGACTTGCGTCCACTATCTAAACACCATTTTTTTGTGTTTTTACGGTTACTTTCAGGAGTGGTTAGGCATTCATCAATGTACAAATTTTGTTGAGTGTCAAATTTGTATAACTTTTTGTTTTTATGTTTTTATTTTCAAACCAGCAATCACTTATTTCATGTCCTGTCTTTTTACTAAATTTACACTTCATGAATTTCTTTTGTGATTTTTTATTTATAAACATTAAGTACATGTTCTTCGTTTGATATAGTGTTCCCTCGAGCTTCTGTCTCTTCTATTACTTTTATTTTTAGTTTGTCTGGGGAAGGTAAAGAGTCTCTTTGTTTCTATAGCGACTCTGAAGTTGCAATATGATGCTGGTAAACTATAAAGAATCATGTCAGCATGAATTGTAATGCCCATGTTTTTTGATTTGTCAACTGTGTCCATAAAATCATCGAGGTGATGTCTTATTTTTTTCTCACTGCTGGATTTTATTAGTATTAGTTTTTTAATAATGTAGCCTTTCTAACCGGGCCTTTACTTTCATAAATTTTCTTTAAGGAATCCCATAGGCCCTTTGAAGAACTGTCATTTTATACTAGCTTTAATTCTGGTAGTGACATAATCAGTAATATGTCCGATTTTGCCAACAAATCTTTTTCTTCGAAGTTTGTATCCTCTTCTTTTTTTATGTCACCTGACACGTACTTCCAAAGTCCTGCTTTTATCAGGAGGACTGCTTGGGCTTGGATTTTCCATGTGTTCGTAGTTGTCCCTTCGAAGTGGGTCGATGTTTGTGGTTTTGGCCATTTTTTTTTATTAAATGCTTTGAGCACGGTTTTGTTTGAGGAAAACAGTGTCTGGGAAACTGTTGGTTATGGGAGAGCCAGCAAAAAAATACGAATGTATGAACATTATTTGTTTATTATTAATAGTATTACAAATATGTAGGTAAAGACGCGTCGACATTTTGATTCCTTTTATTTAATTTGACATTTTCATAGATATTTTAGATAGATAGCTATCGCTATGATTTGGAAGTGCGAAATTGTGGTTATCAATGGCAGGATGTTTTTTTGGTCTTTTCAACATTAAATTCCGGGTTTTGAGCTAACCTTATTGCAGCACTATTGTCAATTTGAATAACTAGATTCTTGTTTAACATTGTAACTTCTGTAAATAATTGTTTTAATCAGATAACTTCCCTTGTACATTCACTGGCTGCAGTTATTTCTGTTTCGGTAGTAGAGGTTGCAACAACAGATTGTATCTGACTAAACCATGATACAACACCACCACTGTACTGAAGACTCGTTTAACTTTCATCCAATCATCTGTGGAAGGTTTCTCTACGAGAGAGCAAGCTAACACTGTATGCTAGATCAGGTCTTGTACCAATCATTAGATACACTAACCCACCCACAGCTTTTCTATAAGGGAAGGTTTATTCAGTGGTATCTTCCTTTTTCTCTGGTAAACTTTCCTTAAGAATTGGAGTATATGTACATTGGCTTACAGTCTTCCATTCCAAATCTTTGGAGTATTTTCTTAGCAAAGGCCTGCTGTCCAATTTCAATATTGCTATTTTCACATTGTTGAATTTCTAGACCAAGAAAATATGACACTTTTTTACTAGTTGTTTTGAACCTCGACTTAAGCTTCTCTATAAAAAGCTCAACTTCGTGTAAATCAGATGATGCAATTAAACCATCATCTACATCACAAATTATCAATTTATTTCCATTTTGGTTTCTGATGTAGAGACATGGATCTGCTGAACTGGTTTTAAAACCTAGCTCTGATAAAAATTCTCCAAATACCTTATTCCAACAGCGTGGAGCCTGTTTTAAACCATATAAACTATGTTTCAATTTACACACTCTTCCAGAGCCATCATTGTATCTTTCTGGTTGATTCATATACATATATGGTTTCTGTTAAGTTTCCATATAAAACGCTGAACAAACTTCAAACTAAGTGAGGTGCATTTTCTCGTTTGCTGTACCATCAGGATTTTTCTTTACTTTATAAACCCACTTACAAAGGATAGCCTTGTTATTTTTTGATAATACTTTTAAACTTCAAGTTTTATTTTCCAGCAATGAATTTATCTCTGAATCCATCGCTTTCTTCCACTGCGCTCTCTGTGTAGTTCTAATTGCATCATCTTAGTTGGAATCTGGCTCTGGGTTAATGTTCGAGATAAAACATTCAGCTAACATGACATTATCTTCAAAACGTTTTGGTTTTGTCAAAACAGATGTATCTCTTAAGGGGCCTACACACGACCAACTTGGTTGACAACCTTGTCATCAACATGCCATGTTGACGATAATGTTGAACGTCTGTGGGCATGTTGGCGGTTGATATTTCATGTTGACAACAATCTTAAGACAATATCAAATCGGTTTGATATTTAGTTTCGAGTTGATCAACATCTCAATATGTTTCAATTTTTTGAACGCGACGGAACAATAAAGTACCTATGTAGAAGTTTGAACTTGCACAGTGTATTTATTGCCTGTTTATTTTTTTTTTCAATTCACACTTTTTTCAACAATTCGTCGCAGGTTTTACTGTCCATTCTTAAAAAGTTTTTGAAATCGTGAGGTGCAGTGACACGTAATTCGCTCATTAAACTGGACTGGATACCAATCCTTTGTCCAAATTTTCCTCTTTTTAGTAGAATGTACCTCTTCTTCACACCTCATTTAAGACTACGCACAGTAAAAAATCTTCGCTCATTATTTTTAATGCTAAACGCTATACTAATATGAAACAAAAAAAGTATAAAGTCACTTTAGATAAATTATAAATTCACTTTAAAAGAAGCAAAAGATTCACGCACAAACTTGTTGATTCAATAGAAACATCATCGGAAATGATGTTGACCAACTTGGTTGTCAACCTCCCGTTCATTATTCAACATTGTTGTCAACCAAGTTTGTCCTTTAAATACCTTCCTTCTGGTATTCTATCTTTAAAATCTATATCTTGACCAACTCTCCTCATTTTAAATATGGAACACTTAAACAAACATAGCTAATATTGTCTTCTTTTATATGCTTAAGTAAGTACTTTAACAAATTCAACTAATTGCATAGAAATTAAATGCAACTTAAAACACAACAAAGATTATATTATGACACGAAATAACTAACATTGGCCCTGTATTACAGTCGGCCCTCAACTCATTGAGTTTGTTAAACTCAAGATTAATGTTAAGGGGAGATTAAATCAATTTCCGTATTACAGTGCAATATGACATTTCAGTTACTAAATCTTCAATTATAGACATATTTTACTTTTTCTGTGGTTATTATCTGTCAAATTTTAAATAACCTCAAATAATACGAACTACAAAACGGGACGCTACGACTTGAAATACTATTGTTTTACTATTCAACATGGTAAATTTAATTTTTTTCACCAAAATAATGTTTTTAAATGCCCGTGTTCGTTTCAATATGGCTGTCAGTTTGTTTTGTTGTGTGGCGCCACCGTCGATACAACTAACGCCTCTAGTGATAGAACACTGAAACAACACTTGTTTCTAACGCCTCTAGTGATAGAAACTGAAACTACACGCGTTGCCTAGCAAATGACAGTTGATCCACCGTTTAGTACTTAATCCGCCAGAAACGTTGAGTTAAATATTTGTCGTTTTAGTGACGTATTTGAGGGAAGATTAGGCCTAAACGGACACTGCAATACGCTATATTTTTGTAAAACTTGAGTTTAGCTCTTAAACTGAGACTGTAATACCGGCCCTATGAGACATTATTGTGCTCAAATCTCAAGATGTGATTTGTCAAACGCATTGATGAATAGCTTGTTCCACAATAGACCGTCACTCAAGAGTTGATGCACTGGCGTCACTCAATGCTAGTAAGATTGTTTGGTGATATGAAATGATGCCCTGAGTGCTTCATAAAACTGATTTTTGGGCTTAGGAACCTTGGTGAAAGCGGCCGCTAGAAACTTAAGTTGCTAAATCATTTACCGAGACATCCCATCAAGCAAAATTTAACACTACATTGTGGTATTGAAATGAATATAAGAGCTTGATTAAGTAGCAAAAAACTATGTGATATTGAAAGTTGAATATCTAGTTTTAAGAAAATCAATTTTGTGGTTTTTCTTCTAGTGTTGAGAATCCCTGAATAAATATGAGAACATAATCATGTTAGATATCACCTATTTTGAAAACAGTCAATTAAATAAGCTTTGCATTGTATACAAAAAAAAAACACCTCACAACTGCTATCAATGCAGAACCCATAACACCATTTGATAATGTTAAATCCTAATAAGCTATGGTTCTACTAATCAACCTCTATGTTATGCATTTGTCATTTAATATAATGGTTTGTTTATATCTAGCGTTTAACGCAACTGCCAAGCTTGTCTATGAAGCAGATAAAATATGACATAGTTTTTTCCTTAAATTACACAAGTTGGTACTTGAGATAAGTAGACTTGATGGTATTCTTGGCCCTTCATGGTTTAGCTTCACACTATATTTCAAGAACTGTGTCAACTATAGTTAATTTTGTAAAAATGTGTATAAGCTTAATTGAATAATGAGTAATAAAAGACATTATTTTATTGATATATTTATTTAATTACGTTGTAATGTCAACAATTATTAGTCATATATTATTATTTAAGATTTTGATTAAATAAGTCTTGGGCTATAAAATTTTATTTTTCAAAGAATCAATCAGCATTATGTTTTTACAGATGAACCTACGTAATATGTTCAAATAAATTGGAAAAAGAAAACAAACATTACGTTATTAAATAAGAGATCTACTTTCTATATATGCAGATTATTAATAATAATACACTTCCTTGCACCCTGTACAAGTGGCGAGTTTATTGCCATTATGGCAATATCTTCCAAATAATCAGTGTTTCCAGCCCAGAGAAAAGCAATATTTGTATGAGAAATTAATTTAAATAAAATTTTCCTATGCTGGCTGGGGATTGAATCCAAGACGCCTGCACAGAACCCTAACAGCTTACCAACTGAACCATGGCCGTTAGCATATTATTATATTAGTTATACATTAAAAAAAGTTAAAAAATAAAAACTGCATCTGTCTTTATTTAATTATACATGGTAAATAAAATCTGCATCTATCTTTACTAATTTATGCATATTAAAAGGGTTTAATACAATGAACATATGTTTTTCTTTGTAAGAACCTCTTGGTATTTTAAAGTACGTGAATCACAAGTATTACTAATAAACTATTCCTCGCATCTTGCGCAAGTGAAGAGTTTATTGCTAATTATTAATTTCTTTCAACTAATCAGTGCATCCAGTCCACAGCAGCAATATGAGTATGAGAAATAATTCTTAATAAATTTCTCCCTTGTCGAGAATCGAACCCACGACGCCAGCACCAAATTTAATACAAACAGGTAATGACCTACACCATAGCAGTCAACATTATTTACGAGGTATAAATAAATAATTATATGCATATTTATAAAAATGTGACATTAAAACTATTATAGACAAAATTATTTTGTCTAGTCATTCTAACAGTTGGAGGAATATTTTTTTCAATTTTAATATTTACACAATAACAAACTCTCTCTTTGACACCCTTTTTACTTCCATTATAATTCTTTTTTCCATTCTAAGACTGAGATAAGGAGAGAAGTACCTATACAAAAGATATACTTCAATGTGTACGCCTACTAGTATCATACCTTCATGATGCTTACTTAATTTAGCACACTTAGCTGTCATTAATTACAGGGGCCGGTATTACAGTCTCAGTTTTAAGAGCTAAACTCAAGTTTTACAAAAATATAGCGTATTGCAGTGTCCGTTTAGGCCTAATCTTCCCTCAAATACGTCACTAAAACGACAAATATTTAACTCAACATTTCTGGCGGATTAAGTTAACGGTGAATCAACTGTCATTTGCTAGGCAACGCATGTAGTTTCAGTTTCTATCACTAGAGGTGTTAGGCAATGAATGTAGTTTCAGTGTTCTATCATTAGAGGCGTTAGTTGTATCGACGGTGGCGCCACACAACAAAACAAACTGACAGCCATATTGAAACGAACATGGGCATTTAAAAGCATTATTGAAGATTTAGTAACTGACATGTCATATTACACTGTAATACAGAAATGGATTAAATATCCCCTTAACATTAATCTTGAGTTTAACAAACTCAATGAGTTGAGGGCCGACTGTAATACTGGGCCAGTGTACAGTGAAAGTCAAAAACCCTAAAATTAACATCATTATATGTTGACGCTAGTATAGTAATATAGCAAAGACATTTTTACCAAGATTTGGTTACTATTCTGGTCATGAAGGTATTAATATGATTCTGGTCATTCATACCTATATTTGATAAATATATGTTAGTGTTGGGACACAATAAATATTTATGCAATATTTTAAAAATATCTTATAGTGGATTTAACCATTTTAACGCATATTAACGTTGAAATGTATCATTGCAAAAGTTGAAGTACTTTGTTAATAACAGGAGTCCATGCAATTGTATAGCCTTTATCTGTTAAATGAAGATAATCATACATTATTTCACTGCTTATGATGCAATCTTTACCTGGAAAGGATATTGTAATGTAATTATATCCAACAAATTCAAAGTTTTATCATTGACAGTGGAAGTTCATAGTTATAAATTATATGTAATCATTCAAAATGGCAGAAAAAAACATTGTAAGCCTTAAATACGATAAATAAAATTACAGTTGAACTATCAAATTTCTGTGGTACCCTTGGTTATATTCAATATTTAAATTTCCATAGCATACACATTTGTGAAAAAAAAAAGAATTTCAAAGCAGCCAATTAATAAATGCAGTTTTATAATTTATATTTTACACTAGATAAATTTTTAAAATAAAATTGTAATTAATACTTTTTCAGAACATTATATTTTTTCTTCTTTTAAGGTTGTCAATTATTACACATTACATAAACAAATATGAAAAAAAAAATATCCCAGAGTGTGAGAGCATTTTGAAATTTTTGAATAATCAAGAAAATATAACAAAATGAGGATGTAAAAAAATATAGAAAAACCAGTTGTTTTCTTACCAATTAATTTTGATTCTTCAGTTTCTACTATACAAATAGCAGAATTCCCTTGAAAACAACTTCTTAACAAATTATTCACATCTGTGACTAAATTTCTGTATTTATTTGGGTATTTACCTTTAGGATGAAGTAACTAAAAATATTTAGAAATTAAACCATTTATTATAAAATATCAAATAAAATGAAAGATGGTTCAATGATACTGAAAAATGTGCAGGAAGGAGATGGATGCAGAGTAGGAGGGGAGGGGAGGCCCTATGTATATCCAATAATGGAGTTATCAAGCTGAGAAGAACATTAAAATGTGCAGGAAGGAGATGGATGCAGAGTAGGAGGGGAGGGGAGGCCCTATGTATATCCAATAATGGAGTTATCAAGCTGAGAAGAACATTAAAATGTGCAGGAAGGAGATGGATGCAGAGTAGGAGGGGAGGGGAGGCCCTATGTATATCCAATAATGGAGTTATCAAGCTGAGAAGAACATTAAAATGTGCAGGAAGGAGATGGATGCAGAGTAGGAGGGGAGGGGAGGCCCTATGTATATCCAATAATGGAGTTATCAAGCTGAGAAGAACATTAAAATGTGCAGGAAGGAGATGGATGCAGAGTAGGAGGGGAGGGGAGGCCCTATGTATATCCAATAATGGAGTTATCAAGCTGAGAAGAACATTAAAATGTGCAGGAAGGAGATGGATGCAGAGTAGGAGGGGAGGGGAGGCCCTATGTATATCCAATAATGGAGTTATCAAGCTGAGAAGAACATTAAAATGTGCAGGAAGGAGATGGATGCAGAGTAGGAGGGGAGGGGAGGCCCTATGTATATCCAATAATGGAGTTATCAAGCTGAGAAGAACATTAAAATGTGCAGGAAGGAGATGGATGCAGAGTAGGAGGGGAGGGGAGGCCCTATGTATATCCAATAATGGAGTTATCAAGCTGAGAAGAACATTAAAATGTGCAGGAAGGAGATGGATGCAGAGTAGGAGGGGAGGGGAGGCCCTATGTATATCCAATAATGGAGTTATCAAGCTGAGAAGAACATTAAAATGTGCAGGAAGGAGATGGATGCAGAGTAGGAGGGGAGGGGAGGCCCTATGTATATCCAATAATGGAGTTATCAAGCTGAGAAGAACATTAAAATGTGCAGGAAGGAGATGGATGCAGAGTAGGAGGGGAGGGGAGGCCCTATGTATATCCAATAATGGAGTTATCAAGCTGAGAAGAACATTAAAATGTGCAGGAAGGAGATGGATGCAGAGTAGGAGGGGAGGGGAGGCCCTATGTATATCCAATAATGGAGTTATCAAGCTGAGAAGAACATTAAAATGTGCAGGAAGGAGATGGATGCAGAGTAGGAGGGGAGGGGAGGCCCTATGTATATCCAATAATGGAGTTATCAAGCTGAGAAGAACATTAAAATGTGCAGGAAGGAGATGGATGCAGAGTAGGAGGGGAGGGGAGGCCCTATGTATATCCAATAATGGAGTTATCAAGCTGAGAAGAACATTAAAATGTGCAGGAAGGAGATGGATGCAGAGTAGGAGGGGAGGGGAGGCCCTATGTATATCCAATAATGGAGTTATCAAGCTGAGAAGAACATACATTAAATATAAAATAAGTAAAAAATATACTTATAAACATTTTAAAGAAATAGATAGAAATAACATTTTGTTTAAAATTACTTCAACTTCAACTATATAAAAGTAATGATTGTACATAAAAATATTACCGGCACAATTATATGCGCTTCGTGACACATTTCCCTTGTAACATCAATCAAATTTTTTATTCCGTCAAATATTTCAACTGGAAGATTGTTTACATTGTTGGTTCCGACAAAAATAACAACCTGTAATTTTTATATGTATAAAAGCAAATTATCAAAATCATACCATAATTATTTTAGGCAAAACAGGATGCATTAATTTGGCCGCTGGGAGGTCTATTAAGTATTCAAACAATAAAATAAACAAAATAATGAATAGCTGGTGGTTGAGTAGCAATTTTATTATTATGTTTTTAATCTTCTCGTAAAAGTTCTCACATTACATGTTGCAATACCTTACTTTGCTCCCCAACATGCGTGCAAAAGAAATAACCGATGGCTCTCTTGTGATTGGTTACTGTGCATCAAATGTCAGCAGTGGTGACAGCTCTGAGTATCAGGAAAATTCCAATTGACAATCGTCAAAATACAAGACAAACCTTAAATATTTGCGAAAAAACGGAATAATAATAATAAATGGATAATTTCTATAGTGCCATTTTTGTGTATCCACGTAAAATATGGAACGTATAGTCTATACATAATGGATATTTTATGATAATATTTCACATTCTTTTAATACTTTTAGATAAAAGTTGGTGATGTATAAGACATAAAGATTGCTTTTTATATATCACTACAGTACAAATAATAATAAATCGATTTAGAATTTAATATAAAATACATTATGTAGGTACTTAAATGTTTCGCTAAGAGTTTATTTATTTTCTCTAAATCAAACTAGTTTTGCTCAAAGTATTATCAATATTCCTTATAAATATGATTAGTCACAAATCCCTAAGTATAGTTCAAAGCTATTGCAATTAAGTTTAGGTTACATTTTTATTTTAATACAAAGTTTTTTTTTTTCAACAATAATGTTAGTATATTTTTTATTGCTTTTTAGGCAACTAACAAGTATTAGGTATGCCAAATATTCTCATAATTGTTATAATTAACCGCAGTCATGTTATTTGTAAATCAATGAAGAATGAAATTAACATACTATTTTTGGTTTTAAATTTTCCATCCATTTTCCGTCATTAATTCTCCACAAAACATGTTCTACTCTGTCACCTCCGATGCCAAAATTCAATATATTTTTGTCTGTAAAAAAAACAGTTCAGTATTTTAAAGCATCTACTGTTAAGTAGTCTAGATCCTTATTTATTTGTTTTTTTTTATCTAGTTGTATAAAATCTGTGTTAAAATTTTTGATGGCTTTTTCTTCTATTTGCAAATCTGTCTATATAAATTATTTTTTTAATTTGCAAATTATAACATACCTTTTGGAAATCTTTCACTATAAATGCTTGAATGTTGTAAATGTTCAATAATGGAATCACCAATGAATAAAACATCACAAATACCTTCATACTTTTGTGTTTTTTGTAACAACTGTAGATGCTAAAAGAATCATCAACTTGTAAATAAACAGGTGTACTATAATTTTGTTTAAAAAATTATAAAATCATCTGATTAACATAAAGTCATAATACATAGACATGTTACAAAATCAAAATGAATACCCACAATACCTATTGTGTTCTGTGGAATACCTTAATATGTTTCATCGTGTGCAATGATACAAAAGTCATAATACATAGACATGTTACAAAATCAAAATGAATACCCACAATACCTATTGTGTTCTGTGGAATACCTTAATATGTTTCATCGTGTGCAATGATACAAAAGCAAAACGCACTACAAATATTGGATTTTTTAACGATTTCAAAAGAAAGAGCACACATGACACAATAAGTGAGAAAGAGATCATATAGTAATAGATACACACTGCAGACATATTTCTCTTACTCCAGTGCAATCACATTATAATTATCTCTCACACCAAATTAATAATGACTGTGAATGAGATGAAGTTATAATAAGTTATAGCTGAGTGAAAAAGCTAGTAAAACAGAATCCCTCTGGATAGCTACAAGCGAATATGACTCAACTACTCTCTCATTTACTCAAAATATCCATATACTTAAATATATTAGTTATGGATTAAATATGCAGCATGAAATGATATATCTGGTCGTTCCTTCACAGTTCTAGTGTATTTTATCTTGTTTTCATAACATAAGAAGGCATTTAGACTATGACAATACGTCCGAACACTACACCATCTTGCATACAACTAAAGTGCGGTAAGAATTAAGTGACATAATATATGCGCCTTACTTTTTGTTTACGGAATTTTAAAACTAGTAACTTATCTATTATAATTAAATATTATTGTTTATATGCCTTGATGGTAATACAAAATATTTGGTTTCAGTGCAGTGAACTGAGTGAGCCCGTTAAACATATAGGTAGTAAAGTTGTAACCAAACATCTTGAACTTTTAACTGAGAAGAGGGGTAAAAAAAAAAATTGCGCAACCGGATGCTCTTCAAGATGTCTGGCGAAAATTATTAAATGAAGAATACATATTGAGGAAACGAAGCTATAGCCTAGTGGTATGAATGAAATATTGAAAGCATACATTTTTAATGATAGAGACAGTTTCTGTGGTCATAATTCTTTGCACGGAAGATTAAAGAAGTATCATTGATTCGATAAAAATGCAGGATAGGTTACGTTTTATTTATGTTGTACAGCTCAACTCGTGTATATTTATAATGTATAAAATTTCACTGGAAATTTTTTTAATGGAGAAGTAAATGAAGAGATTAATAAGCACATTTTACCGTAGTCAATTTTTCTTTGCGACATAAAGGAATACAACATTTATTCATTGTAATTCGAATTCGTGTCGAAAAAGCGGTCACTACGATTTTTTTTAATATTGTAACTCATTAGAGTCCAAGATATTGATTATTAAAAATATATTATTATAATAGAGAAATTATGTCAATTTTAAATAATATATTGATTAATTTCTCTATTTGTTTATTGACATTTGCAAAAAGGTGACAGTGACAACAGCGTTGCCAATTCCAATTGCCAATTTTCCAGATTCCTCAAAAATCTAGATCAAATTCCCCAAATTGGGGAAGTACAAAGTCCCGATTCCCCACAAAATCCCCACATACTATAATCTCAAGAAAAAACAAGGTTTCATAAAAAAAACAATAATATTTACCCAAACACATTACACTTTACCCCAGTTGTTATAGCCGAAAAACAGTGTTGTCGAAAAACAATAATTTTTAATTTTTTCCGCGGCAACATTTTGGCGGAAGACTACTAGCGCCCCTGACGGCGTGAGAGAACGACAAGGAAGCTTATAGCACGCGCGATGGCACGCGTCCTCTTGGCATTCGACGCTGGTGGAGGACGGACGGTTTGGTGTGACGCCGTCATCGGTCGACACGCGCGTCCCGATGGCGGCCATATTTCAAGAGCACGAGGAGGTCTGTGTGACAGGACCCATCACGCGCATGGACGCTGATGGTGCCCCAGAACCAAGATGAGGGCATCAACAGGACAGGAGGTTGGAGGCAGAGCGCAGTGTGGGGCCACCGCGTAGGGAACGCGGCGGCTCGCAGATTGGACCACGAAGGGCAATCCGTGTCGTCTGGGGCGTCGGTTCGCCTTCCGGTGAGGTCCCGACTGGTATGCCACCTCTGTCGAGATGCGCCGTCATAGCGTGTCGTGGGGCACAGAGCCAGCCATGGGTGACGGTCTGGAGGAGGAGATCAGGAGGAGAAGAAGAAACCACGCCGGACACGAGGAAGACCTGCTAGCCTGACGCAGAGGCTGGGCCCCACCGATCTACCGTCACCACGTGGAAGACAGTGACATGCCTGGAGTAAGGATGTCGCTGTACCCTGGGGCGGTATATTCTGGTCGGCGTCTTTTCGTGTGTTCGCGTGTGTTTGACAGTTCGTTTCGGTAGATGCCACGTGTTTTTATTTGTTGTCTGTTGTTTTTATTTCATTATTTTTTTTGCCATGGACCATTTGTGAATATTATAAATAAAAAAAAGCGCCGTACTAAAACAATTTTTAAGTGTCACCATCATTTGTCTCCTTTTCTTCCCCACACCTTGGCTTGATGTTTCCTCGTGGTAGACGAGAGGTCTCATCACAGTAACTCTCCGCTACATCATATCCTTCAAGGCCATGGAGAGTAAAGCATAGCGTGAACTCGTCATTAATTTTTGTATTCGCACAAAATTTTCAAACACTGAAAATTCTTTCAGAACAAGCATCAGTGATTTAACTTGAGCTTTTGAAGGATTCACAATATATACAATAGAAAAAAATAGGATCTCTAAAATAAAATCGTTATTAAAATTTTGGCACATTTAAAAAAATCTGTAATAGCTGAACTATATATTTTGTTATGTCCGAGAATATATTTTGCCGAAAAACTATATTTTTATTTTTTTCCACGGCAACATTCCTGGAAAGATACTAGCGCAGGCTGTCTTGCGGGCGAGCGACGAGACTGGCAGCTAGCAGCAGCAGCTAACACGCGCTCTGTTGGCGTTCAACTCTGGTGGGAGACGGACGGTTTGGTGTGACGCCGTCATCGGTCGACATGTGCTCCCGATGGCGGCCATATTTTCGACGACGCAGGAGGTCTGCGTGACAGGACACGTCACGCGCATGGACGCTGCCGGTGCTACGGAGCCAAGATGAGGGCATCAACAGGGCAGAGGCGTGGAGACAGGGCGCAGTGTTGGGCCACCGCAGCAGGAAACGCAGCGGATCGCAGATTGGACCACGAGGGGCTTTCCGTGTCGTCTGGGGCGTCGGTTCGCCTCCGCTGAGGCTCCCAGCTGGCCTGCCACCTCTGTCGAGATGCGCCTTCATAGCGTTGCCGTGTGGCACGGAGCCAGCCATGGGTGACTGTCTGGCAGAGGAGAAGAGGAAACTACGCCGAGTACGAGAAGGACCTGCCAGCCTGACGCAGAGGCTGGGCCCAGCCGGACTTTCAGCCACCACGTGAAAGACAGTGACATGCCTGGAGAGAGGATGTCGCTGTACCCTGGGGCTGCACCTTCTAGTCGGCGTCTCTTCGTGCTCGGTTGTGTTTGAGAGTTGGACTGTTATTCTTCGTTTTGTTTTGTTGTATTTGTTGAATTCTGTTGCTGTTGTGTTTTTGTTTTATTTATTTCTCTGCCGTTGGACCTTGATGATATTTTGAATAAATGCGCCGTACTTAAATAATTTTCATAGTGTCACCATCATTTGTCTCCTTTTCTTCCTCACATCGGCGAGAGGGCTCATCAATTTTCATCTTTTTTTTTCAAATTAATAGACGTTTTAATCAATAACCATATGAAGTTTAACCTGTACTGGCATACGGCTCTGAGTGTTGGGTTCTTGCTAAAAAGGATATGGATGCTTTACTGGTCTTCGAAAGAAAAATTTTGAGAAAAATTTTCGGTCCCCTCTGCGATCAAGGCACGTGGAGAATCAGGTTCAACCACGAACTACAGGGCCTATTCAATGAAACAAATATCGTTCAAACGATAAAAATAGGGAGGCTCCGCTGGTTAGGACATGTGCATTGCATGGAAGATGACCAGCCACCTAAAAGAATCCTCACAACGCGTCCGAAGGGTAGAAGGGGTGTGGGAAGGCCGAAACTGCGATGGATGGATGGAGTTGAGAGGGACCTTCAAATAGCCGGTGTGCGGAATTGGAGAGAAAAGGCCATGGATAGGGTGCAATGTAGACGATTCCTTGAGGAGGCCAAGGCCCACCCTGGGCTGTGGAGCCACTGATGATGATGAACCGGGAAATCAAGGCACCTACAGGGCTTACGACCTGTCATCGGCTGGTTTACGTGATCACATCATATTTTTCCAGATATTTTGTTTACCTCATAGCTGTTTTTTAGAAATGTAAGATAAATGTCAAAAATCAGGGTCTGCTTATTATTTTCCTACAAGAATATATACATAGGTATATTTTTCTTTAGGAATATCCAAACTATCTAAATATTTTTTTTCAAAATGATTCGTTTTGTAGTAATGATGCAATATCAAATTGAAAAAATAGGTACGTTGGCAGCAGTCGCCCTCTAAGGGCAGTAGCGTCTAGCCCCTGAGTTTCTTTTCTGCATTCTTAGGTTAGGTTTAAGTTTGTGTATAATAATAGTAGCGACTCGCGTGAGCGAGTTGCTTTATAAATTGAATTATAAATTAAATTTTTCGCATTTAATATAAAATTTCACAGCTCATTTGACTTAATACTTCGAGATCTCAACCAATCAGAGAGCCAACCGGAAACAGAATGCAAACGGGTAGATTCGGATCGTAGACTCTAGTTCTAAGGGCCCGCTCACATTGGATACGAATTTGGTCGTACGTAAACGTACGATGCTGGTCGTACGAATCGAGTGCGCGCACTGGCTCGCTCACATTGGATACGAATTCGCATCGTACGTATACGTACGATACTGGTCGTACGAATTGAGTGCGCGCACTGGATACGGCTTTCTCCGATTTTAGATACGAATTTGTATCGTACGTCGACGTACGAATCCCATCGTAGAGCCGGGATTCGTACGTCGACTTGAAATAGAATTCTACCAAATCAATTTCTCACAATTACATTAGTTTCATTTTATTTATTTATGATTTGGTACACGGTTAACAAACAATACACATAAACACAATATCAATCACAATAAAGCAACCGTGCACACAAGGCACAGCCTCTCTGTGGGTTAACCAATTATAATATTTTTTTTTTTTTTTTTTTTTATTATTGATACCAAAAATACAAAATTACAATATAAGTACAAAAAAAAATATCAGAAAAATTAAAATTATTACAGATCAAATACATGGGTTGGTTTATACCACCTCACTAGGCCAGGCCTGTTCCGAGGTGGTAGACTAGTTACATATATTAATTACTAAATCGAAATAAACTGTAATATTGTGCAGTGTGCAGTCTATGTTTCACTATGTAAGATTTGTTGTATATGTTGTTAATGTTTGAGTATTTGCTGACAATAGTTAATCCCTTTATTATATAGCAATATACAATATATTTTCGTGAAAATATTTTTTTTTTTTTTTTATATGGGTTGGTTTGTACCACCTCACTAGGCCAGGCCTGTTCCGAGGTGGTATACTAGTTACATAATAATTAGTTACATAATGTTGTTATATTGTGCAGTCTATGTTTCACTATGTTAGTCCTATATGAGATATGTTGTTAGGGATTGACAATTTGCTGACAATAGTCAATCCCTTTATTATATAGCCACGTATGAATTGTTAGTTTTAGTCTTGTCTTCTTCATTATCTGTATGTCCTTTATGTCTTTAGCAACTAAATTTAGTATTTTTGGAGCCAAGTATTGATAATGTCTATGTCCGTATGCAGTATTCGTCTTCGGAGTTATTAGTTGAAGTCTGTGTCTTGTATCGTGAGAATGTTGAGCAGTGATATGGTTTTCTTTATCGTTGTGAAAGTGTATTAGTATTTGTTTTACATAAAGTTGTGTTACAGTTAGTACGTTAAAGTCTTTAAATAGTTGAATGGTTGGGAAAAGGAAAGGTTTTTTTGTAATTACTTTAATGAGAGCTTTTTGAGCTTTGAAGAGAGGATCCATATTTGTTTTAGCTGCACCTCCCCATCCAATCATTCCGTGAGAGATAATGGATTGTGCTAAAGCATAATATATAGTTTTTAAAGTTTTTTGGTCCATTATATTACGAATGTTTTTGAATAAATATATAAGTTTTCTAATTTTTTTTGCAGTTGCGTTTATGTGTTCAGTCCATCTAAAGAAATTGTCAATGTAAATACCTAAATATTTAATTTCCGCTGTCCTATTGAGAGTCTTGCAGGAGCAGCTTTGACGTCGAGTACAATCGTGTATAGTCAAGTTGCTGTCGAGCTTAGGTTGACGTCTAGGGTCTATACTAAAAGTCATGTACTTTGTTTTTTCAATATTTAGTGTCAGTAGATTAACGTCTAGCCATTGTTTAATTTTATCAAGTCCGACAGAGGCCCTATTAAATACTCCTGTCCAAGAGTCAGATGTAAAAATTATAACTGTGTCATCTGCATAACATGTCAAGTCCCCGTCGATATTTAATTGGCAAAGTGAGTTAATGTATAGTAGGAACAGAATCGGCCCAAGTGTGCTACCTTGAGGTACTCCGTACGATAATTGTCTGTTTGAGCTTATTTCAGAATCAATGTTTATTGAGTGAGTGCGATCAGTTATATATGTCTTAAACCAGTTATATGACGTATCTTTTATACCAATATTCTCAATTTTCTTTAGTAGGATTTTATGAGATACCGTATCAAATGCTTTACTTAAATCAAGGAACACAGCAATGCAATTTTTGTTTTGGTCAACGTTTTTTGAAATGTGTTTCGTGACTTTCAAGATTGCGTCTTGTACTCCCATATTTTTCCGAAAACCAAATTGATTATTCGAGAGAATTTTGTGTTTGTCCAAGTATTCTACTAGTTGATATTTAACAAGATTTTCAAGAACCTTTGATAAAACATTTAAGAGCGAGATTGGCCTATAATTCGATGGACTCTGTTTGTCGCCGCATTTGTATATTGGGACAATATTGGCATATTTGAAATGATCGGGGAAGACACCACTAGAAATGCTTAGATTACAAATATGGGTAAATGGGATAGCTATTTGTTGTTTTATTTGCTTGATTAGTTTAGTGTCTAGTTTGTCAGGTCCGGTAGCGCAGTCGTTTCTCAGTCTATCTATTTGGTTAATTATGTTTTTGGTCTGAAAAGGTGTCATTGTGAATGTATTGTGTGTAGTAGTAGTGTTATTGAATTTGTTAGCTAGGGATAGTTCATCGGTATTCATTTTGTTCAAGAGTTGATGTGCTAAAGTCTGTCCTATGTCCGCAAAATAATTGTTTAGTGTCGTAGCTATTTCTGTTTTGTCAGTAATCTTCTTGTGATTATGTTCAATTTGTTTTAGTTTTATAGTTGTATTCCCACTTATATTGTTAATTTCTTTCACTGCTTTCCACAATGCTTTAGGATCTTCTTTGTTTTCTGCAATTTTTCGTCTGTAATATTCTTCTTTAGTCTGCTTCACTAATATTCTGCAAATGTTTCTATATTTTTTGTAGTAAGTTAGTAGTCTATGGTTGTTTGGAAATCTAGAGACCTGCATATGAAGTTTGTCGCGTTTATGCAGACTTTTCACAATATTACTGTTGATCCATGGTCGAAGTTTTTTGTTTTTATGGTTCAGCGTCCTAATCGTGGTGTGTTTGGTGACACATGTGTTAACTTGTTCGATGAACATTTTCATTGCATTGTTGACATCATTTTCGTTGAGGATATTTGTCCAAGATAAAGTATCAAGCTCAGATTTTATCGAATTATAATCTGTAAATTTGCGAGGGGTTAAGTTTTGTGGAGTAGATTTTTCGACATTATTTTTATTGACAAAAGCAGCTATCGTGGCGAAGTGGTCAGTCACTGTTGTGTTTATCACGGCTGCTGTGATTTTAAGTGTGGTCCTGGCATATATATGATCTATGCAGGATCGCGTAGAAGATGTTATTCTAGTAGGTAGATTTATGGCTGACAGAAAGCCATTACTTGCAAACAGGCATTCATAATCATCAGCTTGATGGTGTCTTTCTCCTATAATATTAATATTTAAGTCCCCAGCTATGATACAGTTTCTGTATCTATTTTGACTTCTCAGAGCTTCATTCAAGGAGTTTATAAACGGGGTTATATTGCTGTGCGAAGGGGAGCGATAAATAGCAATTATGACTATTGAATCCAGACATTTGACGCATACGTTGTTTGCTTCCGTGATAGTAATCGGTACCGACGTACCACTTAAATGATCCCTTATGTAAACAACAACCCCCTCGGAACGATTTTTATGGTGTTTTGAAGTAAACACATCGAAGCCGAGAATTCTTGGTGCTGTAAAGTCATCACTTATCCAGCATTCGGTAAGAATAATTATATCAAATTTAATCTTTATTTGTTCCAGTGAAACCAGTAGATTGTCAAAGTTTTTGGTAACGCTTCTGATGTTTTGGTTAAATATTTTGAAGTTATAATCCTCAGTAAAGTATGAAGCTGCCCTGGATGCGTCGACAATATTCATCGTTTCCACATCAACTAAAATTTGCAACTCATCATCAATAAGAGCCATTTCTGTTTAAATTGAAAGTATGTATGTATTATGTAATAATCTATACCAGCAAACAATTCTGAGGTCTCAATTTGTAATAAAAGGTGAATATCATACCATACAAAGAATTTTTCAGGTTTTGAAATATCCATTTCAAAGGCGTAACAACGTGCATATCATCTTCGAATTAAAAGTCTTTATTTTAAAGCTCATCGAAGGTACGTTCATTTTTTATCTGTATAGCTTTAGATCCGTCTTCTTTACGAACAAAAACTTTACCACCCTTTACCCACACAAATGAGTATTTTTTTTCCTTTGCAGCACATTTTGCTTGATAAAGGAATCTCTTTGCTTGAGTGGTTAAGTCCTCGGACGCATAAATCGGAGTTCGCGGACCCGCTATTCCCAGACTGCTGGTGTTTAATTTGTCCTCCTTATCCAAACTCCTGTTATAGTTCTTTATTTCTTGTATATAATGGTCTCTTTGCCAGATATTTTTGAATCTGAGGATTACAGGTTTCGTCTTATTGGGAAAAGCCTTACCTGGCTCCCTATAAACAGAATCAATATTTATTTTTGCTTTGTCCAAATTTACTAAATTATTCAAATTTGTTATAACCTCGTTTAAATTTTCTTCTACTGTTACTGGTATGCCTCTTATAGCTACATTATAGTTTTTTGAATATCGTTCGTTGCTCTCAATTTTGTCCTCCAGATACAGCATCCGCTCCTCTAACTCCATGTTTTTCTTTTGCAATTTGTCCATTGATTTGATCTTCGAATCAAACTCATCCATTCTTTTGTTGAAGTCATCCATCTTCGCAGAACAAAAGTTAATAGACTCCTTGAAGAATCCGAATTCCTCACGCATCACGGTAAGTTGGGCTTGCATATTTGTAATTGCCTTCATTATTTCATACGGCGTTGGTTCCGGCACGTCAATAGGATTTGGCGACACCGGAGTCATAGATAGTGCTTCCTGGACACCTGCCGGCGCTGGAGCAACAGTCGTGGGCGTAGACGTAGTCGAGGAGTTGGATCTAGGATCCCGCTGCTTCCACGAAGATTTAGCAACCGCCGACATCTTCCTAAGGTTACTCTCCGTAGTCTCCACACAAGTGTAATGGAAGCAGCTGTAACATCTGCTGCAACTCATATGCTTCTTGGGACTAATTGTCAAAGTACACTTATTACAGTTAAGTGATTTCTTCTTCAATCTCGAGTCAGACATGTTTTTATCGTTATTAAAATCGATTAATTTGGTCTGATACAATTAAATTCAAACGCAATAAGTAGGTATAAAAAGTGGATAGGGGCAAGCCCACTATAATTATATGGAAAATTAGTATTTTACGTGATAACTTTTGCACCGTTATAGATGGAGCACACACATCACGAAGTTTTTTATGCCAAATTTTTTGGACTTTTCAACTATATAAGACACTTCACAAAAAAGTTTCTAGTTTAGGTGACACTTCATAAAAAGGTGTTTTTCAAAGTTTAACTCAGCATAACTCTCTTATTTATTTATCGATTTGAAAACTTTAAACACCGAAACACTTGTAATTTTAAGAAAAAATAAGAAAACGAAAAAAAAGTTTTTTTCGGAAAACTTTGAAAAATTTTCAGTACGGAAAATTCAATTTTCCACTAAATGCCTGAACTTTCGCACATACCACCACGAGGTTTTTTCTTTGGACTGATGTCCTGTACAGTTCTGCAATGAAAAACGGACACTTCAGTCACCAGGAAGAGCAGCGTTCTCTCTTTTATCCTGAATGATTACAGTTTTCACCAACTTTTCACTTTATTTTTCAATTCAAATACTTTTAGGGAAAACCACCACCTCCACTGAACAGATCACAAAATTTCCCGTCGGATGATATATAACAAGTCAATATTATACAAAAAAAAACCAAAAATAACAATTTAATTCACAGAGCACAAAGAATTGCGTTATTCCGGGTTGCGAACATATTTAACTTCCTATATATACAAAATTATTTTGTTAATAACATTACATAATAATATATTCAATTCACACAACACAAAACAGCAGACAAGCACACACCCTAGCACGCGCACATGCACACGAACACGCGCACACACACGTACACGCACAAACACAAGCACGAGCACCCTCACACATACACACACGCACACACACAAGTAGTGCCGTTATTTGAAACCTAAGCAAATAAAATACTATATAGGTACCATTTTTTATTCAAATCTATATTAACATTAGATATATTGTTGTTTTATACATAATTTTAAAAACATATTATTAAAACATTCATTCATTCATACCATCACGGTATATCCCACAATGTGGGGTAACCAGCGAAAGGTGTGCGGGTGTGCATTGCCTTATAAAAGGGAGCACAACACATCAGTGTATACCCACACACCAGTCTCGTCTCACCTAAAAAGGCACTATATTCAGAATGGGTGGTGAACATCATTGCTAAACTATGTGAGTAAAAAAATATTGCGTGGAAGCTGCTACCTCATGAAACATCACCGACTGTCTTGTCCATCTATTCGGGACGTGGAATTTAACCGCACTCACAAGTTCGATGCAGTCCATCTCTCCGTTGACTAACTTATATTAAATTGAGACATCCAGAAATCTTCTTCGATCGGCCAAGGAGTGCAGTCGAAAGTCACGCATCAAGTCAGGATAATCCATATTTTCTATGGAGCGACCCATTTTATAATTAAGAAAGCGCAAGAACTTGCGCTGCACTCGTTCAATCGCATTGGAATGAATTGCACAGTAGGGTGACCATATCACAGCATTGTACTCAATTTGGCGTCGAACTCGAGATACATAAGGCATTCTAAAGGACTGTAGACTATGAAGGTCTGTTCCCAGACGCAATAGAAAGCCTAGGGTCTTCATCGCTTTTCCCACTATCTCTTCAATATGCATATTGAAGGAAAGACTACTATTAAATTCTATCCCCAGGTCCCTGATATGATCGACTGTACCAAGATTCTTACCATATATTCTATACTTAAAAGAAATAATATTCTCCTTTTTCCTATTAATGATAACCTGACATTTTTTTTAACATGTCTACGTAGGGGACGCCAGCTATTAGGATTTGGGTCCATTTTACTCTTCCAAAGAAGCGCACTACGTAGCGTTGGGAGGGGTTTGCAATCTAGAAAAGAGTTTATTAATTCGGATTTTAAAAAGACCCGGGTTGTACGAAGATGGAAACACAGAATTCGGAAGATCGTTCCACAGTCGGGCTGCTGTATTAATAAAGGAGTTCGAGAAGCGACTTGTTCGTATATGTTGAAGGTCCACTGTGAATGGATGCTGCGATTGAGTGAAGCGAGTGACTTTGTTGCGAGTGGGTGGAGGAGGGACCAAAGATGCAAGTTCTTCTGAGCAATTCCCGTGGTAGTATCTATAGAATAAACTTAAAATACCGACTCTGCGTCTGTGTTCTAGTGATTGCAATCCATCAGTCAGTGATGGATCATCAATCAGACGTATAGCACGCCTTTGGACAGCGTCGAGGGTATTCAGTAGGTATTGGGGGGCGCCACTCCAGAGGTGACTGCCATATTCAATAATTGGACGTATTTGCGCTTTGTAGAGTATGCAGATCTGGGTCTTAGTAAAATATCTGCGCGCTCTATATAGTACGCTCAATTTTTTGGAGGCGAGTTTCACCTTAGCTTCGATGGAGCCCTTGTAGTGTAATTGGTTCGTTATAGATACTCCAAGCAGGTCCATAGAGCTGCTGTTAGGTAGGGTGCTTCCGTTGAAAGACACTTGCAATTCATTGGGGTTTCTCTTCGCAGAAATTAGACAGGCTTGGGTTTTTGAGACGTTAAATGAAACAAGATTACTTTCACCCCCAGCAGGGTGATTTTGTATGAAACACCAAGAGTTGTCTTAACTCTTGTCTTAACTCCCGAGAAATCTCGGAATTTGGTATTTTGTATAGTTTTCCGGTGTTAACTCCGTGAGAAAACTGAAGGGGGCGTGACCCAAACATTAGTACATATTTGCCATATGTAAATAAAATTTCTATGTCCAGTTTAATTTACATATGGCAATCTCGTACATTTACCCGCATTTATCAGATTTTGACAGCTAATCGTGTGTTTTTTGTTTATTTTATTAATATTTAGCAAGGTATATACTCTATTTTCATTCATTGTTTTGTATTTCATAGCTTATTTACTCGATGCTTTTTATAAATAACATGTTTTAAATAAAATTTTAATTGAAATGGTGTTACGTCAAACGACTCAACTTTGAACAATTTTCTATTAACGATTCGATTTGTTTGTTATACAAGGGATTATTCTAATAAAATTGACACGCAAACATGTTTGTTTGGGTAATATCATGGGTTAACGTTTTTTTATAAATAATTTCTTGTTTAGAATGGACAAAAAAAAAACATAATAATTTTTTCATGAAATTTTGAGTCTTCCTTTTATTATTTTTATAATTAAATATCATACATAGTAGTAAAATTGATTTTTCTTAATTGCAGATATTATATATATATAGTATATGATCTTCAGTATCAGCTCAACTCTGTCTGGCTCAAGAACTCCTGCAGCAGTTTACTTAATTACATAATATGGCTTCCAAACATGTGCGACACACTGATGATTGCAAGATTTCAATTACATATCTGTAAAAATAATAAACAAGGTTAATAAAATAATTTACTTTGACCACTATAATGATCATGGTTCAAAAATTTTCATGCTTGTGTTTTCTTTATATCCTATTTTTTTCAACAAAATATATAGTTTCAGAATTATCTGCTCTTAACATGTGAGTGAATTATCAAACGCACTACATAAATACCATGCATATTAATATGAAGCAGTATAAAAAGGTAAAACTAGTACTTTTATGTATATGTGTTGTTTAGTTATCTTCATATTATAGTACAATGTGCTTTTAAATACTATTTATTGATTTAAATCTACTTTCAAAACCAACTCCAATATTTTTTTCATTTATTTAAATTTAAACATTTCATTATATACATTATAACAAAGTAATGTGTTATTGAGTCATGAATTAACTGAAGTTATGCCACATGGATCAGCATTAGTCGCTATGCAAAAACAATTGATTGGAGCAGAATATTAATAAAAAGGCAGTCTTGAGAAGTCTTTCGGCATGTCCAACGGACCATCGTCTTTTTATCGCTTTTCATCGTCTTTTAACGCTCGCAAAAATAAGTATGACATGCTATAAACAAAACGTGATTAGTATCCTCATTTTATATTATTATACTCAAAGAAAAACGTCATGTTTCATTGTTTGAAACGTCAAATTCATGAAATATTAAGCCTCCAAAGACCTAAGTCGAAATATTAACAACGAATGTATAAACAAGTCAAATACTAAAATAAATAATAAATTTGGTCAATAATATGTATGAATATTGTACAAGATAAATAATACACACCTTGTAAATGATTATGGATGAATTAATTACTGTAATTAGTCAATTTTACAATATCAAACTCGCGTGCATAGAAAATATAGAAGTAAATTCGTCGCGTGATTTGACAGGAGATAACTCTTATTCTACAAATAAATAAATAATTTTAACTCCGAGTATTTTATTTGGGTTTGATGAGACCTCTCGTCTACCACGAGGAAACATCAAGCCAAGGTGTGGGGAAGAAAAGGAGAGAAATGATGAAGAAACTTAAAATTTGTTTTAGTACGGCGCTTTTTTATTTATAATGTTCACAAATGGTCCATGGCGATAAAATAATAAAAAAAAAAAAACAAAACAACAGACAACAAATAAAACAGAAACACGTGGCATTTATCGAAACGAACTGTCAAACACACGCGAACACATGAAAAGACGCCGACCAAAATATACCGCCCCAGGGTACAGCGACATCCTTACTCCAGGAATGTCACTGTCTTCCACGTGGTGACTGTAGTTCGGTGGGGCCCAGCCTCTGCGTCAGGCTAGAAGGTCTTCCTCGTGTCCGGCGTGGTTTCTTCTTCTCCTCCTGATCTCCTCTTCCAGACCGTCACCCATGGCTGGCTCTGTGCCCCACGGCACGCTATGACGGCGCATCTCGACAGAGGTGGCATACCAGCTGGGGCCTCACCGGAGGCGAACCGACGCTCCAGACGACACGGATTGCCCCTCGTGGTCCAATCTGCGAGCCGCCGCGTTCCCTACGCGGTGGCCCCACACTGCGCTCTGCCTCCAACCTCCTGTCCTGTTGATGCCCTCATCT
The DNA here is from genome assembly GCA_963576475.1 of Molanna angustata. NCBI lineage: Eukaryota > Metazoa > Arthropoda > Insecta > Trichoptera > Molannidae > Molanna > Molanna angustata. The sequence goes on from OY754965.1 coordinate 33,752,799, forward strand.
TGGTTCTGGGGCACCATCAGCGTCCATGCGCGGGTCCTGTCAAGCAGACCTCCTGCGCCATCGAAAATATGGCCGCCATCGGGAGCACGTGTCGACCGATGACGGCGTCACACCAAAACGTCCGTCCTTCACCAGCGTCGAATACCAAGAGAGCGCGTCCCTGACTCGTTGGCTATAAGCTTCCTTGTCGTTCTCTCACGCCGTCAGGGGCGCTAGTAGTCTTCCGTCAAAATGTTGCCGCGGAAAAAATTAAAAATTATTGTTTTTCACTGACAACACTGTTTTTCGGCTATAACAGGTTCTTATTTTCATAATATTTCTATTTAAATTTTCAATTTAAATAGAAATAGTACTTAATTTCATAACAATATGATAAAACTATTATAAGAGAAAGTTTTCCAAGAATTGAGGTATTTTGCATGGTATTTTGTTGAACAAAATAATAAATGTTTGGCCTCTATGCTACCATAACCCATGGTAATATCTCGATCATAATACCTATGTTTATTTATTATTTATTTATTTTATTTAACAGTTTGTCAACAGCTATATAAAAAAATTACAGATAAACATTTTACATTTAAATGAAGCCAATTATAGACGAACATTATATAATTATATTATACACTGGTTAAGAGTAATAACAAAGTTTTTAATCAAGTTAATTGAAACCATCTCGTTACTGCAGACTCCACGCAGTACACACACAGTACCCACCTACGTGTATATAAATAAATAAATGTGAAATAGCCAAAGAATATTCACGCGGCTACACGCAGGTAAATACTATATAGGTATAGTTTCATGGCAAATTATATTAGACATTTTAAAGATTTAGAGAACAGTTATCTAGGATGTTTTGAAATGTAAGGAAAACTGAAATATGTTGCCAACCAAAACGTGAAACGCGCGATATTCCATGACTCACTTTTGCACGGAGTACTACATCTAGAATATTATATTAAAAATCTATGTGAATTTGTAAAGAAGTCACATTTTTGACATTTTGGTTATGTTTTTTCTATGGTTATATTCAATTCAATGTTTATCAATATTTGCTACTTTAAACTACTTTATGAGAAAATTATGAGAAAAGGACTACTTTATTATTAAACATTTTTTGCAACAAAAATAAGTTATATTTTTTTGTATAGTATATAACTAATTAATGAAAAGTATGAAGTTTATATTAAAAAATACATCCTTAAATTATGGACGAAAAGGAAAACTGTCTGGTGTGCCTAGGTTATTAGATTTTCAAGTAGAAACTCCTTCCGTTATGTTATATACGAAGGTAATAAATATAATTATTATTTTCATATTTATCGTTCTTCATTGCTCAGTTATTTCTGAACTAGAGGTCCCGGCTTCGATTCTCGCTGGAAACACTGTTTTCAGTTTGGTGTGATGATTATCAATGTAATGGTGTGATGATTATCAATGTAATGAGACAAGTTCCTGGTGTTAAATTAATATCTGACCATAGAATAATAATAAAACTATAGAATACTCATTCCCATACAATACCTCGCTGAAAAAGTGAAGCCGTTTTATTGGCCGGCTCGTGTCATATTATGTATGACTCCGCTGGTAGAAATTGTTCGTATAGTACTACTCGTTATGACTGCGAAAATCCTATTTGAAGAACGTATCACACAGACAGCCAAATGATTACTGAATGCTCGTAGCAAAATGTTGACCAAATTAGTCAACATAAAGCAGTCGCGTTTACTCTAGGCTAAAGAGTATTCTATACTATTATTATTCTATGTATCTGACATAGTAGGTATCGGCAAACATCTTGACAATTTTTAGATAGTGAAGCAAAAAATTTGTGTTGCGCACAACGACGCCATTATTCAAGATGTTTGCTGGTAACTATACATGTTGGTTGCCTAAAAACCATAAATTATTCTGCATAGTGGTCACAAAACACACAAAATATTTAAAAGTAAAATTGTTTTGTACAGTAATATATATAAATATATATATATATATATATATATATATATATATATATATATATATATATATATATATATATATATATATATATATATATATATATATATATATATATATATATATATATATATATATATATATATATATATATATATATATATATATATATATATATATATATATATATATATATATATATATATATATATATATATATATATATATATATATATATATATATATATATATATATATATATATATATATATATATATATATATATATATATATATATATATATATATATATATATATATATATATATATATATATATATATATATATATATATATATATATATATATATATATATATATATATATATATATATATATAATAATAACTACGATGTATGACACAATTCACTGGTAAAGTGGAAAGAATGAATAAATGAAGAATGAGTATTAGAGGACGTCCAAGAAAACATTGGCTGGGCCCGACCATGTGAACGACTGAAAGAAGGGAAGGAAGTGATACAAATGATGAATATTTGTAAAGACAAGTGTATATCACTCAGTTTTCTCTGCCTACTCCAATAACAGGGACATAGCATGATGGTATGTATGTATTTGGGATGTTACTATGTTGGTTATATTGGAGTGTTATCTAAAGGCCTCAAGGTGATAGTTAAAACATTGGCCCGACCATGTGAACGACTGAAAGAAGGGAAGGAAGTGATACAAATGATGAATATTTGTAAAGACAAGTGTATATCACTCAGTTTTCTCTGCCTACCCCAATAACAGGGACATAGCATGATGGTTTGTATGTATTTGGGATGTTACTATGTTGGTTATATTGGAGTGTTATCTAAAGGCCTCAAGGTAATAATTAAAACATTGGCTGGGCCCGACCATGTGAACGACTGAAAGAAGGGAAGGAAGGGATACAAATGATGAATATTTGTAAAGACAAGTGTATATCACTCAGTTTTCTCTGCCTACCCCAATAACAGGGACATAGCATGATGGTATGTATGTATTTGGGATGTTACTTTGTTGGTTATATTGGAGTGTTATCTAAAGGCCTCAAGGTGATAATTAAAAGTTATGCATATGTAAACATTATACATTTATTTACTTGTTCTAGGGTGCTAGTGTACCGCATCTAACTCATGAAGTTTACAATATGGTTGTTAAAGAACCTCAAATTATGCAGCTTCCATTATTGACAATTTGTCAAATGAAGCCTGGAGTTGAAGCTCAAGGAAAAGGAATCACAAACTTCTCTGGATTAGGAAACAATCTGACAATGATGGTATTACAAGACCCTACAGTAGAAATACCTCAAGGGAAATTTGAAACAAACAAGATGCCTCTTTGGACCAGAAATGGGAAATTTCATTTGGATTCACAAAAGTTATTACATATTTACCAATACATATTTTATTTATCTCATTATCTTTTGGTAGTTTATGATAGTTTGTAGTTGAAGTCACTTTGTGTTCTATTTTAAGCACTTAACATAAACACTGTGAAAGTGATTAAGGGGGGGGACTGTTGCCAACGTACCTATTTTTTCAATTTGAATTTGCGTCATTACTACAAAACGAATCATTTTGAAAAAAATAACCTAGTTAGTTTGGATATTAATAAATCAAAATATACCTTAATTTTTTAATTATGTTCTGTATATATTCTTGTAGGAAAATAATAAGCATACCCCAATTTTTGACATTTATCTTAAATTTCTAAAAAACTATAATGTATAGAGCATTATATTTTTTTATAAATTAAAGAAGATCAAAATATCTGGAAAAATACGATGTAATGTTGCATTAATGCATCAGGTTAAGTTAATAAACCAAAAAAACTTATATTTCGCAATGGCGCTGAATGGAAAATAAATGTTTTTTAGGTTTATTTTCTAAATCTGAAGCATTAATGCAACGTCACATTGTATTTTTCTAGATATTTTTGTCTTCTTTAATTTAAAAAAAAAAATGTTGAACTACGCCTTAAATTTTATTAAAAATATAAGATAAACGTTGAAAATCGGGGTATGCCATTATTTTTCTACAAGAATTTATACAGAACATTATCAAAAAGTAAAAATACATTTTCTTTATGAATACCCAAACTATCTAAATTATTTTTTTCAAAACGATTTGATAAGAAATAATAATGGTATATCAAATTGAAAAATAGGTACGTTGGCAGCAGTCCCCCCCTTAAGCTCGAATAATGAAAGAATGCAGGTGACAATTTTGTACAACATATTGGCACAAATCGGGGCAAGAGTGTAATGCAATATGCTACACAACCTCGAACATCAACTGATTTTAATGGTTGATTCAAATCAGAGTATATCCTTCCTCACACACATTCTTTCGCTTGGCAAGCTCATTGCTGAATAAGATTTTTTTCCAATTAACCACTATTTCCAGCCCAGAGAAGCAAAATTTACATATGAAATAATGAGATCAACTCACGGTAAAAATGTTTTAGTTATTAAGTTTATTTTTGCAGTTACATGGATTTTGTGGAATGTTATAAACCGGACATGTATGCAGTTCTATATGATGGTTCTACAAGTGATACTAGTTCAAAGAAAAGAACATCAAAATCTGTGGAAAGAAGTATTGACATGTTTAAAGAGTGCCTTCAAAGACATAACGCCTCAGATTATCTAAGAACTAATAGTGCAATATTTGGTATGTATTATATTTGCTCAATTACCTACAAAGTAAAAACTTGTCCTACTAATACAAATACATTTAAAAATCAATCATAAAAGTGTTCTCACTTTGATTAAATAACCTTTAACACTTTTTGTTCCAATTAATACACTTAATTGTTGAGTAAAAATCAATTACAAAGATTCATAAAAAACAGAGTTTTCAAAACAATGCAGTCAAACTTGGTTATAACGAAGAAATATTCAATATTGCATTGATTTAAGTGTGTTTTCATTACAAATGTTGTCTTTTATAATGAGCTCCTTTCAGGGATATATCATAGAAAAAGTGAACAAAATACACTTCACAATAATTAAACCATATTATTGTGAAAAGTCATAAAATCTAGAGATGGGTTGGCAGACAATTAATAAAAAGTCCCCTTTACCCATCATCCCATATTATTAATGAGACGTCTGACACACTGTATGTAAGACGTATTAAAATAACAAACTTCTACATACTTACCTGTTTGTTGATACCTGCTGCGGTATCCTTTTACCAAATAAAAATCAGCCTTTATACTATGATGTAACTTTGGCAGTTGCTGGTTCTTCGTCTATAAATGTTATGCTTATTTCACAATCACAGTTGGTAAGCCTGTTGGCTTATGTGCAGGCGTCCTGGGTTCGATCCCTAGCTGAAGAGAAATTTATTCAAATACATTTCAGTTAGTTGGAAGAAATTGCCATATTGAAATAAACTCACCACTTGCGCAGGGTGCAAGGAAGTGTTTATTATTATTATGCTTCTTTATTACCTATTTATTACGTATGTTCAAAATAATTAAAAATCCTTATGGTTCCTTGAAATTTGTAAAAGTAATTAGATATAATAAAAATTTTCATTTTAGGTGTAATTGTTGGTGGTTATAGCATTGAGAATAGAAACAAATCTCTAGAAGTATTATTGTCTCATGAAAAAGAACTTGATGGATTTATGCTAGAAGGATTTGATACTAATGGTCCATCATTTGAAAATAAATCATTTGAATCTTTAAAAAATGTTGTAGAAAATATGTCTGTAAGTAGCATCTTTAAAATGTATACAAAAAAATTGTGGTCCACGAAGGCTGAATAATTTTTTAATAAAATACTATAAATGTTAAAATAAAAATGAAATGTTAGATTAATATAGTACGTGTCAGTTTCAAATTTATTGACATATTTCATATGAGAGGCGGACAGTTGTGCTGCACAAATAGAAAACCCAAATTTGCGCTCTGTGCAGCTCATGTGACCTTTCAAGATGTTTTTCAGTGACTCCACAGAGTGTGTAAAATAAAATAAAGCAACATTTAGACACTAACGAAAATTCCTTCCGATGTCCTATTACATTTATTTAATGTTAATTGTTAATGTATCTTTTTAGAAATGCTTACCAAATGACAAGATTCGTGTCATTCAAGGTTGTTGGAATCCAGTCACTCTTTTAGATTTAATAATGGCTGGATGGGATTTATTTGATGCTACTTTACCATACCAATGTACTGAAAGAGGATGTGGTTTAACATTTTCATTCAATGTCAACTTAGCAAAAAAACAGAACAACTGCAGTTATGAAATTGACTTGAAGGATATAAGGTAAAATATTATATTCATACTAAAATACATTATTCGATGGTCTTGTATGATTTATCGGTTTATTTAAATGCTATCATAATATATTACATTAATTTTAGTATCTGAATTATACTTTCTTATTATAAAAACTTCATTGGACCCTGCAAAGAGTATATAATACCTACGGACTTTTTCCAACTTGTACCCTGAACAATTTCTCAATATCATGAAAATTGCTCAAATAAACATTGGATTTGTTTAATGACTTTGATAAGTTCAGAAAACTGATAACTAAACAACGATCTGATGTATATTATTTTACAATTAAAAACTCACCAAGTTCAACACGATGGTCACTTATATTAATTTTAGTAGACATACAGTGATTATTGTTCTATTAAATTCCAGGTATAAGGAAGACTTTTTACCTGTGTTGGCTGATTGTGAATGTTTATGCTGTAAAAAGTATAGCCGTGCATATATAAATCATCTTCTTAATACAAGAGAATTATTGGCTAATCTCTTATTAATGATGTAAGTATGAATTTTTAATAATAACACAATTATATAGTAAAATTATTCCCCAGAAACTAGTATTTTTATATTTAAGGTATTATCATGTATTTATTATTTTTATTTTCCAGACATAATCTCCATCATTACTTGGAATTCTTTAAGTGCATAAGAGAATATGCATCTACAGAGAACATATTAAAAATGCGTAAATTGATATCAGACCAGATGATAAATACTTCAAATCATGAAATATGATGTGAAAAATTTATAGTATTATATTTAAAATTGTCATTTTAAAAGAAATACAAAATTTTATGTTGTATTTTCTTTCTCTCAATTTTCAAAATCCAACCCAATATTTGCACAGAATAAATCAATAACAATAAACTCCACAAAATGTGATTTGAAATTGCAGGAAATTTAAGAGATCCTTTTAGGAACATGCAACTGTCGATTCGTTCAAGAAAATTAAAATTCCAAGACGCGTGTATGATGGAACATTTTGTATGGCGTAGTGGACTTTTTGCATGCTAAAAACACCAACTTACAGGCTTCCCAGCATATATGTTCCCATACATGGATTTACTCAGAATTCGGAGTAGAACATTTTATGTGAGTTTTGTGTATGTGTCTGTCCATCCCCCCCTTATAACTTTTGATCCGCTGTATTCACAAAGCCTAACATTTCTGAATATATAAATAGTTATAGGCCTACAAAACTTATACTCAGAATTGTGAATTTTTGTTTCAGTCAGTGGTTATTAACTTTCAAATTTTTGGTTTATTTTTCCATATATCTCAGAAACCATGTAACGCTGAAAATTGGTATAGACATAGACAAATACAAAATCTCAAATTGGTTTTTTCAAAAAAATTCCAGGGTTTCTCAAACATTTTTTATTAAGAAAATTATTTTTTTTTATGTTAAATTTATGAGTTTAACTGCCTATATTTCCAATTTTTTTTAAAATATCGAAAAAAGCTGAAACACCCCAACTAGATAATTTAATTTTCTATAAAAAAATATCAGTATTGTAGAAGTATATCTCAATTTTTTTTAACAATTTTTATAAAAATTGAATTCAGTGACGACATTGCTTCATACAATTTGTATGGCAGTCGCCTATACACAATATGTAAGAAGACTTAATAGTTTGATACTTAATCTCCAAACATACATACAGAACCATCATGCTGTTTTCATATTCCGGGTAGGAAAAGAGGACTGACCTCCATACTATCCTATCTTGACATACATACCAACATGTGTTAAAATTTTCAATAATTTGGATTTATGGGTTATAGTTTGATTCTTATTCTTCAACTATACATACTATCGCTATCGACAGTTGGATCTCATGTGTTGCATGCAACTAGTGTATTAAACTGTCTTCATTACTTTATTATATGGTAGTTCAAATAGGTGCATTTCAAATTGTCATGAACAGGTACATTATTATATGGCAGTTCAAATAGGTGCATTTCAAATTGTCATGAACAGGTACATTATTATATGGCAGTTCAAATAGGTGCATTTCAAATTGTCATGAACAGGTACATTATTATATGGCAGTTCAAATAGGTGCATTTCAAATTGTCATGAACAGGTACATTATTATATGGCAGTTCAAATAGGTGCATTTCAAATTGTCATGAACAGGTACATTATTATATGGCAGTTCAAATAGGTGCATTTCAAATTGTCATGAACAGGTACATTATTATATGGCAGTTCAAATAGGTGCATTTCAAATTGTCATGAACAGGTACACCCACTGACCTGAATATAACTGAACAAACAACTTCCGTTTATCCATACATTTAAGGTGTTTACTATTGAAATGTGGCATGTCAAAGTGGTTATTTCTCAATCGGCTTTATTATTTTTCATTTATTTATAAATATTTTGTGCACAAATAGAATATTTTAAAGACTACTATCAGCCATTGACATTTCATTTTGGAAATTATTTACCTATAAGTTCTGTTTATTTTTGGACAAAAGACAAGTTTAGTGTAGGGGAGTGGAGTATATTACCGTACACCTAAACTTAAGTTGAAATTATGTCATAACTATGTAGAATTACATGTTCAATAAAATACAGTTTCACAGAAATTTTAATTGCTTTTATAATGGTGTCTTAAAAAATAAAAAATCATAAAAAATCGTTTTACTAAACATATTTAAAAAAGTGGAAAGTACGGTATTACCCGAATACTTCAGGTAATTCCGTACAGCAATAGGCTAATACCGTACACTGAGTTATGGTTTACATAAACTACAGATTTAACCATCTGGGACCTCTTTGTTGCTGTACCTATAGCGTATGCACCCATTGAGCACATGATATGCAACGATACCAGAGTTCATTGTCATTGCCAAATTCTCCACAAATAGTACTATAACTCATTAGCTACGCCCAGTAGTCCTTCATCGTAGTACGCTTGATCATTATCGTCATTATCATGAAGAACCATTGCCGTAGTATCATCATCAGAATCGGTTGTAGAATCATTAAAAAATTGGCGTTTATAAGATGTAGCTTCTTTTTGATTTTTTCATGACTGTCTTTGTGTTTTTTTCTTATCTTTCTTTCTGTCTGGTGTGACTTTCTTTGAGTCATTCTTAAGTTTGGTTTTCTCTTGTGTTTTACGTTCTTCAATGTTTTTTTCACAGCTGCGGCCTCTAATATATCCTTCGTAGGAGTAGATGTCATTGCTTTGATCTTTTTCCTCTTCCCTTCATCACATCATGAAAAGTCACCAAAACATGTTGCCGCTAATACCGTACAAAATGTACGGCATTACCCGAAACCCGGAAACCAAAATATTTTTGACAAAAGTATTGTTGACGCGGATATGAAATTAAAGATAAAGTGGACTGTATTTTTTGGTGCGGGTGATTAGTTGCAACCACCGCAAGGCAAAGGAAGGATATATATGGAAACTCACCAGATCCTTAGTCCTCTCCCTGGTTGGATGATAGCACTTTATTCACACGCGCGCGGTGATGGCAATTTTATAGCGAGTTTGGAGGAACGGTAAAAAAGGTGGAAGAGATGCGGACAGTCTTTATAAGAAGCGGTTTGAAAGGTTACTGAATTATGGATGTGGGGCGGGCAATGATTGCAACAATTTTGTGTCACTTTATATAGGTAATAAAAATAAAAATGTGACAATTATCCCAATGACATATTGGCGCCAACATTTTCCCCGCCCTTAAAGGGTCACCTTTAAAAAAAGTGAAATGCGTGATGCGAAGTAATGTGATGCGATGCGTGGAAGTATACATAAAAAAATATATATAATAAAGTAAATAATGTTAAATATATATTAAATATAATAAGATAAAAATAAAATATATGAACAATACAAATATAAGATAAATCATTGTGTTGGTAGAGGACACAAACGTGTTACCGGTCGCACGAGTGTGCCCCTTGCAGTTTTAACAGTGACAACGCGAATAATATTGTCTTTTGAAGGATGGACCTTTTCAATTATACCCAAAGGCCATGAAAGAGTTGGAGAACTGTCATTATTTATTATAACGATCGTTCCAACCTCAATTGGAACGGATGGTCTATTCCACTTTTGTCGCACCTGCAGCTGATGTAAGTATTCAGTTCTCCAGCGACGCCAGAAAGACTGTACTAACTGATCCAACAGACTATGTCTTTGAAGCAGATTGTTCGCGGTCGACTCCACATAAGGTGCTGGTAGAGCGCGAAGCGGTAAGGTATTTAAAAAATGAGCCGGCGTTAGAGCTGCAAGCTCAGAAGGGTCAGCGCTGAGTACAGTGAGAGGGCGTGAATTCAACAAACACTCTACCTGTGTCAGAACAGTAATCAACTCCTCGTAACTGAGGATTTGTTGTCCAATCACTTTGAACAGGTGATTTTTTACTGATTTGACTGCACTTTCCCAACATCCACCAAAATGTGGTGCAGCAGGCGGTATAAATTTGAACTCTATGCGATTTTCAGAAAGCTCCTCTTCAAAAGGAACGCGATATTCCTTTGAAATAAAATTATATAACTGTCGTAAATAATTCCTGGTACCTACAAAATTTGTAGCGTTATCTGAATATATATATTTTACTGGGCCACGACGTGACAGAAAACGTTTTAAAGCGGAAAGAAAACTAACCGTACTGAGATCAGTTGCGACCTCGATATGTAGAGCGCGTGTTGTCAGACAGGTAAATATGCAAAGATAGGCTTTGCGACTCTTAACGCCACGAGCGCGTATAGGTGTATAATTTATAGATCCTGCGTAGTCACATCCTGTATGAATAAAGGCTTTTACTGATGGGGTTACACGTTGAACGGGAAGGTCTGACATCAATGGAAATTGTGAACGTGGCTTTGACTTAAAACATATATTGCATTTATTTATTCTGGTGCGTATAACACGCCTAGCTGCTAATATCCAGAACCTTTGTCTTAATATTGACATAAGAAGTTCAGGGCCAGCATGTAAATATTTCTTATGGTAATAGTCTACTATTGATTCGACAATTGAATCGTGGCGGGGAAGTATAATTGGATGTTTATGTGCGTATTTCTCGGCTGAGTTGCATAAACGACCACCGACGCGGATAATGTCATCACTTAAAAAAGCCTTAAGTCTCAAGAAAGCGGAAGAGCAATTTTTCTCAGCTCGTAAATGTTTAATTTCTATTAAAAATGCCTACGTTGTATATCTCGGACTATCATTTGCTCAGATATCTCCAAATCGGTTGCGGTAATTGAAAATAAGGGTCTACGCAGGGACTCTAATTTTGGTAGGGGCCACGGAGATGCATATTTTTGCTGGAAATATGTATCATACAAATACCGTGTAATGCCACAGTTACAACCATCAGTAACACTACCAATAGTCCTACTCCTAGCGTCCTCGAGTGGTCTTAAGATCCCGCGAGTCCCGGGCAATGTGGCCACTGGCAATGCCATCAGCCATAGCAAATAGGAGAGGATGAACGGCGATTCTCTGGCGCCTCATAACTGGAACCCCTCCAAATCCCCCACTCCCCCTCCCCAGCTAAGGGAAGGAAAACCCCGACAGAAAACCACCCAAGCCAGGTCTTATGCTACAACGTGCCTAGGGCTGAATGGCACCGGGGTTATATGGTGTCGCAAGCGTTGTGCCCTCCGGAAACCGGTCCGAATCCGGAGTGTAAGCAGGACTTGCCATGACGTGGGGCTCCGTTATGGTGGACCGTCTATTTCCCCTTACTCTCCTTAGGTCTGGAAGTTGCCTTGTCGACTGAAGGACCGTACGAACCAGAATGAACTCAAATAAACCAAAAAACCCACTACCACCTTCGTCCTCCCGAAAGGGGGGGCCTAGACTCGCCTACACAGGGGGGTCATTATCAACCGCAGCCGGAGATAATACAGCTACTCCCGCCCGAATGGGGGGACCAAGACCCGTCTGCAAAGGGGGGTCGCAAACCACGATAGAAGCATCCAAAGCCGTGAAGCCTAGATCAGATGCAAAGAGGACCACCAGTAAACGTGTAAACCCCTCACTCTTGAGATATAGGGAGAGGAGAAAAGCACAAAGACTGGTGGGCAGATTAGGGAGAATTCTTGAAAAAGATCTGACCAAGGAGGAAGCAGACTCTTTGAAATGGGCCAAAGAGTTCCTGAAGAAGAGAGAGGAGACTGGACCCAGTCCACCGTCCTCCGCTTCCAACAAACCTCTTGGTGAGACAAAAAGACAGAGATCAGGGGAGGGGCCCCAATCAATGGCTAAAAAGCCAAAGCAGGAGCTCCCCCCTAGTAATAGGTCACGTCCATACAGTGAGGCTGCAAAAGACTTTATTACATGGGCAGTCATCGATAGAAGCGTTCCAGATGGCTCCATTTCTCCGAGTAACTGGAAAAAAGTAACAGAAGCACTATATAGAGTGTATATAGAGGTTATCGATGACAACCCTGGTCCAGTCCCACTATGCAAAGATGCAGGATGGTACCAAGGGGGCATAAAACTGATCGCCGGTAGAGACCAACGCTCCGCAGACCTTTACAAATTGGCGGTCTCAAAGATAGGCGAGGTATGGCCAGGAGCGAGGATTGAGGCTGTCCCGAAGGATTTAATCCCGAACAGGCCAAGATCCCGAGCCTGGATCCCAGAAATACCTGCTGATCCAAAGAAAATACTGGAGCTCATACAAAGGAGTAATCCACATTTGCCTACCCAAGACTGGAAAGTTGCTAAGGTAGGAGAAGTTCAGGGTAACACGAGAAATGCTCTGATTATCCTGAACGAGGAGTCGCTTGCACCTCTAGAAAAGACTCGCGGTGAAATAGGCTATGGCTTTGATGTCATAACACTGCGATTCTATAAGAAAGACTCGAAGGCAAGCAGTATAATTAAGAATCCTCCCGAACCATCCTGTCCATCATCTCTACCAATTACAGAGGTGATGGACGAGAAACAAAATCCCTTAGAACCATCTAGTCCAACGCTCCTTCCAATTACCGAGGTGATAGACGATATGGACGTGGATGGGGGAGAACCTTCAAAGGGTGATACCTACCTCGAGAGGGACTTCGATCTCATCCAAGTCCAAGCCTCGACATCTGGCGCACTTAGAAAAGTGGGTGCAATAGATGTTGAGAGCCCAGATATATCCAGCGATGAGGGGGAGGAGGGGAGACTGCTGCATGAAAGTGGTTCAGATTAATCTGCACCACTCGAAGGCGGCGTCTGCCGCATTACTCCTCCGCCTCTTAGAAAAAGGAGAAGATGTTGTCTTAGCCCAAGAACCATGGGTTGTCAAAAATCTAGTGGCTGGGTTAAAATCTAAAGACTACAGGATCTTCTATACAAACAATAATGGTAAGCCAAGGTCCTGTATTCTGATAAAGAAGGAGCTCAATGCCTTTAAGGTGTCAGAGTTCTGCAACGAAGATATCACGGTGCTGGCAGTAGAACTTCAGTCCCATACCTTTTGGCTGATTTCTGCCTACCTAGCACATGATCACGAAGAACCGCCCCCTCCAGGTATCCTTAAACAAGCCATACATAGAGCAGAAGATGACAGGATACCTGTGGTGACAGGTGCAGATGCCAACGCACACCACACAATCTGGGGCAGCACGGACACAAATGAGAGAGGTGAGTTACTTTTTGAATATATTTTATCAAATAACCTCGAAATTTGTAATATAGGTAATACTCCAACATTTATTACCGCAATAAGGCGCGAACTTCTAGACATAACAATTGCCAATGAATATGCTGCCCAATATGTAAAAGAATGGAAAGTCTCAGCTGACCACTCCTTCTCTGATCACCAGTACATTGAATTTAACTTAAACTTTCAGAAACCAGATAAAGTCATGTACAGCAATAGAAGGAACACACAATGGGGTAAGTACAACACTGTCCTCAGTGAATTTCTTTCTGAAATACCAACCAAACCCTCAACAACAGAGGAATTGGATAACATGGTAAAGACCCTTACTAATGCTTGTAACCAAGCCACCAGGGAATCGTGCCCGGTGCGTATAGCTAAAGGGAGAAAAAGACCACCATGGTGGACAGAAGAGATAATTGCCCTAAGAAGGGAATGTCGCAAACTATTTAACCTAGCCAAGAAAACCAATGAATGGGAAACTTATAAGGCTAGTCAAAGAGTTTTTAAGAGTAAAGTAAAAACGGCAAAAAGAACCTCATGGGAAGATTTCTGCACAAAAATTGAAACAATCCCCGAGGGAAACAGGATTCGCAAAATCCTAGCTACGGATCCAGAGATGCCTGAATATATAAAGAAAAACGATGGCAGCTGGACCTCTAGCAGCTCTGAAACATTAGAGCTATTAACAGAAACACACTTTCCTGGATGTAAACTCGACATGCCTAGGGAAACCGTCCGCCCGATAGGGGGGGCGCAGACCCACCTGCAAAGAGAGGGCATGCCTGAGACAACAAACCAAACCAGGAAACAGAAAAACTCCCAGAAATTATTTAATACAGAAATGATTGCTTGGGCAATTTACGAGTTTGAACCATACAAGTCGCCAGGTCCGGATGGTATCATTCCAGCGGAACTGCAAGCGGCCTCGGAGACTGTCATACCCTGGTTGGGGATAATCTTCGAAGCATGTATAGAACTCTGTTATACCCCCAAATTATGGAGAGAAGTAAAAGTGGTGTTCATACCCAAAGGTGGAAGAACATCTAATAATACATCCAAGGATTTCAGACCAATTAGTCTATCCTCGTTTGTCCTTAAAACGCTAGAAAGACTCATAGAAACCAGAATAACATTAAATATGAAACAATGACTCAGTCTCTGAGGAAATTGGGGATAGAGACTTCGCTCATAGAATTTATCGACAATATGTTGAGAAATAGAGTAATAAACTCAGAACTTGGGGGCTCAAAGATAAAAAGATACCCGGTGAAGGGAACACCCCAAGGAGGCGTTCTATCACCTCTTTTATGGAATCTAGCCCTAAATAAACTGTTGATGGAGTTAGACGACACCGGGGTCGGAGTAATCGCTTATGCAGATGATCTCGCCATAGCGGTGTCCGGTAAGATCCTCAACATACTCTCATCTCTCTTACAGAGGGCACTAGACAGGATAACTCAGTGGTGTAAGAATAGTGGGTTGGGAGTGAACCCAAAGAAAACAGAGTTGATCCTCTTTACGAATAAACGGGTAATCCCGGCATTTACATTGCCAACCCTAGAAGGGGTGACATTAGAGATCTCAGCTCAAGCAAAATACCTAGGTCTGATCCTGGATAGAAAACTGAGCTGGAAGCCCAACACGCAGGAAAGAGTACGGAAAGCTACAAATGCACTGTACACCTGCAGAAAGATCGTGGGAAAACGATGGGGACTACACCCCAATATAACCCACTGGATGTACAAGGCGGTCATAAGGCCAGTCATGATGTACGGAGTGGTGGTATGGTGGCACTGCTTGAAAAAAGGAGTGCACCTAAAAGAGCTGGCAAAAGTTCAAAGACTAGCAGAAGTGACAACCACTGGCTGTCTGAGAACTACACCATCAAAAGCCCTTGACACCATCCTGCATCTGATGCCGCTTGACCTCCTAGGAAAACAAATGGCAACGAAAGCTGCCATAAGAATGAATTGTGTCAACCCTTGGAGGGAGACACACATTGGACACTCCATGGTTCTTCAGGAGTTCAAAAAGCCATCCGAAGGTATCGACTATGTCATTCCCAAGCCTTTCTTCGAGAACAGGTTCTCAACCCAAATACCCTCGCGGGAAATGTGGAAGGAGAATCTGATCCGTCACGATGAAGCTCAGGTGTTTTTCACTGATAGGTCAAAACTGGAAGGTAAGGTGGGCGGAGGAGTCTTTTCGGAGCAATTAAATATTAATATTTCTTTCAGGTTGCCGGACCACTGTAGTGTTTTTCAAGCAGAGATCTTGGCAATCCAGGAAGCAGTAGAATGGATACAAGGCAATGCAGTATCAAACAGCATTGTCCGTATTCTCACAGACAGCCAAGCGGCTATTAAAGCCTTAAAAGGCGTAAGTACTACTTCAAGAGTGGCCCTGAACTGCCGCAACATCTTAAATGGGGTAGCGGAGCGGTTCAATCTACAAATCATGTGGGTGCCGGGTCACAGTAATATAGCGGGGAATTGTAGGGCAGACGAACTTGCCAGAGCAGGTACCCTGTTATCTCTAGACAATATCAAACACAGACCTGGAGTCCCCATGGCAACATGTAAACTCCGGGTCAGGGAGAAAATTATTGCTTGTGCTGACCAAAGGTGGTCTGAGGAGAGCACATGCTCCATTGCCAGACAAACATGGCCAAAATATGATCTCAGAAGAACCAGAGAAATACTCTCGTTCAGAAGAGATTCACTTGCCAGAGTCATATCAGTATTAACGGGACACTGGGTTATAGGAAAGCATGCCAGAAGGCTGGGGCTGGAGGCATACGATTACTGCAGAGCATGCCAGGACGAGGAGGAGGAGGAGACAGTGGTCCACTTCCTCTGTCACTGTCCTGCTCTCTCTAGAATTAGAAGAGGCTCCTTGGGAAGTTTCTTCTATGATGATTTAATTGACATAGCGTCAGCCGACATCGCAGACATTATGACATTCATTAGCCGCTCAGGCTGGTTCAGGGGGGATGAGTGAGTGGGAGGACAACCCCAATGTGGTATCACAAAGGGCCAAATTGGCCTAAGTGTGTTCTCCTCAAGAACTGCCACCCGCAAAAAAAAAAAAAAAAAAAAAAAAAAAAAAAAAAAAAAAAAAAAAAAAAAAAAAAAAAAAAAAAAAAAAAAAAAAAAAAAAAAAAAAAAAAAAGGGTCTACGCGGAATTCTTTTGATAAACTTGCCTACGTATGCTACGACTCGAAGAAGCTTACTCCAGGAGGATACGCGAGAGGCGAGGTCCTGAATAACAGATCTTACTTCAGAATCTGTAGTGACAGGGTAAGCGGTTATCTTTTCTTCCGGCAAGTTTTCCACTTCAATGTTCTTGCCCTTGTTCACAGGCCACTGCGAAGGATCTAACACAAGCCAAGGCGGACCCTGAGACCAGAGTGGATGATGGGATAGCTTTCCAGGCAACAAGCCACGTGACAAACAATCTGCAGGATTGTCACTTCCAGCAACATGGAAAAAATGCTTTGCGGGAAAATTATCAAGTGTCTTAACGACACGATTGGCAACAAATATTTGCCAGCGGTGCGGTGAGGAGTTAAGCCAACATAGCGTTACTTGAGAATCAGTAAACGCATATACTTCAGAAATTGGAAAGCGTTGATTATAAGTATCATATACACGTCTTAGTAATTTTGATAACAATTCAACCGCGCAGAGTTCAAGCCGTGCAATAGATAATGTCTTAACTGGCGAAACCTTTGACTTGGCACAAACGAGCTGAATGCACACTGGCTGATTAATATTTGTAGTGTGTGTATACACTACTGCCCCGAATGCGCTCTCGCTTGCGTCTGAGAAGCCTATCAAACGAACGATGCTACTTTCAAATATTCCTAAATGACGAGGTATCTTTATTTCATTAAGTAATGGGAGTTCTGAGCAGAATTTTTCCCACGTATTTATGATATGGCCGGGCGGTTTTTCGTCCCAATCTACCTTTGAGAGCCATAACTCTTTAATCAGTAATTTTGCAAATAAGACCACGGGTGCTACAAAACCCATTATACAATTCAAGCCTAAAATCTTTTGTTGCATGACCTTATCAAATTCGACAGGTTCGCTAGCTCTATGTGTCACGGGAATGCTATTAATAACATTAGCAGAATTACTGCTCCACTTTATTAAATCAAACTGGCCACGTTTAAACAATTCAATTAACTGACTAGATGCGGATACTCCCTGTTCTTCGGTCATAACACTAAAAACGACATCGTCCATATAGATATAATTGTTAGCTATTTCTTTTGCGAGAGGAAACAAGTCACCGTCATCTTTGACGAGTTGCTGAATGACGCGAAGCGCGTGGTATGGACTAGACTTGAGACCAAAACAAACTCTATTAAACTGGTATGTAGTAAGCTGATCCTGAGGTTTAAAACGATAAATAATCCGTTGGAAACGACGATCCCGAGCATTCATTATGATTTGTAAAAACATTTGCTTGCAATCTGCAGAGAGTGCTATGTGGAATAACCGAAAATTTAAAATAATGGTAAACAGATCACCTTGTAAATTCTGGCTGCAGTGGAGGACATCATTGAGTGATAATCCCGAACTAGTTTTACAGCTTGCGTCGAGAACCATACGTAGTTTGGTTGTGGACTTATCTTCGCGTACTACGCCGTGGTGTGGTATAATATATAAGGGATAGTTACAATTATCTTCAGCCGGCGCGGGTGATAAATATCCTTTGTCCAGGTATTCATGAATAACTGCATCATACGCAGATCGGAACACATGAGAACTTTCGAGTTTCCTCTCAAGACTCAAGAAACGCTTCTTTGCGGTATCAAAAGAATCTCCGAGCGAGAAAACGTCACCACGAAAGGGTACCGATACTATGTATCTGCCATCGCTATCCCGCTTGGTAGTTTTTTGAAAGAAATATTCGCACTCAATCTCCTCTGGAGATTGAGTGGGCGGCGTGGCGGTAGGCAATTCATCAATCTGCCAGAAGCGTTTGATTAAAGTATTTATTTCTAATTCATTATCATCACATAATGTGCTACAGCAAGCTACGGTCATGTTATCGCGTTTTAATAAAGCGGGAGCTCTTCCCATGACAACATAGCCGAGAGTGGTTTGTATAGCTCTAGGGATTGTGTCGGAATGACCCTTTACTATATTAGGTAACAGAAGTTGTGAAAACAGCGAGGCACCGATCAAGACATCAATCAATCTGTGCCGGAGTGTGAAACGCATCATCTGCGAGCGGGAGCCCATTAAGAAAAGGTAACGCGGAGATGTCGATAGGTATGGAAGGCAAATTGTCCGTAATTTTATCCACAACAAGAGAAGAAATATTGTATTTCACCTCTTTATTGTATTTTGATGCAAATTGAAAATTAACAATTCCCTTAGTACTTTTTTCAGAGCCTCCGATGCCTTTCACTGCTATATTCTTCATGTTTATATTTAATTTAAGCATATTACAACATTCTAACGTCACGAAGTTACTTTGAGATGCGCTGTCCAGTAAGCAACGAATATTATGTTCCACCCCGTGAACAATTACGACGGCCGTAGCGAGTAAAACCGTAGTGTATTCGTTACCTTTCGCAGCAAATGAGGGAACATCGTTTGATGTGCTCGCATTGACGTGTGGCGACGGGTCAATCGAAGTCGAACAGAGCGCGAGTTCCGTTTTATGCACGGCAGCAGCGGCGGTTGATGTAGAGGCAGCAACATGCGCCTGTTGGGGTGGCGGATTTGATCTCGAATCTAAATGTAGTAAACTATGGTGGTTACCATTACAGATTTTACACTTAAATTTCGAATTACATTTTCCAGCTCTGTGCCGACCACTTAGGCAGTTTACGCAGCCAGAGCGCTCTTTTATTAACCTAAAACGAGCATTCGGAGTCATGTCAATAAACTCTGGACACTTATAAAAATTATCATGTGCGATATCCTTACATAAACATTTATATGCATCGGACACTGCGACATATGATTGCGGCTGTGAAAACTTTACTCGATTGTTATTATCTGTGTTTAATTTTGCGGACGAATTGGTACATCGATGTAATATTTTGGCTTGTTGCTTGACAAAATCAACCAAACTTAATAATGAACGGAATTCCATTTTTCCGTTTTGATAATTTATATTTCAATAACATGCTTTTATCATCATCTAATTCAAGAATTTCCGCTTGCTTCGATTGAGGTCTCTTAGCCATATCGAAATATAAAAGGTAAAGATAAAATAATATTTATTTAATAACTTAATAACAATTTCAATGTAATTTCGTATGTATAATGTTTAGTAGTCGGCGCAGATTCCGCTTGGTTCCGTCCGCCGAATTCTAAACTGCGTATGCAAGCAATGTAGGAACCTATTCGACTCAATGCATTCGAGAAATTTCGCTAATCGGCTGATGGCGTTGTGACAAATAACTTACTATCGTATTGTAGGGAACTACAATACAATATTATTTATTTCTGTGCGATGTATTAACAACAAAATAAGTATTATACGTACTATTTTATAATGCGAATTTTTTTATGAATAAAATAAATATGTAAATATATATGTGCGAGGTTAATTATGCACTAAAATAGTGCTTACGATAAAATTATATATGATGCGGGTTAGTTATATTATAAATACGAGTAATCCTTTATAAGTTATGATACAAATGCATATGTTATATATAATGCGAATATATAAATAAATATACTTAATATAATATACATAAATATATTTAATTGTCGTATTTGAAAGATAAACGGTTCAAGAATAATACCTCAAAGTATTGGTATATCCGGCTCGAAGGACCATAAAATGTTGACGCGGATATGAAATTAAAGATAAAGTGGACTGTATTTTTTGGTGCGGGTGATTAGTTGCAACCACCGCAAGGCAAAGGAAGGATATATATGGAAACTCACCAGATCCTTAGTCCTCTCCCTGGTTGGATGATAGCACTTTATTCACACGCGCGCGGTGATGGCAATTTTATAGCGAGTTTGGAGAAACGGTAAAAAAGGTGGAAGAGATGCGGACAGTCTTTATAAGAAGCGGTTTGAAAGGTTACTGAATTATGGATGTGGGGCGGGCAATGATTGCAACAATTTTGTGTCACTTTATATAGGTAATAAAAATAAAAATGTGACAATTATCCCAATGACATATTGGCGCCAACAAGTATATTAAAATCGAAACTTTGAATGCTAAAGCATATTAGGTTTAGTGTCAAGCTATCAAAGAACATGAAAATTAATATTATTTTACAAAATAACTATGATTAATTTACTTACAGCTTAAAGATCAATCGATGACTTCTATAAGAAAATAGCGCAAAACGTCATATGTGCTCTCAGATAAAAGGTCACAGGTAGAATGGCACGTGTTTCTGTCAAAGGCACTGGGAATGATAAAGACTAACTCCAGACAATGATAGGTGTTTGTTTCTGTTGAGGGTTTCGCTAAAACCATGTGTACGGAATTAACCACTGTACGGTAATACACTCCGCTCCCCTACTATTGAATAGTTATATTGATTAATTGGCCCAAAAGATTGAAATCATAGGCTAAGAAATTTTCATTACAAAAAAATCATATGAATGTACTATTAGACAAAAACTCAATAAACTAATTATTTTAATCAATGAAATATAATAACAATGACGCAGAGGACTTGAAGATGGTTAATGACAATGCCGCAGAGGACTTGAAGATGGTTAATGACAATGCCGTTGCGGTTGCTGTATTCTAGAGTGGGATGGCCTAATGGTGAAGTACTCGGACTCGTAAAGTAAGTATATAACAATAAATTTTCAATATTATTGATGCAGCCTCTTCTGTTCGCTGTTTTCGTTTTTGAATTTGACGCCAAAATAGTCAGGTTTTACAAAAATTTTGACAGTCGGAAATAGACACACGTAGAGTTGTCATGAGCCGTGCTCGTTGAATGTCAAAAAAAAAACCATCGAGGACATCGCGTCTTGGAGCGGCAGCTTGCAGTGTCGCTCTTGAGCCCTGAGGACACCTGCCCAGCCACTGGCGTTCCTGATACAGCCACTTAACCAGCATCTGCTGATGTCGTTATGTACATTTAATTATAGTGTATCAAGTCTATCTCTAAGTTATTATTATTTATAAAATATATTTTTTACCTTGACAACTTTAATGATTTAAGTGTTTATTTTTACTCCTCACTAATCCAAGGGGATATAGTGGGGAGTTATGATTTTTAATTTTTGCAATTTTTAAGGGTATTTTTTTGTTGCAGATTATCAACTAGTTTCATGCCGAGATTGTATTCTGAAAGTTTCATCACAATGTATCTGTGTGTGTGTGCTATGTACGGCGTGTTTATTTTACTTTATCGATTATAGACTAAGTACTCATTCAATTCTTTTCAAATTTTGCAAATATATGTATCTAATACTCGCTTAGACCCCATTAGATTTTGAACGATATATGAATAGTGCTTCTCATTTTTTTTAACTGTCAAATATTTCAAAGTGACCCCAAACTCAGGAAACTTAAAATTTGAATTTTTTATTTTCAAATTGGTAAAAAGGCACATCACTTTCATAAAATGGCATTGAAGAGTTATCAATTTTTCATAATAAAATATTTAAATAAAAAATAAATTAACAAACTCATTTCATGAAAATGCTGAAAATTTTCCATACAAAATTTGAATACTTTATAGAATGACTTGTTAGTGAGGAGTTTAGCGTTGGCCACAACCCACTCGTTTCTTTTTATTATTAAAATAATGCTAGATGTATTTGAAAATTTAAGTATGATCATGTCAATATACATTTCAAAGAATGTGTTGTGTGAATATGATATATTTTTAGCTGTAAGACTATTTATTTTCCGATTAATAAACTATCATGTCCTTAGTTTTTAACTATATTATTTTATAACAACACATTTCATATGGATATCATGTCCATTGTTTTTTAAAATATTTTATGATGATGAATTTTACCATTCATAATTTCTATCATTCTTTATTCCCAAAGGATACAACAATCTAGAATTATATAATTTTGTATTAAACTGTCTTCAGTAGTTTATGATATGGCATTTCAAACAGGTGTATTTTAAGTAAGTTGTCATGAACAGGTATAACAATATAGAATTTTATGATTTTGATATAATTTTGTATTAAACTGTCTTCAGTTCAAATAGGTGCATTTCAAGTTGTCATGAACTGGTACACCAGGTAGGTATATCACTTTTCCACAATTCAATTATTCAAATCAATTAAATTCTTTTATACTTTTAATAATTAGTCATATTGACTGTACTCAGAGAAGTGTCATAAATTGACCAAGAACAATGTGATATCATACTATCCTGACAAGTCATCCTCCTGCTGAGTCATCAGATTTCAAGTTTGTTATATTGAAATATAGAATATGGAGAGAGAGAGAGAGAGATGTGAACAGTGTTTATCTATTTCAACTGCTTTTGGAAAAATTCTGATACCCTAAAGGCACCATGAATACTGTATACATTAAATTGGTAGTCGTTGGTTATTCCATAAAAAAAATATTATTCAAACAATTTTATTGAAAAATCTTAAAACATAAATAAAATGTACAACAATCTACATAGGGATTATAATATATATATATATATATATATATATATATATATATATATATATATATATATATATATATATATATATATATATATATATATATATATATATATATATATATATATATATATATATATATATATATATATATATATATATATATATATATATATATATATATATATATATATATATATATATATATATATATATATATATATGTTATTATTAAGTATTTTGGGGATAACCCGCGTCAAATTATGATTCCCGAGAGAATCAGTCGTCTGCCGACGTTTCGTCTGAATCACATCAGACATTTTCTTGGTAGTAAGCTTTCGACTCGAACGGACGTGCGTGCACTATCCCTCGAGACGAAAATTTATTAACAAGGCGCCTTTAGAAAATGTCTGATGTGATTCAGACGAAACGTCGGCAGACGACTGATTCTCTCGGGAATCATAATTTGACGCGGGTTATCCCCAAAATACTTAATAATAACATATTTTGTACTCGCGAAAACCTTAGATTTAACATATATATATATATATATATATATATATATATATATATATATATATATATATATATATATATATATATATATATATATATATATATATGAAATTATTATTATCTTTGGGGTTATCCCGCGTCAAAATCAGATCCTTGGAAGGATCTTTCGTCAACCGACGTTGATAGATTCTCGCTTCGTGTGTCAGTGCAAGCACGTCCGTTCGAGCCGAGAACCTAGCACCAAGTGAAGATTGGAAAGTTAAAGTTTAAACTGTTAAACACATAAAAATAGAATCGACAATAAAAATAAAAATAACATTATAAAACATTCATTAAATACCTCAGAAAATGACCGCAATAAAAATCCCATTACAGTAAACCCATTAAATGTTAAAAATTAATACAATAGATACATCATTAAGCGTGAGGCGAATCACCAGAAGCCAGTCAAAAGCCATTAAGGCGAACAAAAGCGGGGAAAACCCATCTACCCCAACAGTTTAAACTTTAACTTTCCAATCTTCACTTGGTGCTAGGTTCTCGGCTCGAACGGACGTGCTTGCACTGACACACGAAGCGAGAATCTATCAACAAGGCCCTGAAGATGCCTGGTGTGATCCAGGCGAAACGTCGGTTGACGAAAGATCCTTCCAAGGATCTGATTTTGACGCGGGATAACCCCAAAGATAATAATAATTTCATATATATATATATATATATATATATATATACATATATATATATATATATATATATATATATATATATATATATATATATATATATATATATATATATATATATATATATATATATATATATATATATATATATATATATATATATATATATATATATATAGTACAAGTGTACTCGGAAAATAACCAATGCTGCCTACAGAGTCAAAATTGTTTACTTATTCATGTTCAGCCAACAATATTCAAATCACATAGGACTGAAGACAATAGAACACCAATAAATTTAATAAAAATGATGACACATACAATACGAAATTACTATATAAGTATTCAAAATTACACGCTAAATTGTAAATCTTTATTTCAGTAAATTTTAAATTTATAATCATTATATTCATATGATTAAGTAAATGATTGCACTACCCTTTTTATATTGATTATTATCATACACTGTTTTTACATATTTTTTTATTGGACACAAAACTTAAGTGTTCCCTTTCTTTAATTATTATACTTGTTATTTGAGTTTCAATATTACGCTTTTAAATATATGAAAAAAAATCTCCGAGTACACCACTAAAATAATAAATTATACATAGTTTTCGTTTATTATAAATTTTACATTTAAGTAACTTATACTGACCATTTAATAATATTCTCATTATATACACAATATTTTTACCCTGCTAAAAATATAAACACATCAAGAATTTAAATTTACATTTTTGGCAACAAATAATATTGATTTGGCAATAAAAAACATCAATATACATGTATTACATAGATAGTAAGTAAACTGACAATTATAGTAATAAAAAAAATATTTTTTACATACACACGTAAGAAAATATTTAATTATGAATTAAAAATATTCATTTGCTACTACAGTTAGAAAATGTCAAAGTGACACATAGAAAAAAAAAGTAAAAAATATTTATTGATATCAAAAGAATCAATAAATAAATATTGTATCAAAATATGCAAAAAAATATTCTCTCGTAAATACATATGTGCTTTTTTATTGAAAATGTACTATTTATCAAAGAATATTTAAACTCACTGAAGTTTTGCACATAATGTTTTTTGTATAATACACTAACCATACTTACATTAAGTTACATATAATATAAATGGCAGTGATCTATGATCCCATATTATATAATATATGAATTTGTAATTTTCTGTTGCTCTATTCCAGTACCAAATAGTGCTAAATTTAAAGTTGCATCTTTCAAGGTTTTGATGTGTTCAATCGTAGATATATTAACTAGTAACATACAAAATTAAAATATTTTTGAATTATTATTATATAGCTTGGTTCTGGGGCATAATGACATTTCATAACCGTACAGTATCTTTTTTAAAATATGGGAACTGTACTTTTTATATGAAAATTAAAACTTACCCACTTAAATTATTGCATGGCAACATTTGGTAACTTTAAGAGATGATACCTTGATAAAACATGACTCCCTAATTTGACAAATTTTTAAAATAACTGAAGTCCCAATGAAAAACATAAAATTTGTAAAAAGGTAAACTAAAAGCTAATAATATAATAATCTGATCGAATACTGAACTATGTGTATGTATTGTTAAGAGAAAAACAATAAAAAAAACAACAATAAATTACTTACGGTAAAAAATAACTATGATATAAAATACACATATATTAAAAAACAATATCTATATTGTAATTAACTTCAATGTATTAAGGAATGTTCCCTCTAATTTTTCAATTTGTGTGGATTATCAACACGTCTAAGGCTGTGTTTCTCGAACAAAGATTAAAGTAAAAGTATAGTTAAACTACTTTGTTTTCATAAAATTGTTCAAAACTTTTGGTTGTTTCATTGAAATCTAATGCTGTCAAACGACGCAATTTTGAACAATTTTATGAAATCAAAGTATTTTAACTAGGTACACTATTACCGATACTTTTGTTGAAACAACCCAGCCTAAGCAGAGTTGATTAAACTCCTTCTCCCCAGTTAACATTTTTGTGCAGAAAATGAAAAAATGTGTGCGTACACAATTTGGTAGGTGTGTACACCAGCACACCTAGAAAAATTAAGAGGCAAAGTTGGTGACCAGTAACCATTTATAAATCCATAATATGAACTGATTTTTGTCAATGAATCCAATGTTGCCACTCAGATGAAAGATGTTATCATAGTTTGAACATACATAATTGTATTGTGTATATAATACATACATATTATTATTAATTAATGGTTATATATTACTTATATAGGAATGCAGACAATTTGGTGTTTCCATTTCACTTAAAATATATTTAATGATATTTTTTTTACATCTTATATGAAAAAGCATTTATAAATAACACACATAAATAGAAATATTATATTTCGATAGGTACATACAGATAAGTATAATACAAAGACAACCAATTTGAAATTAAATGTCTCTTCTTTATTTTATTATTTGACTTTTATTTTCAGTTGCTTCACAATAGCTGATTCAAACATAAATCGTTTTAGTTGAAAACAATTGAATTGTATAGTGTCGCTGCTAGGCATTTGCAGGGGTCAAAATAGAGTGTCAGGCTCTATTGTTCTAGTCAAGTGGAGATATAAAATAAATAAGATCCTCAATAAGAGACTTATTGTCATCAAATGAGTTCATCAAGCAATTGAGTGTAGTCATTGCTTATTATGGTTTTAATCCAGTAGTGATGAGAAAGGACTTATTAAGAAAATAACTAAAACCAGATCTGTGTAGATTAATTGTAACCGGACTGAGTCAATTATTAAATCAACTAAGGAGTCCAACCACAAAGCAGCAATAGATAATAAAGACTCTAAACATTCAATCCAGGGTGGAGGAAGATAAATCTGTTTTCCAGATGTGTCAGCCAGTATTTTGGAAACCAATATAATTAATCAAGTTGTTTGTATTGTCTGAGAATGGCAAAAGTATTCTTTCATCGTTAACCTTCCTAAGTTGAAATATTGTGTTTTTTTTTTCTTTTTAATTTTATTTACAATACTCATGGTAACCCTACATATTATATATTTTTGTTATTGTATTATTTATCATTTATATTATTTAAAAAATATTGTTGCAAGTGGTTTATAAGTACCCACCCAACTGGCGACATTATTGACATGTTGTTTTGTATAGTATTATTTTTGTGTCATTTATGTCTGTCAAAAATGTGAATTTATTTAACCTCGATACAGGTTTATCCTAGTGAGGTTGAATACATTATATAATATTAATTGTACTCAATAAATTGTAAGATTTATATAAAATAAATCTCACCATTGATCAGTATAATAAATTAAGTCAAGATTTGGAATTTCAGAGATTCCACCAATCACTTGATTGCAGCTCAGGGTTGGAAAACTCTTACAGGGATGCGTTCATTCTGAACCGCATGGACGATCAGGAGTCAGCAAAAAAAGTGATGTCCAGCAATCCACTTATAGGGAGACTGAAATGGCGATGGCTTGAGGGGGTAGATGTGGATTGTTCAAACACTGGGTAAGAGAAATTGGAAAGTGGCAGCGATGGATAAAAGGAAATAATGACAGTTCATGGAAGAAACCAAGACCCACATAGGGTTGTAACGGTGAAGATGATGATACCTCAAATTGCTTGAGGGGGTAGATGTGGATTGTTCAAACACTGGGTAAGAGAAATTGGAAAGTGGCAGCGATGGATAAAAGGAGATAATGACAGTTCTTGGAAGAAACCAAGACCCACATAGGGTTGTAACGGTGAAGATCATGATACCTCAAATTGCTTGAGGGGGTAGATGTGGATTGTTCAAACACTGGGTAAGAGAAATTGGAAAGTGGCAGCGATGGATAAAAGGAGATAATGACAAGACCCACATAGGGTTGTAACGGTGAAGATGATGATACCTCAAATTGCCATTTAGGAGATTTTTTTAATACTTAATTTTAGGTTAGTAAAGCTTATTGCTAACGATTTTCTTATGATTTCTTCCTGGTAAGCCATGACACTCTCCTGGCTTGAAAGGCAAAAAAACTGATTTTGAATATAAGATTAACAAATAACTTACTGTTAAACATCTCTCTACTAGAATGGATTGATAGCGCAATATTGTTTCTTTCAATTTGACTGAGTAACGTTGGGATGTAAAAATAGGAATATCATAAAAATTGCATTGCAGACATTTTTTGTAAGTAAAATAAACGAAAAGTCTTTAAGCATAATATAAGTAATATTTAAATAAATAAAGTAACAAAAAGTCCACATAAACAAAAAAAACTTCCAACTATGTTACAAATTTTACAATATACATTATTTTTTAAAAATGTCATTTGATTACAATATAATGTCACTCTTATACTAGAAAACAAAACTACACACAACTATTGAAAAACTCAAAATTCATAAATATATTTTAATTTTACAATATAAATAGATTTTTTTGTGAAAATATGAATATCATATACATATTTTATTTATAATTTCTTAAGATATATTTGATTTTATAATACAACAATTTCAATTACAGTACCTACTATTTACTATGTGAAATGCTACATCATGGGCCCACATTGGTAGGGAGGGTCCATATCGCAAATCCGTATTGTTGAATGGATGCATTCAAATAATTCATATGAATCAAACAATGCTGAATTAGATATTATAATACATATATATATATATATATATATATATATATATATATATATATATATATATATATATATATATATATATATATATATATATATATATATATATATATGAATTACATCTATGTATATATATTATGTAAAGGAGAAATAAAAACAAAGTAGGAATAAAAATAAATAATAGGTATAAAAAAATATAACAGACAACATAAATAATATATAGAAATACAAAAAAAATCTCATCATTTAAAAAAAAAAAAAATCATAGTATAAAATATTTATATCTTATTAAACAAGGTTCTGTGTATCTCTCTTATGAAACTCAACACCAATATCAAAAGTCTATACTTGAGTAATATTCGTTACTTAGACGTTGCATGCGAACAAGCACCAAATATGGTGTGCATTTGTAAGATAATTGACATAATGAAAAATATTCGGGGCTCTGGTACTTCAGGACTGTCAACTACGTTGTTATTATTTTTATAATGTCAATGAGCTGCGTAATAAGGTGACCTGTCAAATTATACATATTCAACCATACTTCAAATATTGATGTGCAAAGAGAATATTAAATGTGTAAAAAGTCATCAAAAATGCAAAGAAAAAATCCCGAGATCAGCATCGCCTTGTTAATGTGGCTAATAAAACAAAGACATGCATCAAACATTACACCTAGATCCAATATTTCAATAATATTATTTAATTAGGTATAATTTATTGGATATTTAAAAACAATAGTAAACCAATAACATTCTGTTAGATAAATAGCTTTTAAACCATAGAATAATATTACCTCTAATTTTCACACAGAATAGTTTTTTTTTAATTAGATACTGTAACATACTTTGTCAAAGGCCTTGCTAAAATCAGTCTAGAGCCAACTTGACTTTTATTAGCAAGAGCAGAAGATATAAAACTTTCATACATCAACAAGTGGCTTAGAGTTAACTTATTAGAAACAAATATTACTTGACAATATTACTTGTTTAATTCATTATTAATTTTTCTAAATTAATTAAAGTTATTTTGGCAAACAAGATTGAATGCATATAGTTCTATAATTACTCACATCATTCAGTTTGCCTATTTTAGAAATAGGTGTTAGGTAACTGGTTTTCCACTTTTCAGAATAATATCTCTTTTAATTTAACAACAAAGAAGATATTAAGATTGAATTATATCTGGTCCTTGACTACATGAACATTTGAAATCTGTAATTTCACCTACAATATCCTTAATTTCAAGGTTGCAAATCAATACATGAATCAAAATCTGTGACAGAGGCTTTGGGAATACTATTATCATATGC
The DNA here is from genome assembly GCA_963576475.1 of Molanna angustata. Lineage (NCBI taxonomy): Eukaryota > Metazoa > Arthropoda > Insecta > Trichoptera > Molannidae > Molanna > Molanna angustata. Next base: position 33,783,487 of record OY754965.1, read on the forward strand.
CAATTTAACTATTAACTATATATATTTTTACATAGCAGCCATTTCATTATGATAATACCATAGATTTTTACAATAATATACTAGATGTCGTAGTTAGCAAATTTTGTATGAATCGAAGTGAGGCTTTTTTCCAATGGATTTTTGATGTTTTGGTTGGCAGACCACATCGTTTTTCAATAGAGAATAACGACTAATGTGAATTGTTTTCGGATTTATTTGTTGAAAAATACACTTTGTTTATTAAGATTTAGAGAAAAGTTATCTAGGATGTGTTGTTATGTAAGGGAAACTGAAATATGCTATCAACCAAAACGTCAAACGCGCAATATTCCAAGACTCACTATTTTCACGGATTACTACATCTAGTATACTATCTATGGATAATACCTAGTGCTTGGTATGGTAATTTATTTTTTAGATTTTACATAGGTAAAGAATTATTTAGGGTCTCGGTAAATCGATTCTTCAACTTCTTTTTGTAGCAAGTATAATACATAACTGAACATTATTTTTATGTTGAATATTATATAGTTTAAAAGGACTTTAGTTTTTTTATTAAGTTAAGTTTGTGAAAAAAACATATGGGAAAACTAGATGTTTTATGAGAAGTTATGGGAACATAGTATTCAATTACTAGAATAAGAATATAGTATTAATTACAGAAGTTTTCTTCATAGTTATCAGTGTTTAAAAAAATGATCAATAACATCAAAAAGAAAATTACAAATTTCTCTGTAGTAATATAAAATATACAAATTGTAAAATATGATGAATTGTTGCATTATCAGGATTTTAATATAAATATTTACCTAAATTATTCCATTAATAGCCCGTTTCATAAAAAAACAACAAAAACCTTTACAAACCCTTTAGTCAAAGGTTCTTTAAAAATCCAAATCCCTTTAAGTTGACACGTTTCATAAGCAATAATGCAGCCTTCTTTAGTAAAAGAGAGAAATATTTCCAAAATACCTGCAAGTTGGCAGCATTGGTATAAAAATCTATGGAAAACATAGTTAATAGCATCATCATCATCACCGATGGCGGTTCAGCCCTTCATGAACCTTGGCTTCCTCAAGAACTTTCAAATATATTGCAAATATATTTGACATATAATAATATAATATATTCTAATGACGGTAAAATATTTGCGAGTGAAATAAAATGTAATACATCAGTAGATTCCAAATTTTGTATCAAACCACTTAGGTTTGGACATAAATATTGATATTAATGAACTATTTGTATAAAGCGATTCAACATATTATTATGATAAACATACATAAATCTCGAGATTGGAATTTATGCAGATATTTCAAATGAAGTTTAGGTATATCTCTCATATTTACTCAATTTTTCCGTGAGGTTAACCCTAATTCAGAAAACCTTTCACCCCCATGTCACCGTATGTAAATGCTGAAGAGTTTGAAGATGAAAGCATCATTTTGTTAAATTATGGATATAAAATTTTCTAAAAATCACAATAAAACATTGAATATTAATAATATGTGTTATAGCAACATTGTGATCAATCTTACATTCAATCAACTTGAATATATTTTTTCCATTCGTTTGCAGCACACTCCAGTGGTAAAAAAATTAACTGCTCTAAAAGGTAACTTTAAATGACAAGACACTTCATGGGTTCAATACTACAATTAGACAACTCAAAATATGTTTTGAGAAAATGACAAAGTTTCTGCCTAAACTAATCATGACACATTACTTTCAGGAGAGTAATTAATACATAGTATATTGTTGAATAACATTGGTCAAGGAAGCCACATTTATATACATTATTTATTTTTGCAGGGTATGTACTTGTAATGACTAGTTATCTATGACATGGATATTTGAGCTGTCTTATTATAGCCTACGAACCCACAACTTGATTTTAGTGTAATGTTGACTTTAAGTGACATATTATGTTATGACACACATTATTTTTAAAACAGACTTAAAGTCTCCTTTGATCTTTATGAAACCGGCTATAAATGTTATTACTAATTTTTATTATTAATTATTAAAATAGATTGTCAATAATATTATGGTTGGCTCCAATATACAAATTAAGAGAAAATAAATAAGTAATTTATAAAATGTATATTTAATCAATGATGATTTTATACCTTTGAAAGTAGGAAATTAAATATTTTTAAGATAAATGTTAAGAATTAAATTTGAACAAGTTATAGTACAAAAAAACTATGTTTTTTTATACTTATTAGTGTTAATCTTTAAACAGAAGTTATAAGAAAAATTCAAGAATAATCGTTGGCCAATACAATACTTATTTCATATGTGTTGTTGAAAAAAATATGAATGCAAAATATTACCATTATAAATAATTATGTTCACATAACAAATTTCTTTTGAATCTATACTACATTTTAACAAGTAATACAAAAATATAAACTTATTTGAAATTGTGTAATACACAAAAATATAGAAATATTTTTATTTCAATCTATTTAAAATATACTTTAACTTTTCAACAAAAACTGTTCTATTTATAAAACACAAAATAATAATGTCATACATATTATAATTCATAATTCCGCATTGCTAAAAATAATCTGGATTCACTTGTATCACTTTTATTAATGTTTATTATTTAAAATTTGACAATAACCACCAAATAATTAATTACAACCATAATCTATGTTTCATAGTTTTTTCTAACAATTGCATAAACCATTTGTAAAGAGGAAGGACCTTTTAGATTATTTGGAATATTAATTTTCGTACGGGAACATCGTTTTCTCACACTCGTGAGTTTACATATTATGTGAGTTAGAGAAATAAAAATATAACTAGCATTTGCAATCACACATGACAATTCCTGGAATGTGTCAAAGCCGGACATGTATTGAAAAAAAAAGAATCCGCACTCACCGGAATTGCGATGAACAGGGGTTACTTGTACCCTATAATTATATGATTAATAATTGGTTTACAGTAGCGATATTTGCTTTATTCGGTTTGAATGTGACTACCACAGCCTTCCTTTCCCCTTTTCTTGCTCTTTTTCATCTCCTTAATTTGAGTACTTACTATTGTTATTTATAATTTTTAACTGTAATTGTTAACACTTTGTGGTAAGATACACATTATTATTTTTAACATCCACAAACTAAAATTATTTATAATATAATGTTAATTTTAAATTTGATGTACTATTTGTTTACATGACTGCATGTTTGTTTGGTTTCAATACAAAAAAAAGAACACTATTTACATAGATACAAAAGAATACACTTGAAAACACATACCTAGTGGGAATAAAACCCTTGTATTTTAGCTAAAGAATGTTTCAGTTCACATCTGGTAAGCCCAAATCTTCATAAAGACATAACACTTTGTGTATAAGTTCATACTGTTCGGAATTTTGCACCATTCCACCACGATTAAGTCGCATATTACATACTATACCTAAAATATCAACTCTCTGATCAGCTTTCATTTGTCTAATACCATTTAAAATAGCGATTAGACAACCTGTCCTTCCAATACCAGCTGAACAATGTACAATTATTGGAGGCATTTCTTTAACTTCTTGATTCAATTGTATGTCACTTGTTTTAGAACATTTATTATCATTGTCATCAATTGATTTTAAACTCTCTAATTTTGATGTACTTTCTTTGAAAGATTGCTTCAAATCAATTTTTCCTGTAGATTCTCTTCTGTTTAACAAGTCAATTCTATTTCTGGGTAAATCTAAGCGACTTGCTAGAGAATTTTTTCGCATGTTAATTTTAGCTTCTTCCGAAGTATTGGCTTTTGAAGCTTCGTCAAAAAATGCTTTTGCTAATTGAAAAGCAGACAACCTTCTTTCTCTAGGTGCTTCGCCTGTATCAATATCTAATTTATTACTCTTTATGCAATCCGATGAATTTTCTTTAGAATATGATGAAAAATCAAAATAGGTTAAGGATTTATCCATATTACTTTTATATAAACTAACATTGTCACCTTTATCGAAACTCTTTGTCCTAGAATTTGCAAACTCCATTCGAGATAAAAGACTGGACTTCTCCTTGGTTTGTGTTTTAGTGCCTATTTCTTCTTCAAACTCCAAAAGTTTATTTTGCATGACATCCATACTTAGCTCCAATAAAGCTGTGACATCTTTTGGACACTTGTGATCTGCCCAATTATCAAACCAATAATGATAAACAATTAGAGAATTGGTACTTTCTTTCAAATCTATATTTCTATTTACATTATTCTTTGGTATTTTGTCACTTTCATCCATAGGTGGTGTATTAACAATAATTTGGAAATTTTCATTATTTTGACTAATTTCACTATTTCTTTTTATTGTTACATTTTCTATAACACTTGCCCTTTTATTGGAATTCAAATACTTGTTGCTATACTCTACAAGTAATTTTCTAATTGTAAAACCTGTTTTGTTGGTAACTCCAATATTTTTTATTTTGAAACTATTGGCATCTGTATCAGAAACATTAACATTTTCAGAAAAGAAACTGCCACCGCTACAACCTGATGAATAATTTGAATTAGGTAAATGTTTAAAAGTCATTTCTTCATTTAATTCAGATGGAAAATATTTTTCACATTTTTGTCGACCATTTTCAATAAAATTAGTTAGCATTACAATTTTTTGTATCCCAATTTGACTGTCAGGAGATTTTTCAGGACTTTCATCATTCTTTTTACTCTTTGCTTGTGGTGAACCAAAATGACGGTCTTCATTTGTTTTTGTGCAACCGTCTTTATAAAATTGACAACTATTTTGATAAACCATAAGCCAAAAGTCATAAACTGTATTTTGTAAAGGTCCTTGTGTCGCTATGTAGCAATTTTTTGTATATTCATGCCCCTACAAAAAAGAATATTTATTTAATTAAAAATTAAAATATTGCATTTTATCACACATCTAGTGTTAAAATTTATTTAAAATTATATTCAAGAAAGTTTTAAATCACTATGTCTAAAAAACCATAGATGAAAGCACATTATCATTTTATAAACACAATATGCAAATATTGCCATACGTCAGTGGGTAAGTCAGATAAAATAAGTCACTTACTTAAAAAGTACAAAATAAATACTGTCAAATCTCATCTTTTTTACGGCCAACCAAAGACAACAAGTGACCATACAAGTGACACAGTGTATACATAATTACTTGCAGCACATGCAAAAAAACATAAATCAGTCGCACAAACAGATAGTTGTAAACGTTGAAATTGAAGAAATTGGTGAACGTTGCGCAAGCGCATAAAGTGATCGCATAAACCAGCCGATGACAGGTCGTAAGCCCTGTAGGTGCCTTGAGTTTCTGGTTCTTTTATGATATCCCAACTTCGTCTCTATTGACATGTTAAAAAGTTTGTCAGTAAAAATATCATTTGACTCCCGACAGGGAAAAAAATCCAATGTTTGCGTATATGCAACTAAAAAAATATTCGATTTACATACACATTGGTACAAATAGGTAAAACAAGCCAAAATTGAAATAATGTTTCTGGCGCAATTCAGGGGTGACATCTGTGCAAGACACCATCACCTCATTTATAAGGACTGTTGCTTTCATTGTTTACAAATAAACTACTTTCTCAATAGATGGCGTTACAAAAAAAGGTTTCTTCGTTACTTCATAGATGGCAGTAGTATAATTCCTTATTTTCAAGTGAATTGTTACACATTATTCAAATATATAAAACTTACAAAAATGACATTGATAAGGGAACTCAATAAGAAGGCATAATTGGTGAACGTTGCGCAAGCGAATTAAGTGATCACGTAAACCAGCCGATGACAGGTCGTAAGCCCTGTAGGTGCCTCGAGTTCCTGGCTCTTCTATAATATCCCAGCATCGTCTTTATTGAGATGTTAAAAAGTTCGTCAATAAAAATATTGTTTGAATTACGCCGCTTATATCCTCGATTTTTGCATAAACATCAAATGCAAAAAAACTAATAATGTTTTAAATAGTTTATGAAATTGAATTAGAAACAGTAATTATCACTGTCCTTTTCAATTCGAATCAAAACAATGCAATACCTATGTTAGCGCCAAATATCTTGGGGCTTAAATCATGTTGAACCAAAACCAAACCATCAAAATATTCTTGCACACATATTTACAAACTCTTTAAGAAGCTTCCTACATGCCAGGCATAAATTTTACATAATAAAATACACGGATACACTAACACATACAAACAAAATTTGTTCCTTTAGTCATCAGTCAACAAATTGTGAAGGAAAGAGATGTTCTGACATTTTAGCTATCAAGGTACTGTTATCACCAGTTGATAAGTGCATTTTTGATTCGTTATGTAAGGGTTTTAAAAATTCAAGAAAACAAAAATATTGTGATGTGATGAAACTAGCAATGTTATGATTTTTTTACCTAAACTATATTTTATATGTACTTACCTATGTATAACTATTGTGCACAGAAATATTTAGGCATTCATGCCTGTGTCTGTGCTTAATAAAATAATATATTTTATTAATGTAAAAATCTTACCTTTATGTAATTGGCATTGATGTATCCTTCATCCACTTCTCCAGTTTCTGGCCTCAAGATCACTCTTGAGTGCTCATTAGGTAATATGGTCTTATACCTATTTTTTGGATGTGATCCAAACACCATCGGTTTCTCCTGAAAATTTGTTGGAAGATCCCAAAATTCTTGATGTAAATTTCTCAATAATGTTTTTTGATATTCTAAAGTTGGTAACACTGGTTCGGGAAGTAATCTTTGAGGATTATACTCTCCTTCATTTAAATAATCATCTGATACTTTATCTAACATCAAGTGAGACAATTGTGAAGTTAATATATCAGTTGGAGATTTCTTATTTAGTAAAGGACATTCACTTTTTGAATATCCATCTTGAAAAATAGAATTCAAATCTTTTAACTGCTGTCTTGTTAACATATTTGATGCATTTTGTAAATGTTGTATATTTGCCAAATACATTTTAAAATCTTCAGACGTTGAATGTGGACTAAGAGGTTTTGTTGTAATATTTCGAATTGGCATTGGTCCTTGAAAACTAGCATTTTCAATATGTTGTCTATCTCCAAAAGCATATATCATTTCGTTCTCTTGATCTCCACAGATATATGTTAAATTCTGCCCACCGCTTGAAGTTGTTATATTATCAACTAAAGAATCATTAGCGTATGAATTTGACCACAGATTATCATGTGACCCAAATGAATATACACTATCTGTATTTTTACAATGGAATGTTCTAGACTTATACGATTTAGGAAATAAATTTTCTGTGCTTAATGACTTTTCATGTTTCTCTCTCTGTTGAGAACAATGATCATTTTCAGAACTTTTACATAAATCATAATTTGTTAAAGTACTTTGTATTACATTTTCATCAATCTCTATATCTCTCATAACATCATTAGTACAACCTTGAAGATTGTAACCAGAATTATTTAAATTCAAAGTTAAAGAAGTGTTAGAACTTCGTCTTTCGAGCAAACCTTTTTTAGGTTCTACATTACTAATACTTTGATTACTATTGTATCTACTTAATGTACAACCTGAGCCATCTAAATTATAATTAGAAACACTCAATACTCTATTTGAATCAAATTGTGGATTTGATCCATTAATGTTTAAAGTTAAAGAAGTATTACTGCTTCTTCTTTCTAATAAACCTTTTTTCTTATTAATTCTCCCATCATTATGAATATTCAGAGAACTGTTGCTGGTACACCGGTTTAAGTTTGAATTTGATGAACCCTGCAAATTCAAAGTAAGACTTGTATTTGAGCCTCTTCTCTGAAGTAGGCACTTTTTATTTTGATTAACATTTTGATTGTCATTCAATAAACTGTAATGAGACCCTTGCAAATTACAATTGGATCCAGTATACAATCTCGAAGGTTGTCCAGAACAATCAAGATTCAATGTCAAAGATGTGTTGGAATTTCTTCTTTCTAAAATATTCTTTTTTTGTCGATTGTCTGTATTTAAACTAAAATTAGAAGCACTGTTTTTAATGTTGGTGAGATTATGATTTGAAGCACCAAAACTAGCAAGTGACAAATTAGATCCTTGTAAACTAAGTGTTGAATATTTTAAACTAGCATTGCCACCATCTAAGTTTATGGTTAAACTTTGATTTGAACCTCTTCGTTGTAATAATGTTCTTTTTGTAGATTTTTCTTCAGCTGTATGTGTATTGAAATCATTAGAAGGTACACCTTCAGGTAATGTTTTTAAATTCGTACTTGAAACACTTAGATTTTGTTTAAAGTTCTGTAAATTTGAACCTAATAAGTTACTGTCACTTGGTTTATGGGGCAAACTTAATCTATTTTCAGTAAATTCTCTTTGATTTGATATAATTCCTCCTGCTTCTGACAGATCAACCATATTTTCATCAAAAGATCCCATTCTACGGCTAAAATTAGACGAATTTGAATTAAAATTTCTACTTAATGGATATTTTGAAGCTTGAAACAGCATTAAATTTGCATGATTTTCTCTCAAAAATATACCACTATCAATGTAATTGGAAGGACATTTTACATTCATGAAAACTTTCCTTTGTTGTGCTTCAGGACAATTTCTCGCTGTAATTTCATTAAGATTACCTCCATAATTATTTACATTATAATGACTCGCTTTAACAAGTTTCCCACTCTTTTGGCTTAAGGCTCTTTTTAGTTGCCTTTTAGGTGTGTTGGGTACCGAAATAGAATTCTGTGGAACTTGCAATGTATTACTTTGGGGTAAAGAAAGATTTAGAGTCTCCGATGAATCTAAAGATGTCGCTTTGACTTTTAATGTTGGAGTTTTTGGTGTTAATCTTTTTTCACTAGAGTCTAAACAATCATATTCCATTAACTCCTTTTCTAATTCTTCATCACGCTTGTTCACATCAATTGTTAAATTTCTGATGTTTTTATTTGTTTTTGTTGTTTCAATACAAAAAGAATCAAATTCTTTAGGAGAAAATCTAGGCTGCATTTCACTAAAAGCTATAGCCGAAGAATTATCTCTTAAAAATTTGGGTGAAATAATGTCAGGAGAAGCTCTCATGTCAGATTGTGTAGTATCTGCTTGATTCAATGTTTCGTTATTACCATTGTCATAATTAGCAAATCTTTCATTTTCTTCATTGTCAAATTTAAAATACTTTGCATTTAATAATGATTTTGGTGATGAGATCTCTCTAGAATAAACCATGTTTTCTTCGGAACATTTTTCATCTCCACTAAAATCGTACAAATTTTCTTGTTTGAGATGTTTAATAATGGGCAATCCAAGATTTTGTTCAATAAACTTAGCATTATCAGAATCAAGAGAAATGGACTTAAGTCTCTGTCTCCTAAAATTTGCAGTATTACCTGAAATAGAATTTGGTATAATTAAACTATCTTGATTCTCTCTTTTAGATCCAAAATTGGATTGAGTTTGCAATATATTTTCAGATTCGTTGTTAGTATTATCAAGGTTTATCTCTGTATTACTAGAAAGATCCGAGTCATCAAAAAGTATTTCCTTAAACTTTTCAGTCTTATTATCGTTATATTTCTCATTTTTCACAGAAGAACTAAAATTTGAACTAGACCCATCTTGCAAAGGATCTTGATTTGAAATAACAATGTTATTTAAAAGTCTATCTTGATCAGTAGATAATGAAAGCAGTATTTCACTAATAACAGGTGACATTTTTTCTAAATCAGTCTTTTCCTTAGTGAGATCTTTATCTGATATACCACTTATAAAGACATTATCTACTTCATCGAAACCTGATTTGCTGCTCAATTCTGATCTATCAAACCTAAAGCATTCTCCAACAGCATTAGCGATAATCAAAGGACTTTGAACACTTTTATAACTGGATGTACTAGTAAGCCTTGGAGAATTTTGTCTCTCAAATCCTCTGGGGGAAACATTTCTACTTTGATTTTCAGCAAAAAAAGCTGGAGATTTAGGATCTGGTGTCGCAAAGAATTTTGGCGACTTTTGATCTGGTGTACCAAAAAATTTGGGTGATTTGGAATCAGGTGTTGCAAAAAACTTTGGGGAGTATGAAAACCGTGGACTAGGATTATTTTCTTTACCAACTGCTGAATCAATAATTCTAGGTGAATTTTGAATTTCTGATTTCTCTGTACTAAAAGTTTGATTAGTGTTTTCAATCATAGTATTGATATGTAATCCAGTGTTTGCAGACCCAAATCGTCTGCTTATTACAGTCTTTTCTTTTTCCTTTATCGTTCCATCGATTCTAAGATCGGGAGATTTACATTTTTTTTGTTTTCCAGCCCCTACATCTGATTTATCAACATCAATTGCGCAAGGCATATCTGTTGCCATTGGCTGAACTCTAACTTCAATAACTGGACTAGTATTCCCACTTCTCATAGAGGTATCTAAGGGTAATTTACTAGATGAATCACATCCAAATCCAAAAACCATTGGCGTTTCATTTTTCAAACCATACAAAGGTGATTTATCATCTTTTTCCAATGACGGCGAACGTGTAGCGTTAAATTTCTTAGGGGTTTCTACTGAACTAGAGTCACCATCATCAGTTCTTATAGTTTCCATAAGTCCAAAAGTTTTTGGAATATTGATATTGTAACCTCTCCAATCAAGTGGTGGTTTCCTGTGCAAAATCCACTGTTGTTCTGGTAGAGCTACTTTGAATTTACTAGATTTTCCTTTTGAGGTACTAGCTCCATCCTCACTGGGAGGAAAAACAAATTTGGTATCTAATTTTGATTTAGATCCACTCAAGGGTGTTGAATTACCGCTGTCATTTTTATCATTCTCTTCATTTTCTGGGAATTTAGGACTACTTCCACCATTTTTTTTCATCTTAAGGAGTGGTGGACTAACATTACCACCAACTTCTTCATCAATATATTTTAAATCGCTAGGTAATTCAAATTGAAAATCGTCTTTATCTTCTTCAGAATTTTCAATGATTACTTTGAAATGTTGAGTATGGTTGTCCATGGTTTGTGACAGATGTATATTTTTAGGTGTTTTTGCATGGCTTTTAGAAAGTGCAAGATGACTTCGAATCCATATGATGAGGATCAAAAGAACAAATAGTATTCCCACGAGTGTAATGGCCAGAAATGTAGCTGGTAGTAGGAAGTCAGCAGGAGAAGCAGAATGAAGTCTTGTGTAAGTAATGGAAGGCGAGGGGTGGGCGTGTGGAGACTGAGGAGGGAGTTGAGGGGGTGGGGGTGGTGGCACTGGCTCCACTCCACTCTCATGGACGCCTTCCATGGCTTCTGGATTACATCTATGTAAACAAAATAATTATGTTTGTATTAAATTAAACACATAATACAAAACCTATCTAGCATCCATAAAACACAACTCATCAACGGTGCAGTATTATTTTATTTGTCTACAGACAGATGCATAAACACATCATAACAAATAAATTTAAGTGAAGCTTAGTGAGTAAATAACATAGATATATAACACTAATTTTAAACATAGTATTGTTGATACATATGCGCTTAACATAATAAGCAACCATTGCTTTTTAGTGATCAAATGCATCAATTATATTAGTAATCAGTTTTCATTCATATGCTTATGCTGACGATCGCCTCATTGTGAAATTCTGCACTGCCGAAAACAGGGATAGTCTTGTGAATGATACCGTTGGTTGCATTGGAAAAATTGCTGCCTGGATGTCGCTCTACAAGCTAAAATTAAACCCAACGAAAACCGAGTTAATGTGGGTAGTTTCACCGCTACGACAGCATCTCATTGAAAATACTCCGATTAACATCAATGGAGAAGAACTTACACCATCAAATACCTTCAAATTTCTAGGCGTCCACCTGGACAACAAACTATCGCTGGACTTGCAAATCTCAAAAACTGTTAGCTCTTGTTTCTTTCATCTGAGGCAATTGAAAAGTATCCGCCGGAGCTTACCCAAAAACGAAGCTAAAACGCTTATTAATGCATTTGTGGTGTCACGGCTGGATTACTGTAATGCTATTTATGCGGGTTTGCCAAAGTATCAGCTTGATAGATTACAAATAGTTTTCAACGCAGCTGCGAGGTTGATATATGGAGCTGACAAAAGATGTCACATAACATCTCTTCTTAACGAACTGCACTGGTTGAGATGTCCATGGAACGAGTGGACTATAAGGTATGCCTGATGGTGTTTAAAGCTCTGAACGACTTGGCTCCACACTACATTCAGGAATTGTGCCAGAGGAATGTTCCATCGGGGAGGCAGCTTACGCTGAGATCGTCTGAATCACAGAGTACCAACTCTTTAAAAGAATTGGACTGAGTCAATAAGGCGGCTTACTATGATCGCGGTTTTAGTGTGAACGGGCCTTTAAAATGGAATAAATTGCCTCTTGACATACGTGGAGCTCAGAGCATTGACACCTTCGGTAAACTTCTTAAGACTGCCTTGTTTCGTAGAGTCAACAAATAAGCTACAGCGCCCTTGGAGTATTCTTGTACTAAACGGCGCTTTATAAATTTTTATTACTATTATTATTATTTTGCTAACTTGATGGTTTTACCACATTATGCCTTTAAAAACATACAACACAAGCTGTGTATTTATACAATCCACTTTACATAAGAAAACAGCCATTATTAAAAGACTAGGAAAAATCACTAATTTCCTAAGTCATCAAGTAGATAATAGTATAATCATAATTCAGCCTTCATGGCTTAGTTGGTGATGAATGTTGATCCAAAAGTCCCGGGTTCGATTCCCGGTGGAGACAGTTTTTAATTGTGATTTCAATCTGGATATGTGAGACGATTAATATAGTAAATCTCCAGAATGTGGCAACTTGTTATTGGGTGCGTGTTATTTGACATAGTACCTGTTAGTTGCCTGAGAAGTACCTAATATAATATAATAAGAAGACAAATAATGGCTTTCTGTATCCCATGATATAATGTAAAAAAAAATGTACAATATTATTAATTTTGCCTAAATATATCGGTATTTTTAATAAGTTACGTTTAAGCAAATGATCACGATATCAAAGTACCTATTATAAGTAGAATTAGATATGAAGAATGTCAAAATTTTACATTTACAAAAATGTCGACATAAACAATTTTTGACGTTTATCATCAAAAAACAGAAGAACATATTGAAGATCACTGTGCACATAATATGAAATTAAATATTCATTATTCGAGTGAATAAATTGATAAATAACGTTTTGAATGTGTAATTTCTAAGCAAAACAATACAAAAAATATACCTTGCAATGAAAACAAATGTTTCACATCTCCAATTGAATTAAAAAAAGTATTACACAAACACGGCTTGTACAAACCAAAACGATTAAAATTAAAAATAAATAGTATCGAAAAATCAGTTCACTATTAGTTATATCGTTTGAATACAATCATTAATTTTACAGCTTTACAGCAACAAATTTTTGACATATAAATACGCCCGCCATGTTGCCATCGCGTTGTTCGAAATGGTTCGAAATTTCGTTTTATTTTTTTTACATCCCGGGATCATTCATATTTCGTGAGTTTGCGCAACAGTGATGATATTGGATAGGTATACTTATCTTTTCATTTTTGTTGATTATAAATAGGGCACTAGGACAAATTGATAATTTGAAAACAAATGTTTTTTAAAATCATATTTTTTTTGTTTGAAAGAATGATAATATTCGCGCCGCACACCTTATTTATAACATGGCTACGTAGGGGACACCGTTTATTAGGATTTGGGTCCATTCACAGATTATATGGTAGTAGTGGGTCCATTATACCAAGGCCCTCTGGATTGTTCGTCGTTCGTTTTCCTCTAGACTCTAGACTAGATATAACTGCAAAAACTGCAAATCCAGAGGGCGCTGATTATACTCTTCCGAAGAGGCGCACTACGTTGAGTTGGGAAGGATTTGCAATCTAAGCACTATACTTAGATTTGCAATCTTAAAATTAGGTTTAGCTCAGTTATATCTAATAAAATAAATAAAAAAATCTGCTCAAGAAAATGGGCAATCTTAAAAAGACCCGGGTTGTAAGGAGGTGGAAACACGGAATCAGGAAAATCGTTCCACCGTCGGACTGCTGTGTTAATAAAAAATAAAAGAGTTCCAGAAGCGACTGGTTCGTATATGTTTAAAGTTTACTGTGTACGGGTTTTGAAGGGTGGAAGAAGGACCAAAAATGCAAGTTCTTCTGAGCATTTCCCTTATTGGGGGCGCCACTCCAAGGGTAACTACAATATTCAACAATCGGAAGTATTTACACTTTGTAGTATGGATATATGAGGCGTGAAAGATGGTGGTTAGTTCGCGAATTGGTTGAAGAATGATGATATGGTGATGAAGGTGCATGACCGCGATGTGCGCGGCACATCGGCGGCGGGTGCATGCGACTGCCTTTGACTGACGGCCGGACAGGAATGGCGAGTCCAGTGCGGGATGTGTTTGGGACTGCTGGGAGACGGCTAGAACTGGCGATGGCATCATTTGTCTTCCGATCGGTTGAAGTTTTTAATGTGAGCATGTCGGGCTCGTTATAACCAGAAATGCGGGGATTCCAGTGGAAATCTTTGGTGTCGGCGAAAGATGTTGATACCCTCCTCCCAAGAGGCTTGGAGGTCGAGCTCACCTTTTTTGAATGTCAAAAATGGAATTTGATATTCCACACATAGTCGCTGAACGAGATTGATAAAAAAAACTAAACAAAATTTGAAGCCGTGGTCTGACGATACACAAATGTCAACTGTCAACGCACAAACGTCAGACGGCACGGTCATGTCACAAGATAAAATGTTGAAATAAATAAAATTGTCAATAAATTAGGACGTCACAAATTAGGATAGATAGTCAATATTGGACGTCACACGTTAAAATGAATAAAATAAGACAAATAACTTAAAAACAACACACAGCCGAAATAATGTCACATAAAATAAAATTGTCACATATATATATAGTTTTCTGGGGCACACATTATTTCCTCTTCTCGGCCATGGGCGTGCTGATGCACCGCCAATGCCGGAATGGACCGTCGTCGATGGGCGAAGGGGCAAGGCTATCGGCGACAGCAACCTCGGGTCCCAGACACCGGCAGATGCCGGTTGGGTAACTGGCGGGAGCGAACAGCGGCGGCGCGAGTCTCAAGGAGATGCAGGCCGTTGCTCCAGGGTCCAGCGCGACCCAACTGCGTTTGGAACACTTTCCAAACTCAGCACCCGCTTCGGTCCAGGAAAGCGGCGCTCTCGCCGAGTGGTTGTGCGCCGATCCATCTCGGCACTCCAGGTGTCACATCCATGGCTGCCGATGTGGAGCGAGCCTAACCGACACCCTCTGGTGCTGTTTGCAGCTGCTCTGGCCACAGGAGCGCGGTTTCTGAATGAATATATATTTTCGATTTGTCTGAGGGTGTGTGGGAGCTTATTCCGTGCATGTGGTCCTGCCACAGCAACCGCACGATCACTGAAATTAGTTGTGTGCACCCTGTTTATTTCAACTAATTTCCCAACCAAGGATTAAGAAGCAGAACGAAGTGATGATTGTCTGTCATTTATTGAAAGCGGAATGCACAGTTCGGAGAGGTAAGTAGGAGCCATACCACAAAGTGCTTTAATGATTATGAGACAAAGCTTATATTCAATTCTTTCCGGGACTTTAAGCCAGTGTAGATTGTGAAGATAGTGAGAGATGTTAATAATAAAAACATTCACTATGAAATGAAAGTTGATTGATTGACAATATTGAAAAAAGTTTTTAGACTTACACTTATTTAATTTTACAGGCCAAAATTAGATCCTGATAGAAAATAAAATAAAAAGAGCAAAAACATACTTGGATAATAAAGTAAATCAATGTTTTATATTAATTGCAATAAAAATAATTACGTTTGTTTTGAATAAATGACATGCAGATAGTAAAAATAAAAGTAATTGTGTACAAGTACTGTCCCTCTCCGATTGCAATAATTTTTATATTAATAAATAGATAAACGCGTATATATTATGGGAAAAATAAAAACTTTTGGCAGTACCTAAGGCTTTAAAAAATTATAAAAAATAAATAAAATTGCGAAAAATGTACGAAGGAATCCTGTAGAAGCATATTTCCTTTGAATCCTTTCCATGCCATTGTCCCCTCACCGATGTATGAGAATTGTCACTTGTCAAAATAATTTTGGGTGACAATAAAGTCGACGCGTGTCTCATTTCGACTGTCAAAATTTTTCACCCGTAATGTCACATTTTGGAGGTTATGTTATTATTGTCAAAAAAAAATTTCTTACACTTTAATTTTCACACACTATTTTATCATAAATGTTTGTTTGTGGTCAGCTGATTTGGCGCCGAATTTAAATAAAAATAACGCGAACAGGAGAGGTCGCGTCAATGTGATAACGCGATATAAGTCATAATATGTGTCATGGTGTCATCACATCACTAACCTCCCAGTGACGAAGTCGCGATGCATGAACAATGTTTGTGTGTGATGTGTAATAACAAAAATAAACAAAACGCTGATGATAAACAAATAAATAAAATTGCATGAAGCTTGTACTGTTCATAATATCGAGCGCGATGATTTAATGGCATTTTTTTGTTGCTGTTTTGTCGAGGGTTACTGTTACTGGGTCGAACATCAAATGAGTCCGTAAGTTAGTATGATGATGTCATGTGCACTTGAAACATATATTTTTACTATAATATACTATATTTAGTACTCCGTGCAAAAAGTGAGTCATGGAATATCGCGCGCTTGACGTTTTGGTTGGCAACATATTGCAGTTTTCGTTACATTTCAACACATCCTAGATAACTGTTCTCTAAATCTTTACAAAAAAAGTGTTTTTTTCGACAAATAAACCCGAAAACAATTCACATTCGTCTTTATTCTCTATAGAAAAATGATGTGGTCTGCCAACCAAAACGTCAAAAATCCCGAGGAAAAATGCCTCACTTCGATTCATATTATAATATACAAAATTTGATAACTACATCTAGTATATTATAATAAAAATCCATGGATATATCACGACTGACCACGAATCACTTATTGCACGGAGTAATCCATCTAGTATATTATATGAAAATCTATATATGTGACCGTTTTAAGTATTTTTAGTACTAAATTAGAATTTTTTCGCCACTTTGAAACACGTTTGGTATTTTTTTTGTATTTTTGGTATATTTTGTGATTTTTGGAAAATTAAATACCATTTTTTGGTATTTTTTTACGGTGCCACTATTTTTACGACCGGAATTGGCGGGAAAAGCGTTTTCCCGCCAAAAAGTGTATTTTCACGACAAATTTTCTGACGTCGTCTCTGTTTTATCAATTTGGCGCCAAAGTGTTTTAATGTATACAAAGATCTAAAGGTGTTTTTTCTGTGATTTATATTAAATAGAGGTCATAAAATACCAACATAACGACCGAAATGTTATATTTTCGTTCTATGATTCTATGTTATGTCGTTGATGTGTTTCGCGAAACATTATTCTATGTTCCGTGGTGTTTTGATGGGTTTTAATGACATTTCTTGTTGAATATTATGCTCTAAAATATCGCTTATGGGATAGTCGTGTCATTATAGTCAGCGTCCCGGCCGTGAGCGATTCCGTGACAGTGAACGGTTCAACGGTCGAGATTACAATTTACAGCATAATTAACGATTTATTACAATTCTCGAGTGTTTTACTCGCTCCCCGCACCTTGTGTTATCCGTAATTGTAGCCGTTTTGAGGGTGAAAAGTACAATTGTTTCTATAACAACACATCTTAGTGGGATGGATAAGGGACTGCGAAAAAATTCTCTATATGCTCGCATCTAGGTCGCTAATTCATTTTTTTTTAGATTTTTAACTATATTGTACGAACTCACATTTATTTTCGTTCTGTAAAACACATTATTACAAACAAAAGATACATATTATAGACATGAAGAAAATAAAGAGAACATAGGTGAAAAAAGTAAATTATATAACTATTTTAGTCTTCCCCCACACCCGCTTTAATGTGATCTATTTAAGTAGTCAGGAGGTTGGGTTAATTTTATATATTGAACAGATACATTTATTTCAAGAAAATCGAAAAAAATAACTCAATCACCGCCTATTCGGTTATATATAATTCGTAAATTATATTGAAGAAAAAACTATTTTGATGAAGCTTTAAATGTAATAAAATGGCAATATTATTCATTTTTTCTTCAAGTTGGTTTTATTGTTGTGCATTTATAGCGAAAGAAATGATAAAGGTAAATATTTTTATAACATGATTTATCTGCGTTTTCTATGGTTATTTTTTTGCGCGGGAAACAAAAGATAGGTTTTCATCTATGGTTGAGTCGTGTAAATATCCCTAGCCATTTTTTTAATATTCTGTCTGCATTCACTTTTTTTGTCTATGATAATTTTATAGCTATTTATTTATTTTATTATTTACGGTGCCACTATTTTTACGACCGGAATTGGCGGGAAAAGCGTTTTCCCGCTAAAAAGTGTCTATTTACACGACAAATTTTCTGACGTCGTCTACGTTTTTAGGTCATTTATAACCATAGAAAGCGCAGTAAATCAAAATACAAAAATATTTACCTTGGTCATTTTTTCAATGGTCATAAATGCATTATGGAAACCAACTTGAAGAAAAAATAAATGATATTTGCATCTTTTTACATTTACTTAATTTAATAAATCATTTTTTCGTAGAGATCTACAATTATAACAAAGTATAAACAAAGGTAAATATTTGTATAACTTGATTTATCTGCGCTTTCTATGGGTATGGAAAGAATGATAAGAATTTATCTATGGTTGAGTCGTAAAAATATCCCTAGCATATTATTTATTACATTAAATGATATTGAATATTATTTTCAATCATTCATACCATCAAGGCATATCCCACAATGTGAGGTAACCACCGACAGGTTTGCGAGTATGCATTACCTTACACTAGTTGCATGTAACACATGAGATCCAACTGTCGATAGCGATAGTGTGAATAGTTGAAGAATAAGAATAAACTAGGTTTAAACCAGTGATATGTAATGGTTAGATATGCAATAGAATTAAAAAATCTGCACACTAAAACATGAGTCCTAATCAAAACATGTGTCCTAGCCATTGAGCTATACACATTGGAGCGCTATATACAGAACATTTGCAGGTAAGAATCTGTGTCGCATTGTGCGAGTAGTACAGCTACAACTGGGGGGGGCTGGCTCTCTCTTTCTAACTATTTGTACATATTTGTTTCAAAGGAATTATAGGGAGTTATTTGGATGAAAATCAAATAATAATAAAGTAAAATTATGTTTCCATTAAAAATTATAAAACCAACAACTACCACACACTTATTTCATAAAAAAATATTTATGGATATAATATAATAACAAAGAATACATAATATTGAAATGTTTTAAAACAAGAGATAAACGATAATAATTTATGTACAAATAAGAGATATGCGTAATGGTCGATCAGATGAAAATGCGTATTGATTATGATAAATAATTAATTTGATTATTATATAGAGAGAAAATTTACTTAAATATTATAAACTAGCTGAGAAGCTTCGCTTCGCTCAGGTTCTAAGCTAGGGCTTGCAGCCGGCTTTTGCCGCTGCGCGGTAAATGACCGCCTCCGGCGGTCCATGGCACTGAGGGGTCTGAAGGTACTGAACGGTCTGAAGGTACTGAGGGGTCTGAAGTTACTAAAATGTCTGAAGGGATAAAAGATTCGGGAGGAAATGAAGAGGGGTATGAGGCATTGACGGAACGGGAGGTACAGAAGGACATGAAGGAACGGGAGACATTGAAGAGACGGGTGGCACTGAGGGACAGGAGGCATTGAAAGGACGGGAGGCACCGAAGGGACGGGAGACACTGAGGGACCATTTTTAATTATACAGGCAATACGAAGATTGCTGTGTTTCATCTAAATCAAACGCCTATAATCCGCAAAGTTGTTAAAAAGGTTGCAAACCCTGTTGTAGAAGTCAAACGAAGCTTCTCTTTTAGTTTCTTAATTTGCGTTTCACAAACCATGACACGGAGCAAGCTTTATTTTTCGCTGCTGTGTTTGTCGCCTCCGCACAAAAACGTTATTCTTATAAAATATTAATTCACAAAATAATAAATTGTTTAATTTTAGAAAGATTGATATTTTAAACTCCTTGTAAATAAACATGTAATAAATATTAATATTTTTTCGTGCAACTCTCCAATAATAATTAGTACTTTAAATCCTGGCAACACCGTGGTTGACATTTGACTTGACATTTGGATTTGACAAATGACCGATAAATTATGTTTGCAAACTCAACATGTAGTCTAAATCTAAACTAAATGATATTACTTAAATGTTTACACTTACTAATCATCTATTGTGTGTTATGTGTATTTAGATTGTATATTTTTTTATGCTTAAATAAGGATATTCGCCTTTTCAGTTAATTTAGCAAGCATTCGCAGACTCTTATTTTAACTGCAGACATTAAAGCGGTACTATAGTTTGGTTATGGACATTTTATATTTAATTCACCAGAAATTTGATGTATTTCAGATTAGCATTACAGTAGCGAGATGTATTCTAAGTGCAATTTTTTTAATACTATAATTTATTTTGCCAACTGTAACCACTAAAATATATAATCATGTATGTTCTCTTCGGTGATAATTTTTTTTTCTTGTTTATGTTTACCTCCGTTTCACGATGAAACTTTATCTGTTACAGAAACATATTATATTATTATGTTATATTTTTCAACTTGCAACTGACAGTATAGCCAATCAGCGGAGACTTCTAATTGGCTGTTAAATTATTATATTAGATGTAATATATATGCTGTTAGTCTTCCAAAAATTTATAAACAAATAAATATTTTTTTTTTTTTTTGAAAAATAATAAACAACATAAGATACAACAAAAAAAGAAAACAATGATTATGAGTCACGCCAAGTCTAAATTCTAAACTTGTCGGCGTGTTCTCAAGACAATATATATGTAAACTTTAAAAATAACAAACAACATTAGGTACAGTATAAAGAGACATACAAATATCACAAAGATGATCTCCCAAACAAACACACACTATGTTACAAAAGTTATCATAAAAATAAATGAATTGAGAAAAAAAAAATTAAAAAAAAATCGTTTGTGATCTTAATTATATATAAATCCACACCTCAATAACCATTCCTTGACAAGCCTTTTTACATTATTTTTGCTTTGGCATTTCTTAATAGATGCCGGCATCATATTAAGCAATTTAGGTACATTATATTCTAACGTTCTCTTACCGTATTTATTATTATATTTTGGAACTACATATCCGTCGTTAAATTTAAATCTAGTGTAATGCATGTGTTGCGGTCTGTCTTTATATTCGTCCTTTAAAAACTGGTCAAGGATTGTTCTTTCCCAAAACAATAATAATTTTAGTCTAAATTTAATACTTAAACTTTGTCGTATGTCTGTTGAATAACAAATGAGAACGTATGAGGCAGACTTAAAAATTATTTACCAGTTAAGACTAAAACCACTCTAACGCTTCGTCCTACGTAGGCGATTCAAGGCGAACGCGAAGCGGCGCGAAAATAACAAACAGTCAGTAACTATTGAAGTGTCCTGCGTTACCGACCGCGAGTAGGGTACGGTGTGACGTGGCACGATGCGAAGCGAACGCGATCAATTGGTTTGATATTTTCGCGCGAATTGGAAGCGGTGCCATAGTTTTTTTTGGTAAAGTATAAAGTCAGAAGCACGATTCGCGTGCCCGAAGGACAGAGCCGCAGCGTCGCACCGCATCGCTTTGAATTCACATCTATCCGTTCGGATCGCTTCGCATTCGCGTTCGCTTTGAATCGCCTACGTAGGATGTCGCGTAACTCAACAACACATGCTACCATTACTTGACTACGCTGACGTTGCCTACGCTGAGATTCAACTGAAGATCAACTTAACAAACTTGAACGGTTACAAAATGTCTGCATTCGATACGTGTTTGGACTCAGGAAGTTCGACCACGTGTCCGAGAGCAGGCGGCAACGACTGAACTGGTTAAAGATCCGTCACCGAAGAGATTCCCGTGTTCTTTCCCTTTATATATTTTGTATTTTTAATACTATAAAAGTCTTTAATTATTATTATTATTAGGTGATGTATGTATGTCGAGTATCGAGACGACAATGCGTATATGTCAGAATAGGAAAATGTGGTGTTCGATTCAATATGGTTATATAGTTTTTATAGTTCGATTCAAGTTTTTTCAATTAAGTTTTTGACAAAGATATACATTGTTAAAGATATGGAGAAAACTTACCACATTAATAAGTTTTGTTGAATTTTATAGTAATATATTTTTATCAGATACCTACCTGGATATTAACAAAACACGATAAAAAAAAATGGGTGCCTTTGAAAGAAAAATCTTATGCAGAATATACCTATGTACCTATTAACGACTGTCAAACATGGCGTAAAAGATATATATCACCGAGCTCTATGATCTTTACCAGGACATCAGCATAGTCATTAGCCATGGGGCAGCAGAACTGGAAGGTGGCAGCCAACGATAGAACAGTATGGAGAAGATTCTTGGACACAGATAGGACCCATCAAGAGTTGTGACGCTAAGAATAATGATGATGATATTTTTATGTGAATAAATTAATTGATTGTTGGCAATTATTTGATTTTATTTTCTTAAATTTATCTTCATAAATTTGAAAGTAAAATAATTTGTTAATTAAATGAAACATACAGAAATGTTTTGAAAATATAGATTTCTTCTTCCTTGCCTCTTCCCAGTTCATCTGGAGCGGCCCTTCTGGTACGACATTTCCTTTCTTTTCCTTCGGAGACCTTTCCATCTTGCGTCATTTCTCTGGTTAGTTGCTCCTCCCTCAACTCCTTAATATTTGTCCACCAGGTGGCCTATGTACGGCCTCTATTTCTGGACTGAGTGCGTATATCCTGTGTGA
Source organism: Molanna angustata (assembly GCA_963576475.1). NCBI lineage: Eukaryota > Metazoa > Arthropoda > Insecta > Trichoptera > Molannidae > Molanna > Molanna angustata. The sequence goes on from OY754965.1 coordinate 33,806,455, forward strand.
GTTTAACTATATGATCCTCATTTTGACTGGTAATGTGTCCGTACCATCGGTATCTGGCCTTTAGTTTCTCCGGAATAGAGGCGACTCCAAAACTACCTCGGACGTATTCATTTCTAATTCGATCCTCCTTTGTAACACATCTAACTCTATCCCCTTTGAAGAGGTCTCTCATAATTCTTTAGTGGTTCCTAAAAATTTCATTTGAAAGCAAGCATTACATACATACCATCACGCCATGTCCCTCGCGGGGTAGGCAGAGAGGACCAAACGCTACTTATTTCTATCTTGACACACATTCATCGCCTCGTCGACATTCATACATTGTCCTATACAAATTAATTTGTTGTTCATGCTTCTGACATCTCCGCCTTTCAAAATAGCGTTCCCATGGATATGCCATCCCTTACTTGGGCGGCCCCGACCTCTCATTCGATTCCTGTCAGCAATGTATATTTTCTTCGTCAGGCGTTCCTTATTCATTCTGCCCATGTGGCTAAACCATCTCAATGTGTTCACTTTAATTCTATTAATGACATCTTTCTTTATCTTACATTCTTTCCTTATGTCCTCATTTCTGACCCTCTCATACATCGTCCTATTATATCTTCTAACATGACTTTTAAAATACTTAATTCTATAATGGCATGCATTTATAGAATTACCTGTCAATAATGTATAAAGAGGCTATAGAGGATATCTATTGCATGTAGGTATGTGTACTGTTCCATTGTTACAACACATTCCTGGGTTTTCTCCCTTCCATTTCAAATCACCACAATATGTACAAATTATAGACATTCTACCAAAAGTTGATACTGGCTCAGAAATAAATTGCAACTATAGGAAAAAGCAGAATTTTCCTTTTGTCTCCATGATTCATGTTTCAATGCCACTTCTGTTATTTTACATACAAAAAAATAGTGTTTGGCGATATTGTTAAGCGTTTTCAATTTGACTCAGGGGCCTTATGACTTGAAGACTTAGAGGCTGTTTTATACTTTTAATGCTGCTAAGATGGCGCATTCAAGTGCAGTAATTTCTATTACTTCAACGTCTTGCATATTCATCTGATCTATTATCATTAAATTATCACGACTCCCTACCTCTATCCAATTACTTGGAAGACTGAAAATCTGTACTTCCTCTTTCTTGCTGCAGAAATTGTAATACCCTATACGCCGTCATTCGTAATCTACTGGCTTTACATCTCTTTTCTTGCTGTTCTTTAGATTCGTTTGCCCTAAGTGCAACCATTCGCAACATGTTATTTTCATGTGCCATTCCTTCTGCACTCTTTCACCTACTCCTAGAAGAATGACATAACCTGTACACCGAAATACAATAATCACCAACTCATTTATGAAAATATCTTTAAACAAATACCTACGTTCTTTCCATATGTGAATGTTGATTTAAAATTTACCTAAATTCATCGAGAATTGAAATTTCAACTACCTAACATTTTTTTTTTAACTATATAGGCTAAAATTTGATTCTGAAAGAAAATAAAATATAAAGAGTTATTAAATATTGGAAAATAAACTAAATCAATACATATTAATTAGGATAAAAATATAAAGTAGGTAACTTTCGAATATTTGACAGCTGAAAGAATGGTGGAACAACGCGAGGAAAGCAAATCTGACCCACAATGCAAAAGGGACCATTTGTTCAACGTGAATTGCTCACTCTCCCTGTGTCGGATTTTATTACTTCGTGCCATTTGAGGTCTAATTACGATAGGGACGCATATATCAGAATGTTGGTATTTTTGTCATCTTCAGGGTAAATTCACATATATCAATTTTGGCGACTCGGCGAGTAAAGCATAAAAGCATTATTTAATTCTTATTATATAACATTTAAACTAACTTTCTTTTGAAAATAATAAAAAAAACATATCAGCTTGTGAGGCTTTGTGTTTTTATACTGTTTCAAATGTAATATTATAAAAATGTAATATTGTAAGTTTTTTACTCTACTGTAAAATTGCCGATTTCCACATAGAAAGATTTCAAACGAATGTAAGAACAGGCAGCCTTGGGCAGACTGACATGAATATAGTCGTGCACAAACATTCGCAAATCCAGAACGACAATCTTACCAGGTCTACTTTATTTGCAGACTTTACTTTATTTATATGCAGATATTACTTGTGGTAGTAAAAACATGTATCCTTACAGACACAAACAAGTAATAGGCGTGATGACAGTAAGAAAAAATCATTGAAATTATGATTTTATTAGATAAAATATGTTATAAAGATTTGAAAAAATATATTTATTTTCATTTAAAAGAGCGAATAATATTAATATTATTAAAATAAAAATACAAAATATGTTTGTCCGCCATTTTATGTGAAACACCAATCAGAGCGCATGACGTCACCATATTGTCACTGTCAATTGTGTTTGTTACTGTCAACTGTTGTGTTGTTCGAAATGGCTATTTTTTTCATAACAAGCTATATGGAATATGCTGCTTATTTTTAACATGCTATTTTTATTTATTGATTTATTTGGTTTATTTGGGACAATAAACCAAATAATATCGCTATCCGCTCTATTGAATCGTTGACGCATCTGTTATAACACGCACCGAGTATTGTAACGTGGTGGAGAATATTTAACGTTTCAGAAATAAATAACTTGGTGGCTTTCATTGCTTGATTATAAAATAAAATGATGTAATTATATTGTTTGTGGGAGTTGTACAGTGTTACATGAGGTTGAAATGGAAATACACAATGTATTATGATGAATCTAATATACATATGGGATAACTGTTATGATTCATATACATATTATGATTAATATATTAAAATATGTAATAGGTGTGATGACTGTAAGAAAAAAATCATTGAAATTACGATTTTAAAAAATAAAATAGGTTATAAAGATTTAAAAAATGTTTTTTTTTATTTATAGGAGTGAATAATAATAATATTATAAATATAAAAATACAAAATGTGTTAGTCCGCCATTTTATGAGAAAAAACAATCAGAGCGCACGACGTCATAGTATGGTCGCGTCAATTCTTCTGATAGTCTTCAATACAATATACGCATTAATTGTCGGTCTGGACTATGTTTATTTTGGTGTTATCGATATATTAATATTTTAATTAGATACTTAAAACTAAAACAAATTAAATATAAATGGAACAAGTATTCATCAAAGCAAATAGTTTCAATTTACCTAGATACTCGCCTACCTATCGGGGGACACTATGGGCCGGTATTACAGTGTCAGTTTAAGAGCTAAACTCAAGTTTTACAAAAATATAGCGTATTACAGTGTCCGTTTAGACCTAATCTTCCCTCAAATACGTCACTAAAACGACAAATATTTAACTCAACGTTTCTGGCAGATTAAGTACTTAACTGTGAGTCAACTGTCATTTGCTAGGCAACTCGTGTAGTTTCAGTTTCTATCACTAGAGGCGTTAGGCAACGTGTGTAGTTTCAGTGTTGTATCGAAGGTGGCGCCACACAACAAAACAAACTGACAGCCGTATTGAAACGAACACGGGCATTTAAAAGCATTATTTTGGTGAAAAAAATTAAATTTACCATGTTGGATAATAAAACAATGGTATTTAAAGTCGTAGCGTCCCGTTTTGTATTTCGTATTATTTGAGGTTATTTAAATTTGACAGATAATAACCACAGAAAAAGTGAAATATGTCTATAATTGAAGATTTAGTAACTGACATGTCATATTGCACTGTAATATGGAAATGGATTCAATCTCCCCTTAACATTAAACTTGAGTTTGGCAAACTCAATGAGTTGAGGGCCGACTGTAATATCGGGCCTATGTTAATTGTATTTTGTATGTAACTTAGTTTTTATTGAATAAATAAATAAATAATGAACGCTCGCAACGTATGGTAAACTAATTTAGTTTTAGTATTCTACAATTTTGTCACGCGATGGTGAGCTGACGAACGTTCGACATGTTATGATGCTGGTCACTGCCAAACTAAACTAGCAAGCTATATTTTTTTCATGCAATGAAGCGATTTGCGAAACGACGGCGATTACGCGAAGCATGCGTTTTAAAACATCGTTACAATTTTAGCAGCATACGAATTATTACATAGCGCTCGTTATTTGTATTGTGTTCATAACAAGCTATATTTATCTGCTATCGTTATTTTTAGCAATAGCAGCCATAGTAGTTATTTTTCTGCCTGTCTTAACTACTCTTAACTAGAATGGAACTTTTGATGGTCGGATATTTCTTTGCGTCGAACAAAGACTTTTGTTCATCAGAATTTCGAAACGTAAAAACTTAATAATAAGTACATATAAGTACTTTATTTATCTGTAATTTAAATACAACTTACATCTCGAAAATCGATAAAATATGCTCCTTCTTCTCTCTACATTATGTGTTCATAAGCTAAAAACATACGCGGGAAACTTATGATGGCCTATTTTGACGTTTGGACATTAATGAAGTTCTTTATATGCTTATTGCCTAAATAATGGTAAATATTATATTATTGAGAGCTAAAAGTGGGGGAACAAATACTGTACTTCATTGTAAACGCGTACTTAATAAAATTCACTTGTGTCTCGCCGTGCGAAATTTAATCACTTATTTATCTTTTTTTTCGCGTGGGACGAAAACAAATACCTCAGTAGGTGTTTTTTTCGTCGTGTTTGTACATTTAGGGACCGCACAACACTTATGCACTTTTGAATTGATTATAAATACACAAATCGTCTTAGAACACATATATTACATATAGTAGTGATATGCAGTTTACGATACCATGACGTCACCGTCAGGGTCGGCAGCCGCCATGATACTACAAGCTTTTTTTGGCGTAAATGTCAAATTTGATTTTAAAATGGCGATTTTTGCTACTAAACCTTTATTTTATGTAGAAATGTATATATATTTGAAAACAGTGAATGCGTAAAAACATCGTGAGATAGTTTTTCAAAATTAGTCATCATGCCTATTGTCTTGAAAATTTACATTTAAAGAAATATTGGGCTCGAGGAAAAAAAATATAATACATTTACATGGAAATAACTTAACAATACGATAAAGAAAATACAAAGGATTCAAAGCGCTAATTCTCCAGTAAATAATTTCTGATTGCACAACACAAGTTCAGAAAATTTTATATCACTACTACATTCAAATGAACTCGATATATAATAATCATAATAGGTAAGTACATTGTAATAAAAAAATACAATAGCAGCAAGTATAACAGAAAAAAAAAGTGCAATTATAACGTTTTACATCAAATACACATAAAATAAGAATTATTATGAAATATACAAGATATACAAATATTATTGCAATTAAAAGTTTTACATCAACTAAAAATTATTGCAATTAAACCTTTTTGTACCAAATAAGAATCATAAATAATACAATATTAATAAAATTTCTAGCAATTACATGTTTTACATCAAAAAATTTTAAGAGGCAAGTATACAAGATGAAAAATTTCTTTATCGTATAGGTCAGTTATTTCCATGTAAATGTATTATATTTTTTTCCTCGAGCCCAATATTTCTTTAAGTGTAAATTTTCAAGACAATTACTTATTTGTATCTGTAAGGATACGTGTTTTTACTACCACAAGTACTTTATTTATAATATTTAAGTAAATTATCTCTTTATATAATAATCAAATTATTTATTTATAATAATCAATACGCATTTTCATCTGATCGACCATTAGCATATCTCTTGTTTGTACATAAATTATTATTGTTTATCTCTTCTTTTAAAACATTTCAATATAATGTATTCTTTGTTATTATATTATATCAATAAATATTTTTTTATGAAATACATAAGTCTGTGGTAGTTGTTGGTTTTATAATTTTTAATGAAAACATAATTTTACTTGAGTGTTATTTGATTTTCATCCAAATAACTCCCTATAATTTGTTATAGCCGAAAAACAGTGTTGTCGAAAAACAATAATTTTTAATTTTTTCCGCGGCAACATTTTGGCGGAAGACTACTATAGCGCCCCTGACGGCGTGAGAGAACGACAAGGAAGCTTATAGCACGCGCTATGGCACTGGCACGCGCTCTCTTGGCGTTCAACTCTGGTGGGCGACGGACGGTTTGGTGTGACGCCGTCATCGGTCGACACGTGCTCCCGATGGCGGCCATATTTTCGACGGCGCAGGAGGTCTGCTTGACAGGACACGTCACGCGCATGGACGCTGCCGGTGCTACGAAGCCAAGATGAGGGCATCAACAGGGCAGAGGCGTGGAGGCAGGGCGCAGTGTTGGGCCACCGCAGCAGGGAACGCGGCGGCTCGCAGATTGGACCACGAGGGGCTTTCCGTATCGTCTGGGGCGTCGGTTCGCCTCCGGTGAAGCTCCCAGCTGGCCTGCCACCTCTGTCGAGATACGCTTTCAGAGCGTTGCAGTGTGGCACGGAGCCAGCCATGGGTGACTGCCTTGCAGAGAAGAGGAAACTATGCCGAGTACGAGAAGGACCTGCCAGCCTGACGCAAAGGCTGGGCCCCGCCGGACTTTCAGCCACCACGTGGAAGACAGTGACATGCCTGGAGAAAGGATGTCGCTGTACCCTGGGGCTGGACCTTCTGGTCGGCGTCTCTTCGTGCTCGGTTGGGTTTGATAGTTGGATCGTTATCGTTTTTGTTTTGTTATTTGTACTCTGATGTTGTTTTGTTTGTTTTGTTTTTATTATTTAATTGCCATGGACGAACTATAATGATTATTGAATAAATGCGCCGTACTACTACAATTTCATAGTGTCACCATCATTTGTCTCCTTTTCTTCCTCACATTGGCTTTGATGTTTCCTCGTGGTAGACGAGAGGTCTCATCAAATTCATTTGAAACAAATATGTACAACTAGTTGGAAAGAGAGAGCAAGCCCCCCCAGCAGTAGCTGTCTCACTCTAACAATGTGACACATTTTTGGTATTGACATATAGCACTCCAATGTGTATAGCTCAATGGTCCTAGCGAATATTAGTCGTTGACGAACCATAGAAAAGAGAACTTATTGAACTTATTTAGAAGGGAAACTTCGACTTTTTCTATGATCCCGCGCTTTTAGCGCTATCTCTGAATGGTCCCTCAAAGTTTTACTGGAATTCAGTAATAATAATAATAATATTACTGACCTTCCCCAGTGTTTAAAATTAAAACACTGAATTTTATTTTTGGGAAAATTTCATTACCATAACATTCTAGGTATAAATCACTTTTTATAAAGAAAAATTATAAAAAAATATTTTTACTATAATGCAAAAAAAAACATTTTTCCCAAAAAATCAAAGAATCAGTGTTTTAATCTTGAACAGCAGAGATAGCAAATTGTTTTTTCTAGAAAGTTAGAAAGATAGGTAAGTATTCTTTTTCTCTCTAATTGAGTTATGAAAATAAAAGAATATTTAAAACAAAGTTTTTATATATTGTAAACTATACCATACCTACAATGTTTGTATTCATTAAACAATATAATTAAATCTTAATATTATGTAGTAGACAAAAATACTATGGACTTATAAATTTCTTCGTGGGTTCATGGGTTGAACTGTATAAATTTTCATGGAATATCGCTCAGTCTGCCGAGTCTGCTCAAAGTCAATTCTGAAAAACAAAAACCATTATATTACATACATAAGCGCATTGAACTATTAGTTTTCTAGTATTAATAATGTTGTCAACTTGGAATTGATAAAATAACTATATTTATAAAGTTTTTGCCAAATTTCTAACCAGAGTAAAATATCACCACTACATGCAATTGTTTTAAAAATATTGCTAGTACTATCATTTATAGATATCGGATCAACTTTGATATTTCCATAGGTATTGTGATCGATATATTTCCATGCATTATGATATCAAGGAAACCCAATAACCATTATTTTACTTCGGCCTAATGTATTTCTTCTATTAATTCTAGGAACAGATTATAGCGGCCCCCCGAGCCTTGTTCATATGTTTTAGCATTGTCTTTTGTATTGAAAAAAAAATTGAAATGTAAAATGCATTTGGCAGATTCCTGGAATCTTGGTTGGCACCCGGCGGTACGGGTTGGTTCTTCAGTTTGACCCCCCCCCCTCCCCTACTTCACGGGCGCTGTGTCGCCCTGCTGTGGCCAGTCAGTTGTCATTCGGTAGGAGTCAGTGGTAGTCGATTCGGTAGTTGTCAGTGTGAGTGGTTGTCCAGTGGGATATCGAGTCTAACGCGTATCGAGCGGTCTATCTTATAAAGTTTTAAAGTATAGTGCCACGTGCTAGGGCTCTCGGACGGCTCTAGTTTTTTTTCTGTGTATACTAATATATTGATTGCATGGTAGAGACTAAGTGTGTTGCAGATCCATCTAATCAACGGGGGTGAATTTAAGATAGTTTTAAGTTATTTTTAATTAATAAAATGTGATATGTAAGTAGTGTAAGTGTTTCCTTTACAGTCTCGTTGCGAGAGCAGCAGTTTGGTAAGATCTTTCCAGTTATGTATTTATTATTTTACCATGCCTGTATTTGTATGTATTTGTCTTTTCAGGCACATCGCAGCCGATTATGTTTTATTAGATTTTTATTTTTAGGGGCAGAGTTTAATGTTTATTTTTATTATTTTTTTCAGCCTCTTTAGTTATCAATTTCGCGTCCCAACATGGGACCAATATATTTCTTCCCAGCCTCCTTATATCAATTTCGCGTCCCAACGTCAATTTGGTATCCCAACGTGGAACCGTATTATTTCTCCGCCCTTCTCTAGATATCAATTTCGCATCCTAACGTGGGACGAGTATTTTTCTCCGCCTTTCTCTAGATTTCAACTTGTTACTAACAAAAATATTGGATTATCGATAAAATAAGTTGTTTCATTAAAATTGATACTTCGAACTTTCAAAGTGACATACAACATAACCTCTAAACAAAATCGGTAATATTTATTTATTTATTTTATTTATTTACGGCAAATTGCCTTTTACAAACATGAACAACAATTAAGTACACACATTGAAATTACAAAATAAAATAATAAAACTATCATAAACATAAAAGAAAAAGAAGGCACTGTAACAAAATTAGTAAATATAAAAAATAATATTAAGTGGAAAAAAAAAATACAATTTAAAAATATTATTTTACCTGGGGCAAATATTGAATGCATCTTATTTATTCCTCTTTGTTTTTCTTAATTTCCATCTATAATAGATGACTTTCTAAAAATATACTACATATTTTGTATTTTTTCACTCACACAAAAAAATATCCGTTGGAACATAATGTATCACAGTGTATAATTGCCCTTGTTTAGTAAAACAAAATACTTCATATGCATTTTCGATAATATAAGTGCAAAACTGGAACACTAGCACCAATCAATTTCAGATAAATTTGAAAATTCGTAAATTTTAAAATATAAACATCGATGTTATCAAACTTTCCATTAAAACTGTTGGTTGTTGGTTGACCTCACACCACTTTTTAGATTTGAAATGGGTGCTTCTAATTGGTTGAATAACTAAAACAAGCATAGACAAAATAATATTTGTACCATAAACAAACGTAGGAACCTACCTACTCGTTTTTTTATTTTAATCGGTTAGTAAAAACTGGTAGGTAACTTGATGAGCCCTCTCTCCGACCACGAGGAAACACCAAAGCCAATGTGAGGAAGAAAAGGAGACAAATGATGGTGACACTATGAAATTGTAGTAGTACGGCGCATTTATTCAAAAAATCATTATAGTTGGTCCATGGCAATTAAATAATAAAAAAAACACAACAAAACAGAGTACAAATAACAAAACAAAACGAAGAATAACAGTCCAACTCTTAAACACAACTGAGCACGATGAGACGCCGACCAGAAGGTGCAGCCCCAGCGTACAGCGGCATCCTTTCTCCAGGCATGCCACTGTCTTCCACGTGGTGGCTGAAAGTCCGGCGGGGCCCAGCCTATGCGTCAGGCTGGCAGGTTCTTCTCGTACTCGGCATAGTTTCCTCTTCTCCGCAAGGCAGTCACCCATGGCTGGCCCCGTGCCACACGGCAACGTTATGAAGGCGCATCTCGACAAAGGTGGCAGGCCAGCTGGGAGCCTCACCGGAGGCGAACCGACGCCCCAGACGACACGGAAAGCCCCTCGTGGTCCAATCTGCGAGCCGCCGCGTTCCCTGCTGCGGTGGCCCAACACTGCGCCCTGCCTCCACGCCTCTGCCCTGTTGATGCCCTCATCTTGGCTCCGTAGCACCGGCAACGTCCATGCGCGTGACGTGTCCTGTCAAGCAGACCTCCTGCGCCGTCGAAAATATGGCCGCCATCGGGAGCACGTGTCGACCGATGACGGCGTCACACCAAACCGTCCGTCGCCCACCAGAGTTGAACGCCAAAAAGAGCGCGTCACTCACGCGTTGGCTATAAGCTTCCTTGTCGTTCTCTCACGCCGTCAGAGGCGCTAGTAGTCTTCCGCTAAAAATGTTGCCGCGGAAAAAATTTAAAATTATCGTTTTTCGGCAACACTGTTTTTCGGCTATAACAAACTGAATAGTAAACCTGCCATAATTGGCATTCCTGCCACCTATACAAAGTCCCTGAAGGTAATTTAATACTTTTTTTCAATGTACTGAGTTTCCAGACGGTGTGACGAATCTGATATATAGAGAAAGCGGAGAAGGGTACTTGTCCCACGTTGGGAGTCAAATTGATATCAAGAGAGAGCGGAGAAAAATACTCGTCCCACGTTGGGACGCGAGATTGATATAAGGAGGCTGGGAAGAAATATATTGGTCCCATGTTGGGACGCGAAATTGATAACTAAAGAGGTTGAAAAAAATAATAAAAATAAACATTAAACTCCGCCTCTAAATAAAAATCTAATAAAACATAATCGGCTGCGATGTGCCTGAAAAGACAAATACAGGCATGGCAAAAATAATATATACATAACTGGAAAGATCTTACCAAATTGCTGCTCACGTAACGGGACTGTAGAGGAAACACTTACACTACATATCACTTTTTATTAATTAAAAATAACTTAAAACAATCTTAAATTCACCCCCGTTGATTAGATGGATCTGAAACACACTTAGTCTCTACCATGCAATCAATATATTAGTATATACAGAAAAAAAACTAGAGCCGTCCGAGAGCCCTAGCACGTGGCACTACACTTTAAAACTTTATAAGATAGACCGCTCGATACGCGTTAGACTCGATATCCCACTGGCCAACCACTCACACTGACAACTACCGAATCGACTACCACTGACTCCTACCGAATGACAACTGACTGGCCACAGCAGGGCGACACAGCGCCCGTGAAACATGGAGTAGGGGAGGGGGGGGGGTCAAACTGAAGAACCAACCCGTACAGTAGGCATGGCAAAAATAATATATACATAACTGGAAAGATCTTACCAAATTGCTGCTCACGTAACGGGACTGTAGAGGAAACACTTACACTACATATCACTTTTTATTAATTAAAAATAACTTAAAACTATCTTAAATTCACCCCCGTTGATTAGATGGATCTGAAACACACTTATTCACTACTATGCGATTATTTTTATTATTAAAAGTTATTATTAATAGTAACTTAAACTATTTTAAATTCACCCCCGATGATAGGTAGAGGACCTGAAAAGAACTTAATCACTACTTTATACAATTAAAAAAAAAATGATGGCCGTCCGATAGCCTAGCAAACTCGCACTCTCGCACGCGGGTCTCTACAACTACCGACCAACCACTGACGCCTACCGAATGACAACTGACTCGACACAGCAGGGCGACCCAGCGCCCGTGAAACACGGAGTAGGGAAGGGGGGGGTGGTTAAACTGAAGAACCAACCCGTACCGCCGGGTGACAACCAAGATTCCAGGAATCTGCCTAATGCATTTTACATTTCAAATTTATTTTCAATAGAAAAGGCAATACTTAAATATATGAACAAGGCCTGGAGGCCGCTATAATCCGTTTTTAGACTTAATAAAACAAGAAAAGAATTAGAGTGACATCCAATTCATCTATGACATCGGCAATAGAATGTAACTTTCTCAATTTTCTATGCATATAAACTTGAATATGGTTTATTCGTTATATAGATTACTGCCAACTGCACATAAATTCTACTATAGTTTTCGTCAAACTTCTTGAACCATTTCGCCATGGAGGGGGGCGATTTGCACATATACCAACCAAGCAAAAATACACAAATTTGCGCTTTGCGCTTGCGGAAGTCTGGCTCAAGTTACGATAATTATACTATACTAGATATTTGTTTGCCCAACAAACAGGAGAAAAGAAGATTAAGTGATGTTAATTAAGGAAGATTCCTGGTCACATCGCCGAGTCGCATGCTGTAGCTCTATAAAATATTGTTTTTCAAACTCACCGTTCCATGAGGAAGTCGCCGCACGACCAGGATGATGTTAATTTTAGTCCAGATGACTTAAGAAGCTTAGATAATATATGCATCAACTCATGGGAGAACAGCGATCGCTCAAAGTGTGACGACGTGATTTATCATGTATTCTGTTGCGTCATTTCGCCTCTTGTGAGGCACTCAAATATTGTGTGCAGTCATAGTGATGATTGAATAGAGAAACATTTGGATATTGACAGTATATTGAGGATTTTTTTGGGTTTATTGCAATTTTGGATTATAGCAGAAAAACCACGCTGATGTAACGGAAGGATTTGAGAAAAAATAAACGTAAAGGCTGAACCGCTTTGGCCATGTGGTTTTTATAACATTTAATTTTCAACTGGTCAATATTTTATGAATTAGTAAAGCGTCAGTAATGTAAAATTCTATGGAAAAAGATTTTTACGTTGATATTTCAAATTTGAAAACAAGTATTTGCGCCTTGCGGCATTTGCGGCACATCTGTGAATAGTGTGAATGGTGTGAATACTACCATATAATCTGTGTGAATAATTTATTGTTCTTACACTTCCAACAATTTTATAATATTTATTTTGGTTCACCCATATACAATGAGTTATCGGAATTCCGCTCGACTCTCAGAATTAGGCGATTTTTTTGCACCTAATGCTACGAATAGGAGGTCGAGGTACATCATTTTTAGATATTGTGAATTTTTTGATGATCGTATAATTTTTAATGATCGTATGTGTAATATCGTCATCAATTTTCATCACCAGGGTCGATGGAGGGGTTCGATCGTTTATTCCACGGCCGTCTGGGCAGTCGTCAGATCGCTTATCCGGAATTCAACCTTTAGAAAATACTGGAGGTTTTCTGGCACCCCATCAATCATCTTCCCTTCGACACCGTAGTGCAGATTCAAGCCGAGTTACACAATCTTTAATCAGGCCTCGAGCAGAATCTGCACAGAGACCAAGTTCACAGGTAATTTATTATGTTTGACTGTATGATTGTTTGCACAATATAGCTTTAAGTACTTGTTTAAAAAGTTAGAATATGTAAGAACCCTTGGTTTTGTAGTTTTACAAATACATCTGTATCACAAGAAAATGTAAACTTTTCTTGAAAACCCTGATTTATATGAAGAGAAACAGAAAATTGTAATGAATTTAAAATACAATGCATTTCTTTCAATTGTACCTGTAAGGTTTTGTTCGTGTATGATTATTGCATGTCACTAGTGGCCGACCGAAGCTTCGGCCACCTTCGGCTTCGGCCAAAAACAACCCAAATTTTCGGCCGAAGCTTTTTGTCAGCCGCTAAAAACTTGTAAAAACATGCGCGAACATGACATGTGTATAGATTCTGCCGGCCCAGTGTCGCGTGCCGACTGTCGACAGAAACAAAACAAGAGTAGTTCTGAACGCTCAGTAGTTAGATATCCAACCAACGAATGTCACGAATTTTAATCAATTTTTTTAGTAAAATAAAACCTTCGGCTTCGGCTTCGGCCGAAGGTTACGGCTAAGGCCGAACAATCGGCTTCGGCCAAAATCTGACCTTCGGTCGGACACTACGTGTCACTTGCATCAAAAATTGTGTCTTTTGTATATTTTTTACTCCTGCAAATTCAATATCCACTATTACTGTGCCAATTTTATAAATTATTAAAACATTCTTAATTTCTTAGATTTCAACTTTAATTACTACTGAACCTTACTACTAAAATAATATTATTTGGATAGGTTTTGTTGCATGCTTATGAAATAGTAATTTTTCAAAACATTTCATATAACAAATTATTCTTCATCAAATCACAGTCTCGACCTCGTTCAACCTACATGATGGCAAAAGAGACCCCTTCCCAATCCAAAACACCACTGGCTCGTGCTATTCTTCAAACACCTATGTCTGCTGCGGTCAGGGTAAATATTTTTTTGTGCATTTATTTTAACTTTTTTTTTGTTAAAATTGACAACTTTAAAAATTAACTTTTTTTTGTTCATCACAATGGAAAAATGACACTTGACTGTCTGTAGTGCCTGTTTGTTACCTGCTACTTGACTGAACACCAAACTGGTGAAAACCAGGCATAACATATTTTGTACAAATCAAAATATGGGAATGTTGCATTATTTCAAATTCAAATCAACTTGAATCTGTGATTAAAATGACACTTGACTGTCTGTAGTGCCTGTTTGTTACCTGCTGTTCAGTGTTGGAACTGTTGAAACAAATTCTTTCCTCACTTTATTCCTTTCCCCACCCATCCGGGCCTGACCATGTCAAGGTTGTATCGGAATCAGTCTGCGTCCGAATGCGCTCCGGTCGACACGTCGTGCGTGTGACGTAATCTCGTGGATTATCGCAGCGAAGCGTAGTTTTGGAGCATATTGCCGGTCGCGAAGCATCGTGAAATTCCCGACGGCAATTGGAATTGGTACCTTCCGGGCTGCTCCTGGAAGGTCAGAAGACTCGTCGAACCTCAAGACAGCAGAGGAAGAGAGTGTCATCTGGAAACCGGCGACGGAAGACAGGTCAGTCCTTATTCCTTTCGTCACAATCCCGCGACCCTCATAGGGACGCGACATCCTTGGTCCTTCGAGCCGGATGATACCCTTATTCCTTTGAAATCTTGGTTACGATAGTTTCAACACAGTTTATTACTTACCGGCATCGGTAAATATTGTATTTTTGTTTTGTATAGATTTTTTGTCTACCTACAACAT
The DNA here is from genome assembly GCA_963576475.1 of Molanna angustata. NCBI lineage: Eukaryota > Metazoa > Arthropoda > Insecta > Trichoptera > Molannidae > Molanna > Molanna angustata. The sequence continues at coordinate 33,821,564 of OY754965.1, forward strand.
CACACAAAAACAATATGTTTCATTTATCGTGTTCATTTTATGTACGTATGCTTTGTTTGTTTATAATTGTATATTTTTGTTGAAAAGAATATACATATTATGATATTGAATATTAATATTGATTATTATATAGTTCGTCATATTTTACATTTAGATACATATCTAAAGATTACATTATACATTACTGTCGTTCAATAATATTGTTTTATTTTGTGCAAAATAGTATCATTCTAAGTTAAATATAATTTATTCTTTACCGACATACGGTAAACATTTTTTGTTGCACATTATAATTTTGTGGCCCACCGGAGGTGCCTTTATAAAATATATTATGTATCATATATAGGTACATATTGTTACAGTTTTGTCGTGTTTATTTTTTAAAAAAAATATTATTTTTCTAATTTTATATTTTTGTTGAAAGAAATATATTGTTATATCGATTATAGGGACAGCCCCCACATATCAAACATTACTGACGTTCAGTAATATTATTATTTTTATTATTTTTCGTTTCAATATTTGTTAGATAACCTTCATTTGAATAAATATTTTAGGATTACGAAACATATTTATTTTTAACTGTTAATTTGAACATTTTTAATAACAACAACTCAGCTGACGTTCAGTTATGTTGTATTATATTTCTGTATACGTATTTTGTAGGTATATATAGGTATTTTGTTGATAAGTGATTGGTACGGCCCCAATTCTGGTGACGTTCAGAAATATTATTTTTATTTTAATGAAACTTGGTTAAAGATAGTTCATATATTTGTTTACAATTTAATCTGTTTTTAGTACTGACGTTCAGTAACACTTTTATTTAATCATGGCGAAATTGGTTAAATATAATTTAGCTAAATTATCTTTGGATAACATTCATAAGATTGCTATCGATGCTGAGAATGGCGATTCTATGAATTTATCGAAGTTTAAAATACGGTTTTCGGATATCGATCATATCAAAACAGAGTTTGTAGAAAATCATATAGCTTTAGAAGTCGGGGCTTCTAAAGATTTTGACTTCACAGTTCATCAAACGAAATATTTCGAGTTCATGAACACATATTATGAAATAAAAGAAATATATTCTAATTTGTATGCACAGACAAATCAAAATTCACAAAACTCGTCGACTGTATCGAATAATAGCTGTTATTTACCTAAAATAAATTTACCAAAATTTTCAGGAAAATACGTGGATTTTCCGAATTTCCTTTCCATTTATCAAACATTGGTTCACGATAACAACTCATTAAATAACGTGCAACGACTCCATTATCTATTTTCGTGTTTAGAATCAGACGCTCTAATAACAATAAAACATTTGCCCATTACAGATCAAAATTATACTATCGCTTATAATTTACTATGTGATCAATTTAACAATACAAGATTGATAGCAGACAATCATTTGGAGAATATTATGTCTTTACGTAATGTAGATAACGTCCGAGAATTGCGCAACTTCGTAAGTTCCGTGAAAGAAAATATACAGGCTCTTCAGGCCTTAAAACTCCCAGTAGAACATTGGGATTTCGTATTAGTTCATATTATTGTACGGAAATTAAGCGTGGACCTAAGAACAAATTTTGAAATTCATAATTGCAGTAATGAGCTTCCTAAATTTTCAGTTCTAATGGGTTTTTTAGAAAACCAGTGTAGGGCTTTTGACGCTGCTACAATATCCACCAAACAACCTTCGCGTGATATTTCTCAAAGAAAATCATCGAAATCTGTTTTCCATTTAACGGATAATGGAAAGTCTAAAAAATGTGTGTTTTGTTTGTCAACAGATCATTTTATTTATGCATGTAATAGCTTCAAAAGGGAATCACTTATATCGCGTAAAAATTTTATTAGACAAAAGGGTCTCTGTTTCTCGTGCTTTAAGAATCACCACATCAAGGACTGCACTAGTTCATTCTCATGTAAAATATGTTCTTCCAAGTCACACAACACATTGATACATTTTGAGAAAAAGAACACTCAATCCAGTCGTTCACAATCGCCGACGATTGAAACGAGTAATACTGTTGAAGATTCGGAAACTGCAAGGGCAGTCGTGCTATCAACTGAATGTCGGAAATTATGTACAGTTGTACTGCCAACTGCTACAGCATACATTCAGGACTCATATGGCAGTCGTCAAAAGGTTCGATGCCTTCTCGATAGTGCCTCACAAGCGTCATTCATCACAGAAGGCTGTGTTCGAAGACTTTGTCTTAGATGTTCTAGGGCAGAGATTCCTGTGTCAGCGCTCGGTGGACAACAATGTCGCCGAACGAAAGGCCTGACAAAAATATCACTTACAGATCGGACCGGTTCCGTTGCAATATCCACTAATGCACTTATTATTGATAAGATTACAAACAATCTGCCTGAAATTTCAATATCTAGAAATATAACCAATCGCTTTGAGGATCTCGTTCTAGCGGATGAACAATTCAATATTCCTGGTCCCATAGACGTTCTCATCGGTGCAGACGTCTACACTGATGTAATTACAGGCGATCTTATGCGCTTGGGAAACGGTTTACCTTGCGCAGTAGGAACCACTTTCGGGTACGCGATTATGGGTTCATTATCTCGTGACACACTGAGACAATCTCGAGTACATTCATCGTTAGTATCGCTTGTCACAAATATTTCTTTGGATAAATCAGTCAACCGATTTTGGGAGTCTGAAAATGTTCCAGAATACATTGCTTCAGATCCCGAGGACATAGAATGTGAAAAAATCTTTAAAGAAACCTAGTATCGTGATGTCAATGGTAGGTACGTCGTGCGTTTGCCTTACCAAAAAAATCATCTTCAACTGGGTGATTCACATCATGTTGCTTTAAAGAGATTTTATAATCTAGAAAAACGTATTCAACGTGATAGCACTTTCAAATTAGAATATTCCGCTTTCATGAAAGAATATATCAGCTTAGGGCACATGAAAGTATACAATTCAATACCTTCAGAAGGTAAGCATTGTTACATACCGCATCATGGTGTTTACAAAAACACGGTTTTTTCTCGAAAAATTAGAGTTGCTTTCGATGCTAGTGCGCTCACTTCTACCGGTGTGAGTCTGAATGATTGTTTACCTGCTGGCCCTAAATTGCAAAGGTATATTCTTGACATTATCTTGAACTTTAGATGTCATCAAGTCGTATTTGTGGCGGATATTAAGATGATGTTCAGGCAGACATTAATTCACCCTGATGATCAGCCTTATCAGCTGATTTTGTGGAGAGATTCTCCGGATAATCCTCTACAAACATACGTAATACGCACGGTAACGTATGGCATGAAAAGCTCCCCATTTGTATCAATGAGAGTTTTGCATGAATTAGCAGAGACGGGTAAAAACAAATATCCACTCGCCGCAAAAGTATTACTCTCAGCTATATGCGTTGATGATATAGTCTCGGGAACTCACTCTCTTGATGAGGCAAAACGGCTTCAGAGAGAGCATATACATTTGTTACAAGATGGCGTTTTTGAATTGCGCAAATGGTCTTCGAATAAAATTGAACTCCTCGAAAATTTACCAAGTGAATTTTGCGAGATTCCGAGACCATTTGATAATAGCTGTAACATTAAATTATTAGGAATCCAGTGGAACCCGACAGCGGATACTTTCACCTATACTGTAAATGAAGTAAATAGTGAAAACTGTACTAAACGTAGCATATTGTCTTTGATCGCTCGAATTTATGATCCATTAGGATGGTTAATCTCCATTATTTTTAAGGTGAATTTTAATCAATTTTTTTAGTAAAATAAAACCTTCGGCTTCGGCTTCGGCCGAAGGTTACGGCTAAGGCCGAACAATCGGCTTCGGCTTCGGCCAAAATCTGACCTTCGGTCGGACACTATACGTGTCACTTGCATCAAAAATTGTGTCTTTTGTATATTTTTTACTCCTGCAAATTCAATATCCACTATTACTGTGCCAATTTTATAAATTATTAAAACATTCTTAATTTCTTAGATTTCAACTTTAATTACTACTGAACCTTACTACTAAAATAATATTATTTGGATAGGTTTTGTTGCATGCTTATGAAATAGTAATTTTTCAAAACATTTCATATAACAAATTATTCTTCATCAAATCACAGTCTCGACCTCGTTCAACCTACATGATGGCAAAAGAGACCCCTTCCCAATCCAAAACACCACTGGCTCGTGCTATTCTTCAAACACCTATGTCTGCTGCGGTCAGGGTAAATATTTTTTTGTGCATTTATTTTAACTTTTTTTTTGTTAAAATTGACAACTTTAAAAATTAACTTTTTTTTGTTCATCACAATGGAAAAATGACACTTGACTGTCTGTAGTGCCTGTTTGTTACTTGCTACTTGACTGAACACCAAACTGGTGAAAACCAGGCATAACATATTTTGTACAAATCAAAATATGGGAATGTTGCATTATTTCAAATTCAAATCAACTTGAATCTGTGATTAAAATGACACTTGACTGTCTGTAGTGCCTGTTTGTTACCTGCTGTTCAGTGTTGGAACTGTTGAAACAAATTCTTTCCTCACTTTATTCCTTTCCCCACCCATCCGGGCCTGACCATGTCAAGGTTGTATCGGAATCAGTCTGCGTCCGAATGCGCTCCGGTTGACACGTCGTGCGTGTGACGTAATCTCGTGGATTATCGCAGCGAAGCGTAGTTTTGGAGCATATTGCCGGTCGCGAAGCATCGTGAAATTCCCGACGGCAATTGGAATTGGTACCTTCCGGGCTGCTCCTGGAAGGTCAGAAGACTCGTCGAACCTCAAGACAGCAGAGGAAGAGAGTGTCATCTGGAAACCGGCGACGGAAGACAGGTCAGTCCTTATTCCTTTCGTCACAAACCCGCGACCCTCATAGGGACGCGACACCTGCTACTTGACTGAACACCAAACTGGTGAAAACCAGGCATAACATATTTTGTACAAATCAAAATATGGGAATGTTGCATTATTTCAAATTCAAATCAACTTGAATCTGTGATTAAAATGACACTTGACTATCTGTAGTGCCTGTTTGTTACCTGCTACTTGACTGAACACCAAACTGGTGAAAACCAGGCATAACATTATTTCAAATTCAAATCAACTTGAATCTGTGATTAAAATGAACTTTCCCTTGCACCTTATGCAAGTGATGAGTTTATTGCTGACTGACCAGTATTTTCAGAACAAAAAGGTAATGATTGCATGAGAAACATCCTCTTTATAACATAACATCTTAGAACACATTTATAAGATACTGTAAAACAGATTAAAGTATATAAGTCATGGTCAACTACTCAATTTTCAGTTAAAGTATATAAGTTGTGATCAACTACTCAATTTTCAGTTAAAGTATATAAGTTGTGATCAACTACTCAATTTTCAGTTAAAGTATATAAGTCATGGTCAACTACTCAATTTTTAGTTAAAGTATATAAGTTGTGATCAACTACTCAATTTTCAGTTAAAGTATATAAGTCATGGTCAACTACTCAATTTTCAGTTAAAGTATATAAGTTGTGATCATCTACTCAATTTTCAGTTAAAGTATATAAGTTGTGATCAACTTCTCAATTTTCAGTTAAGTATATAAGTCGTGATCAACAAATAAAGCATAAATTGTTATGAAACTCGCCGCCATTACCACAATATATGTACCCAATAATTAAAATGTTCAAAATAAGTTTTTTGTAATTCGCCTGTTGATGGAAATACAGACCTCCCGAAACTGGTGTTAAACCTTATCTTTATAATAATCTTTAATGGTTAAAGATTTAATTTCGTTTATCGTTTCTATTGTTTAGCAAAGTAACCCATTAACACCATCTGCAGAAAGATACAGAGGAAAGTAAACGTGTTTGGGAAAGGCGATACTAGCTCTACCAGGGAAAGACAAAAGGTATTTTTTTAAATCCACCCCTTCTACACCAAAAGTTATTTACTAATATTTTCATGAAAGGATACATAAGTGAAAATCCTCGGTTAAGAAATGGATTGTATGAACAAAACTTTGCAATAATTCATTTGATAAAGTCACTACCTACAGCTTGCCAATATGACAATAATAAAAAATAATAATAATGCTACTGTTGGTAGATTTGTTGACCAGCGCATGTAGACAGTCGGGATGGGAAATGACATATAATATTAATTAGAATATACAATGCACAATTTTACAAACTTATACATATCTAGGACTACGCGTAGTAAAAAAATAATTTACTGTGTAAGAAACTAAATTTGGTTCAATCAAATTAGAGATTTTATAAACTCGTCTGTTGATATTCGAGTTTTTCATAAATCAAATATATTCTTTAATTAAATTATGTAAGAAGATCTTTTTTTGTCAATTAAATATGCATGCGCATTTTTGATAACTACACTGAGAAAACTGATATTCATAAGTAACGTGAATTCAGCTTAAAGTATGGTGAATTCACCATAAGTACGGAGCATAGTGATATCATCAAAATTAAGATGATAATACGATTTATGATGATAACGGCATATAAGATGATGTGTCACTTGCTTTAGTAGGACGAGAATACATTATATGATTATGTTTCCTACTATTTATGTTTGCTTTCATCATATCTCCTATGATGTTATATAGATGTATGGTGGGTACCTATAGTGGGATGATATTGAAACTGCTGATTGGGTTACATTGTTTATTGGAAATGACTGGCCCGCGAGAATGTTAAATGAGAACTGTCTTGGCTCGTCGTTGGTGGGGATTTATATAGGCAAGCCAAAGGGGCTTGCCTCCTCAATCCCCACAGTGCTCCCCTCTAAGTGATAACACTACATATAACAATTAAATTTGACATACATAATTTGTAAAAACAGTAAAATACATTGTATGATTTAACAGTGTGAACATAAAAGATTATCAAACATGTAAAATAAATATTCAAAGTTTGAGAAACATTGAAATCGTGCAATGTGTACATTGAATGGTAAAATATTATTAATTAAGATATGAAGAAATGTCTCAAATTGCATAATGATATGTGTTGTTTGTTTGACTATATTATAAATAGATAACATTCGGATTGCTGTAAAGCATTCGGCGCTGCGTATCATATTACAAAGAAAAATAAATTAAAATGGTACAAAGAAAATGAGATTTTTTATGTTTAATTTTTTAGTCAGCAAATTGATCAGATTTGCTGAGATTGAAGTTCAGTTATTAATCAAGGTCTGCAGTTCCTTGGAAAAACACCTGAACTTAGCCGTGTGAGAATGATTAGTTGGCATAATGGAAATTAACGAAATACATAAAAAATCTTGCTTGTATGATATTGTAGATACTGAAAAGTTTATATATGCAGCAGGAGTATTTTGACACTGTATAGTATGTTGTAGATAACACGAATAATATAAACGAGGTTGCGTAAATTCACGACTGAAGTTTTTTTGTTACGATAGAATACATTATTTTGAAAACACTTAGAGGACACTAAAAGGTAGAACGATTTGATGAAAATGTTGATTTGGTTGCTGTTGGTTCTTGTTGACCGGATGTTGAATTCCAGAGATCGAGTAGCTGTAGGTACTGGCATACGTAATCCTGGTCTTCCGGTGTTTGTATAGGCCGGACAGAGAAATTGTTGCTTGGTCGTGCTCTTCTTTGCTTTTGGCTTGATCCTACGTTGGATCTTGGACTTCTCGAGTGGGTTGTATTGCAAAACATACTGGTAGTTGCAGGACGTCTTCCAGATGAGGAAAAGGTGTTGGAGATAAAATCTATGAGCGAGATGGTGTTGTTGATTTTGCTTGTTGCTTACGGCGTGTCAAGTGATAAACAGCTTTGGAATGGTCTTCCAGTATAGCCTGATGAGGTTGCTTGTTGTTTACGTCGTGTCAAGTGAGTCTGACAGCTTTGGAGTGGTCCTCCAGTTTAGAGGGGAGCACTGTGGGGATTGAGGAGGCTAGCCCCTTTGGCTTGGGTTTGTCGTAGTGGCGATGAGACGAGAGAGAGCTACTTGGGCTTGTTGTGGAGGCAATGAGACGAGAGCGCGCAGCTTGGTCTTGTCGTGGAGGCGATGAGACGAGAGCGAGCAGCTTGGGCTTGTCGTGGAGGCGATGAGATGAAAGCGAGCAGCTTGGATTGTCGTGGTCAAGCGGATCTAGCTTGACGGGATGCAGAAAAGTTCGCAGGCGGGAGTTGCTGGTAGCGTGGTAGACATCACGATGGAGCATTAGTCACTTCTCAGATTATGAGTTCTCACGACAAAACAAAGTAAGTGTCAGCAGTATTGAATTCTCACAGCGGTGTTATCGCTTGATGTTTATTTTTGCAAGCTTGCACTGCGATGAATGTGTAGGACGGATTCGTTGTCAAGTCCACGGGTCACGAAGGCTCAAATTACAAAATTTCTAAACATCAACACTGTTCCCACTATAGGTATATATCACGTCGGGGTCACCACTATATAGATGTATGGTGGGTACCTATAGTGGGATGATATTGAAACTGCTGATTGGGTTACATTGTTTATTGGAAATGACTGGCCCGCGAGAATGTTAAATGAGAACTGTCTTGGCTCGTCGTTGGTGGGGATTTATATAGGCAAGCCAAAGGGGCTTGCCTCTTCAATCCCCACAATGTCTTATTAAATTTCCTACTATTTTTCGGTGACGTTCTCTAATTTGCAGTGACGTCCTATTAATATAGATGACTTCCTCATATCTCTTGTGATGTATTTTTATTATTCCTAATATTAATAGATGACTTCCTCATATCTCCTGTGATGTCCTTTTATTGTTCCTACCATTTTTCGATGACTTCCTCATATATCCAGTGACGTCCTATTATAAAAAATTATTAAAATAACAATATAACTTTGTTTATCTCCACTTATTTATTTTTATTCTACAACTAGTTTCAAGAACTACCGTTCTCTTCTTCAGGTGGGTTTAAACCAAGTTTCAAAAGGTGCCATTCAAATCTAAATGTTTCACTTAGATATACTAAATAATTGTAATAAATTTATGTTTATGAATATAATTTTTTATCAAATATGTGAAATTTTGTAATTTTTGTCCAAAATAGATTAATAGCAGGTAGTAATTGGCAGAAGCGCACCTGCGAACGAGTGATTCATTATCTTCTTTCTCATCCAGTTGCTTGTGATCTGATGAAGCCCAATATTTCAGCCCCTCTTCGACCCATCACTATCAAACTCTTTTTGGATTTGACCAATTGTTTATTAATGCTACCTAATCACGTCAATACAGCTAATTATGTACATAAGGTAAATTTCTTTTGAGCTCGAATATTTAGGTAAAATTTTCTTGTTTGATAAATTAAGTTCATAGAGAAAAAGTTGGTTTTAAAGAAAACACAAGTAATTGGTCTTTGTATTTTTAACAATAAAATATGCAAAATTCAAATGGATAATTCTATTTTTATTCAAATAAATCATTCCTAATGAAATTGATAATCTCTGTAGGCAGTATATTCACTTATGAAGGAAGGCATTATGTAATAGTATGTAATAATGGTATGGAAACAATTTAGATTTAGTTAAAGAACATGATCAAAAGACTTAAATAACCTTCATATACTCTCCTTGTAACCATATTTTCTAAAATTGCATCATGTCGCTGTTACAGATAGCGGCAAATAACTTTAATATGTCACATGGGTATGTAGAGCGCAATATTTGTGTTTTTTTTGCTTGGTTGGTAATGTGCAAACAGCCCTACTCCACTTCGAAAATTCTCAAGTTTTCTGGAAACTATATACCTGTTAAAGATTTTAAATAAATTTGGTATGGTAAAATAAAACCAAAGTTTTCAATTCTACTACTTTAATGACACTGACTGTTAATTTCTGATTGACTTTTATCTCCTTTTCAAAGTCTATTAAACAACAGCACTCCTTTCATATTATGTCATTCATATTGAATAATTATAGTGTTAATTATATACACGTATTAATTATATTTTTCATATTATGTCATTCATATTGAATAATTATAGTGTTAATTATATACACGTATCAATTATATTTTTCATATTATGTCATTCATATTGAATAATTATAGTGTTAATTATATACACGTATCAATTATATTTTTCATATTATGTCATTCATATTGAATAATTATAGTGTTAATTATATACACGTATCAATTATATTTTTCATATTATGTCATTCATATTGAATAATTATAGTGTTAATTATATACACGTATCAATTATATTTTTCAGTTGCCGATAACTGCCAGAAAAAAATTATATCCAGGAGTAATATCAAAGTCTTGGCTAAAATCTGTTAATGCTATGCATACTTACCCAAATATGTTGGCATTTCTTTCCTATTTAGTTGACTTTGCTATGATTAAGGTAAACAATTTACATGTAGAAAAAAATAATATTTCCTATATATGTCTGGTCTAATAAATAACAGTATTAATTGTACATTTTCAGGACAGTATAGCAGCTAAGATGGAGATTGAAAAAATGTGTATTATAGAGAACCATCACCAATCATCATTTTTGAGACAAATTTTATTTCTCAGATGTTGGGAAAAGTAATTATTATTAATCATAAAATATCTTTTTTTTTTTGTAAATTCTCTGAATCTCTAATGTAAATCAAAAATTATATTCGTACTTTTTTAGGGTTAGCGTCCACATAGGCACAGCTTACGTGTATCAGACAGATTTTAGTTTTAGTTCAGATTTTAGACATCTTTTGAGGATACTGAGGAAGCGATTTTCAAAATTTACTATTTAGCCTACTACAGCCTCTTAACTCTGTGGGTTTGACAAAAAAATTAAGAATTTAATTTATTATTATCGAATAAAAAAAATATGTCTTTGTTAAAAAAGTTCTTATACATCTTCTTGCATTTTTTTTAACTAAGCATAAATAATATTTTGTGTATTTATGTGGTCATAAGATATTCTTAATTTTTCAACTGTATAAATATAATCATCTCAGACGAAAAAGAGGCAAGCTGCCAGCAACAGGGGTAACATATTAGATCCAACTGTCGATGGCGATAGAATATAGTAGGAAGAATTTGTACTGAAACCCTCCTCCCAAGAGGCTTTGAGGCAGAGCTCACCTTTTTCCAATGTCAAAAATGGAATTTGATATTCCACACATAGTCGCTGAACGAGATGAATGAAAATACTAAACGATAATTGAAGCCGTGGTCTGACGATACACAAATGTCAAGTGTCAGCGCACAAACGTCAGACGGCACGGTCATGTCACAAGATAAAATTGATAAAAATTTCTAATAAAATAAATAATTAAAATTGGTAATAAATTAGGACGTCACAAATCAAAATTAAATAAGAGTCAATATTGGACGTCACACGTTAAAACAATGTCAATAAAATAATTAAATAAAATCACACACAGCCGAAATATTGTCACACGGAAATAAAAAAAATGTCACAAATATTGTTTTGGGGCACACATATTTTTCTCTTCTCGGCCATGGGCGTGCTGATGCACCGCCAATGCCGGAATGGACCGTCGTCGATGGGCGAAGGGGCAAAGCTATCGGCGAAAGCAACCTCGGGTCCCAGACACCGGCAGATGCCGGTTGGGTGACTGGCGGGAGCGAACGACGGCAGCGCGAGTCTCAAGGAGATGCAGGCCGTTGCTCCAGGGTCCAGCGCGACCCAACAGCGTTTGGAACACTTTCCAAACTCAGCACCCGCTTCGGCCCAGGAAAGCGGCTCTCTCGCCGAATGGTAGTGCGCCGATCCATCTCGGCACTCCAGGTGCCACATCCATGGCTGCCGGTGTGGAGCGAGCCTAACCGACACCCTCTGGTGCGGTTTGCAGCTGCTCTGGCCACAGTGAGCGCGGTCCGTGCAGACACGACGCGTGTCTAATTTCGACTGTCAAAACCATGGGGGTATAATAGGATGGAGACGCCTTTGTACATGAAAAGTGCAATCAAATTCATAGCTTATTTTTTATCTGTAAAGTTGTCAGCAACGAATGACGTATGCTGTGCAAACTGGCGCAAACTTCAGTCACATTTGGTCACATTCTCTTACGATACAGCACGATATCGTTTCGTAAACAAAACACACGAAAATTTCGCAACCATCTTTTTTATTTGTGACCATTTTTGATCCCAAAAATATACTAATTTTTGATTTATCGAAATTAAAATGTCGAACAGGCATTGTTGTGTGGCAAAATGTAGGAGTAGAGGTGGAATATCTTTTCACAAGTAAGTATCGAAACTAACCTAAAAAATTAAAACGTAATATACCTATTATTATAAGTTGCGTAGTTATTATTTGTTTACATGAATCATTCTTAATGATTTAATATTACGAACAGTATAATTGTTTGTGATAGTTTAATAAAATAGTAAAATGGTTTTATTTGTTTGGTTTTGGAAATGGTCGCGGCAGCCATTACTTTTTATAATAATGTTGTATTTGACACAATTTGAGAAAAAAATATAATTTCCATTCACTGTTAATGCTTTTCAATCTTATGTCTCATATTTATAACGTTTTATATAATCCCCAAATATTTTATTTATGATTTAAGAAGATAAGAGCACAAAAATCACATCATATGTCACTAGATTCCGCCATATTTTTTTTTGAAGGCCGTAGTGATGTGCATAACATTTCCAATTATATTTATTTTTACCATATCTTTTAATAGTTTTTGATAAATTCAGTCAAACGGTATCTATTAGTTCCTGGCGTTATTTATTACTAGTTGCATGTAACACATGAGATCCAACTGTCGATAGCGATAGTATGTATAGTTGAAGAATATGTACCAAACTATAAACCCATAGATACAAATTATTGAATATTTTCAGATATTTTGTTTTCTATACAAAATATGTAGGTATGTATGTCAAGATAGGATAGTATGGAAGAAGATCCTTTTTCCTACCCAGAATATGCAAATTGCATGATGGTATGTATGTATGTTTGGAGATGAAGTAACAAACTATTAAGTCTTCTTACATATTGTGTATAGGCGACTGCCATACAAAATGTATGAAGCGATGTCGTCACTAAATTCAATTTTTAAAAAAATTGTTAAAAAAAATTGAGATCTTCTACTACAATGTTAATATTTTTTATAGAAAATTAAATTATCTAGTTGGGGTGTTTCGGCTTTTTTCGATAATTGTAAAAGTTTTGGAAATATAGGCAGTTAAACTCATAAATTTATCATAAAAAAAATATTTTTCTTAATAAAAAATGTTTGAGAAACCCTGGAATTTTTTTGAAAAAATTAATTTGAGATTTTGTATTTGTCTATGTTTGTACCAATTTTCAGCGTTCTACCGTTTATGGTTTCTGAGATATATGGAAAAATAAAATAAAAATTCAAAAGTTGATAACCCCTGACTGAAACAAAAATGCAAAATTCCGAGTATAAAAGTTTTGTAGGCCTGTAACTGTTTATATATTCTGAAATTTTAGGCTCTGTAAATTGAGCGGATCAAAAGTTATAAGGGGGGGACGGACACACAGACACACAGACACACACACACACAGACACACGAAATGTTCTACTCCGAATTCTGAGTAAATCCGTGTATGGAACATATATGCTGCGAAGCCTCTAAGTTGGTGTTTTTTGACTTCAAAGTTGGAAAAGCCGTGAAAAAAGTAGACCTCTCCATACAATTCTCGCGTATTCTGGCTTGATACATTGTCGATATGTTAAGAGAACAAAGTTCTCCTGAACAAATCGACAGTTGGAATATTTCTTATGAAACGCGATTTTATATGATTTAAATTCAATACTTATATGCAATTTATTAATTTAACAAACATACAGAATACTGTATATAATATTTCATTTATTTATTTCATATTTCTTTTGTGATATTAATAGACATATTTTTTTTACAGATTTTCAAAAAATCCCGCTTTAAGAGCTTTATGGATTGCCGCCGTCAATCGTGGACCAAATGGGCAACCATCTTCAGGCTGTGTCCTTTGTTCGAAGAATTTCAGAGATGATGGAATTGACTGTAGTGGTTATCGAAGAAGAATAAAACCAAATGCTGTTCCTTCAATTTTCTCCCAATTAAATACTGTTTGTCCTGAAGTACGTTGATAGTACTATATTATATCTCATATATTTTATGTTTATTTATATTAATTATTTATTATATTTTGTACTTTTTTTGTAAATTTTATATATTATACTTACCTACATTATATTAGAAATCCTTACCAATATTACTTGTTTAAATATTATTTTTAGATGCGTAAATAAAAATATTTTTGTGGACGTTATGTTAAACACTATCTCTTTTTTTTCAAACAACTTTGCCCATCTTTAGTGAACCTTCGGTGCCTAGTTTTTCGTCATCAAATCCAGTTCATATTTCTGAAAATGATGTTCCTATTCAGGACTCCCCTAGAAAAATTTATATTTTTCATATAGTTATTAAAACAAACTAATAATTTTTGAAAAAAAGATGTTTAAAAAAACTACAGTTATATGTATATAAATATATATACTATAGTCAAATCTTGTAAGTGACCCGTCTCAGAACAGGTTTTCCTAGTGAGACGGGGAACGAATAATTTTATTGTTATAATGTTTTTGTTTTTGAACAATAAACGTCGGATTGCCGGCACGGAAACTAAATAAACTATTTATGAATTAAGCATTTTTTAATTCAATCCCTTTCCTGTAAATTATTTAAACTCCTGAACTCCTCCACGAAGCACAAGGTTTCATTATTTTTAGGGAAAATCTCCAATTTTGCAATGATCTTTGTAAATATTTTTCTAATATTTTTTTACGGCGCTGGCCGATTTAATAATGATATTAATAAAAATTAAGCCCTTGAGGTGAGTTTTCACGAAAACGGCGCTATATAAATTATCCAACCATATATATAAGCACTACAAATAATAACACTTATTTTTTTGTTTTTAATGAGTGATCCTTATTTTTTCATAACCAAAGTAAAATATATATGACATTTTTGCAGAAAATAATATTTTATTATAAAATGCTTTTGTTCAATTATCGTAATTATAAATTGAAAAATATTCAATTTTAAAATAATATTTGACCATCTCTAATTCGTGGATCATTTTCTAACTTCAACGTTGCCATTAAAATAATATTGCCACGAGATAAAAAAAGTACTTATTTTTGTCTTTATATTGTCATAACTGTCACTTGTGACTAACTTCCATAGGCTAAGAAGTTGATTGCATTTAGGTCACAGATAATATGGAAGTAAACTTTCAGTATACTTCAGATGTGTCACTCAATACATAAAAACTGTAACCGGATAATCATAAGGTTTCTTACATCTCCGCTATAGGGGCAATGAATACGCGACCGGTCCACGGCAAATTTAAATTTCCATTTTAAAATGTTTCCAGCTTTGAGGAATGGATTCAAGGATAATTTAAATAAAAAATAACCATTTTTCAATCATTATTTATTAAAAAAAACACATTATGATGGATTTTATTTGCAATATTTCAAAAATCATGCAAAATAATTCATAAAATACATTGTTCCAAATAAAATGTGCATTGTAGATTATTAGGTTTTTTTAATTTATTTTCCACAAAGAAAGATTTAATACTGATTTTCGGTAAACTATATAACTTCACTTCGCCGTATTTCACTTGACAATTTATTCAAAACACAACAAAACTTGTCAGCCATCTTGCGAAGATAATCGAAAAACACAAAAAGCTGGCAATAGATTAACACCATCACCATCACATGGCGTGATAGTGTGTATGTAGATGAACACCGAAAACAACAAGAATTTTACAAAATCACACGTGTTATATTTATTATCTGGTTTACTTCAAGATTTTAAAGGATCAAAATGTTTCGCGTCACAACAAACAACAAAACACAACTGAAGTATGCTGAAGGTCTGAAAATTTTACATTGCATTTTCAAAAATACCAACATAAAAAAAAATAAATAGCGCCACCTTTGGAGATGTAAGCGTAAAGTAAAACCAGTGCTACCAATAGAGTGCCACCGGCGTGATTTAGGTATTTGGTTTTTGTATGGAATTTTACGTAAGGGCGGCCCCTTGGTCAAAACTTTTCACCTGTCACTCGTAATGTCATATTTTAGGTTGTGTTATTGTCATTTTTTTCACATTTTATTTTTCGTAAATATTAGTTTGTGGTCTGATTTGGCGTCGAATTCAAAATAAAAAATAACGCGAACAGGAGAGGTCGCGTCAATCCTCCCTGCTTTCTCGACGCCAAATCAGCCAGACAAACAACAAGGACATGGGCCTCCAACTAGGCTGCATTGAGCCTCGGGTGAAACCTGGTGAATTGTTGAGCGCCACCGAATTTTCTCCCGAATTCGGAAACGGAGTAATTTCTTTTCTTAAATATCAGGGTCGTGGATAAGTTGTGCCTCTCTTGACACAAAAATCAGACACTAAGAGCTTCTGATTCTGCCTCACGTTACTGGGTGCCAATTGATACCCTCCTCCCAAGAGGCTTTGAGGCAGAGCTCACCTTTTTCCAATGTCAAAAATGGAATTTGATATTCCACACATAGTCGCTGAACGAGATGAATGAAAATGATAGTACCTACTTAGGTACATATTTCACTACGTACAATAAAATATATTATAGGCATAGAAAATAATCAGTCACCAAGCTTTAAAATATTCTTTTACCCTTTATATTAATTTAATTATTAATATAGATGCCGGTGTGTCAAAAAAATGCGCAAGTCGAGCTTCTTTTACAGGATATTGCGTACCCGCTCACCTGCCGATGGTTACCCCACATTGTGTGGATCGCATTGGGGATCAATCCATGATAGTGTACAGTATAATACCAATGATTAACAATAAAATGAATGAGTTTGTTAATAATTTATTTATTTACACAAGGTACAAAAGAATATCACAATTAAACAACAATAGTATATTCATCCGCGCGGTTCGACGTAATGAGGTCCGTATAAATGCAGTCAACTTTTTGACATTTCTCATATACTAAAATTCAGACAGATAAATTTGGACGAATCGGAGTGGGACATATTTCGAATTGTGTGAAGGATTTTGTATTTTTATGAATTATTGTGTTGTTTTTCTTTTGTTTAATGCGAGTTTTGTTTTATTTTTACCATATTTTTATAATGGCCAAGAGGCCGTGTATGTAATAAATAAATAAATAAATAAATAAATAAATAAATAAATAAAACATTCATTTCGAAATGAGTGATGTATACTAATCAATATCACATATTAAATAATGATGGACGACAATATATTTTTACTAGTTGCATGTAACTCATGAGATCCAACTGTCGATAGCGATAGTATGTATAGTTGAAGAATAAGTACCAAACTATAAACACCTAAATCCAAATTATTAAATATTTTAAGATATTTTGTTTTCTATACAACACATGTAGGTATGTTTGTCAAGATAGGAGAGTGTGAAGGTCAGTCCTTTCCTCCTACTCGGAATATGAAAACAGCATGATGGTATGTGTGTATGTTCGAAAATTTAAGTATTAAAATGTTAAGTCTACTTACATATAATATTGTGTATAGGCGACTGCCATAGAAATCGTATGAAGCAATGTCGTCACTAAATTCAGTTTATGTAAATTTGAGATGTACTACTACAATGTTACTATGTTTTATAGAAAATTAAATTATCTATTTGGATTGTTTCGGTTTTTTTCGATATTATTAAAAACTAAGGAAATATAGGCAGTTAAACACATAAATTTAAAAAAATGTTTTTCTTAATAAAAAATGTTTGAGAAACTCTGGAATTTTTTTGAAAAAACTCGTTTGAGATTTTGTATTTGTCTATGTTCGTACCAATTTTCGTTCAAGCTTTTATGGTTTCTGAGATATATGGAAAAATAAAGTAAAAATTCAAAAGTTGATAACCCTGACTGAAACAAAAATTCAAAATTCTGAGTATAAAAGTTTTGTAGGCCTATCTATAACTATTTATGTATTCTGAAGTTTTGGGCTCTGTAAATTGAGCTGATCAAAAGTTATAAGGGGAGACGGACACACACACACCCCACACACACGCACGCACGCACGCGCACACGCACACGCACACAAAACTCACACGAAATATTCTACTCCGAATTCTGAGTAAATCCGTGCATTTTTTTTTTATTTTATTTCATTTTCGGGAAATTTACAGTATAATAACATTTATTATATAGATGCATTAGTATAATACTAAAACCAATAACAAATTTCCACATTATTAACAATAAATTTTGACTGCTGTGATTACATACTTAAAGCTACATATGAAAAATATTTAAATCTGAATGCTAGTGCATGAGTGTATGTATGTGTGTACGTATGAGTGTAAGGATGTGTACATGTGTGTGAATGTGTCTATATAAGTGAAAGAGAGAATATATAGGTACCTGCAAGCTCACATAGTTTACTCCGTTCAATCTTGATTTTTCAATCATCCAGTGAAATTCAATCATTATAACTTGAACTGATGGCAGCAGAAAATGAATTAGGTCCTAAAAGAAAAATATCGACATCCAGATGTTCGTGATTATAAATGTTCATCATACGTATGAGGGGTGCGTTTTTCGTGTAAGTATTATTACGGTGCGGTATGTGAAACAAAAGTGGGCTTCGCGTACGACGCGATGGGACGTTGAAGGAGAGAAGCTCCGTAATTTCAGGACAGTCAATTGCATTGTGTATGATGTTATACAATGTTTTCATATCAACCAAGGATCGTCTCTGTTCCAACGTAAAGATTTTGTGATACAATGTTGCATCCCTATAAGTGGAAAATTCTGTGTGTTCTCTGTAATTCAAGTGTTTTATAAATATATGTTGGATTCTCTCTATGCGTGCTTTGTGTACTTGAAACACGGGTTACCAGATGGGAGATGCAAATTCCAAGATACTACGCACATATGTAAAATAAAGAATTTTTAAGATTTTAGTGTTGAATGGTTTTGAGATGCGGAGAATAAAACCGAGGGTTTTATAGGCTTTGTCAATTACTGTGTCAATATGTTTTTCGAGAGTGAACATGCTGTCCAAAACAACTCCGAGGTCTCGAACCGATGATACAGTCTCAAGAATACTGTTGTGTATGGTATAAGGGAAATTGATGATATGTTTTTTGTTTCTAGAGAATGTGATTTTGTGGCATTTTTTAATATTTAGAGATAATTTGTTGTCATTGCAATATTTATATAGCCTTCCTAAGTCTTCCTGAAGTCTGAGGCAGTCTAATTCTGAGTTGATTGTCATATAAATCTTCATATCATCAGCGTATAATAAAAACTTAGAATATTTAAAACATTTATTTATATCTCCTATATACGCATTAAATAGAAGTGGTCCTAAATGACTCCCTTGTGGTACACCAGAAGGTATGATGACAATATCAGAGTAGAAGCCGCCAACATTGACCAATTGACATCTTTTTGAAATGTAAGATGAAAACCACCTATAAAGATTGCCGTGAATTCCGAGTCTCTCTAATTTTTGCAAAAGAATATTATGATTTACTCTATCGAAAGCTTTGGAGTAATCAGTATATATGGCATCAACCTGTACTCGTTTATCCATATTTTGCAAGACATATTCAGAAAATAACAATAAGTTGCTCACTACAGACTTTTTAGAGGTAAAGCCGTGTTGTTGATCGGATATCTGTGAATTAATTATGGCATAAATCTGGTCATAGACTACTTTTTCGAATAGTTTGCTAAGAACGCACAGGATTGAGATAGGTCGATAGTTTTCAATATTATTTTTAGGCCCTGTCTTGTGTACTGGAATGATAAATGCTTGTTTCCATATTGTAGGAAACACGCCTTCGTTCAGTAATCGGTTGTAAAGTATTGACAAAGGGAGTGAAAGTTCTCTTGCGCAACTTACGATAAAGTGCGGGGGAATCATATCAGATCCGGGACCCTTGTTAACATCTAATATGGAACATATATGCTGTGAAGCCACTATGTTGGTGTTTTATGACTTGGAAAAGCCGTGAAAAAAGTAGACCCTGCATACAATTCTCGCGTATCCTGGCTTGAAACATTATCGATATGTTAAGAGAATATTTTTTCATTACTTACTATGAGTATAATTCTTCTTTTTTAATTTCAATATTTCAATTATGTAGCTAGAAGTGGACTTGTTATTAAAATTGTGATAAAATTGTCCTTACTTAAAACAGGAATTACTCCTAGTTAGATAGACAAAGATTTATTGGAGGAACTTAAAAACATGGTACTTCCCAACAACTATTTTATTTTATATTATTTTTATTTTATTTTATACACAATAAATCATAAATTGCATGTTCAAAAAACCTTAGTTCCTGTATGTATCTTGTTATGGAAAATAAATGAATATTATTATTATTATTATTGTTTAAGAGAACTTTGTTATAATAATATAATAATAATAATAATATTCATTTATTTTCCATAACAAGATACATACAGGAACTAAGGTTTTTTGAACATGCAATTTATGATTTATTGTGTATAAAATAAAATTAAAATAATATAAAATAAAATAGTTGTTGGGAAGTACCATGTTTTTTAGTTCCTCCAATAAATATTTGTCTATCTAACTAGGAGTAATTCCTGTTTTAAGACAGACAATTTTACCACAATTTTAATAACAAGTCCACTTCTAGCTACATAATTGAAATATTGAAATTAAAAAAGAAGAATTATACTCATAGTAAGTAATGAAAAAATATCCCAGTTTGAAAGCAATCAATAAACAAATAAATAAGTGAACACTTCATAGCAATGAAAGAAATTAATAAAGCAACCAATAACAAATCATAGGTCAACAAACAAATCAGTATACAATAGTATAATACAAGTAATAAGTAAACACATTAAAGCATTAAAAAAAAAATAAAAAAATTAAGCAATCAATAAGGGACTCTAATTTTGGTAGGGGCCACGGTGATGCATATTTTTGCTGGAAATATGTATCATACTGGGCTGAATGGCACCGGGGTTATATGGTGTCGCAAGCGTTGTGCCCTCCGGAAACCGGTCCGAATCCGGAGTGTAAGCAGGACTTGCCATGACGTGGGGCTCCGTTATGGTCGACCGTTATTTCCCCTTACTTTCCTTGGTCTGGAGGTCGCCTTGTCGACCGAAGGACCGTACGAACCAGAATGAACTCAAATAAACCAAAAAACCCACCACCTTCGTCCTCCCGAAAGGGGGGGCCTAGACTCGCCTACACAGGGGAGTCATTATCAACCGTAGCCGGAGGTAATACAGCTACTCCCGCCCGAATGGGGGGACCAAGACCCGTCTGCAAAGGGGGGTCGCAAACCACGATAGAAGCATCCAAAGCCGTGAAGCCTAGATCAGATGCAAAGAGGACCACCAGTAAACGTGTAAACCCCTCACTCTTGAGATATAGGGAGAGGAGAAAAGCACAAAGACTGGTGGGCAGATTAGGGAGAATTCTTGAAAAAGATCTGACCAAGGAGGAAGCAGACTCTTTGAAATGGGCCAAAGAGTTCCTGAAGAATAGAGAGGAGACTGGACCCAGTCCACCGTCCTCCGCTTCCAACAAACCTCTTGGTGAGACAAAAAGACAGAGATCAGGGGAGGGGCCCCAATCAATGGCTAAAAAGCCAAAGCAGGAGCTCCCCCCTAGTAATAGGTCACGTCCATACAGTGAGGCTGCAAAAGACTTTATTACATGGGCAGTCATCGATAGAAGCGTTCCAGATGGCTCCATTTCTCCGAGTAACTGGAAAAAAGTAACAGAAGCACTATATAGAGTGTATATAGAGGTTATCGATGACAACCCTGGTCCAGTCCCACTATGCAAAGATGCAGGATGGTACCAAGGGGGCATAAAACTGATCGCCGGTAGAGACCAACGCTCCGCAGACCTTTACAAATTGGCGGTCTCAAAGATAGGCGAGGTATGGCCAGGAGCGAGGATTGAGGCTGTCCCGAAGGATTTAATCCCGAACAGGCCAAGATCCCGAGCCTGGATCCCAGAAATACCTGCTGATCCAAAGAAAATACTGGAGCTCATACAAAGGAGTAATCCACATTTGCCTACCCAAGACTGGAAAGTTGCTAAGGTAGGAGAAGTTCAGGGTAACACGAGAAATGCTCTGATTATCCTGAACGAGGAGTCGCTTGCACCTCTAGAAAAGACTCGCGGTGAAATAGGCTATGGCTTTGATGTCATAACACTGCGAGTCTATAAGAAAGACTCGAAGGCAAGCAGTATAATTAAGAATCCTCCCGAACCATCCTGTCCATCATCACTACCAATTACAGAGGTGATGGACGAGAAACAAAATCCCTTACAACCATCTAGTCCAACGCTCCTTCCAATTACCGAGGTGATAGACGATATGGACGTGGATGGGGGAGAACCTTCAAAGGGTGATACCTACCTCGAGAGGGACTTCGATCTCATCCAAGTCCAAGCCTCGACATCTGGCGCACTTAGAAAAGTGGGTGCAATAGATGTTGAGAGTCCAGATATATCCAGCGATGAGGGGGAGGAGGGGAGACTGCTGCATGAAAGTGGTTCAGAATAATCTGCACCACTCGAAGGCGGCGTCTGCCGCATTACTCCTCCGCCTCTTAGAAAAAGGAGAAGATGTTGTCTTAGCCCAAGAACCATGGGTTGTCAAAAATCTAGTGGCTGGGTTAAAATCTAAAGACTACAGGATCTTCTATACAAACAATAATGGTAAGCCAAGGTCCTGTATTCTGATAAAGAAGGAGCTCAATGCCTTTAAGGTGTCAGAGTTCTGCAACGAAGATATCACGGTGCTGGCAGTAGAACTTCAGTCCCATACCATTTGGCTGATTTCTGCCTACCTAGCACATGATCACGAAGAACCGCCCCCTCCAGGTATCCTTCAACAAGCCATACATAGAGCAGAAGATGACAGGATACCTGTGGTGACAGGTGCAGATGCCAACGCACACCACACAATCTGGGGTAGCACGGACACAAACGAGAGAGGTGAGTTACTTTTTGAATATATTTTATCAAATAACCTCGAAATTTGTAATATAGGTAATACTCCAACATTTATTACCGCAATAAGGCGCGAAGTTCTAGACATAACAATTGCCAATGAATATGCTGCCCAATATGTAAAAGAATGGAAAGTCTCAGCTGACCACTCCTTCTCTGATCACCAGTACATTGAATTTAACTTAAACTTTCAGAAACCAGATAAAGTCATGTACAGCAATAGAAGGAACACACAATGGGGTAAGTACAACACTGTCCTCAGCGAATTTCTTTCTGAAATACCAACCAAACCCTCAACAACAGAGGAATTGGATAACATGGTAAAGACCCTTACTAATGCTTGTAACCAAGCCACCAGGGAATCGTGCCCGGTGCGTATAGCTAAAGGGAGAAAAAGACCACCATGGTGGACAGAAGAGATAATTGCCCTAAGAAGGGAATGTCGCAAACTATTTAACCTAGCCAAGAAAACCAATGAATGGGAAACTTATAAGGCTAGTCAAAGAGTTTTTAAGAGTAAAGTAAAAACGGCAAAAAGAACCTCATGGGAAGATTTCTGCACAAAAATTGAAACAATCCCCGAGGGAAACAGGATTCGCAAAATCCTAGCTACGGATCCAGAGATGCCTGAATATATAAAGAAAAACGATGGCAGCTGGACCTCAAGCAGCTCTGAAACATTAGAGCTATTAACAGAAACACACTTTCCTGGATGTAAACTCGACATGCCTAGGGAAACCGTCCGCCCGATAGGGGGGGCGCAGACCCACCTGCAAAGAGAGAGCATGCCTGAGACAACAAACCAAACCAGGAAACAGAAAAACTCCCAGAAATTATTTAATACAGAAATGATTGCTTGGGCAATTTACGAGTTTGAACCATACAAGTCGCCAGGTCCGGATGGTATCATTCCAGCGGAACTGCAAGCGGCCTCGGAGACTGTCATACCCTGGTTGGGGATAATCTTCGAAGCATGTATAGAACTCTGTTATACCCCCAAATTATGGAGAGAAGTAAAAGTGGTGTTCATACCCAAAGGTGGAAGAACATCTAATAATACATCCAAGGATTTCAGACCAATTAGTCTATCCTCGTTTGTCCTTAAAACGCTAGAAAGACTCATAGAAACCAGAATAAGGGGCAAAATAGAACCTTCAAAGTGGTCGGAGTCTCAACATGCGTACAGCAAAGGGAAATCTGTAGAAACAGCATTACATACCCTGATACACAGAATCGAGAAATCGATGAAGTATAAAGAGTACACACTGGTCTCCTTCCTAGACATAGAAGGAGCCTTTAATAACATTAAATATGAAACAATGACTCAGTCTCTGAGGAAATTGGGGATAGAGACTTCGCTCATAGAATTTATCGACAATATGTTGAGAAATAGAGTAATAAACTCAGAACTTGGGGGCTCAAAGATAAAAAGATACCCGGTGAAGGGAACACCCCAAGGAGGCGTTCTATCACCTCTCTTATGGAATCTAGCCCTAAATAAACTGTTGATGGAGTTAGACGACACCGGGGTCGGAGTAATCGCTTATGCAGATGATCTCGCCATAGCGGTGTCCGGTAAGATCCTCAACATACTCTCATCTCTCTTACAGAGGGCACTAGACAGGATAACTCAGTGGTGTAAGAATAGTGGGTTGGGAGTGAACCCAAAGAAAACAGAGTTGATCCTCTTTACAAATAAACGGGTAATCCCGGCATTTACATTGCCAACCCTAGAAGGGGTGACATTAGAGATCTCAGCTCAAGCAAAATACCTAGGTCTGATCCTGGATAGAAAACTGAGCTGGAAGCCCAACACGCAGGAAAGAGTACGGAAAGCTACAAATGCACTGTACACCTGCAGAAAGATCGTGGGTAAACGATGGGGACTACACCCCAAGATAACCCACTGGATGTACAAGGCGGTCATAAGGCCAGTCATGATGTACGGAGTGGTGGTATGGTGGCACAGCTTGAAAAAAGGAGTGCACCTAAAAGAGCTGGCAAAAGTTCAAAGACTAGCAGAAGTGACAACCACTGGCTGTCTGAGAACTACACCATCAAAAGCCCTTGACACCATCCTGCATCTGATGCCGCTTGACCTCTTAGGAAAACAAATGGCAACGAAAGCTGCCATAAGAATGAATTGTGTCAACCCTTGGAGGGAGACACACATTGGACACTCCATGGTTCTTAAGGAGTTCAAAAAGCCATCCGAAGGTATCGACTATGTCATTCCCAAGCCTTTCTTCGAGAACAGGTTCTCAACCCAAATCCCCTCGCGGGAAATGTGGAGGGGGAATCTGATCCGTCACGATGAAGCTCAGGTGTTTTTCACTGATGGGTCAAAACTGGAAGGTAAGGTGGGCGGAGGAGTCTTTTCGGAGCAATTAAATATTAATATTTCTTTCAGGTTGCCGGACCACTGTAGTGTTTTTCAAGCAGAGATCTTGGCAATCCAGGAAGCAGTAGAATGGATACAAGGCAATACAGTATCAAACAGCATTGTCCGTATTCTCACAGACAGCCAAGCGGCTATTAAAGCCTTAAAAGGCGTAAGTACTACTTCAAGAGTGGCCCTGAACTGCCGCAACATCTTAAATGGGGCAGCGGAGCGGTTCAATCTACAAATCATGTGGGTGCCGGGTCACAGTAATATAGCGGGGAATTGTAGGGCAGACGAACTTGCCAGAGCAGGTACCCTGTTATCTTTAGACAATATCAAACACAGACCTGGAGTCCCCATGGCAACATGTAAACTCCGGGTCAGTGAGAAAATTATTGCTTGTGCTGACCAAAGGTGGTCTGAGGAGAGCACATGCTCCATTGCCAGACAAACATGGCCAAAATATGATCTCAGAAGAACCAGAGAAATACTCTCGTTCAGAAGAGATTCACTTGCCAGAGTCATATCAGTATTAACGGGACACTGGGTTATAGGAAAGCATGCCAGAAGGCTGGGGCTGGAGGCATACGATTACTGCAGAGCATGCCAGGACGAGGAGGAGGAGGAGACAGTGGTCCACTTCCTCTGTCACTGTCCTGCTCTCTCTAGAATTAGAAGAGGCTCCTTGGGAAGTTTCTTCTATGATGATTTAATTGACATAGCGTCGGCCGACATCGCAGACATTATGACATTCATTAGCCGCCCAGGCTGGTTCAGGGGGGATGAGTGAGTGGGAGGACAACCCCAATGTGGTATCACAAAGGGCCAAATTGGCCTAAGTGTGTTCTCCTCAAGAACTGCCACCCGCAAAAAAAAAAAAAAAAAAAAAAAAAAAAAAAAAAAAAAAAAAAAAAAAAAAAAAAAAAAAAAAAAAGCAATCAATAAACCTTCATTGGTCAACAAAACAATTCAATATGCAATAATTATAATACAAATAAAAAGCAAACAATTTAAACAATGAGATAACAATATGATAAATTAGTATAAGTAAAAGTAAAGTAAAAGTCCTCAGGCAATGAAAACAAATCGACAGTTGAAATATGTAATTAAGATAAACGCAAAAAAAACAATAAGAAACTAGTTGCATGTAATACATGAGATCCAACTGTCGATAACGATAGTATGTTATTAGTTGAAGAATAAGTACCAAACTATAAACCCATAAATCCAAATTATTGAATAATTTTAAGATATTTTTTATACAACACATGTAGGTAAGTATGTCAAGATAGGATAGTATGGAGGTCAGTCCTTTTGTCCTACCCAGAGAATGAAAACAGCAAAATGGTATGTATGTATGTTTGGAGATTAATTATCAAACTATTAAGTTTTCTTTGATATCGTGGTATAGGTGACTGCCATACAAGTTGTATGAAGCGATGTCGTCACTAAATTCAATATTTATAAAATATTGTTAAAAAAAATAAGATAGACTACTACAATGCTAATATTATTTATAGAAAATTATATTATCTAGTTAGGGTAAATCGACTTTTTTCGATATTTTTAAAAACTTTGGAAATATAGGCAGTTAAACACATAAATTTATAATAAAAAAAATATTTTTTACCACACACAGACACACGAAATGTTCTAAAATAAATAAAACTAGTAGCATGTAACACATGAGATCCAACTGTCGATAGCGATAGTTGAAGAATAAGTAGGTACCAAAATATAAACACTTAAATCGAAATTATAGAATATTTTAAGATATTTTGTTATCTTTACAACACATGTAGGTATGTATGTCAAGATAGGATAGTATGGAGGTCAGTCCTTTTTTCTACCCAGAATATGAAAACAGCATGATGGTATGTATGTATGTATGTTTGGAGATGAAGTATCAAATTATTGAGTCTTCTTAGATATTGTGTAGATATTGTGTACCATACAAATTGTATGAAGCAATGTCGTCACTAAATTCAATATATATAAAATATTGTTAAAAAAAATTCAGATATACTACTACATACAAATATTATTTATAGAAAATTATATAATCTAGTTGGGGTATTTCGACTTTTTTCGATATTTTTATTTAGACCCTACATACAATTTTCGCGTATCCGCTTGAAACAGTGTCGATATGTTAAGAGAACAAAATTCTTTTGAACAAATCGACAGTTGAATCAATATTAAAGAACTAAAACACTGAACGAAAATCAATATTCGATTGAAATCTTGACTATTATAAAACTAGTTACATGTAACACATGAGATCCAACTGTCGATAGCGATAGTATGTATAGTTGAAAAATAGGAAGTACCAAACTATAAAATCATTAATCCAAATTATTCAATATTTTAAGATATTTTGTTTTCTATACAACACATGTAGGTATGTATGTATGTTAGATAGGACAGTATGGAAGTCAGTCCTTTTCTCCGACCCGGAATATGAAAACAGCATGATGGTTTGTATGTATGTTTGGAGATTAATAAAATATATTATAGGCATCGAAAATAAACAGTCACCAAGCTTTAAAATATTCTCATATCATTTATATTAATTTAATGGATGGATGGGTCGATGGCAGAGCGGCTAGCGCGCTGGGCTGGTAATCCAGTGGTCGCGAGTTCGAATCCTGTCTCGACCGATTTCGTTTACCTATACCACATGCATTTATTTGATTTTTTTAGGGAACGTAGGAAGATGTATATGTACTTGTTTAACAAGGACATATTCATTTTTTATATTTAAAAAAAAAATATATTAATAAAGATGCCGGTGTGTCGACAAAAATGCGCATGGCATGCTTTTTTATAGGATAATGCACACCCGTTCACCTGCTGATGGTTACCCCACATTGTGTGGAACGCAGTGAGGATCGATCCATGATAGTGTACAGTATGATACCAATGATTAACAATAAAATGAATGAGTTTTTTAATTTTTTATTTATTTACATAAGGTACTAAAAAATATAATAATTAAACAATAATAGTAGGTATTCAACAATCATTTCGAAATGAATGTTGTGTACTATTCAATATCATATTCTAAATAATGATAGACGACAATATATTTATTAAATAACTGTAACACTGAAAGATAATTAATATCAATATGTTAAGTTAATTTTTTAATCAACAGATATACATATTTAGAAAATAAAACACTGAACGAAAACCAATATTAACATACGATTGAAACCTCGACTATTTTATATTATGAACATTCGATTGAAACCTTGAACAACTTAGGAACTCAAACACTGAACGAAAATGAATATCAACATTCGATTGAAAACTCGTCTATTATAAAATAAGATGATTTTTTAACCAACAGATTTTTAAAATTAGTTGCATGTAACACATGAGATCCAACTGTCGATAGTGATAGTATGTATAGTTGAAGAATAAGTATCAAACTATAAACCCATAAATATAAATTGTTTAATATTTAAAGATATTTGGTTTTCTATACAACACATTACCTAGGTATTTATTTATTTATTTATTTAGGGACAAATACAGTCTTAAAATACTAAAATAGTATAATACACTATAAAATAAAAATAAACAGACCAATTACATATGTCCACAGATATTAAATATGAAACATTTTAAACATCATTAATTTAAATATAACTAAGATGTATGTTTGCCTGTGACGGGAAAGGAAGGGAAGAGAAAAAAAAGGATGGGAAAAGGATTGTGACAGTTAAATTATGTATGTATGTCAAGATAGGATAGTATGGAGGTCAGTCCTTTGATCCTACCCAGAATATGAAAACAGCATGATGGTATGTATGTATGTTTGGAGATTAGTATCAAACAATTAAGTCTTCTTAGATATTGTGTGTAGGCGACTGCCATACAAATTGTATGAAGGAATGTCGTCTCTTTCAATTTTTATAAAAATTGTTAAAAAGAATTTGAGATGTGCTAATACAATGGTTATATTTTTTATAGAAAATAAAATTATCTAGTTGGGGTGTTTCGGTTTTTTCAATGTTTTTAATAAAATTTGGAAATATAGGCAGTTAAACTCATAAATTTTACATAAAAAAATATTTTTCTTAGTAAAAAATGTTTGAGAAACCCTGGATTTTTTTTTTAAATACTCCTTTGATATTTTGTGTTTGTCTATATTTATACCAATTTTCAGCGTTCTAGCTTTTATGGTTTCTGAGATATATGGAAAAATATACCAAAATTTCAAAAGTTTATAACCCCTGACTGAAACAAAAATTCAAAATTCTAAGTATAAAAGTTTTGTAGGCCTATAACTTTTTATATATTCTGAAATTTTGGGCTCTGTAAATTGAGCGGATCAAAAGTTATAAGAGGGGACGGACACACAGACACACAAAAAATGTTCTACTCCGTATTCTGAGTAAATCCATGTAATGGAACATATATGCTGCGAGGCCTCTAGTTGATGTTATTAGCATGCAAAAAGTCCACTACGCCATAAAAAATGTTCTTTCGTACACGCATCTTGGCTTAATAAGGACGATTCATTCAGAGAATTGAATTCTCATGAACGAATCGACAGTTGGAAAATTAAATTATCTAGTTGGGGTTTTTCGTTTTTTTTCGATATTCAAAAAAATGGAAACATAGGCAGTTAAACTCATAAATTTATCATAAAAAAAATATTTTTCTTTACAAAAAATGTTTGAGAAACCCTGGAATTTTTTTGAAAAAACTCATTTTAGATTTTGTATATGTCTATGTTTATTCCAATTTTCAGTGTTCTAGCTTTTATGGTTTCTGAGATATATGGAAATTTTCTATAAAAAATATTAACATTGCAATAGTAAGTAAGTAGGTACGCGCATCAGAGTAACAATAAACAAATTGATAGTTTTATGAACGATGTAAAAATAAAAGTAAGTATACGCGCATGAGAGAGTAACAATAATCAAATCAACATATAGTATGAACTTTGTAAAACTGAAAGTAAGTAGGTACGCGCACGAGAGAGAGTAGGTATCAATACATATATCGACAGTTGTATGAAGTCGTAAAAATAAAAGTAAGTAGGTACGCGCTTTTTCAAGGCAATATTTAAAATGCGTTGAATTGTACTCATTTTATCGCGAAGGTCACAGAGACATGCTTGAAGAGTATTGAGCGCGGACGCAATACGATCGGAGCCATATATATAAATCACCTTCAAAATATACTCCGAACAAATCTCCGTGCGGCCAAGGTTGAACATGTAATATTTTGCCGCGGATGCAAAACGATCGGTGGCTTAGTAAAAATATACACCTTCAAAATATACACTGAACCAATCTCCGTGCGGCCAATGGTTGAACTAATAATATTCATTTCAAGATATTTTGATATAACTAAGTTTAGTTTGTCGATCGACAATTCTTGATAGAACTCCATTGTACGTTAATATGTTATAAAAAAAATATAAAAATACTTGGTTATAGTTCTATTGTTTTTATTAGATTATTGACGCGTTTCGTGCAAAGCACATCGACAGAATAATGCTCTACAAGACTGAGACTAGTGGTTATATACAAAATCACATGACATATTTTGATATTTGTTTTGCTTCCATGTAAATTTTTGCCAGTTGATTCTCTATGGTATAAGCAACAGAATGGTAGTTTTTGGCGTGAAAATTATCTTGCGTCCGTATACCGGACGCGAAAAGTTGGTGGACGCAACAACCCTATACGAATTTCACATAGGTGACGCAACAAGTATTGCGGGATATATATATATATATATATATATATATATATATATATATATATATATATATATATATATATATATATATATATATATATATATATATATATATATATATATATATATATATATATATATATATATATATATATATATATATATATATATATATGTGTTGTATAGAAAACCAAATATCTTTAAATATTAAACAATTTATATTTATGGGTTTATAGTTTGATACTTATTCTTCAACTATACATACTATCACTATCGACAGTTGGATCTCATGTGTTACATGCAACTAATTTTAAAAATCTGTTGGTTAAAAAATCATCTTATTTTATAATAGACGAGTTTTCAATCGAATGTTGATATTCATTTTCGTTCAGTGTTTGAGTTCCTAAGTTGTTCAAGGTTTCAATCGAATGTTCATAATATAAAATAGTCGAGGTTTCAATCGTATGTTAATATTGGTTTTCGTTCAGTGTTTTATTTTCTAAATATGTATATCTGTTGATTAAAAAATTAACTTAACATATTGATATTAATTATCTTTCAGTGTTACAGTTATTTAATAAATATATTGTCGTCTATCATTATTTAGAATATGATATTGAATAGTACACAACATTCATTTCGAAATGATTGTTGAATACCTACTATTATTGTTTAATTATTATATTTTTTAGTACCTTATGTAAATAAATAAAAAATTAAAAAACTCATTCATTTTATTGTTAATCATTGGTATCATACTGTACACTATCATGGATCGATCCTCACTGCGTTCCACACAATGTGGGGTAACCATCAGCAGGTGAACGGGTGTGCATTATCCTATAAAAAAGCATGCCATGCGCATTTTTGTCGACACACCGGCATCTTTATTAATATATTTTTTTTTTAAATATAAAAAATGAATATGTCCTTGTTAAACAAGTACATATACATCTTCCTACGTTCCCTAAAAAAATCAAATAAATGCATGTGGTATAGGTAAACGAAATCGGTCGAGACAGGATTCGAACTCGCGACCACTGGATTACCAGCCCAGCGCGCTAGCCGCTCTGCCATCGACCCATCCATCCATTAAATTAATATAAATGATATGAGAATATTTTAAAGCTTGGTGACTGTTTATTTTCGATGCCTATAATATATTTTATTAATCTCCAAACATACATACAAACCATCATGCTGTTTTCATATTCCGGGTCGGAGAAAAGGACTGACTTCCATACTGTCCTATCTAACATACATACATACCTACATGTGTTGTATAGAAAACAAAATATCTTAAAATATTGAATAATTTGGATTAATGATTTTATAGTTTGGTACTTCCTATTTTTCAACTATACATACTATCGCTATCGACAGTTGGATCTCATGTGTTACATGTAACTAGTTTTATAATAGTCAAGATTTCAATCGAATATTGATTTTCGTTCAGTGTTTTAGTTCTTTACTGTCGTGGTTGAACTAATAATATTCATTTCAAGATATTTTGATATAACTAAGTTTAGTTTGTCGATCGACAATTCTTGATAGAACTCCATTGTACGTTAATATGTTATAAAAAAAATATAAAAATACTTGGTTATAGTTCTATTGTTTTTATTAGATTATTGACGCGTTTCGTGCAAAGCACATCGACAGAATAATGCTCTACAAGACTGAGACTAGTGGTTATATACAAAATCACATGACATATTTTGATATTTGTTTTGCTTCCATGTAAATTTTTGCCAGTTGATTCTCTATGGTATAAGCAACAGAATGGTAGTTTTTGGCGTGAAAATTATCTTGCGTCCGTATACCGGACGCGAAAAGTTGGTGGACGCAACAACCCTATACGAATTTCACATAGGTGACGCAACAAGTATTGCGGGATATATATGTATATATATATATATATATATATATATATATATATATATATATATATATATATATATATATATATATATATATATATATATATATATATATATATATATATATATATATATATATATATATATATATATATATATATATATATATATATATATATATATATATATGCAAAACAACTTTTTGGGTAAACCCGTGTAGGATAGTCCTGAGAAGGACTGTTTGTCGCCTGACGTTTCGAAACGTCAGGCGACAAACAGTCCTTCTCAGGACTATCCTACACGGGTTTACCCAAAAAGTTGTTTTGCATCTTATACCCGTGAAAACCTTAAAGTTAACATATATATATATATATATATATATATATATATATATATATATATATATATATATATATATATATATATATATATATATATGTTTAAATATAAATTTTCGCGGATTGTAGAGATATATGTATAGCTACTTTTCCGGGCTATCCGCTCGTTTTCGTCCTGAAAAGGACGGTTTTGCCGACGTTTCAACCGAATACCATCGGTCATTATCGAGGCTGGTCGGTTCGCAAACGTAGACACGGTGCGACTGACACCGCGTTGCATTTCGCGTTCCTATTTGTGTATCGTGTTGGTGTATTGGCGTGTGATGCGGCGTGTGGGAGGGGTGGCGGTGTGAGCATGAGTAACCGTCGATTCGCGCTCTGTTGTTAGTGGTGGTGTGGTGAGGGTGTCTCCCCTGCAGCTCGGTGACCGTGCTGTATATCGTTCGTCGTATGAGGTCACGCTGGTATGTGCGCGTGTCGATCGCCGTACAGCTAGGTGCGGGAGGGCAGAGGGCGGGGGAACAGTTGTAGCGGTATGCACTGGCGTCATTGGCGTTGATTCGTTTAACCATGCGCGGTCACTTGAATATGAATTAAGTACTGGTTTCCACGCCACTGGTAGACGACGAGAATCATCTCTTGTGTTCATTGCGAAGGGCCGTTTTTCTATTTCGATGGCTTCTCTATATACTCTATTAATCTCGTTATTTAAACGGACAAGAGTCTTTGCTGCATCGAAGTCTATTTTGTGGCCTTCTGTCATCACATGATTCGCCAGTGTTGACGTCGATTTATTTTGTTTTACGTCTAAGCGGTGTTCGGCTACGCGTGCTGATACTTTTCTGTTTGTGCGACCGATGTAAGTTTTTTCGCACGTACCGCAGGGGATCTCGTATATACCGTGTGACTCTAACGGTATACTGTCTTTGGTCGGTCGTAAAAAAGACGAGATTTTTCTGTCTGTTTTAAAAACAGTTTTAATTTTATACTTTTTTAGTACTCGACATATTTTATCCGTAGACCCACTGACGTATGGAAGTATCGCCAACCCGCGTATCTCTTCTTTATCTTTTTCTGTCTTTTTTACTGTTTGATCTTTTTTAATTGCTCTATTTATAGTATTGTTATGATATCCGTTAGCAAGGAGAGCTTTCTTGAGGCTACTTATTTCTTGGTTAATATTTTCCTCGTCCGATATTCTTTTTGACCGGGTAACTAGAGTATTAACTAATCCTGCTAACTGGGCTGGGTGGTGGTGTGAGTTTGCGTTCAGGTATCGGTCGGTATGTGTTGGTTTCCGGTATACAGTAAAACTTAATGAACAATCGGGATTCTTTTTTACCAACACATCGAGGAATGGTAATTGGTCGATAATTTGCATTTCCATTGTAAACTGGATAGATGTGTGTCTATTGTTTAGGTATATTATAAATTTGCTCAGCTCTTCTTCACCATGGCGCCAGATTATAAAAATGTCATCAATGTATCTGACCCATACAGTTGGTTTGTGGGGATAGTCGTTTAAGGCATCTTCTTCAAAAGCCATCATATAGATGTTTGCTGCTACTGGTGATAGTGAAGATCCCATCGGTGCACCTCTTATTTGTTTATACATCTCTCCGTTGTATTGGAAATATGTGCTATTAAGACAGTGTTTCGTAAGTTCCATAATATCTTTTGTAGGTTTTATTTTTTCGTTAATTACGTCCAACACTTCGTCAACTGGTATGTTCGTGAAGAGAGACACTATGTCTAAACTAAGGAGTATGTCCTCTTTTTGTAATTTAACATCTTTTATCCGCTCGATGAAGTGTTCGGCGTTTTTTATGTATGATGACGCAGTCTCTACATGATGTTGCATGCGACGTGCTAGATATTTAGCTAGTGCTTGTGTTGGTGAGGCCACGGCGCTGATTATTGGGCGGAGAGGAGTATTTTCTTTATGAATTTTTGGAAGACCATACATCCTTGGTACTCTGGATGATTTTTCCCGAGGGATAATTAGTTTCTTCGTATCTTGGTCAATACTAGACTTCATTATCTTTGTTTTGGTTATTTTTTCAAGGTATGTTGTAGGATCGTTCGGATGACGCTTGTATGTTGTTGTATCTTCTAATAAGGTTTGCATCTTATCTTGGTATTCCTTCGTGTTCATGATGACTGTGGCATTCCCTTTGTCTGCTGGTAAAACAATGATATCCTCGTTCATTTTTAATGAACGGTACGTGCGAAAAAACTTACATCGGTCGCACAAACAGAAAAGTATCAGCACGCGTAGCCGAACACCGCTTAGACGTAAAACAAAATAAATCGACGTCAACACTGGCGAATCATGTGATGACAGAAGGCCACAAAATAGACTTCGATGCAGCAAAGACTCTTGTCCGTTTAAATAACGAGATTAATAGAGTATATAGAGAAGCCATCGAAATAGAAAAACGGCCCTTCGCAATGAACACAAGAGATGATTCTCGTCGTCTACCAGTGGCGTGGAAACCAGTACTTAATTCATATTCAAGTGACCGCGCATGGTTAAACGAATCAACGCCAATGACGCCAGTGCATACCGCTACAACTGTTCCCCCGCCCTCTGCCCTCCCGCACCTAGCTGTACGGCGATCGACACGCGCACATACCAGCGTGACCTCATACGACGAACGATATACAGCACGGTCACCGAGCTGCAGGGGAGACACCCTCACCACACCACCACTAACAACAGAGCGCAAATCGACGGTTACTCATGCTCACACCGCCACCCCTCCCACACGCCACATCACACGCCAATACACCAACACGATACACAAATAGGAACGCGAAATGCAACGCGGTGTCAGTCGCACCGTGTCTACGTTTGCGAACCGACCAGCCTCGATAATGACCGATGATATTCAGTTGAAACGTCGGCAAAACCGTCCTTTTCAGGACGAAAACGAGCGGATAGCCCGGAAAAGTAGCTATACATATATATATAATATATATATATATATATATATATATATATATATATATATATATATATATATATATATATATATATATATATATATATATATATATATATATATATATATATATATATATATATATATATATATATATATATATATATATATATATATATATATATATATAAATATATATATATATATATATATATATATATATATATATATATATATATATATATATATATATATATATATATATATATATATATATATATATATATATATATATATATATATATATATATATATATATATATATATATATATATATATATATATATTAAACATTGTATTGGCACATCTCAATTTTTTTTTAACAATTTTTATAAAAATTGAATTTAGTGACGATATTGCTTCATACAATTTGTATGGCAGTCGCCTATACACAATATGTACGAAGACTTAATAGTTTGATACTTAATCTCCAAACATACATACAGAATCATCATGCTGTTTTCATATTCCGGGTAGGAAAAGAGGACTGACCTCCATAGTGTCCTATCTTGACATACATACCAACATGTGTTATAATTTTCAATAATTTGGATTTATGGGTTTATAGATTGATTCTTATTCTTCAACTTCACATAGTATCGCTATCAACAGTTGGATCTCATGTGTTACATGCGACTAGTTAAACAATATTTTATCCAACAGTCGATTCGTTCATGAGAATTCAATTCTCTTAATGAATCGACATTATTAAGCCAAGATGCGTGTATGAAGGAAAATTTTGTATGGTGTAGTGGACTTTTTGCATGCTTATAACACCAACTAGAGGCCTCGCAACATATATGTTCCCATACATGGATTTACTCAGAATTCGGAGTAGAACATTTTATGTGAGTTTTGTGTGTGTGTGTGTGTGTGTGAGGGTGTGTGTGTGTGTGTGTGTGTGTGTGGTGTGTGTGTGTATGTGTGAGAGGGTGTGTGTGTGTGGTGTGTGTGTGTCTGTCTCCCCCTTATAACTTTTGGTCCGCTCAATTCACAGAGCCCAAATTTTTAGAATATATAAACAGTTATAGGCCTACAAAACTTTTATACTCAGAAATGTGAATTTTTGTATCAGTCAGGGGTTATCAACTTTTGAAATTTTGGTTTATTTTTCCATATATCTCAGAAACCATAAAAGTTAGATTTAAGAAAAATATTTTTTTTATGATAAATTTATGAGTTTAACTGCCTATATTTCCAATTTTTTTAAAAATATCAAGAAAAGCCGAAACATCCCAACTAGATAATTTAATTTTCTATAAAAAATATTGACATGGTATTAGCACATCTCAATTTTTTTTTAATAATTTTTATAAAAATTGAATTTAGTGACGACATTGGTTCATACAATTTTTATGGCAATCGCCTTCACACAATATCTAAGAAGACTTAATAGTTTGATACTAATCTCCAAACAAACATACGTACATACCATCATGCTGTTTTCATATTCTGGGTAGGATCAAAGGACTGACCTCCATACTATCCTATCTTGACATACATACCTACATGTGTTGTATAGAAAAACAAATATCTTAAAATATTAAATAATTTGTATTTATGGGTTTATAGTTTGGTACTTATTCTTCAACTATACATTCTATCGCTATCGACAGTTGGATCTCATGTGTTACATGCAACTAGTAAATATTAAATTTAGTGAAGACATCGCTTCATACAATTTGTATGGCAGTCACCTATACACGATATCAAGGAAGACTTTATAGTTTGATAATTAATCTCCATATCATATATAATCTAAGCTCCAAACATACAAACATACCATCAGGCTGTTTATATTCCCTGGGTAGGAAAAAAGGACTGACCTCCATACTATCCTATCTTGACATACTTACCAACATGTGCTGTATAAAAAAATATCTTAAAATATTCAATAATTTGGATTTATGGGTTTATACATAGAATTATATATAATCTAAGGGTTTATAGTTTGGTACTTATTCTTCAACTATACATGCTATCGCTATCGACAGTTGGATCTCATACGATACATGCAACGATGAAACTAGTGTTCAAAGAGAATATTATAACCTACGGATACTAGTGTTAAATAAAAAATCGCGAGTGCATTATCTTGGTCTATCCAATTTTTGTATCGACGGCCGCGTATTTGTACGTAACAAGTCAAGGGTCATTTCATTTACTCCGTATATTATTGAAATCAATGGTTTACAGTGAAACTTTGAGGAGTGCGTATAATTACTTAACCTTTTTTCAATCCATAGATCGGCCGCGTCCCGGCTTAAATAGAAATTTGTCAGTGGTAAACAAAATTTCTACACTTCCGTAAAAGGGATTTAGGCTTGTATTATAGACTTCCCGTTCGTCACGCAGATCAGATAACACATTGATTAGCGATCGTTTAGCTTAACTCTTGTTACACATTCTCTATCGAACCCACCACAGTGTCCTGTATTTGCCAAGAAAATAAAATAATAATGATACTTTCAACAAAATTTTAAAATATTACTTAACTAGCGAAACCCGGCAGACGTTGTACTAACTTTATTTATCTAAACATATCGACAGTATTATTTTATTTATTTATTTTATTTATTTATACATCTTCTTGTACATAATATAAACAAATATAATTGTACACTGGCGGGCTTATTGCCATTAGGCAATTTCTTCCAACCAACCAGATTACAAAGTATGACAACATTGTATATGTACAACAGCAAATAAAAAAGAGTAAAAGAAATCAAAGAAAATACGTATAATACTTAAATACTATAAAAACAACAAAAAAAAATATAATTCATAGCAAGAAAAGGGATATGGTAAGGACAGGAGAGGAAATCGGGATCAGGTGTTCAAGGATAAATATTCCTTCTTTAGTTTTTTCTTAAGCCAAGATGCGCGAATTAGGAACATTTTGTATGTCGTAGTGGACTTATTACATGCAAAAAACACAAACTTAGAGGCTTCGCAGCATATCTTATGTTCTATATAATATCTTCAATCATACCATCATGCTGTTTTCATATTCTGGTTAGAAAAAAGGACTGGCCTCCATATTGTCCTTTCTTGACATACATAGGTACCTACATCTGTTGTATAGAAAACAAAATATCTTAAGATATTCAATAATTTGTATTTATGGGTTTATAGTTTGGTACTTATTCTTCAACTAACATACTATCGCTATCGACAGTTGGATCTCATGTATTACAATACATGCAACTGGTTTATTATTGTTTTTTTGCGTTTATCTTAATTACATATTTCAACTGTCGATTTGTTCAAGAGAACTTTGTTCTCTTAACATACCTATCGACAATGTTTCAAGCCAGGATACGCGAGAATTGTATACAGGGTCTACTTTTTTCACGACTTTTCCAATTTTGAAGTCATGAAACACCAACATAGAGGCTTCGCAGCATATATGTTCCATACACGGATTTACTCAGAATTCGGAGTAGAACATTTCGTGTGTCTGTGTGTGCGCATGTGTGTGAGTCCGTTTCCCCTTATAACTTTTGATCTGCTTTAAATTTATTAAATAAATTTAAGGTAATTTTTTGATTACATTAAATTTATACATGGGCATCTATTAACAGACTGTCCATCGTCAGTGTGCAGAAAGAAAACATTTGCATTCATAACTATCACGCCATTTCCTAATAAGGTTATTCTGTGTTCCACTTAAAAGTGCACCTCGTGATATTGTTGCCACATCTCCAAATTATACATACATACATACATACATACATACCATCACGGCATATCCCACAATGTGGGGTAACCAGCGAAAGGTGTACGGGTGTGCATTGCCTTATAAAAGGGAGCACAACATATCTGTGTATACCCACACACCAGTCTCGTCTCACCTAAAAAGGCACTATATTCAGAATGGGTGGTGAACCTCATTGCTGAACTATGTGAGATGTTATAGTTGCCTGTTGTATTTTCGATTACCCGGCTCTTACGGGACACTCGAAAACAATAATAGAAAAGAGTGGAAGCACTATTCTAAGCCGGTGCCTCACAGCTTAGAATAGTGATAATAAAAAAATATCTCCAAATTAAGTTCCTCTTATATCATTTTTAAAACTTTAAAATAGACAATCTGAGTTTAAAATGATGGAATGATATCATGGATTTTTATTATAATAGTTGCATGTAACACATGAGATCCAACTGTCGATAGCGATAGTATGTATAGTTGAAGAATAAGAATCAAACTATAAACCCATAAATACAAAATATTGAAAATTTTAAGACATGTTGGTATGTATGTCAAGATAGGACAGTATGGAGGTCAGTCCTCTTTTCCTACCCGGAATATGAAAACAGCGTGATGGTTCTGTATGTATGTTTGGATATTAAGTACCTATCAAACTATTAAGTCTTCTTACATATTGTGTATAAGCGACTGCCATACAAATTGTATGAAGCAATGTCGTCACTAAATTCAATTTTTATAAAAATTGTTAAAAAAAATTGAGCCCAAACTTTTATACTCAGAATTTTGAATTTTTGTTTCAGTCAGGGTATCATTCAGTCAGGATATTTTTGTATCAACTTTTGAATTTATACATTATTTTTCCATATATCTCAGAAACCATAAAAGCTTGAACGCTGAAAATTGGTACGAACATATACAAATACAAAATCTCAAACGAATTTTTTCAAATAAATTCCAGAGTTTCTCAAACATTTTTTATTAAGAAAAACATTTTTTTATGTTAAATATATGTGATTAACTGCCTATATTTCCTAAGTTTTTAAAAATATCGAAAAAAGCCGAAACAATCCAAATAGATAATTTAATTTTCTATAAAACATAGTAACATTGAAGTAGTACATCTCAAATTTATATAAATTGAATTTAGTGAAGACATTGCTTCATACGATTTCTATGGCAGTCGCCTATACACAATATTATATGTAAGTATTTACAGTTTGATACTTAAATCTCCGAACATACACACATACCATCATGCTGATTTCATATTCTGGGTAGGATAAAAGGACTGACCTCCATACTATCCTATCTTGACATACTTACCTACATGCGTTGTATAAAAAATATCTTAAAATTATTCAATAATTTGGATTTATGGGTTTATACATAGAATTATATATAATCTAAGGGTCTATAGTTTGGTACTTATTATTCAACTATACATGCTATCGCTATCGACAGTTGGATCTCATGTGTTACATGCAACTAGTGTTCAAAGAGAATATAACCTATGGATACTAGTGATAAAAAATCGACGGCCGCGTATTTGTTCGTGACAAGTCAAGGGTCATTTCATTTACTCCGTATATTATTTAAATCATTGGTTTTCAGTGAATTTTTGAGGAGTGGGTATAATTACTTTACCTTTTTTCAAACCATAGATTGGCCGCGACCCGGCTTAAATAGAAATTTGTTAGTGGTAATCATAATTTCTACACTTCCGTAAAAGGGATTTAGGCTTGTATTATAGACTTCCCGTTCGTCACGCAGATCAGATAACACATTGATTTAGCGATCGTATTACTTAACTCTTGTTA
This sequence comes from Molanna angustata, assembly GCA_963576475.1. Taxonomy (NCBI): domain Eukaryota; kingdom Metazoa; phylum Arthropoda; class Insecta; order Trichoptera; family Molannidae; genus Molanna; species Molanna angustata. The sequence continues at coordinate 33,863,425 of OY754965.1, forward strand.
CACATTCTCTTTCGAACCCACCACAGTATCGTGTATTTGCGAAGAAAATAAATAATAATGATACTTTCGAATATTTTTATTATTGCATATGCGCAAACATTGGATTTTTTTCTGTCGGGAGTCAAAGATATTTAAGCCCTGTAGGTGCCTTGATTTCTCGGTTCTCCTACAATAAATATTCCAACTTCGTCTCTATTGAGATAATTAAAAATCTGTTAATGATACTTTCAACAAAATTTAAAAATATTACAAACTCGGCAGATGTTGTACTAACTGTGTATAATGGTTGATGTTTATGTAATCCAACTGTCGATTTGTTTAAGAAAATTTATTTATCTAAACATATAGACAGTACTAAGCCAAGATGCGCGTATTAGGAACATTTTGTATACCATAGTGGACTTATTGCATGCAAAAAACACAAACTTAGAGGCTTCGCAGCAAATATCATATTCTATATAATATCGTCCATCATACCATCATGCTGTTTTCATATTCTGGTTAGAAAAAAGGACTGACCTCCATACTGTCCTATCTAGACATACATACCTACATCTGTTGTATAGAAAACAAAATATCTTAAAATATTCAATAATTTGGATTTATGGGTTTATAGTTTGGTACTTATTCTTCAACTACTAATAACATACTATCGTTATCGACAGTTGGATCTCATGTATTACATGCAACTAGTTTCTTATTGTTTTTTTGCGTTTATCTTAATTACATATTTCAACTGTCGATTTGTTTTCATTGCCTGAGGACTTTTACTTATACTAATTTATCATATTGTTATCTCATTGTTTTTTTTTTTTTTTGCGGGTGGCAGTTCTTGAGGAGAAAACAATTAGGCCAATTTGGCCCTTTGTGATACCACATTGGGGTTGTCCTCCCACTCACTCATCCCCCCTGAACCAGCCTGAGCGGCTAATGAATGTCATAATGTCTGCGATGTCGGCCGACGCTATGTCAAATAAATCATCATAGAAGAAACTTCCCAAGGAGCCTCTTCTAATTCTAGAGAGAGCAGGACAGTGACAGAGGAAGTGGACCACTGTCTCCTCCTCCTCCTCGTCCTGGCATGCTCTGCAGTAATCGTATGCCTCCAGCCCCAGCCTTCTGGCATGCTTTCCTATAACCCAGTGTCCCGTTAATACTGATATGACTCTGGCAAGTGAATCTCTTCTGAACGAGAGTATTTCTCTGGTTCTTCTGAGATCATATTTTGGCCATGTTTGTCTGGCAATGGAGCATGTGCTCTCCTCAGACCACCTTTGGTCAGCACAAGCAATAATTTTCTCACTGACCCGGAGTTTACATGTTGCCATGGGGACTCCAGGTCTGTGTTTGATATTGTCTAAAGATAACAGGGTACCTGCTCTGGCAAGTTCGTCTGCCCTACAATTCCCCGCTATATTACTGTGACCCGGCACCCACATGATTTGTAGATTGAACCGCTCCGCTGCCCCATTTAAGATGTTGCGGCAGTTCAGGGCCACTCTTGAAGTAGTACTTATCTCATTGTTTAAATTGTTTGCTTTTTATTTGTATTATAATTATTGCATATTGAATTGTTTTGTTGACCAATGAAGGTTTATTGATTGCTTAATTTTTTATTTTTTTTAATGCTTTAATGTGTTTACTTATTACTTGTATTATACTATTGTATACTGATTTGTTTGTTGACCTATGATTTGTTATTGGTTGCTTTATTAATTTCTTTCATTGCTATGAAGTGTTCACTTATTTATTTGTTTATTGATTGCTTTCAAACTGGGATATTTTTTCATTACTTACTTTGAGTATAATTCTTCTTTTTTAATTTCAATATTTCAATTATGTAGCTAGAAGTTGTCCTTACTTAAAACAGGAATTACTCCTAGTTAGATAGACAAATATTTATTGGAGGAACTAAAAAAACATGGTACTTCCCAACAACTATTTTATTTTATATTATTTTTATTTTATTTTATACACAGTAAATCATAAATTGCATGTTCAAAAAACCTTAGTTCCTGTATGTATCTTGTTATGGAAAATAAATGAATATTATTATTATTATTATTGTTTAAGAGAACTTTGTTATAATAATATATATGCTTGATTTACAGAGCCCAAAACTTCAGAATACATAAATAGTTATAGATAGGCCTACAAAACTTTTATACTCAGAATTTTGAATTTTTGTTTCAGTCAGGGGTTATCAACTTTTGAATTTTTACTTTATTTTTCCATATATCTCAGAAACCATAAAAGCTTGAACGAAAATTGGTACGAACATAGACAAATACAAAATCTCAAACGAGTTTTTTCAAAAAAATTCCAGAGTTTCTCAAACATTTTTTATTAAGAAAAACATTTTTTTAAATTTATGTGTTTAACTGCATATATTTCCTTAGTTTTTAATAATATCGAAAAAAACCGAAACAATCCAAATAGATAATTTAATTTTCTATAAAACATAGTCACATTGTAGTAGTACATCTCAAATTTACATACATAAATTGAATTTAGTGACGACATTGCTTCATACGATTTCTATGGCAGTCGCCTATACACAATATTATATGTAAGTAGACTTAACATTTTAATACTTAAATTTTCGAGCATACACACATACCATCATGCTGTTTTCATATTCCGAGTAGGAGAAAAGGACTGACCTTCACACTCTCCTATCTTGACAAACATACCTACATGTGTTGTATAGAAAACAAAATATCTTAAAATATTTAATAATTTGGATTTAAGTGTTTATAGTTTGGTACTTATTCTTCAACTATACATACTATCGCTATCGACAGTTGGATCTCATGAGTTACATGCAACTAGTAAAAATATATTGTCGTCCATCATTATTTAATATGTGATATTGATTAGTATACATCACTCATTTCGAAATGAATGTTTTATACTATTGTTGTTTAATTGTGATATTCTTTTGTACCTTGTGTAAATAAATAAATTATTAACAAACTCATTCATTTTATTGTTAATCATTGGTATTATACTGTACACTATCATGGATTGATCCTCAATGCGATCCACACAATGTGGGGTAACCATCGGCAGGTGAGCGGGTACGCAATATCCTGTAAAAGAAGCTCGACTTGCGCATTTTTTTGACACACCGGCATCTATATTAATAATTAAATTAATATAAAGGGTAAAAGAATATTTTAAAGCTTGGTGACTGAATATTTTCTATGCCTATAATATATTTTATTGTACGTAGTGAAATATGTACCTAAGTAGGTACTATCATTATTATTACATCGTGATTCATAAGAAAATAAATACGATTGTAAATTATTATTTTTTCACCGAAATCAGGATTGTATAAGTATTATCATAAATAGGATTTTATCTATGATTTCAAGTCTCCGAAGGTGTGATTTTGGGCGAAGCCGAAGGTTTAACCACGTTAGAAATATACAATAGCAATATTTGCGGGAGAAATGAATTTAAATAAATTTCTCCTCTGCTGGGATTCGAACCCAGGACGCCCGCACAGAAACCGAACGGCTTACCAACTGTGCCACGGCGGTCGGCGTAGTAATAAAGCTACAACAAATGGACGTGAAAACTATATAAAATATACGAAATATATAAAATATCGAAAAATATACACATGGACGCAAGTACGATTTCAATTATGCGTAGGAAAGTTTTTTAAAATACACCGGAAGTAGTAATAAAGATAGAAAAATAGGACGTGAAAACTATATGAAGAAATATATAAAATATACAAAAAATATACACCGGACGCTGTAATAAAGATACAAAAATGGACGTGAAAAATATAGGAAGACATATATAAAATATACAAAAAATATACAAATGGACGCAAGTATGAAAATGACGTGTCAAACGTACCAAAACAGGATAAAAGTGAATATTTATATTTTGAAATTTATAAGAAAAACCTTATGCCTACAATGATTGTGAGCTACAAATAACGCTAAATTCAGTGAGATAAAACTAAAATAATAAGTAGAAGTGGTGGACGCCGATCTGTCGGATATTTGGCGGACGTAAAAAATGTAGTGGGATCTATATATATATATATATATATATATATATATATATATATATATATATATATATATATATATATATATATATATATATATATATATATATATATATATATATATATATATATATATATTCTTAACATGGAATAAAAAGGTCATAACTATTCTAGTAGACTATTAGCAAGACTCAAATATTTAGCAATAAGTGCTTTAGCTCGAGCTTCACAGGTTCTTCGTACTAAATCTTCGTCGTTGCGCATTTGCTCCAGTTTACATCGCCATCTATAAAAAAATATTTTTGTGTTAAAATCCTAAGCCATAAAAATGAAGCAAGCACACATTTGGTGTAGCTATATAATAAAAATATATACATAAAAAAATGTATAGTAATATAACAGTTGTAAGTAAGGAGCAATAGTATCATGAAGTAAGAGTAAGTAATTTTAAAATGGTCAGTAAAATTCTAATATTTCAGAATGAAGAGTAATTAATAAAAGTATGAAAAATCGTATTCAATCTTTGGCAAATTTATATTAATTAAAAAACAAAAATACTTTTCATCTTGTTGTGACCAATGTTGTAAGTCTGCATCTGCTTCAGTAGACAGTTGTGCTATCCGCTTTCTTCTATCAACAGTACGCTGACGCATTCCTTGTGCTTGACTGTGTAGCTTTGCCACTTTTTCAGCTTCCAAAAGTTTCATCTGCGACGACTTTTCTTCTAAAGTGCACACTTCCTCCTTTAATGTTAATATGCGTTGTCTCTCTGACTCCTACAAATAATAAAATAGATATAAAGGATTGATGAAGAATTTCATGCGTTGTCTCTCTGACTCCTACAAATAATACAATAGATATAAAGGATTGATGAAGAATTTCATGCGTTGTCTCTCTGACTCCTACAAATAATACAATAGATATAAAGGATTGATGAAGAATTTCATGCGTTGTCTCTCTGACTCCTACAAATAATACAATAGATATAAAGGATTGATGAAGAATTTCATGCGTTGTCTCTCTGACTCCTACAAATAATACAATAGATATAAAGGATTGATGAAGAATTTCATGCGTTGTCTCTCTGACTCCTACAAATAATACAATAGATATAAAGGATTGATGAAGAATTTCATGCGTTGTCTCTCTGACTCCTACAAATAATACAATAGATATAAAGGATTGATGAAGAATTTCATGCGTTGTCTCTCTGACTCCTACAAATAATAAAATAGATATAAAGGATTGATGAAGAATTTCATGCGTTGTCTCTCTGACTCCTACAAATAATACAATAGATATAAAGGATTGATGAAGAATTTCATGCGTTGTCTCTCTGACTCCTACAAATAATACAATAGATATAAAGGATTGATGAAGAATTTCAAAAGTGTTATCGAGTTTCCCATAGGATAACACCTTTCGTAGCCCCATACCGTGTTTGAGCAGTGCATTCTGCCAGTATTCACTTATGGCATGGAAACAACCACTTTAACCAAATTGTCTGCCAACAAGCTGCGTGTTACAATGTAACATTATTCTTTCCATTAAGAAAAAATAATGAATAATGTTAAAACTAGAAGACAGGAAGAGGAATGTCCGATGTGGTTGAGAGAATAGCCATGCAGAAATGGAGATGGGCAGGACACTTATCAAGAATGACCGACAATAGATGGACGAAAAGACTGGTGGAGTGGAGACCGAGAGGCGACAAGAGACCACAAGGGCGACCGCCTAACAGATGGATGGACGACATAAAAAGATTTGTTGGACCACTGTGGATAGGAGTCGCACAGGAACGGGAGAAGGAGAGGGGAGGCCTATGTCCTGCAGTGGGCAAACACAGGCTGATGATGATGTACACTGACCAATAATATCATTTGTGTCATTTAAAACATAACTGCCGTGGCATAGTTGTTTGCAGTTTATGTTCCAGCGTCCAGCAGGCCAAGTCAGTAAAAAAGTCGAGATCCGAGAACGTATCGCCGCTCTTCTCGCCATGTTTACGCCCGTGCCGACAATTCGTAGTCACTAAGCGCTGTCGAGTTCGTAAATGCACTTATTAGTATTTGTCGCCGTTGGGCTGGCTTGCAGTACATTTTTGAATTATCATTTATGGCAATACACAATATTTTCCCCATGATTTGATTAAATGTCAAATTTGTTTACATAAATTTGTTAAATAAATATAATATGGTCATATTTTTAAGCACGAAAGCAAGTTATAATACGATTAAATTAAGTTTCTTTTGTGTTTATTGAATGTTTTGAGAGTTTTTTTTAAAAATGATTTTTAATTATATTTCGATCAATTTATCAAGTGTGATGACAGCAGCGTGTTATTTTTTTACTAAAAACTACTCCGAATTTTCTTTTGTTAAGTGTTAAAATACATATGTGATAAAATAGCTTACAAGAATACTTTCTCAAGGGGCTCAATTTTGGTAGGGCCACGGATTGATGCATATTCTGCTGGAAATATGTATCATATAAATACCGTGACGCCATAGTTGCTTCTTTTAGCAACACTACCAATAGTCCTACTCCTAGCGTCCTCGAGCGGTCTTTATGATCCCGCGAGCCCCGGGCAATGTGGCCGCAGCCATAGCAAATAGGAGAGGATGAACGGCGATTCTCTGGCGCCTCAAAACCGGAATCCCTCCAAATCCCCCACTCCCCCTCCCCAGTTAAGGGAAGGAAAACCCCGACAGAAAACCACCCAAGCCAGGTCTTATGCTACAATGTGCCTAGGGCTGAACCCAAAAGGGGGAGTCGCTGCCCACTAAGGGCAAAGCAGCGAAAGCTGTACTCTCCCAGAAAGGGGAAACTAGACCCACCAACGTCAAAGTTGGGGGTCGTCAACAAAGACAGAAGCTGAATCTAAGGCCGTCAAACCTGGATCGGCGGGGAAGACCACTGGTAAACGTGTAACCGCTTCACTCTTAAGATACAGAGAGAAGAGGGCAGCACAGAGACTGGTGGACAGATTGGGAAGAGTCCCAGAGAATGAGAGAATTTTTGGAGTGTACAAAGAGGTTGTCGCAGAAAACCCTGGTCCAGCCCCATTATGCAGTGATGCAGGCTGGTACCATGGAGCCGTAAAGTTGATCGCCGATAGAGATCAACGCTCTGCAGATCTCTACAAACTGGCAATCTCAAAGATAGGCAAGGTGTGGCCGGGCGCGAGGCTCGAGGCAGTCTCAAAGGATCTGATCCCGTGCAGACCAAGGTCTCGGGTCTGGCTCCCGGCGATACCGGCCGAACCGAAAGAGATACTGGACCTCATTCAGTTGAGCAATCCAGAATTGCCCACCCAAAACTGGAAAGTCGCTAAGGTGGGAGAAGTTCAGGGTAATAGGAGAAATGCTCTTATTATCCTGAACGAAGAGGCACTGGTGCCTTTAGAAAAGACTGGCGGTATAATTGGCTACGGTTTCGAGCTCATTGCACTGCAATCTACAAGAAGAACTCGAGGACAAGAAGTGGAAAACCCAGCGGTCCTCTCGAAACATCCTGTCCGTCATCAGTGCTTGTCACGGGGGTGAAGGACAGTATGGTGGAGAAACAGAGTCCTGTAGACCCTAGATCATCGCCTCTATCGATCACGGAGGCGATGGACGTTATGGACGTGAGTGGGAAAGAACCCTCAAAGGGTAACACCTACCTGGAAAAGGATTTTGATTTAATCCAAGTCCAAGCCTCAACATCTGGCGCACTTCGAAAAGAGGGTGCAATAGATCTTGAGAGTCCAAATATCTCGAGCGATGAGGGGGAGGAGGGTAGACTGCTGTATGAGAGTGGTTCAGATTAATCTGCTGATTAACCACTCGAAGGCGGCGTCTGCCGCTTTACTTCTTCGCCTCTTAGCAAAAGGAGAAGACATTATTCTAGTCCAAGAACCATGGGTCGTTAAAAACCTAGTGGCTGGGCTAAAATCTACAAGATCTTTTATACTTATAAAAATGGTAAACCGAGATCTTGTATTCTCATAAAGAAAGAGCTCAATGCCTTTAAGGTATCAGAGTTCTGCAACGAGGACATCACGGTCCTGGCAGTGGAACTTCAATCCCAGATTACATGGTTGATTTCCGCCTACCTAGGACATGATCATGAAGAACTTCCCCCTCCGAGTATACTTCAGCAGGCCATCGCTAAAGCAGGTGAAAAGAAGATACCCGTGGTGACAGGTGCAGACGCCAATGCACACCACACAGTCTGGGGCAGTACGGACACAAATGTAAGAGGTGAGTCACTTTTTGATTATATTTTATCAAATAATATTGAATTATGTAATACAGGTGATACCCCAACTTTTATTACAGCAATTAGGCGCGAAGTTCTTGACATAACAATTGCCAACGAGCATGCTGCCCAATTAGTAAGAGAATGGAAAGTCTCAGCAGACCACTCCTTCTCTGATCACCAGTACATTGAATTTAGCCTAAGTCTTGAGAAGCCAGACAAAGTCATGTACTTGAATAGAAGAAATACGCAATGGGATAAGTACAACACTGCCCTCAGTGAAATTCTTTCAGAAGCGCCACCCATGCCCTCAACAACAGAGGAATTGGATGACATGGCAGAGATCCTTACCAAGGCTTGTAACCGAGCGACCAGGGAATCGTGCCCGGTGCGTACGGCTAAGGGAAGAAAAACACCACCATGGTGGACAGAAGAGATTACCTTGAGAAGGGAATGTCGCAAATTATTCAACCTAGCCAAGAAAACCAATGATTGGGAAAGCTATAAGGCTAGTCAAAGAGTTTTCAAAAGTAAGGTAAAAACGACAAAGAAAATCTCTTGGGAAAACTTTTGTACAAAAATTGAAACAATCCCAGAGCGAAATAGGATTCGCAAAATCCTAGCTACGGATCCAGCGATGCCTGAATACATTAAGAAAAATGACGGCAGCTGGACCTCAAGTAGCTCCGAGACACTAGAGCTATTAACAAAAACACATTTTCCTGGTTGTAAACAGGACTTGCCTAGGGAAGCTGGTCGTCCGAGAAGGGGGGCGCAGACCCGTAAATTATTTAAAAAAGAAATGATTGCTTGAGCAATATACGAATTTGAGCCTTACAAGTCGCCGGGTCCGGATGGTATAATTCCAGCTGAACTGCAGGCGGCCTCGAAGACTGTCATACCCTGGTTGGATTCAATCTTCGAAGCTTGTATAGAGCTCTGCTATACCCCCAAGATATGGAGGGAAGTAAAAGTGGTGTTCATACCCAAAGGGGGAAGAACATCCAATAACACAGCCAAGGATTTCAGACCAATCAGTCTATCCTCGTTTGTCCTAAAAACGCTAGAGAGACTCATAGAGACCAGGATTAGAAGTAAAATAAATCCATTAAAATGGTCAGAGTCTCAACACGCATACAGCAAGGGGAAATCTATAGAAACAGCATTGCATACCCTGATACACAGAATCGAGAAATCTATGAAGTACAAAGAACACACACTGGTCTCCTTTCTGGACATAGAAGGAGCATTTAATAACATCAAATATGAAGCGATGACTCAATCCCTGACGAAATTGGGGATCGAGACATCGCTCACAGAATTTATCAACAATATGTTAAGAAACATAGTCATAAACTCAGAACTAGGAGGCTCAAGGATCAAAAGATATCCGGTGAAGGGAACACCCCAAAGGGGCGTTCTATCACCTCTTTTATGGAACCTAGCCTTAAATGACCTATTGACAGAGTTAGACGATATTGGAGTTGGGGTTATCGCATATGCGGATGATCTCGCCGTAGCGGTGTCCGGAAAGATCCCCAATATCCTCTCATCAATCTTACGGAGAGCACTAGATAGGATAGCTCAGTGGTGTAACAATAATGGGTTGGGAGTAAACCCAAAGAAAACAGAGCTGGTCCTTTTTACAAATAAACGGGTAATCCCGACCTTTGAGCTGCCAACCCTAGGAGGGGTGACGCTAGGGATCTCAGCTCAAGCCAAATATCTGGGACTGATCCTGGATAGAAAACTGAGCTGGAGGTCCAATATGCAGGAAAGAGTACGTAAAGCCACAAATGCATTGTACACCTGTAGGAAAATCGTGGGTAAACGATGGGGACTACACCCCAAGATGACACACTGGATGTACAAGGCGGTCATAAGGCCAATCATGATGTATGGAGTGGTGGTATGGTGGCATTCCCTGCAAAAGGGAGTACACCTAAAAGAGCTGGCAAAAGTTCAAAGACTAGCAGAAGTGACAACCACTGGCTGTCTGAGAACTACACCATCAAAAGCCCTTGACACCATCCTGCATCTGATGCCGCTTGACCTCCTAGGAAAGCAAATGGCAGCGAATGCTGCAATAAGAATGAGTTGTGTCAACCCCTGGAGGGAGACACACATAGGGCACTCCGTAATTCTTCAGGAGTTTAAAAAAACCTCGGAAGGTATCGACTACGTCATTCCCAAACCATTCTTTGAGAACAGATTCTCCACCCAAATCCCCCTGAGGGAGATGTGGAAGGAGAGTCTGATCCGTCATGGTGAAGCCCAGGTGGTTTACACTGATGGGTCAAAACTGGAAGGTAAGGTGGGCGGAGGAGTATTTTCAGAGCAATTTAATATTAATATTTCTTTCAGGTTGCCGGATCACTGTAGTGTTTTCCAAGCAGAAATCTTGGCAATTCAGGAAGCAGCAGAATGGATACAAGGCAACGCAGTATCAAACAACGATGTCCGTATTCTCACAGACAGCTAAGCGGCTATTAGAGCCTTAAAGGGCGTAAGTACAACTTCTAGAGTGGCCTTGAACTGTCGCAGAGTCTTAAACGATGCAGCAGGGTTCAATCTACATATCATGTGGGTGCTGGGTCACAGTAATATAGCAGGGAATTGCAGGGCAGATGAACTCGCCAGAGCAGGTACCTTGCTATCTCCAGATACAATCAAACATAGACCTGGAGTCCCCATGGCAACATGTAAACTCCGGGTTAGTGAGACGACGACAGCCTGTGCTAATCAGAGATGGTTGGAGGAAAGCACATGCTCCATTGCCAGGCAAACATGGCCAAAATATGACCTCAGAAGAACCAGAGAACTACTCACGTTCAGGAGGGATTTACTAGCCAGAATCGTATCGGTACTAACAGGACACTGGCTCATAGGTAAGCATGCCAGAAGGCTGGGGCTGAAGGCATATTACTGCAGAGCATGCCAAGACGAAGAAGAGGAAGAGACTGTGGTCCATTTCCTCTGTCACTGTCCTGCTCTCTCTAGAAATAGAAGAAAGTCCTTGGGAAGTTTCTTCTGTAATGATCTGATGGACATAGCGTCTGCCGATATAGGAGACATTATTACATTTATTAGCCAATCAGGCTGGTTCAGGGTGGATGAGTGAGGGGGAGGACAGCCCAAATCTTCTACTTGTGGTATCACAAAGGGCCAACCGGCCTAAGTGTGTTCTCCTGAGAACTGCCACCCGCAAAAAAAAAAAAATACTTTATCAAAATCAAAAATTATTTCAAATCTATACCTACGCAAAACATTTACGGACGCATATTAAATATATAACCATATAAAACTTTTGTTACGCGGTAATTAGCAATAAATGAATTATGTGGAATATTTAAGGGGTTTGAAGAATCTCTTAAACGGCGCCGTTTAACCCGTTTATATAATTTTTCTCAAAATAAATATGAAATTCGGCATTGTTCGCGTAAAAGATGACATTTAATTCAACATGGCGGCGTTAGATCTTGTCTCTCGACTCGATGTCGACCCAATATCGCTGTCAAGTAAGTGGGCGAGAACGATTCGACGCGTTATCTGATTAGTGACTACAAAAACTGTCAAAATATCGACTAGTCGATATTTTGACAGTTAATCTCGACATTTATCGGTCGAGATCTACTTACAGACTTAGCCTGCTGGGTTTGATTTCCAGCACAGGAGAAATTTGTTAAAAATATTTTTTGATGCAAATCTGCTTATTTGGACTGGAAACACCGATTAGTTGTAAGCAGTTGCCATTTGGCATTAAACTGTTGCATACCAATAAAATTTTGATTTGTTGTTTTCTGCATACTCCATTTTCTCTGTTATGTCTTGCTGCTTGTAGTTTTTTTTCACCTTTGTCCTTTATAGCCTGAAAAATCTGATTTAATTTTTCAATATTTGCCTCTACAGCATTTCCAGCAAGAAGGTCCCTAAAATTAAAAATATATATATGAAGATAAGAAAGACAAATATAAATGTACTGAAAAACCTAAATATTGGGGATTAATTACCCAAAAAAACTATAGACTCACAATAGAAAATGAGAAAAAATAAACTGATAAGTATTACGCTACGTCCTACGTAGGCGATTCAAAGCGAACGCGATTGCAAAGCGATGCGGTGCGGATACAAGCGAATTCAATGCGGTGCGACGCGGCGGCTCTGTCCTACGTGTGCGCGAATCGTTCCCTCTGCCGCCAGCTACTGTCATGGATGTACGTATATAAAATACTCAAGAAGTATGTTCGGCAGAGAAGTGAAACTAATATTATGTACTTAGAGAGGCATATTTATGGGGGATATCACAATTTGTATGAAGAATTACGTGATCTTGAATTAATAAATGAGACTGAATTTACATCTTTCCGGGAAACATATCAAAATTTGACATTTGTGCAAGCGAGAGAAAACTTTGTGTTTTGAACAACATCCTATTGTAAAATAGCAATAATAAATAAATGTGTTTACTTGTAGTCCCATTTATTTTTGCCAAATCCTAAAATTCGCGGTTCGATAATAATAATTCTTTTGTCCCATAATATGGGACGTTCATGGACAGAAATTAAAATTTATGTTTCTGACATGTCAAAAAACAATGGCGCCGCTTTCAATTCACGCGAAAATATCAAACCAACTGATCGCGTTCGCTTCGTACCGTGCCGCGCCGCATCGAAACCTACGCGCGGTCGGTAACGTAGGACACTTCCATAGTTACCGACTGTTTGTTATTTTCGCGCCGCGCCGCGTCGCTTCGCATTCGCTTTGAATCGCCTACGTAGGACGTCGCGTTAGGTATATTAATATCATTTAAAATTTTTACGTTTTTTTCTGTTAGAAAATAAAAATGTTTTTAAAACAAAAACGGTTCTGTGACAAATCGTTAAAGTCAAATCAGAACACGACAATTCGTTACACGTCAAAACAGAAAACGACATAACAGAACAGCGACAATTCAACACACAGTCAAAACAACATATTGACAAATCAGTACAATGACAAATAAGAACGATGATAATACAACACATAGACAAAACAGAACATTTCTAATACGATTTCAAAGAGATTATGAAATCAGATAACGTCAATAACAATATATTTAATATATTATAAACTTGAAAATAAATTTTATTTCACCGACATTTTAATAAGCGAAATATCGATGTTTATTAACGTGATATCAACCATATACCTATTATGTATCTAATACGATTTCAAAGAGATGAAATTAGATAACGTCCCATAAGATGTATTTATAATGTATTTTATTTCTTTTGGTCATAATATATTCTTTAAAATTTTCATATACCTAATCATGTTCTTGCTTTTTGAAATGAATAAACCAAAAGCGAACTTGGAGAATTAATAAGAATGGTCGAAAGAGAGAGTGAGCTTGTTAGGTTGAAAATCAACCAATTAAAATCGAAGGTAGCTAGTTACGTCCACCTCCACCCGCTCCACATATGGGGACTGAAAACGGCCCCTTCACAGAAGGCTAGTAAGAATGACAAAGAATGCATGGCACGAAGAGTAGCTTTAGAAGCTCCTTCTAGACTCGTGGTCTCGGCTCTCGGCACAATAGTGCAAAAAAAATGACAATCAACGTCGATGAAAATAATATTCACATACATGGATTGTCGCGAGTTTATTTCAAGCCAAAGGTAATAATAAGTCCGCCACATTATGTGAATTATTTTGCATAGTAAAAGAGTTTTATTATATTGGAAAATTTGATCATGTTTCCACTAACCGAAATCTTCTTCGCTGGCCTAAGATACGTCAACGTCGTAATATTAATTTACTTTCTCTATACTGTATAATTTAATTAACAACACTAATTCACCACAATATCTCAAGAATAAGGTTATTTTCTTGTCAAATCACGGTCTGCCTCTTCGATCTGCTGAACGTACCACACTAGCTATTCCCATTCATTCTACTGAATTTCTCAGTTCCTCTTTTGAACTACAATCAAGACTATGGAACACCTTAAGTAATGATATTACGACTCCTCAATCGATTCAACTTTTTAAAAAGAAACTAAAGGTGTTTTACCTGTCTAATAATTCTTAACTGACACCCCATATCCATCCTCCCTCAACCTCTATTTCCTTCCTTCCTTTGTTTCTGTCAATTTAATCTGAATAATGTTACGTGTTTGTTATAAATTTAATGTACCTACATACCAATATACTATTTATGACCTCACGTTGCCTTGGTTGGTTGGAAGAAATTGCCTTGTGGCAATAAACCCGCCATTGTACACAGTATTGTACATGAAGTTTAATAAATAAAATAAATAAATGATCATTGATAGAGCTAACCAACTCACCCCCACAAGAGGACTACGAGTCATTGAAATTGTAAGTCAGTTTGTATGTAGATGTTGCCAAACTTCTTGAGGGGTTGGTTTACACATAGACCGATCAAGCAAAAGACACGAATTTGCGATCTGCGCACCCACATGACAGGCTCAAGTTGTTTTCCGATAGCTATCTCTCAGCTCAAAACCTAGTAATGAAGGTGAATGTAGAAATGAGATAATGAGGAGATTCCATATGGCTAATACTGCCATGACCAAGCTAACTATAATCTAGTAAGATAAAAACCTCTCAAAAAAGGTTCACAAGCATGCTCACATATTATATTATAAACCTTCTCACTTGCACACACACTTGCACCTACACCATACACTCCCAAATACACACACACGCACCTTCACACACACATAAACATGATTACATCTAACTTTATTTATTAATTTTGTTTCCTGTTCTACTAAATCTTATGCATGCATGTAGATAAGTTGTGTATTTTTTTCTTTGTTCGCGTATCAATCATAACCTAATAATATTTTTAAAGTGTAATATGTACTTATGTATGTGGATATGTATTTTTGCTTTGTTGGACTATCACTCATATACAAAAAAAATAAAACGTAAAAAAGAAGACTATACAACCAAATGACAATTTCTTTCAAATAACCAGTGTTTTCAGCCCAGAGAAGCAATAACTGCGTGAGAAATAATTTTAAATAAATTTCTTCCTGAGAATTCAATCCAGTATGTGGATACATACATAGGTAAAGAATATCGGCCTTCATGGCTCAGTTGGTTAGGTATCTGACACAGTTTTTAATTGTGTTTTCAGTCTGGATCTGTAAGACGATAAATATCGTTAGTCTCCAGAATATGGCAACTTGTTATTGGGTGCGTGTTAAATTAATATTTGACATAGTACCTGTTAGTTGCCCGAGAAGTAATAAAAAGATAAAGATATGTATTTTTGCTTTGTAAGTAATCATAACCTAATCATATTTTTAACGTGTAATATGTATGTATGTACCTAGATATGTATTTTTGCTTTGTAAGTAATTGTAATAACCTAATCATTTATTTTAACTTTTAATACCTATGTATGTATGTATGTGGATTTGTATTTTTGCTTTGTAAGTAATCATAACTTAATCATATTTTTAATGTGTAATATGTATGTATGTGGAAATTTATTTTTGCTTTGTAAGTAATCATAACCTAATCATATTTTTAACGTGTAATACGTATGTATGTGGATATGTATTTTTGCTTTGTATCACTGATAATAAGAATACAAAATAATTAAAACGTTTTTAACCGAGGCGAGTATACTACCAAATGGCAATTTCTTTCAAATAACCAGTGTTTCAGTCCAGAGAGAATATATTATTTAAAAAAAAATATTTAAAATAATCACTATTTCCAAATAATTATTTACACAAAGTATGTAAATAATTTCATAATCATTGCGTGGAATTCGGTGCAAGTATTAATGTAGTGGTAGCTAATTATTTTAATATGTAGGTATTTCTGATCCTCTAGTATTTTAATGATAACATTAACAAAAATATAGTAAGTACGCAGTTTAATAACTGCGTATTGTATTTTTGTTAATGTTATCATCAAAATACTAGAAACTAATGTAATTATAAATATTGTTTAATTGGCTAAAATAATCGGTTAATTTAGTCAGAAATCAGACTTAACAATCAATACCTTCTTGAACACAAATTTTGTACAATTGATTTTACATTTGCAGCAATCTCCAAAAGGTTTGCTTTTGTCATGGGTCATAAATATTTTTTTTCAATGTTATTTTAAAAACATATTTAGATTCGAATTCTAGCGCTGACGGAATGCAAACACCTGCGAGGCACGTTGGACAATTTATAAAAGAGGGTTAAACAAGACTTCGATGTAAAAAATATAAAAATCCGAAGGAAAGTTTTTTTTTAATGTATATTATTCCGATGAAAAAATTCTACCTACTTTTTTAAGGTTGTGAGTCAACGGTCATTGTTTATTTATATTTTTGTACTTCAAATAAACAATGTACTTATTGTGTATGAAATTAAAACAATTGGTAAAGAAATTAAGTTTTTATTTCATATATATTTTTTTAAATAAATGGAATTTAATTTACACTTAAAGTAATACACAGTAGAAATAGCCATCAAAAATATAATGAAACATATAAAAAAATGTCCATAACACAATTGGAGAAAAATAAAAATGTTACAGTTCCATAAAATAAAATAAAAAATCCATATAATAACACAATGAAGAAATATATAAATTCTGGTTGGTTAGAATAAATTGCATAATGGCAATAAGCCCGCCAGTGTGCATTATATTTGTTTATATTATGTACAAAAAGTTGATTAAATAAAAATGTTACAGTTCCATAAAATAAAATAAAAATATCCATACAATAACACAATGAAGAAATATAAAAATTCTGGTTGGTTAGAATAAATTGCATAATGGCAATAAGCCCGCCAGTGTGCATTATATTTGTTTATATTATGTACAAAAAGTTGAATAAATAAAAATGTTACAGTTCCATAAAATATCACAATTCTATTCTTTCTCATCTCATCACATCACATCACATCACATCACATCACGTGAATGGAATTTTGAAAGATGGAGACGTTAGAAGTAAGAATAGCATGAGAGGGTGTATTAGACGATGCATGCACGTGAATAAAGCGAGAAATTTATGTCAGGAAAAGGGAGTCTGGCGTTAGGTTCTCTTTGCCTACCCCAGTGTCCCAGTTTTCATAAAATAAAATTAACCATACAATAACATAATTAAAGCTAAATAAAAATATTACATTTAACAGTTCCAAAAAACAAAATACAATTGAAACAATTAAAAGTTCATAAAATATTTCCATAAAATAAAATTAAAATGTCCATACAATCACATAATTGAAGGAAAATAAAAATATCACATGTCACAGTTCTATAAAATAACATGAAAATGTCCATACAATCACACAATTGAAGCAAAATAAAAATATCACATGTCACAGTTCTATAAAATAAAATGAAAATGTCCATACAATCACACAATTGAAGCAAAATAAAAATATCACATGTCACAGTTCTATAAAATAAAATGAAAATGTCCATACAATCACATAATTCAAGCAAAATAAAAATATCACATGTCTCAGTTCTATAAAATAAAGTAAAAATGTCCATACAAATGTCCATTGATACATACAATAACACAATTGAAGTATATTGTCGTGCAAGTTACTGCAAGTTGGCCATTCGGCGTAAGAAAATCAATTTATCGTCTTGATTGTGATAATCCTGCACAGCCATCGCCACTTGATTGCTAAGGTTTTCGTACTTCTTCGTTTTTACTTCTGGTCGACCTCTTCGAGCATTGGCTAATAGTAACCTCTGACAAGCTATATCTCGTTTTAACCCATTCAACAAGCTCCATATGCTTGGGTGACTACAGAGGAATAATGAGTTTAAGGCGTTGTGAAATCCTTCACAACAATTTGTCGTTTTTGGACTTCTTTCAGCAGCAGCTTCAAAATGATTCCACGTCGAAATTGGAAAGAGAGGTGATCTTCCTAAAACTCCATTAATGTAACTGGAATAAAAATATATCAGAACGTCATTGTACTTTTCGTCATCCGGGAATATGCCTGCTAGTTGATTAAAAACCGCTTCCACCTCTGATTCCGGCACAAAAGAAAGAGCAGGTAAAGATTTCAACTTTAATCTTATGTCAATATCGGACTCGTAAACAACTTTTAAACCAACACTGTTTATTTTTCTCAAAACACTTTGGCAAAGATGAAAATAGCACCCCTTTACTTGCGCATGTGTAAAAGCTGTATGAGCAGCAGACATACATGCTTTTTCAAAATCAACCAAAATCTTTTCGGGGGCTATATTAGGTATTAAATATTTTAATATTCCGAACATCCTATTGTACGTGTCGGAATTTTTTTTTTAAGTAGAAAATATACGCATGAAGGATATGAATTACCAACCTTAGCATGCCATGTATATAGTTGATAAAACATTCTGGGTGCCTTGTCGAATGTACCATCTCCATAAATGACGTCCTTATCTAATTCCGCAAGGAGATCGTTATCTCCAATTGCCAGAATCCTATCAGGGTCATCAGCTCCCGTATCATACAGAATTATGTTTGAATACATCTCTGGGATGATAAAATCCGTTGTCGTTGGATTTGGAATGTGTGGAACATCTCTATTTCTTTGCAAATTTCGCGCCAGCGACGAATATTTGGGCAAATGTTCCAAAATGTCCATATTCACATTAAATAGTACATTTCCTATCACATTTCTTGAAGTTGAACCAACCGCTTTAATATCTTGCTTCATTTTAGACATCAGTATATTCGCCTGTGCTTTTTGAGGATTAGAATCATGGCTGTGTTGAGGAATCTCCCCCATGATATTCTCATCCAATGTTTTCAAAAATGCCCTACAATTGGTCGTAAAGTAGGACCTGCATCTCCAGGTTATTATTCCGTTTCGGCTTTCTCTAAGTTTACTGTATTCGTGTCCTTGATACGTCAGAGCTCGATTACCTCTCTGTGTAAGTGAGAATTCCATGGTGTCTGAAAAATAAATTATTTCGATTTTACTAATACATTTTATGAATACCTACTTAATAAAAAATGAAACAAATTTTAGTTAAAAATAAATTTCTAAAATAATAAATTTAAATTAATTGCATTAAAAAAAAATATTAAATTTTTTATCCAAAACAAAATCGGAACCCATCACGTCAGAGCTTGATTACCTCTCTGTGTAAGTGAGAATTCCATGGTGTCTGAAAAAACTTATTTCGATTTTACTAATACATTTTATGAATACCTACTTAATAAAAAAAGAAACCAATTTTAGTTAAGGGGGGACTGCTGCCAACGTACCTATTTTTCAATTTGATATACCATCATTATTTCATATCAAATCGTTTTGATATGAAATAATTTAGATAGTTTGGGTATTAATAAACAAAAATATACCTTAACTTTTTGATAATGTTCTGTATAAATTCTTGTACAAAATAATGGCATACCCCGATTTTCAACGTTTATCATATATTTTTAATAAAGGCGAAGAGTAATATATTTTTTTTTTAATTAAAGAAGACAAAAAATATCTAGAAAAATATGATGTGACGTTGCATTAATGCTTCAGGTTTAGTAAATAAACCTAAAAAACATTTATTTTCCATTCAGCGCCATTGCGTAATAAAAGTTTTTTTGGTTTATTTACTTAACCTGATGCGTTAATGCAACGTCATATCATATTTTTCCAGGTATTTTGTTCTTCTTTAATTTATAAAAAAAAATATTGCTCTATACTCTATATATTTTTAGAAATTTAAGATAAATGTCTAAAATCGGGGTATGCTTATTATTTTCCTACAAGAATATATTATACAGAACATAATCAAAAAGTTAAGGTATATTTCTCTTTATTAATATCCAAACTAACTAGGTTATTTTTTTCAAAACGATTCGTTTAGTAATTATGATGGTATATCAAATTGAAAAAATAGGTACGTTGGCAGCAGTCACCCTCTTAAACATAAATTTCTTAAATAATAAATTTAAATTAAATCGCATTTAAAAAATGCATATTAAATTTTTTTATCCAAAACAAAATCGTAATCCATCCTTCTTTCATAATATGGAGATCTAAAATATGTTAAGATATTATAGAGCTCCATATGATAATTGTATCCATGATATGGGTAATCATGAGGGTTTTGATTTCACCGTTTGACGGGATTTGCCCCCCAGGTCTTCCATTCCATACTCCCCAAGTATAAATATTCCTTTAGTTGTTTTAGCCATTCGATTATATAATGATTAATTTAATTTTCCTATTATAAAATGATTAATACATATTTCTGTATGACTTCAAAAAGGTAATTTCTCCTGTTTTGGAGTGAGTTACATTTTTCACAAAACATACAAACTAACTATATAAATCTTAACCTAAGTATCAAGGAACATGATTTGTAGCCAAATATCTTGAACTTTTAGCCGAGAAGGGGGGCCATTTGCACGAAAACCAACGAAGCAACGCAAATTTGCACTCTGCGCAACCGGAAGCTCGTTCAAGATGTTTGGCGAAAATTTTGCCTACATAACATTTTCATTGATTTAAAAACAAAAAAATGCAAAAACATAAAATCAATTAAAATATAAATAATCACAAAAGCTCTAAATAATAAAATAATATAAGTAAGAAAATAATTCGCTTACCCTCTATTGAAATAAAATCCACGATAATATCCAAGTTATTGATTCCACTAAACTCTTTACTCCGACGTGTTCGAAAAGCAAAAGGGTTATGATATTCATTTTTTCTACAAAAAATGTACATGTTTTAGATTAAAAAAAAATTGTTTAAGAAAGACTTTTGAAGCTGTATCCAGGGCCAGTACTCAACTGAGCAGGTATCTGCCCGCCAGTGTGCAAGACATCTATTGCCTTCCTCTTTTTGGGAAAAAACAAAAATATACGTATTTCATAATTATTAGCTGTATTATTTTTAAAACGTATTGTTTTAACAAATTTCAGTTTATTTGATCCAACTGTTAATGATTTGCTCAAGAAAACTTAAAATAGAAAAATATATATTTTTTAAACATTAAAAAATATTCTCCTTGCATTTTAAGACGCGAATTCATTAAAAATTATTTCTTTATATATATAACTATAAAAACCTCATAATTTTTCTAAATTAAGCAAGTTTGAATGCTTGTGTTATAGATGTACGAAACCGGTTGAGACGACATTCCGACTCACGAACACTGGATTACTAATCTGGATTAATACTAGTGCTTTTCTGTAAATCTAGTAAAAGAAAATATGAAAGATGTTTCGGATATTTATATGTATATAATTATATAGCAATTACTTATTAATATGCTTGAATAATTTATCATTCGTTTAATAAAGTTGAAACAAATACAAAAATCATTGAATCGAATGAATATTATGTCTAGGAACCTACATATCAAAAATATTATGATAATTTCATGGAATCTACTTAGTTGCTTCTCTATCGTGCTCTTTCTCTATATATATATATATATATATATATATATATATATATATATATATATATATATATATATATATATATATATATATATATATATATATATATATATATATATATATATATATATATATATATATATATATATATATATATATATATATATATATATATATATATATATATATATATATATATATATATATATATATATATATATATATATATATATATATATATATATATATATATATATATATATATATATATATATATATATATATATATATATATATATATATATATATATATATATATATATATATATATATATATATATATATGTTGTTTTTCAGGCTCTCGCGGAGGGGTGTAAATGATGTATCCGTTTCTCGGGTACTCCGCGTCGTGTTTGTTTGGTTTCTGGTGAAACCTTGTCTTCGACGTTTCAGCCGTACGTTGACGGCCATCCTCAGGAAGTCAGGTGCTTCGTCTGTAGTCTCTGGCTGCGGCGAGGAGGGTTGGTGAGTGTCGTTATTTTTGTTACGTTACGTACTGTATTAGTCGACCGTAGCGTGCGCATATCGGTGTTTGTCTGTACTGCGGTTGTATCGGTCGGCTGTAGTACTGTATTAGTCGACCGTAGCGTGCGTGTATCGGTCTTTGTCTGTACGGCGGTTGTATCGGTCGGCTGTAGTGTGAGTGTTTCCGTTACGTTCGGTATGTCGTTCATGTCGTTCGGCTGTGATGTATGCGTTTCGGCATTATTTCGTGCTGTTTTTTGTGTCGTTAATTCTTTCGTATTGTTTATTATCGTTTTCCATGCCGAAGGAAGTCTGCGTGAGTCGTCTCTTGTATTGATACAGTGTGGTCTCTTTTCGATTTCTATTGCTTCTCTGTATATTCGTTGCGTCTCTCTGTTAAGTCGTACCAGTGTTTTTGCGTTATCGAAATCTATCTTGTGTCCTTCTGTCATTGTATGTACTGCAAGGGTGGATTGTATTTTCTTTCGAGATATGTCCACCTTATGCTCTGCTAGTCTGGCTTCTATGCGGAAAAATAAAAGAAGACTTGCGTAACGTAAAAACAACCGTGCCTCATGAAAATCAAGGTATCTACGAAGTACCATGTGGGTCGTGCGACGGCGTCTACATCGGCAGAACCAACCGCCGCATAGAAGCCAGACTAGCAGAGCATAAGGTGGACATATCTCGAAAGAAAATACAATCCACCCTTGCAGTACATACAATGACAGAAGGACACAAGATAGATTTCGATAACGCAAAAACACTGGTACGACTTAACAGAGAGACGCAACGAATATACAGAGAAGCAATAGAAATCGAAAAGAGACCACACTGTATCAATACAAGAGACGACTCACGCAGACTTCCTTCGGCATGGAAAACGATAATAAACAATACGAAAGAATTAACGACACAAAAAACAGCACGAAATAATGCCGAAACGCATACATCACAGCCGAACGACATGAACGACATACCGAACGTAACGGAAACACTCACACTACAGCCGACCGATACAACCGCCGTACAGACAAAGACCGATACACGCACGCTACGGTCGACTAATACAGTACTACAGCCGACCGATACAACCGCAGTACAGACAAACACCGATATGCGCACGCTACGGTCGACTAATACAGTACGTAACGTAACAAAAATAACGACACTCACCAACCCTCCTCGCCGCAGCCAGAGACTACAGACGAAGCACCTGACTTCCTGAGGATGGCCGTCAACGTACGGCTGAAACGTCGAAGACAAGGTTTCACCAGAAACCAAACAAACACGACGCGGAGTACCCGAGAAACGGATACATCATATATATATATATATATATATATATATTTTGTATTACATACAAGATATTGGTTTTTCCCAAAACAATATTTATATTGTATTTTATCAGTATAAACATCCATCCGGTTCTCTTTTTACATTAGATTACTTCAAGCCTTTTTAATTGTAACATTTTTCTCTATTTTATAACTTGAGGGTGTTTGGATTTCTTTTTTAATTAAATCACGGCATTGATATTTTGTATAGTTATAATTGTATCTTTCAATATAAGGAAATGTTAATTTTCTATAGATACATATAAATTCGCAATGTTTTCATTTTCGATACGTTTACAACGAAAATTCCATTTAAACTAATATTTATTTTATTCCATTTTTAAATCTTCCTAGGCACAATACGAAGAATAAAATTATCTGAAATCGATCCTGTTACGGTCAACACATTTTATTACAACCGAAACATGTGGCATTCGCTTGTTGAGTTGTGCAACTTTCTAAACGATATATCCTTTCATAACACATAGGTAGGTACCTAAAATTGACATCCTAGAAACATAATATCCATGAACAATGTTAAACCATTTTAAGCAACGAAACTGAATATTATACAAGTCACTTTAGATCAATTTATATGAAACCAATTATGTGTAGGTACTCGCTTTCTAGCTACTACCTACGTAGATTTACTTCATTAAAATATTGTTTTCATTTTTTTTCCATATTTAGTTCTCTACTAGGCTATACCGGCTTTTTCTTGATCAAATTTTATGAAAAAAGCGGCATAATGGACAAAAAAATCGGTCGGCATATATAGGTATAGGATAAATTTCAACAAACAACTATTGGTGGATTGTCCAACAGTGATTAACAATGGCATAAATCACTTTATGATCACGTAAACCAGCCGATGACAGGTCGTAAGCCCTGTGGGTGCCTTGAGTTCCTGGTTCTTCTATTACATCCCAACTTCGTCTCTATTGAGATGTTAAGAGGTATGTCAATAAAAATTTCATTTGACTCCCGACATGAAAAAAAATCCAATGTTTGTGTATTTGCAATAAAAAAAATATTCGAGGAGTAATTATAATAAGCTTCCTCGTGATGGTGCCGCCTTGACGTGGCGAGGAGGCTTGCGAGTTTCGAGGAAGGATTAGGCTATGCCGGAGAGGGTCACCCATACCGGAAAGGCTATTCCTGAGGAACCAGACTAAGAGCATCATCCCCCCCTAATCCAGGGTGTAATGCGTACCGTGCCCATTGGAGGTTTGCAGCCAGGGGGTAATACAGGCTGTATTACAACGGAGCCTTTCAGACACCTGTCCGCATCTGAAGTGTAGATTAGGACTTGCCATGACGAGGGGCGCCGTCATGGTGGACGTTTATTTCCCCTCACACACAAAGGTCTGGAGGTTGCCTTGTCGACTGAAAGACCGTACGAACCAGAATGAACAAAAATATAAAGAATAAAACTTTACAATCGCCTAACCGAAAAGGGGGCAGACCCGACTGCAAAAAGGGGTCAACACCCACCATAACTGGTGGGAAAGACGCAGCAACCACTGCGGAAATAACAAAAACAAAAGCAACAAAAGCCGAATCCCAGGTAACCAATCCCGGAACGGCCGCTGTTGCAACCAAGACGAGCCGTGTTAACCTCACAAATCGTGCGTATCGAAAGAGGCGGAGCGCACATAAGCTAGTGGGAAGACTCGGTGGGATTCCGGAAAACGATCTCACCGAAGCGCAAATAAATTCCTTAAAATGGGCCAAAGAGCTCTTAAGGAAAGAAGCAGAAGAGGGTAGACCAGCAAAGTCTTCCTCAGCCCCAGCGCGGCCTTATGGCGAAAGCAAGAGGCAGCGTTCGGGGGAAGGGTCACAGCCCGAGGCTAAAAAGCCGAAGCACGACCGACCTGCTAGTCGTCGCCCATACAGTGAAATCGCAAAAGAGCTCATTGTATGGGCGGTGATTGATAGGAGTAAGCCGGACGGCTCCATTTCACCAGACAACTGGAAAATGGTTGACGCGGCCCTGAGAAAGGTCTATTTACAGACCATCAAAGAAAACCCTGGACCAACTCCGTACTGTAAAGACGCAGGCTGGTACCAGGGTGGTATAAAATTGATCGCCGGTAGGGACCAACGTTCAGCGGATCTCTACAAACTGGCGATATCGAAGGTAGGCGAGGTGTGGCCGGGCGCGAGGCTCGAGGCCATCTCGAAGGATTTTATCCCGAGCAGGCCAAGATCCCGCGTCTGGATTCCAGAGGAACCCGCCAAAGCACAGGAAATACTAGAGCTAATCCAGGCTAGTAACCCAGAACTGCCCACTCATGACTGGAAAGTGGTCAAAGTGGGAGAGGTTCAGGGGAGCTCCAGGAGTGCCCTAGTAATTCTGAATGAGGAGGCCCTTGCGCCCCTAGAAAAGACTGAAGGCGAGATATGCTACGGTTTCGGAGTGATCACGCTGCGAGTCTATAAGAAAGACATGAAATCAGGCAGCGATAAAGCAGAGGAAAAATCCAGCCCTACTGTTCAGTCCACACCTACACCGGTTACGGAGGTGATGGACGTTACGGACATAAATGAGGACAGCACCACATTCCTCGAGAAGGACTTTGCCAGCTTCGTCCAAGTCCAAGCCTCCACATCCGGTGCACTCAGGAGACTGAGTGCAGTGGATGAGGAGGATTCCGTATCCACTGATGGGTCGGAGGAGCAGAGGGCCCTGCATGGGAGTGGTTCAGATTAATCTGCACCACTCCAGGGCGGCGTCAGCTGCGTTACTCCTCCGACTTACATCGAAAGGAGAGGACATAATTCTAGTCCAAGAGCCATGGGTGGTAAAAGACCAAGTGGCGGGACTAAAATCCAAAGACTACAAGATCTTTTACTTAAGGGGAACTGGTAAACCTAGATCTTGCATTCTCATTAAGAAAGAGCTAAACGCCTTCATGGTGACAGAGTTCTGCAATAAAGACATCATAGTGCTGGCAGTAGAACTTCAATCCCAAACCATATGGATGGTTTCTGCATACCTAGCACATGACCATGAAGAACCGCCCCCCCCGAGTATCCTTCAAGAAGCTATCGCAAAAGCAGGCAATGTGAAGATACCAGTGGTCATAGGTGCGGATGCCAATGCACACCACACGATCTGGGGCAGTACGGACACAAATGAAAGAGGTGAGTTACTTTTTGAATATATCATGTGTAATAACCTTGAAATTTGCAATGAAGGTGATTCTCCAACCTTTATCACCGCAATAAGGCGCGAAGTTCTGGACATAACGTGTGTCAATGAACAAGCTGCCCAATATGTAAGAGATTGGAAAGTCTCAGATGACCATTCCTTCTCTGACCACCAGTACATAGAATTCAGTCTGGACCTTCAGAAGCCGGACAAAATTAGGTACCGTAACAGAAAGAAGACGCAATGGGATAAGTATAACACTGCCCTCAGCGAACTTCTATTAGAAATACCGCCCAGACCTTCCACAATAGAAGAACTGGACGATACGATAGAAACCTTTACCAATGCTTGTAATCAGGCAACCAGGGTATCATGCCCGGTTCGCACGGTTAAAGGAAGACAGAGACCACCTTGGTGGACAAAAGAGATCATTACCCTGAGAAAGGAATGTCGGAGATTATTCAATCTAGCCAAGGTAACCAACAATTGGGAAAACTATAAGGCTAGTCAAAGAGTTTTCAAAAGCAAATTAAAAACAGCGAAAAAAGCCTCCTGGGAAACTTTCTGCACTATGATTGAAACAATCCCTGAGGGAAATAGGATTCGCAAAATCCTAGCAACGGATCCAGTAATGCCCGAGTACATAAAAAGGCAAGACGGCAGCTGGACCACAAGCAGCTCTGAGACATTAGAGCTATTAACTAAGACACACTTTCCTGGATGTAAGCAGGAGTTGCCAAGAGCAACAAACCAAACCAGGAAACAAAGAAGCGCCCAAAGACTTTTCAGTAAAGAAGCAATTTCTTGGGCTTTATTTGGGTTCGAACCTTACAAATCGCCAGGTCCGGATGGAATCATACCGGCGGAACTACAGGCGGCCTCAGAGATTGTCATACCTTGGTTGGTGACAGTCTTTGAGGCATGTATAGAACTCTGTTATACCCCCAAAATATGGAGGGAAGTAAAAGTGGTGTTCATACCCAAAGGAGGTAAAACATCTAACGCTACAACCAAGGATTTCAGACCAATAAGTCTATCCTCGTTTGTCATGAAAACGCTAGAGAGACTCATAGAGACACACATCAGGAGTAAAATTGAACCTTCAATGTGGTCAGAGTCCCAGCATGCATACAGTAAAGGGAAATCTGTTGAAACAGCCCTACATACTCTAGTACAGAAAATTGAGAAATCGATGAAGTACAAAGAATATACATTGGTAGCCTTTCTAGATATAGAAGGAGCCTTTAATAATATTAAATACGAAAAGATAGCTCAGTCCTTGGAGAAACTAGGGATAGAGACTTCGCTTACAGAGTTTATCGATCATATGTTGAGAAATAGGGTCATAAACTCGGAACTTGGAGGCTCAAAGATAAGAAGATACCCAGTGAAGGGTACACCCCAAGGGGGTGTTCTATCACCTCTTCTATGGAATTTAGCCTTAAACGAACTGTTGATGGAATTGGACAACATTGGCGTTACGGTAATCGCGTATGCGGACGACCTCGCCATAGCAGTGTCGGGGAAGATTCCCAACATACTCACATCTCTTTTACAGAGAGCATTAGGTAGGATAACTCGATGGTGTAACAGCAGTGGGTTGGGAGTCAACCCAAGGAAAACGGAGTTAGTCCTATTCACAAATAAACGGGTAATCCCGACCTTCACGTTGCCAACCCTGGAGGGAGTGACACTAGAGATCTCAGCCCAAGCTAAATATCTGGGACTAATTCTGGATAGGAAGCTGAACTGGAAGCCCAATATGCAGGAGAGAGTACGGAAAGCTACAAATGCGCTGTACACCTGCAAAAAGATCGTGGGAAAAAGCTGGGGAGTGCACCCGAAGATAACCCACTGGATGTACAAGGCGGTCATAAGGCCAATCATGATGTATGGGGTGGTGGTATGGTGGCATTCCTTGAAAAAAGGGGCACACCTTAAGGAGCTGGCAAAAGTTCAAAGACTAGCTGAAGTGACAATCACTGGCTGTCTAAGAACTACACCAACTAAAGCTCTTGACACCATCCTGCACCTGATTCCGCTTGACCTCCTTGGGAAACAAATGGCGGCAAACGCTGCCCTAAGAATGAATAATGTTAACCCTTGGAAGGGGACTCATATTGGGCACTCCATGATTCTTCAGGAGTACAAACAACCATCCGAAGGTATTGACCACACCATTCCCAAACCCTTCTTCGAGAATGGGTTCTCCACCCAAATCCCCTCGAGGGAGATGTGGAAGGAGAACGCAATTCACCATGGTGAGGCCCAGATGGTGATATACACAGATGGGTCGAAACTGGACGGAAGGGTGGGTGGAGGGGTATTTTCGGAGCAACCAAATATCAATATCTCATTCAGGTTGCCAGACCACTGCAGTGTTTTTCAGGCAGAGATCCTGGCGATTCAAGAAGCAATAGGATGGATACAAAGGGCCGCAATGCAAGGCAGCGAAGTCCGTATCCTCACAGACAGCCAAGCAGCGATCAAGGCTCTGCGAGGCGCATTAACGACCTCTAAAGTTGCCCTGAACTGCCGCATAGCATTAAACAAAGCAGCCGAGCGGTTTAACATACTTGTTATGTGGGTACCAGGTCACAATGATATAACAGGTAACTGTAAGGCAGATGAACTGACCAGGGCAGGTACCCTGTTACCTTTAGAAACAATAAATCATCGACCCGGGGTTCCCATGGCAACATGTAAACTCCGGGTCGATGAGAAAACGATAACTCGTGCCAATCAAAGATGGTCTGAAGAAAGCACGTGTGCCATTGCCAAACAAACATGGCCAAAATACGATCTCAAAAGAACAAGGGAGATGCTCTCGTTCAGAAGGGACTCACTAGCCAGAGTCACATCGGTATTAACAGGGCACTGGCTCATAGGAAAACATGCCAGAAGGCTTGGCTTAGAGGCATTTGATTATTGCAGAGCATGCCAAGACGAAGAGGAAGAAGAGACGGTAGTCCACTTCCTCTGTCAATGCCCTGCTCTCTCCAGAAATAGGAGGAAATTCTTGGGAAGTTTCTTCTACGATGACCTGATGGACATAGCGTATGCTGACATTAGCGACGTTCTGACATTTATTAACCACTCAGGCTGGTTCAATGTGGTTTAGTGAAGGGGAAGGACAACCCCACTGTGGTATCACAAAGGGCCAACCGGCCTAAGTGTGTTCTCCTTGGAGAGCTGCCACTCAAAAAAAAAAAAAAATTATAATAAGCAAACCGAGGGTGATTTCCCAAAGATTCATAGTGGAACAATCAGCGCCCAGCCTATAGTGATAATTTCCACTGTGATTCGCAGTGGAATCATCGAATCAATGTTTTATTCCGAGTTCTGAATTCATCTCTATGTGGAACATAGTACCTATATATGGTGCGAAGCCTTTAAATTGCTGTTTTTAGCATGCAAAAAGTCCACTACGCCATACGAAATGTTCCTTCTTTCATAGTACCCACGCGTCTTGTCTTAAAACTGTCAATCTATTTAAAGAAATTAATTCTCTTGAATAAATCGACAGTAGGATAAATTATATTTATAGACTACGTATTCATATTTCTTATTTTTTGTGCGGAAAAACTATTTCATATAGCTCCACTTCTAAACTAATTACACTGGTTGAAGTGTCCAGGGCGAGTTGACTACAAAACTTGTTTGACGGTGTTTAATACTTTGAACTACCTGGCACCACAATACATTCAAGAAATGTGTCAGATAAAAAAAAGCATCCTGGGAGGCACCTGTCGCTGGTAACCCCCACATTGCGGGTTATATGCCGTGAAAAAAATATTTTTTAGATATCTGGAGAATTTAAAGATACATAATATGTAGGTATATGGTTGATATCACGTTAATAAACATCGATATTTCGCTTATTAAAATGTCGGTGAAATATCGATGTTTATTTTCAAGTTTATAATATATTAAATATATTGTTATTGACGTTATCTGATTTCATAATCTCTTTGAAATCGTATTAGAAATGTTCTGTTTTGTCTATGTGTTGTATTATCACCGTTCTTATTTGTCATTGTACTGATTTGTCAATATGTTGTTTTGACTGTGTGTTGAATTGTCGCTGTTCTGTTATGTCGTTTTCTGTTTTGACGTGTAACGAATTGTCGTGTTCTGATTTGACTTTAACGATTTGTCCGGTCACCAACAAAAACATATACATCCTTATACCTACATTCTAAACTATGAAGATGATTGTGAAGGATTATCACTTTGCCATCTACATATGTAGAATACAGCTACATAAGTTACAATAAACAAATGTGGAAAAAATATGCTGGATAAACTTACTACACGGAGAACAAATAACTTCAAAAAAGCATAAAGAGAAGAAACTCATGATTATAAAATTTTAAACTTGTTTATATGTATATTATATGTATATAAACTTGTTTATATGTATATTATATGTATATAAACTTGTTTATATGTATATTATATGTATATAAACTTGTTTATATGTATATTATATGTATATAAACTTGTTTATATGTATATTATATGTATATAAACTTGTTTATATGCAGACGATCTTCAATTATATTTCCATTTTAATATCTCTGATATTAACAATGCAGTCCTTCACATGAATGAAGATCTTAAATTTATCTCTTCTTGGTCATCGGATCATGGTCTTCTTATTAATCTGACTAAGTCCCAGGCAATTATAATCGGTAGTCCTCGTCTGCTATCATCTATGAGGAATTTGCAACTCCCACTACTATATATCAATAACCAATGCATTCCGTATACCAGGGTTGTAAAAGATCTTGGAATCTTCATCGATGATGACCTTTCGTGGCATGAACAGGTATCGCATGTTAGTAAATCTATTTTCTTTGCCCTACATTCACTTAATAAACTTAAAAATTTCCTTCCATTCCGTTGTAAAATAACTCTGGCTCAATCACTTCTTCTTCCATTGCTTGATTATGCCGATGTGTGCTATTTGGATGCAAATGAAGTGCATCTCAATAAACTTGAACGTCTTCAGAATATATGTATCAGATTCATCTTTGGGTTGAAAAAATTTGATCGCATATCATCTTACCGCAATCTTCTTTGTTGGCCCAGGATACGCCAGCGGCGCAATATACTCATTTTGTCACTATTGTACAATATTCTCTCGAACCCAAACCTGCCACAGTACCTCAAAAGCAAATTCACTTATTTATCCAACCATGGACTTCCACTCCGATCTGCTGAACGTACAACACTATCCATCCCTATCCATAATACAGAATTTCTCAGCTCTTCGTTCTAAGTACAATCAGCTAGATTATGGAATAGTCTTAGTCCGGATATTGCGTCGTCTTACTCACTTAGTATTTTCAAGAAAAAACTAAAGAAGGAATATTTATCCTTGAACACCTGATCCCGATTTCCTTTCCTGTCCTTACCATATCCTTTTTTCTTGCTATGAATTATTATTTTTTGTTTTAATAGTATTTATGTAAGTGTTATACGTATTTTCATTGATTTCTTTTACTCATATTTATTTGCTGTTGTACATACACAATGTTGTAATACTTCATAATCTGGTTGGTTGGAAGAAATTGCCTAATGGCAATAAGCCCGCCAGTGTACTATTATATTTGTTTATATTATGTACAAGAAGATGTATAAATAAATAAAATAAATATATTATAGTTAGAAGGAAACTTGTTGGGCATGTTACGTGGGGTGTGCTGGGCACAAATTTGTATATTATAGTTAGCAGGAAACTTGTTGGGCATGTTACGTGGGGTGTGCTGGGCACAAATTTGTATATTTTGTGTTCCGTATCCATGACTGGAGTCCATTATGAGAGTGAGCTCTCTTTTCCACTCGGTTGTTCATATTACCCCACTTTTTCACATAAACTTTCGTCAAATACTCCTAATTTTCTTCCTTATGGCAACACCGGCGATATTGGCATCCTTTCTGCACCGCCATTTTGAATCATATGACGCTTTATTTTCAAAGCTAACGGTTGTGAATTGTGTCGTATTGCGGAAAAAAATCATAATCGGGTCTCAGACTCCACTTCCAACGCCCCCTCCTCCCAGACCGGTCCAGGCTCGTTACCCAACAGGTTCTTCTCAATCTGAAAAACCGAAAAAGGAAAACTGGAAGCCCTTTCGGGATAGCTTCAGGCCAAAAAGGGATGCCACCAGAGCTAAGCCCAGGAGACAAGAGCGGGTAAAACATGTCTGGAGCCAAGGAAGAAGTAGGAGGTGACAGTTACCGGAAGCAGTTTCGAGGCGGGCGCCTGGAAAACTTTTGGAGAACGTGGGAGAAACTAGGAGCACCAATGTGATCCTCAAGATGCTCAAAGGATCCAGAATCCCCTTCATCTCCAAGCCCCCATTGATACTCCCAACAAGGACTATCATCCAAAATTTTGCAACAAAGATCTTCTCAGACATGACATATCACATTCGCGAAATGAGAGAGCTCAATGTCATAGAGCCGGGCGACCAGACCCCAAGCTTCATCTCGAGCCTGTTCCCCACACCAAAATCAGACGGGTCCCTCAGGGCAATATTCAATCTAAAATCGTTGAACAACTTTCTTGCTCCCAAACCCTTCAGGCTTTTCAATCACTTCCGAGTTCCAGATTTCTTGCAACCCAACGACTGGTTGGTAAAAATCGACCTCACTCAAGCTTACTTCCACCTACCGATAGCCAAACACCATCGCAATTCCTACGCCTGGTTTATCAAGGAGAGCTACTACAGATGACATGTCTACCATTCGGGCTGTCCTCAGCTCCGAAGACCTTTGCTTCTCTCACAAACTGGGTAGCCGAGCTCTTGAGAAAGAGAAGCATAAGAGTAGTAGTCTACTTACATGATTTTCTTCTTGCCAACCAATCGATGGAATCCCTGAGCGGTCAGACAACGGAGGCACTAAAGACTCTGATGCAAATCACGACAAGAGCATCTTAACACCCACCCAAAAACTGGAGTTTCTGGGCATCATGTGGGATACCAGAGCCAATCAGAAGTCTCTATCGGAACGCAAATGCTCTGGTCTTCCCAAGCGTTATGTGTTCCGATCCAAGCCGGCAGTTCTCTCAGGCAGACTCAAAGTCTCCTGGGCAGACTCAACTTTGCAAACTTTACAACCCCTCGGGTTCGTTTGCATTGCCGCAACCTGCAGAGGTTCACCCGTCACATCCTACAAACCAAGTCCTCCAAATTGGTGAACATCCCTGCAGCAACTCTAGCAGACCTTCAGTGGTAGATGGAAGCTGTAGGAACTCCAACTCCCATTCACAGACCTCCCTTTACGCACTTCCTGACAACGGATGCAACAGACACAGGTTGGGGTGGTCAGATCAACGACATCACAGTGGCCAGGCATTGGACCATGAAACAACAACACTGGCACTCCAACCGGAAAGAAGCATTTGCAGTTCTCACTGTCTTAAAATTCCAAGCACAGAATCTAAGGGGAAGGAGAGTTTTATTACAAACCGACAACAAGACAGTAGTCGCTCACATAAACAAGGAAGGAGGAACAAAATCATTAGGCCTGCTACAACTAATGCAAAACTTGTTGGAATTCGTCGACAAGAGTCAGATAACGTTAGCCGCCCAGTATATTCTGAGTCGATACAACGGGATTGCGGACCATCTCTCGCAGGGTACACCTCTCCCGGAATGGCACTTACAAAAGCAAGCTATCGTCGAACTATTCTTAAAGCTGGGAAGACCAGACATCGACCTGTTCGCATCAGCCAGGGCTCACGTCGTGCCATGCTACGTATCACTCGACTCAACAGACTCCTCAGCATTTTATCACAACGCATTCAGTCGATCCTGGAATTATCGACTAGCCTGGGTATTTCCTCAGCCAAATCTTATCCCAAGAGTACTCACTCACCTACTAGAAGCAAAAGGAATGTTCCTGTTAGTTGCTCCCCGGTGGGAAAGAACGTTTTGGCTAAACAAACTAAGACAAAGAGCCAAAGGAGGTCCGACAATTGTTCCGAACCTAAGAAAAAATCTAATCGATACGACGACAGGTTATCCTCCTCCGAAGGTCGAACATCTACGTCTGGAGATCTGGAAAGTCCAGGGTGGGAACGGGCCGTAAAAGATTGGTCTTTGGAGGAACACCAACTTTTCAGATCGGGTTGGAGAGAATCCACGCTGAACACTTATAGACCTGCGTGGAAAAGATGGCAATGGTGGTGCAAAGACTGTAACATTCAACCATATCATACGCCACCAGCAGCGGTAGCACGGTACTTGGCTGATCTCTTCATCACCCATGGCCTAGCTCCAAGAACCATCTTGGTACACAAATCTGCAATAGTAGCTTTTTGTGGACCAGCGCCAGAAGCAGATAAAATAAATAGTGATTTTTTTAGTCAGACATACCCTGAAAGATATTACAATAGCAAGGGGAAAACTCCTAAGCCACCAATATGGGACCCTCGAGTTGTACTAGATTGGCTCCGTAAGAACCCTCCTAAAGAAGACAACCTCTATGAGGTTTCTCGGCGTACAGCAATCTTACTAATTCTCGCATCCGGCAGAAGAGTGCAAGATCTCACCTTACTAAGAATCAACCCAACCAATTTCATAGACACTGGAAATGCTATTGTCCTGTGGCCAGCGTT
This sequence comes from Molanna angustata, assembly GCA_963576475.1. Classification (NCBI taxonomy): domain Eukaryota; kingdom Metazoa; phylum Arthropoda; class Insecta; order Trichoptera; family Molannidae; genus Molanna; species Molanna angustata. Next base: position 33,898,740 of record OY754965.1, read on the forward strand.
TAGAGCCAAGACCGATACTTCTAAGTATCAGCAATCTGGCTGGAAACTAACTGGAAATAAATGTGTGAACAACAATCCACTGTTATGGCTTCGAAAACTGGTTGTTACATCCAAGTCAAGGACAAACCAAGAAATGACCGAACTCTTTGTTCGTACCACAGGGGAAATAGGACCTGCTTCGAGAACTGTCATTGGAGGATGGATCAAGTCTGCATTACGAGAAGCAGGGGTAGATGCCACCCCGGTAAGTGCGCGTTCTGTAGTATCTTCCCTCAACTGGTTAGAAAACTCTCCCATAGAGGACATTATGGAGCGTGGCAACTGGAAAAGCGAGTTAACCTTCAGGAGATTTTACCAAAGAGAGCTAAAAAAGACCTCTGACAAACCTTCTCAAGACTCTATGGCGTCACTCTTCACTCCAGTAAGGGATCACATATGACACCAAACCCCTTGGGGTCACCAGGTGATAACAAACAGATCTCTCATAATGGAGTCCAGTCATGGATACGGAACACAAAATAAAGAAATTTTACCTTCAAATAAAATTTATATTTTGTTTCCATCCATGACTGGAGTCCAGGTAATCTCTACCTGGTGCATTATGAGCCATATGATTCAAAATGGTGGTGCAGAAAGGACGCCAACATCGCCGGTGTTGCCATAAGGAAGAAAATTAGGAGTATTTTTGTTTATGTGAAAAAGTGGGGTAATATGAACAACCGAGCGGGAAAAGAGAGCTTACTCTCATAATGGACTCCAGTCATGGATACGGAACACAAAATATAAATTTTATTTGAAGGTAAAATTTCTTTATTATAGTTAGCAGGAAACTTGTTGGGTATGTTACATGGGGTGTGCTGGGCACAAATTTGTATATTATAGTTAGCAGTAAACTTGCTGGGCACATATTAGTGATTTTTTGCTTGGTTAGTACATGCGAAAACTGCTCCACTCCACAACCAAAATGTTCCAAGTTGTTTACCAGTACCTATACATAGAATTGATACAAATAAAAGAAAAGTCAAGGTAGCTATAGAAGAAAATATAGTATATTTTGCTATACATCTCTATCTCTCTCTCTCTTCAACCTATTTCCATTCACTCCTGAACAAAAGGGCATGTAAAATTTATGATTTTTTTTTAGAGTGTAGATATTTTTAAATATTGTTTATCTTATACTGAAATGTGTAACGTCTTTCTAAAACAAAATATAAAAATACCACATTAGAGACCCTTTGAGATTTATGGTAGCTGGTTTCTGTTTTGTTATAATATAAAAAAAGTGTTATATTTACCTTTCTTCCAAAGTATATTTACTAAGATTGTCACCAGAAGCTAATCCGATTAAGACTAGAGAACGATTAATATTATTACTTCCAATAAGAGCCTGCTTCTGGAGATTACTTAGCTCTAAATCCTTTTCAAATCCCATCTGTTAAAATCAAACAAAAAAACTATTATCTGGAATTGAATAATTTTGTAGCCAGTTTAATAGCATAACGCACTACACCACAAAGAAAGAATTTCGCAAGAAATTTTATTATATAATTTTAAACACACATCACGTACAATGAATTTTATTTTTAAAATATTAATCATATTTACTTTTTGGTAATATTCAGCAAGATCACGTTTAGAATCAGCAGATGCATTAATATTCTCCGTTTCTATAACAATTTCCTCTTTTTGGCGTACAGTCATTCCTTGTTCATCAATATTTTTCTGTAACTGGTTAATTTCTGATCTGTAAATAAAAATCTATGCTAAAGCAATAAAATAAATTGCAACAAAGCTGCATTGCATCAAAAACTGTTTAACATATTAAATAGTAAATTAAGTCATTGTAAATTAACATATTAATAGTAAATTAAGTCATATTGAACCTCAGGGTTCCCATTTGGGACCTCTGAAAGATTTACTGAGAAAAATTTAAAAAGTTATGTTTTTATACTATGGTGTCACAAAAATGCAAGGCCTCGGAAATAGCCCTCGGGTCATTTTTTAACCAACTTCAAAAAATTATATCTCAAAAAGTATACAAGATATCAAAATAATATTTTGCATTGTTAAATAAGGATGTCAAAAGGAACAAATAAAAAAATATCAACAAAATCTGAGACCATATTCATTTGTCCTAATGTTCTCGGAAATAAATTTTTAGCTACCGTGCAGACAAGTGATGCAAACATGTTCATAGAAGTTGTATTACCTGCAGGACTACTCATGGAGTTGATTAAAATTATATTCAGACTTTATAAGTTATTAATTAAATTAATTTCTATTACCTACTAATGTTACTTTATTTCCAACAGACCTATTCACAGCGTCTATAAATATCCTGTATTTTTTTACATTCTTTTTGTAAGTCTCCACAGCTGACACAGATCTACAAGTTTTTTCACACAGTGTTTAAGTAAGTACTCTTGTTTTTTCACACAGTGTTTAAGTAAGTACTCTTGTTTTTTCACACAGTGTTTAAGTAAGTACTCTTGTTTTTTCACACAGTGTTTAAGTAAGTACTCTTGTTTTTTCACACAGTGTTTAAGTAAGTACTCTTGTTTTTTCACACAGTGTTTAAGTAAGTACTCTTGTTTTTTCACACAGTGTTTAAGTAAGTACTCTTGTTTTTTCACACAGTGTTTAAGTAAGTACTCTTGTTTTTTCACACAGTGTTTAAGTAAGTACTCTTGTTTTTTCACACAGTGTTTAAGTAAGTACTCTTGTTTTTTCACACAGTGTTTAAGTAGGTACTCTTGTTTTTTCAAAAATATTATACACCCCCGAACTAAACGATTCACATTTACTATAAGAGTCAATTTATTTTTATTATATTTATTAATCAAACATACAGTTGTGTAAATACATTGTTAGTCCAAAAAAATGTAGTAAAGTTTCCATAAATGGTAAGCAATAATTTACTCAATAACAAAACATTAGTTTTATTTTTTTATTTATTTCTTTATCACACCATATAAATAATCTTCATTAAAAATAGATAACTGCTGCCCAACTAGGTATATCTGTTCTAGGGCTAGCAGTGTACATATTATTATATTTCACAGGATTAACTATTTGCATTTTTAAAAAGTATCTAAACAACATAAACTTAACTATTGTACACAGATTAAGAAAAAAAAATTGAATTCAAGTCATCATGATATACATATATAGATACATAATATTGTAAATGTAGGTATCTTGTAATTTTTATTTGTTAATTGCACAAATAATACTGAATACTGAACTGACAGAGCATAGATATGATCCGTCGTTCATTTCTTTATTCAGTCGCACCTCAAATCAAATCAAGACAGCACAAAATTTATAAAAAAAAAAATTAGGATTTTTTGCAACAAGTAAACAAATAAAATAAAAATAACAAGTATATAAATTGTCTTTTTACACTACGATGTCGAACATTTGATCTATTTTAGTTCTCCCGTAGTTCATGATGTATTCGGAACAATTTCTTTTAAATGATTTCAGCGATATTATTTCTTTTACGGGCTATTTCACCACCTCTGGATAAAGTTCTAGATAACTATCCATAAGATAAATTTATCTTAAGGATAAATGAAGCGAGCGTTTCACCACCTACAAATTTCTTACAGATTGTTATCCGACGGATAAAGGGTGGCAACGATGTAATTTCATCTATTTCAATGGTCTTGTCTATGGGTTGATAAAGCTGTCACATTGTAAAACGTAAAAAGTCGCAGTAAACAACGGACAACGGTAAATAAACACGCGGTCAAAACGAACACGTGGACACAAAACAAGATATTTCAAATATTTTGAGAATGTATTAAAGCGAAAGATCTACGAATTTCTGAGAGGATGACATCAACGTGTTGGTGGATTTAGTTTGTCAGCATAAAAATGTTATAGAAAATAAGATATAAGAAAAAATAATTTCTTTTATGAGTCCTAAAATGTTCTGTGCAGACGTTTTCGTCAATCTAAACCTCGCCTTGAAATCAATATTATCGAACTCCGAAAAATAATCTTTTCGCATTTGGAATAAATCTCTGACGCCGATTTTGTCTCGTATTATGTAAAAATACGATATCATCGTCGATTTGGTCATAAATTTCGATCATTTAAAAAATAACTTATACTCAGTTTAACTTATCTATCACTTATCGCGAACCTATTCCGCTAGACAACATATCTAGAACTTTATCCATGGGATAAAGTTCTAGATAGGTTTTGTTTTATTTTTACCATATTTTTATAATGGCCAAGAGGCCGTGTATGTAATAAATAAATAAATAAATAGAGCTATCAGAGAGTCGTGAAACGCATTTTTCGGTTTATCCGGTAGATTTGTGTTAGATTGGCTATCGGGCACTATTATGTTTATTGATTTTATTAATGATCTCAAGTTTTAAGTGTGAACCTTTTGACAGCCATGACAGACTGACTGACACATGTAACAATCCTCAACACTGAGGGGTATTCTGTAATTCAATACATAACATCTTTCACCCCCCAAATCACAAACCACAACTCTTCAATGTGAAACCACAGCATCCTCCGGAATACCCAAAATCTCCCTCCATCTCTGCACCTCATCCTTTAGAGCCTGCCCAATCCCCGATCCTCGTTCAATCTGTTTATCTTGGAGACCGCTTGTCCCAGGCTCCTCACGTCGGTCGGTTTGATCGGTAGAAGTGTTGGACTCCTGATATCTATTCTGTGATGTTTCTCCAATACTCAATCTAGGATCAACACGTCTTTTCAATTGATCAATGTGCCTTACCACCACGATTCCAAGACATGTGTCTATTATATATCTAGTTGGACCTCTCACTCTTTTGATTTCTCCTTTTAACCACTTAGGTCCACGTCCATAATTTCTCCACCATACCTTCTCCCCTACTTGAAAATTTGTACATTTCACTTTATTATTATTTTCAATATCGCTTTCTCTTCTTTCCATGGTTGATAATGGGTGTAAGATATCAAATCGAGTTCTAAATTTTCTTCTGTTCAACATTTCGGCAGGGCTTTTCAATGTTACCGTACTTGGGGCAGTACGTAAGTCAAATAAAACTCGTGGTAAGTACACATCAATATTCTCTGTTGGTAATTTCTGTAATTTCTTCTTCACAGACTGCACTGTCCGTTCAGCCTGTCCATTCGATGCTGGATGATATGGTGGGCTCAAAATGTGTCTAATTCCATTTTGTTGTACAAAACTTTTAAACTCTTCAGATGTAAATGCTGTTCCATTATCTGAAACTAGAACCTCTGGTATTCCCTGTTGTGAAAATATTTCTCGAAGATTCTTTATAACATATTTAGAAGACTGTGTTGGTACAATTTTAACTTCCGGCCATTTTGAGAATGCATCAATTAAAATAAAAAATATTTTCCCTCTGAAAGGTCCGGCGAAGTCCACATGAACTCTTTGCCAGGGATTTGTTGGTGTAACCCATGAATGTATAACTTTTGCAGGCATGTTTCCTACTTGTTGACAAACTTCACATGCTGCTATCATGTTCTCAATGTCTTTATCTATATTTGGCCACCAAAAATAGCTTCTCGCTATTGCTTTTGTTACCACCATTCCGTCATGGGCTTCGTGAAGAGATGTTAGTAGTGTGTCCCTTATTGGTGGTGGAATAACTACTCGATTTCCCCAAAGGATGCAATCCTCCATTATGGATAATTCCATTTTTTTCGTCCAATAAACTTTATATACCTCAGGTACCTTATCTGGCCATCCTTTCAAAATCCAGTACTTTATCTTCTGTAAATGCACATCTTGTGATGTTAACTTTGCAATATCTTTAACTGTATATGGCACTGTATTAGGAGTTTCTGATAAAAGTAACACATCATAAAATATACTTTCTTTTTCTTCGCTATCACTAGACACATCCTTTATCATCATTCTACTGAGTGCATCAGCATCACCTATCTCTTTCCCAGGTTTGTATTTCAACTGATAATCATATGCACTCAGTTTTAATGTCCACCTTAACATTCTAGGTGATAAAATATTAGGTATTTGTTTATTAGGATCAAAAATACCTAGTAACGGCTTATGATCTGTACAAATAGTAAATTTCCTGCCATATAAATATTGATTAAATTTACACAGTCCATAAATAATTGCGGCTGCTTCTTTGTCTATCTGGGCATAATTTCTTTCACATTTGCTTAATGTTCTTGATCCCATGGCTATTGGTTGTTGTGTGCCATCATTCATAATATGAGAGATTACTGCTCCCACTCCATAAGGACTAGCATCACACGTCAATATTATTGGCTTCTTCAAATCAAAATGTACTAAGGTTTTATCACTCGACAGAGTTTCTTTAGCTTCTTGAAAAGCTTTATTCTCTTTAACACCCCATTTCCATTTCACGTCCTTACTCAGTAACCTGTGTAGTGGTTCCAACATTGTCGCTTTATTTGGAATAAATCTTTCATAGAAATTAATTAATCCAAGGAATGCTTGTAATTCCGTGACACTTTTTGGTTCATTAACATTTTTAATAGCTTCCATCTTTGCTGCATCTGGATGTACTCCTCTGTTATCTACCACGAACCCCAAAAATGTCACTGATGTTGACCCAAAAATACATTTTGATTTATTCAACTTTAAACCCGAACCCTTCAATCTTTCAAGAACTTCATCCAATCTTTCGTTATGGATCTTAACTGAACTTCCTGCTATTAAAATGTCATCCAGCAACACAGAAACTCCATCTATTCCAGCAAGTAATGTTGACATGAGTCTTTGAAAGATTCCTGGGGCCGCCTTCACTCCAAAGGGTAAGCGTTTTACTTTATACAATCCTTTGTGTGTGTTTAAAGTAAGAATTTTTGATGTTGCTTCATCCACTGTTACTTGTGTATAAGCTTGTTCTAAATCTAGCTTTGTAAATAATTTACCTCCTGACACGGCTGCTAATGCTTCATTGATGGTTGGTAAGGGAAAAGTATCTGTTTCTGTCACTGCAATTACCGTTGAGCGGTAATCACCACACAATCTTATACCTCCGTTTGATTTGAATACTGGAACTATGGGAGTTGCCCACTCTGAATAAGTTATGGCCTCTAATACTCCGACGCTAACCAATCTGTCTATTTCATTTGAAACTCGGTCTTTCAACGCAAAAGGTAACTGTCTATGTCTCAAAAACATTGGTTTACTATTTGGATTGACTTTAATAGTGACAGCTGGGCCTTTGTACTCTCCCAATCCTTCTGTAAATACACTTTGATAATTCTCTGTTACACTTTCTTGAGAAATATTATAAACATTTTCTGATAAACAAATTCCTTCAATCCTTATTTCTAAGGGTTCAAACCAATTTCTGCCCAACAATCCAGGGCCTTCCCCTGTAGCTATTAACAATGGTAAATTAAACATTTTTTTATGAAAAATTATATCAACATTTATCTCTCCCAACAGTGATTAGACCAAGTTCGTAGTTGGATACTTGTATCTTTCAAATATGGTAACCTATGTGGCCAAATTAACTTTGCTTGTTTTTCTGATATAATAGTATAGGTTGCTCCTGAATCAATCTCCATACATATTAATTTATTCTCTATCACAATTGGCACTTTTATTGGAGATGTTTGCGTTGATGTTTTAGTAATACAGTATAAACTATTCATTTTACTATCATCACACACCTTTATATCATATTTTTCCTTCTTTCTACGGCACATGTTCTTTAAATGTCCCACTTTCTTACAATTATAACATTGGGCCTCACTAAATTTACACTTATTTGCCAAATGATTGCCGCCACAACGATAACATTTTAAATGTTTGTAATCTTTAACGGTCACCTTATTGACTAACATTGGTTCATCACGTTGATCTGATTGATCTATTTTATTTGTCACATCATTACTTTTATTTATTAACACAATATCTTTATCTGTTTTCTCACAAGATAGAGCTATTTCTACTGACGATGTGTAGTCTAGGTTAGATTTTCTTAATAAAATTTCTTGGGTTTTGGTACACCTTATTCCTCCAACCAGTCTGTCTCTTAACATTCTTTCTAATTCTTTAAAGTTACAGTGTGTACTCATCTTTCTTAATATTGCAATATAATCTGCAATAGATTCATCTTTTTGTTGGTTTCTCTTATGAAATTTGAATGTTTCTACAATCTCATTGGGTCTTGGATTAAAATGTACATCTAACAAGTTTTTTATTTCTACCAATCTTAATTCTGATGTCAACCTTGGAGATGCTAAATTCCTCACCAATTCATATAATTCACTTCCACAATATGTCAAAAATAGAGCTTTTTGAACATTTTCATCACTTATATTATGGGCTATCAAGTAATAAGAAAATCTTTCAATGTATGTCTCCCAACTTCCTTCCACAACATTAAACTTTTCAAACACTTTTTCCATATTTTCTCGTCGCCACTATTATGTTTATTGATTTTATGAATGATCTCAAGTTTTAAGTGTGAACCTTTTGACAGCCATGACAGACTGACTGACACATGTAACAATCCTCAACACTGAGGGGTACTCTGTAATTCAATACATAACAGGCACTTTATCCAGAGGTGGTGAAATAGCCCGTTAGTGATGTAGGCTTGTTATAAATTCTGGGGGCAATGAAAATAAAATATCTTTGACCAAAAGTAGTTCTCATGTGTGGAATAGCATAGTTTGTAGCGGTGCTGGCTCGTGTAGCTATAGAGTATAGATTGTTGTGTTTACGGGTAAACTAATTTATTTTTATGAAAATTTGTTACTACATAATGTAGAAATATTTGTTTCGGATCAAAAACTTTAAATTCATTGTATAAATCTTTAGTGGGATAGTCAAGGGGTTTGCTGAGTATTATTTTTATTTATTATACATCGTTGAGCTAAGCATAGTTTTTCCATAATGGTGTCGGCACACCCTCCCCAACCAACAACTCCATATGTGAGTAAAGAATGTGTCAACGCATACTACACTTGGTTTATTATCCAGGATCTTTCGGAGTTCTCTATAAATATATCCTAGTTTGACTATTTTATTTGACAGGATTTCTACATGATCACACCATCGTAGATGATTATTGTCAATGACAAGGCCAAGGTAGTTAATGTTCGATACTTTTTCTAGTATGGCGCAGGTACAGGATGATTGATTGGGGCAACAATGTATTTTCATGGAGAACTCGTTTGAAACAGGCTGTCATGGGGGCCTATGCAATATGCCAATTTAGCGTGAGAGAGGATAAGCAAAGATAACTAAATGTATGGAAGTGACAGTTGTCATGTGACAAGGCTAGGCAACATGCCATTGATAAACGATACGTTATCTTATATTCGCTACGATTCGTTTCGACGCCTAGCGACAGCCATACAAACTGGTTATCGTCGGTAGGCAATGTACCATATTTCTGACGTTTGGAATGGAAAAATAATGTTTTTTTGGATAATAATGAAACGTCATTAGCGACTAAAATTTGGTCTGGAACGTGGTATTTTGATAGATATTTCTTTTTATATTTCATTTATTATCATTATTTTGTCGTTGAACCTGGTAAATATATACTTGAAATACATTTTAGTTTTAATACATTATGTGAACATGTATTAAAATATACCTACGCAAATATATTTTTTTGCATATTAAAAAAGAAGCATTATAAGCGTGAAAAAATTACCGCGCAAATTGATATTTTGTTTGATGATTTTTGTATTTAATATAATATTTCGGTTTTATATCGTAGAAATAGTAAACATATACTTAAAATACAAAAAAAAATTAAGTCAATACATATTGCGTAGGATAACAAATCAAGATACATTTAATTAAATAATAACCAAACGCGCGCCAAAGAGAATATAACCTACGGATAATGTGCGCCACATAGGCGATGACAGTCAGATTGAGAAAATGAACAGACTGCTAACCTAACCATTATAATGTTTAATTATAGTCGATGGTTTTAACTTTTGGACGCCAACGACGCTGTAGCGTAGCTTATTCTTGTAATGTGTCACTTGCCTACGAAATTTATTTCGCTGATCCAATTTAAGAACACTCTTTTCTTGAACGAATATAAGATAATATGGCATATTGCCTAGGCCCCCTGCTTGGGTAGGACTAAAAGTAATATATTTAGTTTTGTTTACATTAATTGTAAGTAAATTATTATTTAACCATGTTTTTACATTGTTTATGCCTTCTTTAGCTAATTCAAAAACTCGTTTCCAATTAAAAGTGTCATCAGCAAAACATATTTTTTCACCGTCCACGGGAAGGTCAGCCAAATTATTAATATAAATAAGAAAAAGAATAGGTCCTAGTATGCTTCCCTGGGGAACCCCATATGTAATCGGTTTTTCTTGGCTCAGGTGAGTTTCTAAAGATACTATTTGCTTACGGTTTGATAAATAGAATAGTTTGAACCAGCGTAGCACAGTATCACTGATGCCAATGTTTTTTAATTTAGTTATTAAAAGGGGATGAGACACACTGCCTTATTTGTAATTTTCTTTTATTTGTATCAAATGCCTTTGCAAGATCTAAAAATATTGTTAAACATTTATCCCCTTTGTCAACTTTTTCCGTTATAAGTGATGTTATTTTTGCAATAGCATCATTTGTCGATAGTCCGTGTCTGAAACCATATTGATTATTTGAATGTATTGAATGTTTAACAATAAATTTATTTAGTCTGGATTTAATTATTGTTTCAAATATTTTTGATAGTGTCGATAAGAGACAGATCTGCCGATAGTTAGATACATCTAGCGTAGAATCTTTCTTATAGATATAGTTATTACAAAAAGAGTGAATAAAAACAGACTTAGATGGTTTCGCCATAGAATGAGAAGGGAGGATGAACACGTGGTGAAGAGGTGACTTTCCATGGCTACTGATAGGAGGGGGAGGGGAAGGCCCCAAACCACCTGGCTGACGAATGTCCAAATGACATGAAGAAGCTGGGTCGAAGCTGGAATGACGAATGACATGAAGAAGCTGGGTCGGTCTGAGAAAGGAGGATGCGCAGCAGCAAAAGAGACTATTGGCGCTGCATGGTTAGATAAGCCGACCACGTGTAACGGGACATGGCGAGGATAAAGAAGAAGAGTGAATAAAAACAGAAAAAAATCTTTACAAATGTTAAAAAATAGAACTATGAAAACTTCCTGATTAGACGGTAATTTCACACTAGTTACTTGGTGTTTTATCTCATCAACTAAGAAAACACTTGATGTATTACTCCTCAGTTTCAATGAAATCTTCGACAATAGTACAATATGCACTAATTACTAAACCGAGAGCAAATTCCAAATAAAACGTAGATGCGTTGCTCGTGCCGCCCATACAACTTCTATGAAAATGTTTGCATCACTTGTCGGCACGGGTTGCAGTTCTCTAAATGAGCTAAAAATTTATTTCCGAGTACATTAGGACCAAATGTATAAAATAAGAGCATATACCCTAATATAGATACATACCCCAATCTCTTTGTATCTTCTTTTACTTTATCTACAGATATTTTTAATTGGTTCTGATGATGTTGAGTTTGCTTTAATTTTTTTTCAATATCTGATCTGGCTTGTCGTAAGTGGCGACATTTCTCTTCTATCTTTGCTGCATGTTCTTCAAGTCCAAGTTCTTGGCTCCTTGCCTCAACAAAAACTGGATTACCAAGTTCATTGAGTAGTTCTAAAATCACATATTTGTGGATTTGTAATGAAAAAATGGTTTATTTTGACCAAATACTAGACACAGTTTAACAATATTCACAAGTTTTAATCATAATAAATTAATAAAATAAATTGCATTGAAAAAATTGGAACAAATTGCAACTATCACATTTTTATTCTTAAAAACCCCTTTGCTTGGAGAAAGCGTCTCTACTGGCGGTTGTTGCCAGTCTTCTGTTTTAAGTGAATAAAGAACATACAAGTAAGACAGTGTGGTTAATTTTATCATACTATTTAAATGAATAAGTAAATGCCATCTGTCTTGAAAAATAAAATTGTGATGTGATATAAATTTCAATTTAGAGAAATGCACCAACCTGTCTTCTTATCTTCAAGTGCTCTAACCTGTTCTTCAGACACTCCATGATCTTTTTTGAGATCACTAAAAAATTCCTCAATGAATGGTTGAAAAGATTCATTTGGATCTTGATATCTACAGATGAAAAGTAAAAAAAATGGAAAAACCATGATTAAGTGTACCATCCACATAGGCGCAGCGCAGCGTACACATCGGATTTTTGTCTCATAACAAAGGCGTTATTAATGCCGATGATCCGATGCCCACGCATCAATTCTCATTAAGGAATACTAAAATCTGTCTGATACACAGTGTCTGATCCGTAAGCTGTGCCTATGTGGACGCTAACCCTAAAAAAGTATGAATATAATTTTTGATTTACATTAGAGATTCAGAGAATTTACAAAAAAATAAAGATATTTTATGATTAATAATAATTACTTTTCCCAACATTTGAGGAATAAAATTTGTCTCAAAAATGATGATTGGTGATGGTTCTCTACAATACACATTTTTTCAATCTCCATCTTAGCTGCTATACTGTCCTGAAAAAGTACAATTAATACTGTTATTTATTAGACCAGACATATATACGAAATATTATTTTTTTCTACATGTAAATTGTTTACCTTAATCATAGCAAAGTCAACTAAATAGGAAAGAAATGCCAACATATTTGGGTAAGTATGCATAGCATTAACAGATTTTAGCCAAGACTTTGATATTACTCCTGGATATAAAATTTTTCTGGCAGTTATCGGCAACTGAAAAATATAATTGATACGTGTATATAATTAACACTATAATTATTCAATATGAATGACATAATATGAAAAATATAATTGATACGTGTATATAATTAACACTATAATTATTCAATATGAATGACATAATATGAAAAATATAATTGATACGTGTATATAATTAACACTATAAATTATTCAATATGAATGACATAATATGAAAAATATAATTGATACGTGTATATAATTAACACTATAATTATTCAATATGAATGACATAATATGAAAAATATAATTGATACGTGTATATAATTAACACTATAATTATTCAATATGAATGACATAATATGAAAAATATAATTGATACGTGTATATAATTAACACTATAATTATAAAATATGAATGACATTATATGAAAGGAGTGCTGTTGTTTAATAGACTTTGAAAAGGAGATAAAAGTCAATCAGAAATTAACAGTCAGTGTCATTAAAGTAGTAGAACTGAAAACTTTGGTTTTATTTTACCATACGAAATTTATTTAAAATCTTTAACAGGTATATAGTTTCCAGAAAACTTGAGAATTTTAGAAGTGGAGTAGGGCTGTTTGCACATATACCAACCAAGCAAAAAAAACACAAATATTGCGCTCTACATACCCATGTGACATATTAAAGTTATTTGCCGCTATCTGTAACAGCGACATGATGCAATTTTAGAAAATATGGTTACAAGGAGAGTATATGAAGGTTATTTAAGTCTTTTGATCATGTTCTTTAACTAAATCTAAATTGTTTCCATACCATTATTACATACTATTACATAATGCCTTCCTTCATAAGTGAATATACTGCCCACAGAGATTATCAATTTCATTAGGAATGATTTATTTGAATAAAAATAGAATTATCCATTTGAATTTTGCATATGTTATTGTTAAAAATACAAAGACCAATTACTTGTGTTTTCTTTAAAACCAACTTTTTCTCTTTGAACTTAATTTATCAAACAAGAAAATTTTACCTAAATATTCGAGCTCAAAAGAAATTTACCTTATGTACATAATTAGCTGTATTGACGTGATTAGGTAGCATTAATAAACAATTGGTCAAATCCAAAAAGAGTTTGATAGTGATGGGTCGAAGAGGGGCTGAAATATTGGGCTTCATCAGATCACAAGCAACTGGATGAGAAAGAAGATAATGAATCACTCGTTCGCAGGTGCGCTTCTGCCAATTACTATCTGCTATTAATCTATTTTGGACAAAAATTACAAAATTTCACATATTTGATAAAAATTAATATTCATAAACATAAATTTATTACAATTATTTAGTATATCTAAGTGAAACATTAAGATTTGAATGGCACCTTTTGAAACTTGGTTTAAACCTACCTGAAGAAGAGAACGGTAGTTCTTGAAACTAGTTGTAGAATAAAAATAAATAAGTGGAGATAAACAAAGTTATATTGTTATTTTAATAATTTTTTATAATAGGACGTCACTGGATATATGAGGAAGTCATCGAAAAATGGTAGGAACAATAAAAGGACATCACTGGATATATGAGGAAGTCATCGAAAAATGGTAGGAACAATAAAAGGACATCACAGGAGATATGAGGAAGTCATCTATTAATATTAGGAATAATAAAAAGACATCACAAGAGATATGAGGAAGTCATCTATATTAATAGGACGTCACTGCAAATTAGAGAACGTCACCGAAAAATAGTAGGAAATATAATAAGACATCATAGGAGATATGATGAAAGCAAACATAAATAGTAGGAAACATAATCATATAATGTATTCTCGTCCTACTAAAGCAAGTGACACGTCATCTTATATGCCGTTATCATCATAAATCGTATTATCATCTTAATTTTGATGATATCACTATGCTCCGTACTTATGGTGAATTCACCATACTTTAAGCTGAATTCACGTTACTTATGAATATCAGTTTTCTCAGTGTAGTTATCAAAAATGCGCATGCATATTTAATTGACAAAAAAAGATCTTCTTACATAATTTAATTAAAGAATATATTTGATTTATGAAAAACTCGAATATTAACAGACGAGTTTATAAAATCTCTAATTTGATTGAACCAAATTTAGTTTCTTACACAGTAAATTATTTTTTTACTACGCGTAGTCCTAGATATGTATAAGTTTGTAAAATTGTGCATTGTATATTTATAATAAAAACATATATTGGGAATTCTAATTAATATTATATGTCATTTCCCATCCCGACTGTCTACATGCGCTGGTCAACAAATCTACCAACAGTAGCATTATTATTATTTTTTATTATTGTCATATTGGCAAGCTGTAGTGACTTTATCAAATGAATTTTTGCAAAGTTTTGTTCATACAATCCATTTCTTAACCGAGGATTTTCACTTATGTATCCTTTCATGAAAATATTAGTAAATAACTTTTGGTGTAGAAGGGGTGGATTTAAAAAAATACCTTTTGTCTTTCCCTGGTAGAGCTAGTATCGCCTTTCCCAAACACGTTAACTTTCCTCTGTATCTTTCTGCAGATGGTGTTAATGGGTTACTTTGCTAAAAAATAGAAACGATAAACGAAATAAAATCTTTAACCATTTATATAAAGATAAGGTTTAACGCAAGTTTCGGGAGGTCTGTATTTCCATCAACAGGCGAATTACAAAAAACTTATTTTGAACATTTTAATTATTGGGTACATATATTGTGGTAATGGCGGCGAGTTTCATAACAATTTATACTTTATTTGTTGATCACGACTTATATACTTAACTGAAAATTGAGTAGTTGACCATGACTTATATACTTTAACTGAAAATTGAGTAGTTGATCACAACTTATATACTTTAACTGAAAATTGAGTAGTTGATTACAACTTATATACTTTAACTGAAAATTGAGTAGTTGATTACAACTTATATACTTTAACTGAAAATTAAGTAGTTGATCACAACTTATATACTTTAACTGAAAATTGAGTAGTTGATCACAACTTATATACTTTAACTGAAAATTGAGTAGTTGACCATGACTTATATACTTTAATCTGTTTTACAGTATCTTATAAATGTGTTCTAAGATGTTATGTGATAAAGAGGATGTTTCTCATGCAATCATTACCTTTTTGTTCTGAAAATACTGGTCAGTTGGAAGAAATTGTCATTAGGCAATAAACTCATCACTTGCATAAGGTGCAAGGGAACGTTCATTTTAATCACAGATTCAAGTTGATTTGAATTAGAAATAATGTTATGCCTGGTTTTCACCAGTTTGGTGTTCAGTCAAGTAGCAGGTAACAAACAGGCACTACAGACAGTCAAGTGTCATTTTTCCATTGTGATGAACAAAAAAAAGTTAATTTTTAAAGTTGTCAATTTTAACAAAAAAAAAGTTAAAATAAATGCACAAAAAAATATTTACCCTGACCGCAGCAGACATAGGTGTTTGAAGAATAGCACGAGCCAGTGGTGTTTTGGATTGGGAAGGGGTCTCTTTTGCCATCATGTAGGTTGAACGAGGTCGAGACTGTGATTTGATGAAGAATAATTTGTTATATGAAATGTTTTGAAAAATTACTATTTCATAAGCATGCAACAAAACCTATCCAAATAATATTATTTTAGTAGTAAGGTTCAGTAGTAATTAAAGTTGAAATCTAAGAAATTAAGAATGTTTTAATAATTTATAAAATTGGCACAGTAATAGTGGATATTGAATTTGCAGGAGTAAAAAATATACAAAAGACACAATTTTTGATGCAAGTGACACGTATAGTGTCCGACCGAAGGTCAGATTTTGGCCGAAGCCGATTGTTCGGCCTTAGCCGTAACCTTCGGCCGAAGCCGAAGCCTTTATTTTACTAAAAAAATCGATTAAAATAATAAATAGTTTGCTTTCGTGACTTTCGTTGGTTGGATATCTAACTACTGAGCGTTCAGAACTACTCTTGTTTTGTTTCTGTCGACAGTCGGCACGCGACACTGGGCCGGCAGAATCTATACACATGTCATGTTCGCGCATGTTTTTACAAGTTTTTAGCGGCTGACAAAAAGCTTCGGCCGAAAATTTGGGTTGTTTTTGGCCGAAGCCGAAGGTGGCCGAAGCTTCGGTCGGCCACTAGTGACATGCAATAATTATACACGAACAAAACCTTACAGGTACAATTGAAAGAAATGCATTGTATTTTAAATTCATTACAATTTTCTGTTTCTCTTCATATAAATCAGGGTTTTCAAGAAAAGTTTACATTTTCTTGTGATACAGATGTATTTGTAAAACTACAAAACCAAGGGTTCTTACATATTCTAACTTTTTAAACAAGTACTTAAAGCTATATTGTGCAAACAATCATACAGTCAAACATTATAAATTACCTGTGAACTTGGTCTCTGTGCAGATTCTGCTCGAGGCCTGATTAAAGATTGTGTAACTCGGCTTGAATCTGCACTACGGTGTCGAAGGGAAGATGATTGATGGGGTGCCAGAAAACCTCCAGTATTTTCTAAAGGTTGAATTCCGGATAAGCGATCTGACGACTGCCCAGACGGCCGTGGAATAAACGATCGAACCCCTCCATCGACCCTGGTGATGAAAATTGATGACGATATTACACATACGATCATTAAAAATTATACGATCATCAAAAAATTCACAATATCTAAAAATGATGTACCTCGACCTCCTATTCGTAGCATTAGGTGCAAAAAAATCGCCTAATTCTGAGAGTCGAGCGGAATTCCGATAACTCATTGTATATGGGTGAACCAAAAATAAATATTATAAAATTGTTGGAAGTGTAAGAACAATAAATTATTCACACAGATTAGATGGTAGTATTCACACCATTCACACTATTCACAGATGTGCCGCAAATTGCAAATGCCGCAAGGCGCAAATACTTGTTTTCAAATTTGAAATATCAACGTAAAAATCTTTTTCCATAGAATTTTACATTACTGACGCTTTACTAATTCATAAAATATTGACCAGTTGAAAATTAAATGTTATAAAAACCACATGGCCAATGCGGTTCAGCCTTTACGTTTATTTTTTCTCAAATCCTTCCGTTACATCAGCGTGATTTTTCTGCTATAATCCAAAATTGCAATAAACCCAAAAAAATCCTCAATATACTGTCAATATCTAAATGTTTCTCTATTCAATCATCACTATGACTGCACACAATATTTGAGTGCCTCACAAGAGGCGAAATGACGTACCAGAATACATGAAAAATCACGTCGTCACACTTTGAGCGATCGCTGTTCTCCCATGAGTTGATGCATATATTATCTAAGCTTCTTAAGTCATCTGGACTAAAATTAACATCATCCTGGTCGTGCGGCGACTTCCTCATGGAACGGTGAGGTTGAAAAACAATATTTTATAGAGCTACACCATGCGACTCGGCGATGTGACCAGGAATCTTCCTTAATTAACACCACTTAATCTTCTTTTCTCCTGTTTGTTGGGCAAACAAATATCCAGTATAATATAATTATCGTAACTTGAGCCAGACTTCCGCAAGTGCAAAGCGCAAATTTGTGTATTTTTGCTTGGTTGGTATATGTGCAAATCGCCCCCCTCCATGGCGAAATGGTTCAAGAAGTTTGACGAAAACTATAGTAGAATTTATGTGCAATTGGCAGTAATCTATATAACGAATAAACCATATTCAAGTTTATATGCATAGAAAATTGAGAAAGTTACATTCTATTGCCGATGTCATAGATGAATTGGATGTCACTCTAATTCTTTTCTTGTTTCCGCATTTATCATGGCGGTCGGTAAAAATAAGGGCTTGTCTAAAGGTGGTAAAAAGGGAGTAAAAAAGAAGATGTAAGTATTTATTTTGCGACGACAATATTTTAGAACTTACATAATCTAATTGAATTTGTTTTTATTGCAGTTTATCTATCGGATTACAGTGATTTTAGTGGATTAATTATTTGTATCTCGTGTTGTCTGTCACGTCAATCATAACCTATGTTCCGAGAATTTTAAATTCTGAGTGGTTCTAATGAATATAATCATTATAAACCATTCGGTTTAACATAAAAGACAATACTCAATTGATTTGTTTTTTTTAGCGTTGATCCATTCACACGTAAGGATTGGTACGATGTGAAGTCTCCGTCGATGTTCCCCAAAAGGGAAATCGGAAAAACCCTCGTCAACCGTACACAGGTATTAAAATTCTTTCTATATTTGCAATTATACACACCGATTTTGATAAAAAAAGAACGTTGAGGTGTGTCTTGTTCGTCTGTTTGGTATGTTGAAGTTAATAATTTTCAGAAGGTCTGTACAGTCAATATTGAAGTTTATAATGTCATAAAGGTACATCAAGTCTGAGGTCCTTCGTCTTGTTTGTAAAGTCTACAATTCATGTTTGTAGTTATTACCAAATTTGTACTTCATATGTTTCAAAAATATTTGTTGTATTCGTTCTATACTGTTAATATAAATATTATATTGTGGATTCCAGATGACTGATGCATGCTCCAATTGACTTCTAACAATTGTGTTATATAGTAAGATAAATGTTTTCACTTGTGTGAATGGTTTGCATACTCTCATCAGGAATCCCAACATTTTATAAGCTTTCAGTGTAATTGTGTTAATGTGTTTGTCAAAAAAAAGTTTAATGTCCGTTTATATACCTAAGTCTCTACAGTCTGATTTCTTATCAATCGCCTCCCTTTTGATTGTGTATGTGTATTGTACTCTTTTTTCCTAGAGAATGTAATGGAGTGACATTTTTTTACATTTAGTAACAGCTTATTCGAGACACAATAAGAAGTTAGTCTATCAAGGTCAAGTTGTAAGTCCTCACAGTCAGTAATGTCTATAACAGTTTTGTAGATTTTCATATCGTCAGCGTATAATATGTAATTACTGTTCCTGAAGCATAATCCAATGTCATGTATGTAAATATTAAATAAGAGAGGCCCCAAATGGGAACCTTGAGGTACACCCGATGGCACCTGTGTTGCAGACAATAGATGGCCACCGTACTCTACTATTTGGCTTCTATTAATAAGGTATGATTTTAGCCACCTAAGAAGATCACCGTGAATACCCAAAAGTTTTAGCTTCTTAGTCAGAATTAGATGGTCCACTTTATCAAAGGCTTTTGAGTAGTCTGTGTATATTGCGTCAGTTTGTCTTTTGTTATCAAGGTTGTCATGAATTTCGTTTAGAAAGTCATTTAAATTTGTATTAGTAGAACGTCCCCTAACAAAACCATGTTGTTTAGGATCTAAATGGAGTTTGACCGCAAAGTACATTTGATCGTACACAATCTTTTCCAAGAGTTTACTCAAAATGGGCAATTTGGAAACTGGTCGGTAATTTGAAACATCTTTCAGGTTCTCACTCTTAGGTATAGGAGTAACTAATGCCTGTTTCCATCTATCGGGAAATGTACCATTGGATAGTGACTTTTTAAAAATATGATAAATTGGGATGGTTAAGGAGCTGGCACAGTACTTCAAGAATATGCCTGGTAAATCATCACTGCCCTGACTCTTTCTTATGTCGATTGATTGAACTTAGGTGTTTAGATACTGTTGCTATGTCTAAGTGTATATTTGCTATAGTTTGACACCCTGCAACCTCCTCACTACAATATGGTGTAGAAGAATCGACTGTATTGAAAACAGAGGCAAAGTAATCTGACAAGAAATATGCAGATTCCTGTATACTTTGAGCAGTACGATCACCGTTAATTAAACACTGAAATGAGTTAGCATTACGTTTCTTTGATTTAACATAAAACCAGAATTTTTTGACGTTTGATTGAATAATCTTACAATGATAATAAATACTTGTTTCTGTTTCGTCTCTATTGAGACATTGTAAATTTATCAAAATAATAATTTTGGTGTTAATAAGGTTGTCGATTTTAAGAACTTCATACAATAGCTTGCTTTTATTTCAAGCTAGATAGATTCATGTGTCATACAAGTGAATTTCATCTTCAGAGTGATTTTTATATGTGGATTCTTGAATTGTTTTTTCATTTATTATACAGCATTTGTAGTGTGATTTGAATTGTAAATATATATTCTTTTTATTACTTTATATGATGATAACGCAGCTCGCTTTGATACAAATATGAAGAAAATATTTGTTCCCTTTTGATATTTCTTATCTGAACATTTTGACAGTCTTATGAAATTAATGAATGTATTTATTTTTGTTATTATAGATTCAATTTCTGTTTTTAGGGGACCAAAATTGCCTCAGAAGGTTTAAAAGGTCGTGTGTTTGAAGTATCTCTCGCTGATCTACAGAACGACTCTGATGCAGAAAGGTTTGTTTTTATATATAAGATAATTTCTCCCGTTAATAAATATTTGGGGTAATTATTTACAAGTTCCGACCCTCTCGGATCACAATAATGTTATATCAATAAGCGCGTATATATTACGAGATAATTAATTTTTTTTTAGAAATAGTTTATAAAATTAAGAAAAATGTATGGAGGAATCCATTACAATTTGTTAGTTTTCCGACACAATTTGAATTTCCGAAACCCACTTTCCAACTCGGGTAATTCTGCCTCCAAACCACTAACATTTTGAAAGAAAATTATTAACAATAATACAACTTGTGCATTCACACCCCTGGTATAAAAATATATTAAAAGGATAGTTATCACTTTATTACAATATTCTTATATTGTACATGATTTTTAATAAAAAAATAAGTCCAATATAAAAAAAACTAAGCACACATCTAACTGAACAACAGGAATCTTATAGATAAACATACAATACCTACGTCATTCTAAGGTATATTTTTGTAAAATTGTCAACATAAAAAAATATCAAGTTTAAAGACTAGTAGGTACCTACAAACAATTGATTTATTATGAATTTAATTTTAAGGGCAGAATACCATGAAATCTGAATTTTTCTAATATAAAACATGAAAAAAGCTGTGTTAATCGAACATTTTTTTGTGTACATTAGATTTTTAACCCTGCTGGGAGCCAATGCTAATGATTTTGACAAATTCTATGCAACGTTTCCCAGACACCAGTGCAGTGCATTCAGAATAATTTTAACTTGATATTCTTTTATAAATCAATATAAATTTTAGAGTAAACTTAGCACGTAGACACTACAAATTTTTAAATTACGTGTTAAACAATTTAACTCTTTGGATGCGTAAATCGACTTAGTTCGTCCGAATTTTTTTTCCTCCTTTAATCGACTATAGTTCATGGCTTGTAAAAAAACGTTACCTTTGGACGCGATAGTCGAGTTTAGTCGCTCTGATTTTATGAAATGTCTACAAGCAATAAAAGAAATAATCGATCCACCGAATGATATAACATTAATAGAACATTGCCTTAACCTTTAAGCGGTTCATGGTACGGATCCGTACCAAGTACAATATACCCAGTACTATGTTACTGGTACGGATCCGTACCAAGAGGTATTGTGTTTGTTTTTTTCAATTTTAAATATTATGCAAGCAGTAAATAAGGTTTAGATTCGCTTGAATTTAGTCCTAATGAATTATTTTACCATAAACAAAAAACATCCGGTCAAAATATGCGACTATATTAGTCATTCAATACCGTTGAAGTTCGAACAAGTTTGAATGTGCTGTGCCGCGAGTTGAAATTTTGTTTTCGTGGAAAAGAAATACGTGAATAACTAGAAAAGTTAGTAATTGTTATATTTCGTTACTATTTACTAAAATAAGGTGTGTACGTAAATAAAAATTGATTCCAATAAGTTTTTTACAATAAATTCAAATGGTGTGATAAAAATATTTTGCAATCGAGAAATACATCATCAAACAACACACACACACAAATGCAAACAAAGATGGCGGCTCCTTATCTGTATACAAAATACTGCGCATACTGGGGACGGATCCGTACCGCTGTCCAATACCAAACGTGCGCCAATTTCGAATTTTACCAATACATACGCAAGTAGTAGACCAAAGACAACCGAGACAAATGTTTTTTTGTTCACTTTTTTATTATTGACTGGTTAGAAATGTAATACGTCGTATGATAGCTATTTTTTTTCTTCTTTCCAATGATATACAATATGTTGGGCATTTACGTCAAGGTCATTTACAAGAAGCAATATGAAATTGTACTACTAAAATGGAGCTATGTTCAGTTTATTTGCCCTAAAATCAATTTTTCACTTTAGATTGTGAATTTTTATGTGGTATTTATGAAATACGATAACTAACTTGTGTAAAAAAGTGATTTCTAACATCTAAGACCAAATAATTACATCTTGCGAGTATCTGAAAGTCAAGTTTGACGAAGTATAAAATGGCGTAAATGCGTATTGGATTTGCAGTTTTCAAATCGGAAATAATAACTCATTTTCCTCTAAAGTATTTATTTTCTTTGCATCATATGATTGCTTTATTATCGCTCCAAGTAGAAAACATGAAAAATCGGGAATTGAAATAAAACATATATTGAAAATTCCTCGTTTATTGAGATGGGAACTGTTACAAGTTGAATTCTTTATTCAATGGCCTATATAAAATAAATAAAACATGTGTACACAATAAAAAATATTGTAAAACGTTGGTTAGTTATCTAGCTTTAGATAATAATCGCAAATTTATTTCGTCCCGAAGCATAATTAATTAATTTTCATATAAATGTAAACACCTCCATACGGGCTGTCGAGATAACGATAAACCCAAACATACGGCTATTAAGCAATTTGCGGACAAGGTCAAACACACCAAAGGTTAATAACACCTTTTTTTTACTTAACAATAACACCACTTATAAACAAGTCAAGAGAGCACCAATGGGATTTCTTTCGCCGCTAGTCGCTAACATATTCATAACGAAATTAGAAAAAGAACCTATAAATTGAGTGCGTTTCAAACCAAAGCTAGGCATTAGATACATGGATGATATGGCCTCAGAAGCAGAACAAATAGAATCTTGGCACAGGTATCTGAACATAGCGTAGACATTAAAAACAGTAAATTCACTTTGTTTATCTTATCAATCACTTTCATTTAATTGATTTTGACAACTCACAAACAGTCACCAATCTAAATAATGAAACATTCAGAATTTATAGAGAATCGATTGAAATATACAAACGAAGCAATCAGGTAATGAATAGCAGAGATGACAGCATTCAAAACACAACCGCATGGAATAGGTTAGTTGAAAATAAGAATAAAGTTAACAAGACTACAAACAATGTAAACCATAGCCTCAATAATAGTATTCTATGTAAATCCATAAATGAAAATCCAACTGATAATACTAAAATAAAATTACAAGGAACAAAGTGGTGTAATGGCGTTGTGGGAGAAACAATACTTGATGCGTCAGATTTTCAAACTTCATGCACTATCCTTCAAACTGACTGAAGTTTATCAACAAGGTGCCTTTTGAAAATCACTGTTGTCTGATTACCATTTGATTGCGATTTTCTCCAAATACTTAATATCTTATACCTGCGAAAACCTTTGTTTAAACATATATCTATATATTCTATTCTATTCTATAAACCTCAAAGGTATTAAATATTAAACACCAAGTAAAGGATGTTTCACTCCTTTACTGATGTTATGAGTATTACCATATTGAGAATGGTGCTTCTGGAGTATGATATTAAATTCCATTGTACTTCTGTGTATGTCATCTGCGTATGAGTGATTCTTTAAGTTTTTATTTTCTCTTTTCTTAAGGTCCTTCCGTAAGTTCCGGTTGGTTGCTGAAGATGTCCAAGGTCGTGAAGTTCTTACCAACTTCCATGGTATGGATTTGACAACTGATAAACTGAGGTAATTTTTTTCTATCGATGAATATGATATATTCATAACATAAAGATGTTTCCAAAGAACTTATTATTTGGAGGAATTCAAAAAAGGTTTAAAAGTATTTAATTTCTGTTTTTTCTTTGCAGGTCGATGGCTAAAAAATGGCAGACTTTAATCGAGGCTTGTACCGACGTGAAGACCACCGATGGTTATCTTTTGAGAGTATTCTGTATTGGCTTCACAATGAAAGATCCATTGAGTCAGCGCAAGACAAGCTATGCCCAACATACACAGGTATAAATGTTATGAAGTGCACAATTTTTAACTTACGGCTCAAACTAAAATATGTTTTTCTGTACTTATGTGAACAATACAGAAAAATATATTGATTTATTGTTGTCTAAAATTTTTGTTTTAAGTTTTCTGGGTATATAATAATTTCCACAATGAATTAAAAAATGTAGAAAAACATTTGTTCCTCCTTTCATATGAATCACGTGGTGAGATAGTGAATATTTTAGTGTTAATAGTGTTGCATAATTCTTAATATGCTAAACATGTGTAGTGGTTATCAAATACTTCTAGTTATGAAGATAAATTTTGTTGAGATCATTTATAGTAGCAATTCTCTAAAGGAACTGGACAGTCGATAAAATGACTTACTCTGATTACAATGTCAGTGTAAACGGTTCTTTAAAGGGAAATATTTCCCTCTGACATAAGTGAAGCTTAGGAGTTAATAATTTAACTGCAACATTGAATTGATTTATGTATCAATAGAGAACATGCATATGTGAGGGATATGAATAAAAAAGAATGATTTAGGGGGAAAAAAATAACGGCGATCATGAAACTACTAATGAAAGCTGTGAAATATTGCAGTTTAATTTACAATTTAAGTATAAAAATTTAATTTTTTATCTAAATTTTAAACAGTCTGTCATTGGTTGATCACTTTATGATGCCACACATCACAACGGATAAGTCATTTTGATGTATTGTCCAAGGCATGGAGCATTTCACTGAGTGTTTTCACATATTATAACTATTTCCATTTCAATTATCAATAAAAGCAATGTCCCTAAAGTGAATGAACAAATGTTAATGCTTTTTGTTTTCGAATAATCAGGACTTTTGTAATAATGGGAAATCAAGTTGGTCTTTGAGAATCGGTATTTGAGACATCATTCTTTCAAACCATCCGTTCTTAACATTCGTTCTCGTTCGTGGAATTTGTCACGCGATTTTGAACCTTAGTCTCTTTGAAAATAGAGTATTTTAAAGGCCCTTTTCCTAAAAAACTGATACGAAGACATAAATCCTTAAATCTCGTTCGTGGTTAGGCACGCGATTTTAAACCTTTGTCTCTTTGAAAATAGAGTATTATAATGACAATATTCCCAAAACAACGAAACAAAGATTAAAATCTTTAAATCTCGTTCGTGATATTTGGCACGCGATTATAACCTTAGTTTCTTTGAAAATAGAATACTCTAATGAAATTTTTTCCAAAAACCGACATGCAGATCCATAAATCTCCTTCATGACATTTGTCACCTAAAAATAATTTGTAATATGAAACTCAGCCTCCTTGAGAATAAATATATAATAATACTGATGTAAGTATATAAGCACTTATATAGATGTAAACTACAAGTACATCAGCAAATATACGAGACAATATTTGTATTATTATGAAGGATTTTGTGAGCAACTTAAATTTTACTGGAAAATCATGTTTATTGATATCTATTTTATGAATACCTGTGCCTCACGCAAACGCTTGTTAGTCGTATTATAAGTACCTATAATATATATATAATATTATGTAAATATTGTCGTGAAATTATTCTCAATATTATGAATTATACGTATTATTTATTTTGTTTTACACGGCATTGAGCCCTTAAAAATAAAACATAGCATTCCATAATATTATATCAACGAAAGAATAGTTAAAACCATTTAAGTACTGTAATAAGAAAGAAAAATAATTGAATGGTTAAAAAGTTACTTAACACAAAAAAATAAGAAAATAGTAAGTAAATACTGCCTGCATGGCACAGTTAGTATATCAGCTTCTGTGCTGTGCTGTGCTGGCGTCCTGGGTTCGACCATCACCACCTGGATCACCACCATCTTGGTGGCAAATGGTTCAACCCCCATTAAAGAATTGATTATTTTAATTTCATTTCTCACACAAATATTGCTTCTCTAGGCAGGTAGAAGAAATTGTCATATGGCAATAAACTCGCTATTTACGCAGGGTGCAAGGAAGAGTTCATTATGTTTTCAGCTTAGAGAAGCAATAGTGCGTGAGAAATGAATTTATATAAATTCTCTTCTAATGCGGATCGAAGAGATGTATACCCTGGGTATACGGATGTACGCAAAATTGCACACTAAATTATCTTCTAATGTATGAAAAACGAAAAAATATTGTTATTTCCTGATATGTGAAATACGACATTTTATCGTGCAAAAAGGTAGTTTTTTTTTTAAATAGCAAGAATAGTTATTAAAATATTATTATGATAAAAAACTCAGCCGGTAGATTTTCACATTCTCTTTCGATTCAAGTAAAAATCAACTTCATAGGCCTTGTAGTTTTTTTAGTTACTTACAATAAAAATAAATAAAAAAGGGTTTTACTAAAATTAATTTTGCAAAAAAAGTATTAAACAAATTCAAAAAACTCATGCAATTGAATAAAAATGTACATACAAACTGTTCCTTATTTCAGACGTATCTTTTGAGGGTAGTGGGGAAATTATTTTCAAAATATACTATATAGCCTTATAGCATCTTAAAAGTAGAATTTTTAGGTTTAAAAAATATTATATACTAGCTTTTATGTCCCGCCGTTGGCCAAGAATTTAAAATTGTGAAGGAATAAGCAATCGTTTTTATAATATTGTCTCCCAATTATTTTGCAATATCGGACTATGAAAAGTGGTTTGAAATTTTGAGTTTAAGCATTGTAAAATGTTCAAATGATGGCCACAACTCATTATTTTTTATATATTGCTATAAAGTGTGAATAAAGTATAATATACAATTTCTGCACGCATGGACTACGCGAAATGGTTTTAAATATGACTGTTTATCAACGTTGTAAAGAGATTGGTTTGGCCACAACCCCCATTTTTAAATATTATCATCGAAAACAAATTGTAATATGTACCTATTGAAAATTTCTAGTGTTGGTCACATCTCATTCGTTTTTATATTTTTTCATCAAGTGTGCATTATATTTTTGCACAATTAGACTGATATACTTAAAATTTACACAAAAGTCTACAGTTTTTGCTCAATTTGACTGAAAGTCTTCATTAACGAAGAAGAAGAAGACTTGAACTATAGTAAATAGTTTTTAATTTGAATATAAACGTTGTGAAGAGTTCAGTAATGGCCACAACCCCCATTATTTAAATATCGTCAACGAAATCAAATATGAAGGTGTTGAAAATTATTCAAAATAGGATGATATAAATGGTTTAAATTTGATTAAACAAAAGTATTGAAAAGATTCTAGTGCAGGTTACATCGTCACATCCCATTCGTTTTTACATATGTATTTTCATCAAGTGTGCATATCGTTAATAATATTTCTGCACAATAGACTATTAGACTTAAAACTAACCCAAAAGTCTAAATAAAAAAGAGAAGAATAAGTATGACTATAAAAAATAGTTTGTATAAAAAACTATCCCAATGGTCTACAGAAAATAAGAAAAAATACATAAAATAGAAGAATTAGACTATTGGAAATAGATTGTATAAAAACTGACTAAAAGGTCTTCATAAAAGAAGAAGATTAATCCATAGGAAATAGTTTTGTATAAAATTCACCAAAGTTCTACATAAAATAAGAAAACGAAGAAAAAGACTAAAGGAAATAGTTTGTGTAAAAACTGTAAAGTCTACATAAAATTAAGAAGAAAAAGAATTAGACTCCATGAACCGTCGCTTCAGACCCTTCAGTACCTCCCGTCCCTTCAATCCATCATTACGTCCCTTCCAATCAGGCCCAGTGCCTCCCGTCCCTTCAGGCCCTTTTATACCTCCCATCCCTTCAGGCCCTTTAGTGCATCCCTTCCCTTCATTACATCCCGTCCCTTCAGCCGCTTAAGAAAAGTTTAAATCCAGAAACCATCCTGGAAGAACCGCGAAGAGATGAAAGGACCTTCTTTTCCCAGGATACTCCACCTTCAAAGGTAAAATGACTAAATACACGAAGAAGAAGAAGAAAAAAGTTTAAATCCAGATACCTGCGAAGAGATAGAAGGAAAATTGGACCTACTTCTCCCAGAATAGTCCACCTTCATAGGTAAAATGACCAAATACACGATGAAGAAGAAAAAAGTTTAAATCCACAAACCGTCCTGGAAGACCTGCGAAGAGATGTAGGGACAGTCGGGCCTTCTTGTCCCAGGATATTCCCCCTTCATAGGTAAAATGACCAAATACACGAAGGAGAAGAAGAATAAGAAAAAAGTTTAAATCCAGAAACCATCCCGGGCATACACTCGACAATTCACCAAAGTTTCATTATAATCTGACAAACGGTTGATAAATAAATAAATAAAATAATTTTCCTATAGGAAATCAGTATAGGTAAAATCAGTATTGTTGATTTGTAAGTAAATAGTATTAGGTAGGTACCTACCTACAACAATCTTCTAAATAAATTCGATTCATAAAAAAAATTATTTGAATATCACATTCTTTCTGTAGCCATGGTAACCATTCGAACACGTAAGTAATATCAAATGGTTCGGATACAGTTTTTGGATATGTAGGTACCTACATTGGTTTGTTCGAAGCCACAAAAACGAAAATCAACAATATTGTCCGAAATATCAAATATTAAATACAAATTATGCAAATTTATTATGCCTATATCTTTACTAATAATTAACAGACTTTTACAATATATGTCTTAAAACTTGCTATAAAGTCTTGTGTTTCATTTTATTATTTCATAGTCACATTTATTTCAAAGGTATATTATTTTAAAGAACATATTCATTCGGTAGGAAAATGAAATATCGTTTGAAAACATATTAAAATGGCGGGGTTATATGTACATTTGTACAAAACGCTTACTTTAAAAATAAGTTAAACATTATAATTAGACAAAATATTCACCATGTTTTTCACTTAAAAGCTAAGTTATACTTGAAAATATATTTTTTTCGTGTAAATACGTACTTCTAACTTTTAAACTAACAGATATTTGCGTGCAAAATGTACACTTTTTTGACAGATACGACTCGGAAAATTTTGTATGAAAAAAATAATTATTGAAATATTTTTAAAAAACAGTATTTTTATCGCAATCTTTTTAGCGTGACACTGCATCAGGTATACTGGTACACGTTCGCACATAAATTGGTTTTTCAAAAGGCGTGAGACAAACACACACACACTAACAAAATCTTTGTTTTATTACTTTAGATGTACCTATTACACTAGTAAAACCCGACAGACGTCCTGCCTGTTTCATTATTTACCCGAAATATATAAAAATGGTTGATCGGTATATTTTCTTTATTATTTGACATTCTTATCTTGATTCCCTAATTATAATTCCGTATTTTTTCTCTTTCATCCCTACAATCCCTTCCCTCCCTATTCATTCATTCATTTATAATTTTATTTAATTATTCAAACAAATATACTTGAACATTTAGCATTATACCAGTTTTATATAATATACCATTTTTTGTATGGGTATATTTTTTATTTATTTATTTACTTATTCGATCATTGATTTATTTATTTATATGGAATTTTTTGTTTTTCTTTACTTGTTTTTTCGATCCTTGGTTTATTTATATATTATTTATAATTTTCTTGCAATACGAAATAGATATTTTTTTTTTTAAAAAGAATGAATATGTCCTTGTGTAATAAGTACATATACATCCTTATACATTCCCTAAACTAAGCATAAATGCTTGTACTATAGGTGAATGGAAATCGGTCGTGGCAGGATTCGAACTCGCGACCTCTGGGTTGGTAGCCCAGCACGCTAACTGCTCTGCCACCACCCATCTCACTAATTTTTCAATAACTTTTTAAATAATTAAATTATATTTTCTGCTTTGCGCTGAACGAATCCCTTTTTAGATATCTATAGATATTTTTTTTATATTCTTGCGTGAGATATTAAATAAATTAATTAATTTTAATTTTTAAACCTTCTCTTGTGCGCGCTGAATAAACCCACTAAGTATCAATTCAATACCAACTTCATTTTCAATTTTTTTTGTGAGATATCGAATAAATAAATAAATTATAATGTATTAATCTTCTCCGGAATGGAGCTGAACAAATTTTCATCGCAATCGGATGGTTGGTTTGGGAGTCCATCGGCCACATACAAACAAACAAATATAATATTTAAAATATTCATTTTTAGCATCCCTAAATACAATTTCACTGAACGCAATAAGCAACAAGCTGTGAACAAACATGCATTTGAAAAATACATTCACTAATGATGTGTGACGTCAATCATTTCACCCAAATGAACCGTTTTAGCGCGTAATTCAAAATATGTTTTTCAAATTGCTATAAAAAGCTAAATAGAGCAAATAAGAATTACACTGAGTAGTGGTGGTTTTGGAGATAACAGCCTTGAAAATTGACATTTTAACACGTCAATTATATATAGAAAGAAATTTGAGCTTTTGTCTATATTTATACCAATTTTCAGCATTCTAGCTTTTATGGTTTCTGTTCTTAATTCCGAGTATAAAAGTTTTGTATGCCTATAAATATCTATATATTCTGAAATTTTAAGCTCTGTGTGTTGAGTGAATCAAAAGTTATAAGGAGGACAGACATACTAAATGTTCCACTCCAAATTTGGAGTTAATTCATATATACAACATATTATATGCTGTGAAGTTGGTGTTTTTCCTAGTGTCCGACCGAAGGTCAGATTTTGGCCGAAGCAGATTGTTCCGCCTTAGCCGTAACCTTCGGACGAAGCCGAAGGTTTGATTTTACTAAGAATATCGATTAAAATAATAAATAATCTGCTTTCGTGGCTTAGTTGGTTAGGTGTTTTGTTTCTGTCGACAGTCGGCACGCGACACTGGGCCGTCCGAATCTATACACCTGCTACACATGTCATGTTCGCGCATGTTTTTACAAGTTTTAGCGGCTGACAAAAAACTTCGGCTTCGGCCGAAAATTCGGGTTATATAATGATGTTATAACAGCTCGCTTTGATACAAATATGAAGAGAATTAAAGTTCCCTTTTGATATTTCTTGTCTGACTATTGACTTAACAAATAATAGAATGCTTAAGGTTTATGAAAAAAAAATTAATACAAATCTATTTTTATTTAGGTACGCAAAATCCGCAAGAAGATGTGTGAGCTGATTTCACGAAATGTAACAACAACTGACCTGAAGGGTGTTGTAAGCAAATTGCTTCCCGACTCAATTGCTAAAGACATTGAAAAGGCCTGTCAGACAATATACCCATTGCACGATGTCTATATAAGAAAGGTAATTGAAAATATTGAATTATTTACTGTTGAAGTAAAAAACTGCTTTAGGCAATAAACTCCAATTGAAAAAAGGTTGCAAGGAAGTCAAACAGTTAAATAATATTATTGCTACATAATCAGATTTTTATAATGTCTTTGAAACTTATACTAACAAAAACTAGTTCGTAATAAAATAACGATGTATATCCATAACGTACCAGAAATGAGATATATATATATATATATATATATATATATATATATATATATATAAAATATGATGTTAAAACAGCTCGCTTTGATACAAATATGAAGAGAACTAAAGTTCCCTTTTGATATTTCCTGTCTGAAATTTATTTAAATTTATATTGTTTCTAAAAAATTACTAATATGTTTTAATACAACATGACATACATTTTCTTGTAGGTAAAAGTACTGAAAAAGCCCCGTATGGATCCAGGTCGTTTGAAAGAGCTCCATGAAGAAGGAGGAGCTACATCAACTGCTCCAACTGCTGATGCAGAGGGTAGACCTACCGAACGTCCAGAAGGATATGAACCACCTGTGCAAGACAGTGTTTAAATTTTTACAATAAAATAATTAATTGACAAGAAGTAGTTATTTTTTTTAACACCATTTGCCAGGATATACTTCCATGCATTGTCTAATTTTAATTTAGGTGTTGTGTTACAAACCCCTGATATTGTATGTAACAATATCTCTCAATGTTTTGCTATAATATTTCTATGCCGGACATTACACAAACCTCTTTTTCGGGGAAACTGCATATTTGCAGTTGGGAGAAAAAATGTACTAATGTGTACATTTTTGCTTAAAACTTTTTCATGTTGAAATAATTTTTCTTGATCAAGTCTACAGTTGGAAAAACTTAAAATGTGTAATAAGAATTAATTCATGTGGATAGTCTGTGTAATTTCTGCCATTTAATCACTAAGCAGAAAAAAAAACAAAGGGCGAGATAAATGACCCATGTTTACCCATATCATGGATATAATTATCATACGGAGTTCTATACTATGCTAGGATATTAAAGAACTCCATATGATATTTGTATCCATGATATGGGTTAACATCGAGGGTTTGATTTTGACGGTTGACCAGACTTGCCCCCCAGAAATACGTTGTTGAATGAGTCCGCTTCTACATATGGAAAACGCAATGATCGCAGCTACTAGATGACGTGGACAATCCCCTTTTGGTATCATTAGTATTTGCCCTTCTCTTATGAACAGTGGTATAGATCTGTACTATATTTACAAATAACAGAGCCAAGACAAAATTACCATATTATAATATACTAGATGTGCAATCAGTGGGTCATGGTATATCGCGCGTTTCATTTCATGGTTGGCAACATATTGCAGAACTGTCAATTCGTTCAAGAGAATGAAATTCTATTGAAGTAAGAGGCAGTTTAAATCCAAGATGCGTGTATGAAGGAATTGTATGCAGGGTCTACTTTTTTCACGGCTTTTCCAACTTTGAAGTCAAAAAACACCAATTTAGAGGTTTCGCCGCATATATGTTCCATATACTGATTTGCTCAAAATTTGGAGTAGAACATTTCGTGTGTCGTCGTCGTCCCCTTTTGACTTTTGATCCGCTCAATTTACAGAGATATAAAAAGTTATAGGCCTACAAAACTTTTATACTCAGAATTGTGAATTTTTGTTTCAGTCAGGGGTTATCAACTTTTGAAATTTTGGTTTATTTTTCCATATATCTCAGAAACCATAAAAGCTAGAACGCTGAAAATTGGTATAAACATAGACAGGGTTTCTCAAACATTTTTTATCAAGAAAAATATTTTTTTTATGATAAATTTATGAGTTTAACTGCCTATATTTCCAAGTATTTTAATAATATCGAAAAAAGGCGAAACACCCCAACTAGATAATTTAATTTTCTATAAGAAATATTAATATTGTAGAAGTAATCTCAAATTTTTTTAAACAATTTCTATTAAAATTGAATTTAGTGACGACATCACTTCATACAATTTGTGTGGCAGTCACCTATACACAATATGTAAAAGAGGACATATAACGCTAAACTTAGTGTCTGAAAACATGATATACTAAAACCTCGTAATGCTCTATGAAGTTACGTGTTAGTAAGGGTAACTATCGCGTGCGTTAAAAAAGGTTTATATGTGATTTAAATTATCGGAAACCCAAAATTTGTTGACTTTTTGCATTTTAAGAACAAACCTTAGTTGAAATGAAAAAACTTTATCGGTCATTCACTTTGATTTTATGCACTCTTTAATCATATAAAATATTTATTTCTCTACACAGTTATGGAGTAATTAAAAAAAAATGCTGGAAAAAAGGATATTTTCAAATTTTTTTATGGGAATTTAGGCTGAATTTCAAAATTGTGTGACGAACATATTTTTATACGTCGTAGCTTTACTTTTGTGGCACATTTTAACTAATAAATTAAAATGTTATTAAATGTAGTATTAGTTTGTACTGATGAGGGAGCGGGTCAGCTCCGCAACTAGTTTATTATTTATTTTCAATACAACAATATTCTTTACAAGCAGAAAGAGGGTCTCCCAATGGGAGGACCCGCAAGTCCTTTAATCGCTAATATCTTTGTGGACCATTTGGAAAATAAGATCTTGAACTGTACACATCACCATTACTAAAATATGTAGCACTGTGGAGACGATATGTGGATGATGTCTTTTGAATTTGGACGAGAAGTGTCCGACAATTAAACATGTTCCTCAATTTAATTAATTCATTCCACAAAAATATACAATTTACCCTTGAAAAAGATAATAATTATACTTTGAATTTTCTCGATTTAACATTAACTTTGAAGAATAACAATCGATTTTAGTATTTACCGTAAACCTACATATACCGACACAGTGATACATAATTTATCTAATCATCCTACATCACATAAGTTATCTGCTTTTTATTCAATGTTATATCGGTTATTAAATGTTCCTATGACAAATGAGAATTCTAACAAAGAATTAAAAACTATTAAACAAATCGCATTAAACAATGGGTATGATATAAAAATTATAGATAATATTATGAATAAAATACAAAAAAAGGAAACTAGAGTTAAGTATCTATACAATGGTAGGGAAGTCAATAATGTAGATGAACAAAAATGGCGTCGAATGTTACACGTTAATGATACATTAAACTCCTTGATAGCTAAAGATTTACCGTCAGACATAAAACCGGCGTATTATACAAATAATAATGTGGGTAGATTCTTGGGTAACAACAAAGATAAAAATAAAATATTGAGTAATTCTGGTGTGTATAAATTAAATTGTAGTGATTGTCCGGCCTTAACATTGGTAAAACTGGCCGAAACTTTGAAATAAGAATTAAAGAACACATGAGGTGTCTAAAAAGTGATAATTTTTTCCGAGTTTGCCAATCACTTAATAAACAGTAGCCATTCATTTGACAAAGAAACGGGTGTTAAAATCTTACATATAAATAAGGAGGGTCCAAGACTTGACAACTTGGAGGCTTTGGAGATACAAAAATCGATAAATAAAAAAGAAGCAATAATTAATGGCCCTGTTCAATATTTTTCCACTACCACCGACACGCACATAACTCCTCGCCCTAACTGCAATAACACTACACACAACACACGTTCGTTACATAGTTTTAAGTTTTAGTATTAGTTTTTTTTTTTTTTTAATATTGGGCAACCCACCCTTATAAGAGTGATTTGTGCCAAATGGAAGAAAAGATAAAAAATAAGTTATTGAATGTTACGATTTACAGATTAATACAATTGATAAGGATAAATTTGGATATTGCGGAATAAATAGCAAGAGAGTTTAGTGATAAGAGATGCGACATGTTGACTGGTAGAGGGACTTTTAAGTTGGGATATATGTCATATTCGTAGTGCATCGGGCATTCAAAGAACACGTGATCGAGTGTTTCCAATTCTGCCCCGCATGCACAAGAAGGGTTTTCTTTTATATTTATTTTATAAAGGTGAGAGGCTATTGAGCAATGACCCAATCTCGAGATATTAGAGATCTCTCTTTTGGACATTTTTTTTTATGAAACCATGGAAAAGATGGAATGTTTAATTGGATATTATAGTAGTATGTTCCTTTGGTTTCAGAAGTGATTTTCCACAGGTCTTGCCATTTATTTTTGGCAATGTTACAATGAGAACGAATTGTGTCTTGGATGGAAAGGGAATAATTAAAATAAGAGGCATCAGAACTGGAGGCTTGTTTTGCTAATTTATCCGCGATCTCGTTCCCATTTATACCTACGTGGGAAGGGATCCATGCTAGTATAATTTCATAGTCTTTTTCTATAAGACTACACACGAGATATCTGATAGAGCAAAGTAGTTCGTTGTCTGGAAATTTTGAGAGATCGTTGGAAAAGGATTTGAGGGAACTTAAGCAATCAGAAAGGATCAGAATTTTTGAATGGGGAAGAGAGTCTAGAAGTTTTAATGCTTCTCTTATCGCCAAACACTCCGCTGAATAGACAGATGACCCAGGGGGAAGCTTAAAGAGAAGTTCAGTATTTAAGGAAGGAATGTACACTGCGGAGCCACATGGTCCATTTGGATACATTTTTGACCCATCAGTATAAATTTTAAGATGTGACGGCCATTTAGAATTTACTATGTTATT
The DNA here is from genome assembly GCA_963576475.1 of Molanna angustata. Taxonomy (NCBI): domain Eukaryota; kingdom Metazoa; phylum Arthropoda; class Insecta; order Trichoptera; family Molannidae; genus Molanna; species Molanna angustata. The sequence continues at coordinate 33,935,474 of OY754965.1, forward strand.
GAAGATTTTGTAAATGGTGTGGGGGGGTAATTGAGTCGATTTGTTGATGCCAATATTTTCAATTATATTGGGAATAATGAAATTAACCTTAAAGGGAGTTTGGTAGTATGGCAGGCAAGAATAGTTAGGAGAATCGGTTATACTATCACGGAGCTTTAAATATGCTAAACATAAGTGAGGATATGGTTTTTTGGCCCAGAATCTAGTGGATTGCCATAGAGATAGCAAGGATGATAGTTTACGCATGATGGGGTGTGTATTAATATTTATCCGCTTTGTGAGAAATTTGACTGCCAATAATTCTCTACGAAGATTAAGAGGCATGTCTAGTGCCTCCACTTGAAGAGCATTAATGGGTGTTGAACGCATAGCGCCGAGAACCAGTCTCAGGCCCTTTGATTGAATTCTTTCAAGTTTAAGTTGAAGAAATGAAGGGATCGGGTCCCAAAGAAAGCTACCAAAATCAAGGACACCACGAACCAGAGAATTGTAAAGGATTTTCATGCATGACGGGTGAGAACCCCACCACACTCGGGAAACGGCTCGAAGAGGGTTTAAATTTCTTTCGCATTTGGCAATAGCATGCTCAATGTGAGGTTTCCATGACATTTTTCTGTCTAAAATTAAGCCCAGAAATTTAACTTGATTTAACACAGGAATTTTAATATTGTCAATAATTATGTTTACTGTGGGAGTTTTGTGTTTACGAGTAAAAATTACAACCTTACTTTTTTGAGGGGAAACCTGGAGACCATTTTTAAGAGCCCATTTGTTTATTATTTTGATAGCCATAGTTAAATCCTTTACGGATATATCAATAAATTTATTTGAAACATATATGCTAATATCGTCAGCATAATTAACAAAGGAGACCTTATCAGGGAGTTTAGATTCAAGATCTGAGCAGTAGACATTAAATTAAATAGGACTTAATACGGAGCCCTGAGGTAATCCTTTCCATATGGTTCTTGATATATTTATATTATTTCTATTGATATTAATAGTGCGTTCGGAAAATATGTTATGAATGAGACGACACAGTTGATCCGGAATACCTATTGTAGATAATTTATTTTTCAGTACAGGAAGCTGAACGTTATCATATGCGCCAGATATATCTAAAAAGGCTGCTGCAGTAGATTCTTGTTTAGAGAAAGCAGTCTGAATGTCAGTTGTTAAAATACTCAGGTTATCAAGACAAGATTTTGATTTTCGGAAACCAAATTGTGAAGTCGAAAGAAGGTTATTATGTTCTATATACCAATCTAATCGTTTTTTCAACATACGCTCTAATAATTTTAAGAAACAAGATGAAAGTGCAATAGGTCTATAGGAAGAACCAAGTTTTGCATCTTTACCCGGTTTCAAAATTGGAATAACTATCTGGGTCTTCCATTCTGAAGGTACGAATCCTATTTGTAAAATTAGGTTGTACATATCTAAAAGGTATGACAGAAGATTAGCAGGAAATTTTTGAAAAAATATATTTGAAATACCATCCACTCCTGGAGCCGTATTACATAATGATTGAATTTGAATTAATAATTCTTCTATTTTAAATGGAGAGGTTAGCCAGGAGGCGGGCTGTGAATTATGAGAAGAGTTGCATACCTCTTCAAAGCTTGGAACGTAGGCAGGGGCCAAATTATCGGTAAATGACATTATCCAGTCATCCTGGGAGTTAGTATATGTAGGAGAATATGATGCACGAAATCTATGAATTTTATTCCAGATTTGAGAAGAAGAAGATTCTGGAGAAAGGGAATTACAGAAGTCATACCAGCCTTGACGTTTTTTTTTCTTAAAGTTTTCTTAGTTAATGCTTGAATATTTTTTGCATTAAGAAAATTGGACAGTGACATATTTTTCCTGTATTTTTTCACGGAATGGGACACTTGACTGCGGCCACTTGGGTGCGGGACACTTGGCTGCGAGACACTTGGCTGCGGGGGACATTTGGCTGCGGGACACTTGGGTGCGACGGACACTTGGGTGCGAGCCCACTTGGTTGCGAGTCCATTTGGTCGCGACGGACACTTGGGTGCGAGCCCACTTGGTCGCGAAATCAAAAATATTTTTTTCTGCTTAGGAATGAAATATTTCGTACTGATTTTTGTAATGCTCTTTATATTTATTTATTTATTTTTATTTAAAGAACCACTTACAGCTAAAAAGTTACTATACATCGTTGTTTCATCAAATAAGGGCAAGCTACTACAAAACTGGTCAGCCAATTACAAGTGCCACATCCTGCATTAAATATCGGCCTACAAATCTATAAGAAAATGAATATCAAAAAAGAATCTATATGAAAATAAAAAGATACAATAGAAACTATATTGTTTATTATTTTTATAAAATATACAGTTTTGTTCTTCTCAGTAAATATATTTATAAAACAATCTTTTTATTATCAAGGTTAACAGTTTACAATATTCTATGACAGAAGCTCACATAATTTTCTTAAAACAAAAGACATTACCCATATTCAAAATCATATTAATCTAAAATTGGAACACACAATATTTTTATGTAGGAAATTTTATCAGTTTACAAAAAAATCGAATTTGAAAAAGTGAGAGCATTTTGAAAATTTCGACAGATGAAATCATACAGAAGAAATTAACGGATATCTATGGAAAACTAATCAGCTCTAGGTCTATCCACTATACACATATGGGCTGTAGAGAGGATACATTAAAATAATTCCTTACGCCGAACGCCATACGCCATACATACAAACACATCAGGACGAAACTCACAGTGTGCACTCTCTACATGATACTCGTTGAGAAATTGATGGAAAAAAATTACACTAAAAAATTGTGAAATCATGACTCCACTATTCCATAGTGTGGAGAGTAAAAACTGTTTAGATCACATAAATTAGGGATACGGCGTGATGGTATGTATGAATTGATGTTTAACTAGATAAGTTATCTTTCTAATTCGTTATATTTTTTGTTTTGTCGCCTATACACAATATGTAAGAAGACTTAATAGTTTGATACTTAATCTCTAAACATACATACATACCATCATGCTGTTTTCATATTCCGGGTAGGAAAAAAGGGACTAACCTCCATACTATCCTATCTTGACATACATAATAATAATAAACACTTCCTTGCACCATGCGCAAGTTGCGAGTTTATTGCCGTATGGCAATTTCTTCCAACTAACCAGTGTTTCCAGCCCAGAGAAGCAATATTTGCGTGAGAAATGAATTTAAATATATTTCTCCTCTACTGGGAATCGAACCCAGGACGCCCGCACAGAAACCGAACGGCTTACCAACAGTGCCACGGCGGTCGGCATACATACCTACATGTTTTGTGTAGAAAACAAAATATCTTAAAAAAATTCAATAATTTCGATTTATTGGTTTATAGTTTGGTACTTACTTATTCTTCAACTATACATACTATCGCTATCGACAGTTGGATCTCATGTGTTACATGCAACTAGTGTGTATGAAAAATTCTCATATTTTTATAGTGTAAAAAATAATTTGGCTTAATAACCTTGTTTTTACTTTACAATTTCAAACATAAGTACAAATTGGAAGAAATTGCCACTAGGCAATAAGCCCGCCAGTGTACTAATTATAATTTTAAGAAGATTAAATAAATAAATAAAATAAATATATTTTTTTATATTTTTAATGTCTGTATAAACCTACTTGTATATCAACTACTTATATGATAAAGAGCATTACAAAAATCAGCACGAAAAACTTCAGCCCTAGGCAGAAAAAAATATTTTTGAATTCGCGACCAAGTGGGCTCACACCCAAGTGTCCGTCGCGACCAAATGGACTCGCAACCAAGTGGGCTCGCACCCAAGTGTCCGTCGCACCCAAGTGTCCCGCAGCCAAATGTCCGCCGCAGCCAAGTGTCTCGCAGCCAAGTGTCCCGCACCCAAGTGTCCCGCACCCAAGTGCCCGCAGCCAAGTGTCCTAGACCGATTTTTTCATGGCTTTTTTTCTCTCTAGAATGAGTTCTGAGCATTCGTCGTCCCACCATGGCGGGAGAGTTTTAGATTTTTTCGATTTTTTTGTTTTTGGAATGCAAGACTCGGCAGCTGATTTAATAACTGATAATAGTTTAGAGAAAATTGTATTTAAATCCACTGGAAACATAAGAGGTGGAAGAGTGCTAACGGATTCTTCTAAGATTTTATGGAAGTTATACCAATCTGCTAAATTCAATTTGAATTTACTGACTTTTGTATATGTTGTTGAAAACGATGGACTAGGAGAATAGTTTAGAATTATTGGGAAATGGTCACTAGAAAAGGTGTCATCCATGACGGTCCAGGAAGTGGAGGTAGCAAGATTGGTAGAACACAAGGAAAGGTCAACTGCACTTTGATTTTGTGATGGTGAAGTAAATCTAGTTGGTGAGCCATTGTTCAAGATACACATATTACTATCATCGCAAAACGTCAAAATTGAGTCGCCTGAACTGTCTTGAGAAACACATCCCCAGAAAGGCGAGTGGGCATTAAAGTCACCTAATATAAATATTTGAGAGGAACATAATGATATCAATAAATTCCAGTAGTTAGGATCAAAAAAAGTGTTAGGTGGACAGTAAGTTGAGATGTAACTTATATTATTTATGTTAGCAGCAACTATTTGGATATTAGAATGTGAGGGGATATTTATTATATTATATGGCAATGAAGATTTAAATATTAACGCAGCTCCTCCATGAGCATCATATCGATCGTCTCGTAGAATCGTGTAACCGGGGATAAAAAAATCGGATCCTGGTTTAAGCCAGGTCTCTGATACCGCAGCAATATTAATATTGTATGTTTTTAAAATATAGCAAAAGTCTGTTTTATTCGAAACTAGACTTCTGCTGTTCCATTGTAATATGCATATTGAGTTATTATTCTTTGTTTTTGGATGTGGAGCCATTATATTGCACTAGATCGTTGAGGAATGGAAGAGAGTTGGCAGCGTAGGACGGTAAGTTATCGATGTCAGAAAATAAAGAAATTAGGATTTGGGCTATCATGGGGATGATTGACGTCAGGTCGTTGGATTTGTTGAAAGGTTCTGGGTTGCAACGCATGTTTTTGCCAATGGCGCAGCCGTCACTAGGCATTGTAGCTTGGCCATTTGTGTATGAAAGAAGATTTGTGTATGAAAGAAGAATATTTAGAATTTATAAATTTCACCATCTATCACCTATTTCTAGTTTTATTTGATTTAATGTTCTTTGAAGTACAAAATTATTTTAAATTTTGAACTTATTTTACTTCAATCCAGTAATCAATTTGTTTATTAATTTATTATTTTTCAAAATTCTATGTTGATTTATTGAAATTGTATAATTTTTGTAGCAGACAACTCATTTATATTATAAAAAATATATGCTGTATGTGTTTTTTTTTTCCTGTTTTTGAGTTAATAAATAAACATATCATATTCAATGTATTATGTTTTTCCCTGTTTATAAAATGATAAATAAACAATATGTAAACTAGGTATGCTGTGTATTTTTTACTCCTCTCTGATTATAAAATAAACATCATTTAATGCCTTTGACATAAGCAACATTTTTTTTGTAAATTATTCTTGATGTTGCCCATCACTAGTGTTGGCAGCATTTATAAAGCTCTTTCCCATCCCTATGTCTTGTCCAGTTGTCAAAAATGCAGGGAGGCAACATGACAATTTTATTTTTCTCAATATTGGTACTACATGGATGATATTTTCATACATTTTGCTGATTCAATTTTTTTGTATGGAGCTATGCATAGAATAAAGATATATATACTGTAAGCTATGTCTCTTATCCGTAAGGTTATATTCTCTTTGATGCAACCATAGAAAAGAGAACTTATTGATGCAACTGTTAGTATTAGATGGTTCTGATGAGGGAGCGGGTCAGCTCCGCAACTAGTTAACTATATCTAAATACCTACTCATTAGTGGTGTAAACAAATTAATTTGTAATTTTAATTTATTACTTATAATATTTTTTTTAGAAACACACTGTTTAACATATTTGAGGAATTTGATTTGAAATTGGGGTGTTAAGGTTTATATGCCCCCTTAATAGTTTCATACTTAAATCTTTAAACATACATACATACCATCATGCCGTTTTCATATTCTGGGTAGAAAAAAGGACTGACCTCCATACTGTCCTATCTTGACATACATACCTACATGTGTTGTATAGAAAATAAAATATTCAATAATTTGGATTTATGAGTAGTTTGGTACTTATTCTTTAACTATACATATTATCGCTATCAACAGTTGGATCTCATGAGTTACATGCAACTAGTATAAAAAAATATGTTTTTTGCCCACCATGTCACAAGTCCCGCGGAAAAATTTGCTAACTGCGACATCTAGTATATTCCAACTGTCGATTCGTTCATGAGAATTCAATTCTCTTAATGAATCGACATTATTAAGCCAAGATGCGTGTACGAAGGAACATTTTGTATGGTGTAGTGGACTTTTTGCATGCTAATAACACCAACTAGAGGCCTCGCAGCATATATGTTCCCATACATGGATTTACTCAGAATTCGGAGTAGAACATTTTATGTGAGTTTTGTGTGTGTGTGTGTGTCTGTCTGTCCCCCCCCTTATAACTTTTGATCCGCTTAATTTACAGAGCCCAAAATTTCAAAATATATAAAAAATTACAAGCCTACAAAACTTTTATACTCAGAATTGTGAATTTTTGTTTCAGTCAGGGGTTATCAACTTTTGATTTATTTTTCCATATATCTCAGAAACCGTAAAAGCTAGAACGCTGAAAATTGGTATAAACATAGACAAATACAAAATCTCGAATTGGTTTTTTTTTTTTTAAATTCCAGGGTTTCTCAAACATTTTTTATTAAGAAAAATATTTTTTTTATGATAAATTTATGAGTTTAACTGCATATATTTCCATTTTTTTTTTTAAATATCGAAAAAAGCCGAAACACCCCAACTAGATAATTTAATTTTCTATAAAAAATATCATCATTGTATTAGCACATTGCAAATTTTTTTCAACAATTTTTATAAAAATTGAATTTAGTGACAACATTGTTTCATACAATTTGTATGGAAGTAGCCTACTTAATACTAATCTCCAAACATACATACATACCATCATGCTGTTTTCACATTCTGGGTAGGATCAAAGGACTGACCTCCATACTATCCTATCTTGACATACATACCTAGGTACATGTGTTGTATAGAAAACCAAATATCTTAAAATATTAAATAATTTGTATTTATGGGTTTATAGTTTGGTACTTATTCTTCAACTATACATACTATCGCTATCGACAGTTGGATCTCATGTGTTACATGCAACTAGTATATAAGATGGAATATTCCGTGAAATGAGTTTATTTTATTTTATTTTTATTTTATTTTTTAATTAACACATACAACATTAGATAGTTTATTACATGGATTAATACATATGATACATCAATTATCTAAATCTAATGTCAGTTACATGTGTCAAATACATTTTGGTTTGTGTGTGTAGTGTAAGTAGTAAAGTATTTTTATTATTTATTTATTTAATTATTATTCCGCTTATGTAAGAGAGAGGGTGTGTATATGTATGTGTGTGTGAGGGTGTGTGTGTGTGTAAGGAGTGTTTGTGTGTGAGGGTGTGTGTGCGTGTGTGTGTGTGTGTGTGTGTGTGTGTGTGTGTGTGTGTGTGTGTGTGTGTGTGTGTGAGGGTGTGTGAGGGTGTGTGTGTGTAAAAGAGAGTATGTGGACTTAAGAGTGATGGGCCATGGTTAGCTATTGTTTTCTAATTTATCTATTTGGGATATTTTCCGTCGATATTCGTTTGGGGAGTCGTAAAAAATGTCCAAGTTTAAAATATCCACATACCTTGAGTAAGCATCCATGGCCCTATTGATTGGTGAATTTATTGCAGCATTTGTTTTATAATATTTGCATTTAAATAATGGTGTATGTCTTGTACGTCTTATAGGTATATTAAAGTCAATAAGTGTGAGTATATCGGCGGAGTCTATATGGTTATTTAAAACATTATAAATAAAAGATAAATCAGTCATTGTTCGTCGGTTCGCTAAACTTTGAATATTATTAACCGTTGTATTATTGTTGTATTTATAGTTGAGTCGTTTCAAAAATTTGCGTTGGATGTTTTCAATATTTTTTATATGGATTTTATACAGCGGGTTCCAAATAAATGATGCAAACTCCAGTGTACTTCTGACAAGTGAGAAATATAATATTTTTAAGGTTTGCGGATTTTTAAAAGATTTACCTATTCTAAATATGAATCCAAGTAGTTTGTATGATTTTGTAATAACAGTGTTTATATGTTGAGTAAAGGTAAGTTTAGCATCAAGGTGCACTCCAAGGTCTTTACATTCATTTTTATGTTTTATGTTCACATTATCTAGAGTGTAATTGTGGCAAATTTTATTCCTTTTTCTTGTGTACGATATGACAAAACATTTAGAAGCATTCAGAGAGAGGTAGTTATTTTTACAGTAAATCATAAGTCTGTCTAGATCTGATTGAAGAGCGCAACAATCGGCACCCGACTTAATTTCTTTGTATATTTTCATATCATCTGCAAACACAGAGAATTTGCAATGTTTGAAGCATTTCCCAATGTCATTTATGTACACAAGGAAAAGCAATGGACCGAGATGAGAGCCCTGGGGTACACCTGATGTAACATTAACTGGCAATGAGGAAAACCCTTTAACAACAGTTGTTTGGTATCGTTGGCTTAAGTAAGAATGGAGTAGATTAAATAGGTTTCCGCAAATGCCCATATGAAGTAGTTTTTTAAATAGAGTATTATGATTCACACGGTCGAACGCCTTGGAGTAGTCAGTATATACACAATCAGTTTGAATATTTTTATCCATCGTTTCGTGTAGGAATTGTATGAAGACGGTTAAATTCGAGATAGTGGATCTTTTTTTCATGAAACCGTGTTGTTTATTTGAAATGAAGGGTGCTATGGTAGGATATAATTGGTCGTATACGATTTTCTCATAGATTTTACTGAGTATTGGAAGTTTAGAGATAGGCCGGTAGTTTGTCACGTCATGTTTGTCTCCTGATTTATGTATAGGTGTTACTAGAGCAGTTTTCCATTTAACTGGAAATATTCCCTGATCTATAGATTTGGAAAATATGTTTGATATTGGGAGTGCTAGGGTTTTAGCGAATTTTTTTAGGAAGATACCCGGTATGTTGTCGCATCCTGGCCCTTTGTTAATGTCAGTTTGGGAAATATATTTATATGTTACTTCTTCGTTAATGTTAACTGTATGGATCAGTGCGGTGTCAAGTTGATGAGTCGTTGAATTGGGGTAATCCGCATTGATAGTTGTATCCGGTACAAAAACTGATGCAAAAAATTTTGAAAAAAGATTTGCGACACCTTGAGGTTCATTTGTAGACTCAGAGTCTAGAGTTACAGAGTCTGGTATATTTGGAGTTTGTTTATTAGCTTTTACATAAGACCAAAGTTTTTTTATGTTGCTTTGTATTCCATTCTCTATAAAAACAATATAGTTTTTGAATGCTATATTAGAGAGTTTTTTTTGTCTCCTGCGTAGCAATGAGAACGTGTGATAGTCTAGTGGATTTTTTAACTGCTTCCATAGTTTGAAGTATTTAAGTTTTTCTTTTGTAACCTTAATTAGGGCACGTGTGTACCAGATTGGAAATTTCTTTACTCGTTTTTCTACCTTAGGAACGTAATCTTCTATGATCGATTCTACGATGGCACTGCTTGAAAAAAGGAGTGCGCCTAAAAGAGCTGGCAAAAGTTCAAAGACTAGCAGAAGTGACAACCACTGGCTGTCTGAGAACTACACCATCAAAAGCCCTTGACACCATCCTGCATCTGATGCCGCTTGACCTCCTAGGAACACAAATGGCAACGAAAGCTGCCATAAGAATGAATTGTGTCAACCCTTGGAGGGAGACACACATTGGACACTCCATGGTTCTTCAGGAGTTCAAAAAGCCATCCGAAGGTATCGACTATGTCATTCCCAAGCCTTTCTTCGAGAACAGGTTCTCAACCCAAATCCCCTCGCGGGAAATGTGGAAGGAGAATCTAATCCGTCACGATGAAGCTCAGGTGTTTTTCACTGATGGGTCAAAACTGGAATGTAAGGTGGGCGGAGGAGTCTTTTCGGAGCAATTAAATATTAACATTTCTTTCAGGTTGCCGGACCACTGTAGTGTTTTTCAAGCAGAGATCTTGGCAATCCAGGAAGCAGTAGAATGGATACAAGGCAATGCAGTATCAAACAGCATTGTCCGTATTCTCACAGACAGCCAAGCGGCTATTAAAGCCTTAAAAGGCGTAAGTACTACTTCTAGAGTGGCCCTGAACTGCCGCAACATCTTAAATGGGGCAGCGGAGCGGTTCAATCTACAAATCATGTGGGTGCCGGGTCACAGTAATATAGCGGGGAATTGTAGGGCAGACGAACTTGCCAGAGCAGGTACCCTGTTATCTCTAGACAATATCAAACACAGACCTGGAGTCCCCATGGCAACATGTAAACTCCGGGTCAGTGAGAAAATTATTGCTTGTGCTGACCAAAGGTGGTCTGAGGAGAGCACATGCTCCATTGCCAGACAAACATGGCCAAAATATGATCTCAGAAGAACCAGAGAAATACTCTCGTTCAGAAGAGACTCACTCGCCAGAGTCATATCAGTATTAACGGGACACTGGGTTATAGGAAAGCATGCCAGAAGGCTAGGGCTGGAGGCATACGATTACTGCAGAGCATGCCAAGACGAGGAGGAGGAGGAGACGGTGGTCCACTTCCTCTGTCACTGTCCTGCTCTCTCTAGAATTAGGAGAAGCTCCTTGGGAAGTTTCTTCTATGATGATTTAATTGACATAGCGTCGGCCGACATTGCAGACATTATGACATTCATTTGCCGCTCAGGCTGGTTCAAGGGGGATGAGTGAGTGGGAGGACAGCCCCAATGTGGTATCACAAAGGGCCAATCGGCCTAAGTGTGTTCTCCTCAAGAACTGCCACCCGCAAAAAAAAAAAAAAAAAAAAAAAAAAAAAAAAAAAAAAAAAAAAAAAAAAAAAAAAAAAAAAAAAAAAAAAAAAAAAAAAAAAAAAAAAAAAAAAAAAAAAAAAAAAAAATGATCGATTCTACGGTTGAGTAAAAATTTTGTAGGGCAAGGTTTACATCTAATGTATTAAGAATTGATGACCAATCAGTATTGCTTAAAGTGTCATTTATAACATCGTAATTCGCTTGGTCAAATAACTTTATTATATGTTCTCTGTGTTTGATGCGTTGCAGAGAAGAAAAGTTTAATTCAATTAGTAGAGATTTATGGTGCGCATCTTCCGTCACTAGATGATCGTCAGAACTACTCACATTGATTGGGATATTAGAAAGTACGAGATCAAGAATTCGTTCATGGCTGTTGGGAATATTATTATATTGTAGGAGATCAGAAAATGCGATATTATTAAGAAAGGTTGATATACATGGGTCATTGTTGTAATTTTGGTGTTCATGTGAGTTAAAGGAATCCCATTGAATGCCTGGCATGTTATAGTCACCAACAATCAGGAAGGTATCTTCCGGATATTGGGTAGATAAATTATTATTTTTTTCTGTGTGTTCAGATATTAATACCATTCTATCTGAGGATGACAGCTTGGGTCCGATTCCTGGGATATAAGAGCAGCACATGTGTATTGAATTATTTTTGGTATTTTTACCGGGGGTACAAAAGGTAATCCAAATATCTTCAGCATTGGAATTCCAAGTCGTTTGTATCTTAGCATTGTAGATATTTTTTATTGCAATGGCTACACCGCCACCTATTGATTTACCCGTTAACGCGGTATCTCTATCCCTTCTAAATACATCGTACCTAATGTCAAAAATTTCACTGCTACTGACGCCGTCATTTAACCATGTTTCAACTAGGAATATGACGTCATAGTCGTTACACAATACATTTTGGTAAAATTCTTGAGTTTTTGATTTGAGACCGCGAACATTTTGATAAAAACAGACTAATGATTCAGACATAATGTTTTAGTAAAGTACTTAGGTGTATAGATATATTTGGTGTAAAACGTATGTAAATACATTTTCATAACTTCGCTAATTTTGTGTTTGTAATATATGTACCAACCTATAAATAAAACATAGAAAAGAATATTATACCTATATATGTGAATTGTTATTATTAGTTATTTTACCGTGTGAGAGACGTATGTTTTGTTGGTTCATCACTAAAAAGTCCACTGTGTTTAATTTAGTGTAGAGTGTGGATTGTGTTAATGTATATAAGCACCGCCATCTTTATTTTCTCAAGCCGTGCTGTAGATTTGGCGGGAACTAAAATTTCAAAGTAAAGAGACCTATTTGGCCATGACGTGTTAATGATGTTTTAGCTTAAATTTCGAAGATTTCAACAAAAAAAATTATACTATTAATTCCAAAATAATGAGAATATATTTTTAAAATATTTTATACTGCTAAATAATGAGAACATAATATATTTTTAAAATTATTTTTTACTATAATTATAGTTCCAAAATAATGAGAATATATTTGTAAAAAAAATTATACTACCAATTCCAAAATAAAGAGAATATATTTTTTTAGTCGGAAATTCACCAAAATAATTTATCAGACATTATGTCGTGATTTCAAATCTATAAATACTTCCCAGTTATATTAATAATAAACACATTGTTGTACCCTGCAGAAGTAACGAATTTACTGGCCCTTAGGCAATTTTTTCCAAACTTACCAATGTTTCCAACCCAGAAAAGCATATAATGCATGAGAATAAATTCCTTTCCTGCCAGGATTCACCCGTGACGGAAGATAAATGACAAACCAATTAGACCATGGAGGTTGTATTATGTGCATATACAATATAATTAAGTGTACTTATCTAAATTTCGGGTTAATAAATAAAAGGTAATTGTTTGTAAAAGATGATATTTAATTATTTAAATATACAAAATATAGATTCATATTAGATATATAGATTCATACAAGACAGAAAAAATAACAAAAGCAGGCAACGTTCAAATGACACAAAATAGACTTATAACGTAGAACAAAATAATCAATACTAATGAGAGAAATTTAAAAAGTCATATAGTTTCATACAAGACAGAAAAAATAACAAAAGTAGGCAACGTTCAAATGACACAAAATAGATTTATAACGTAGAACAAAATAATCAATACTAATGAGAGAACTTTAAAAAGTCATATAGTTTCATACAAGACAGAAAAAATAACAAAAGCAGGCAACGTTCAAATGACACAAAATAGATTTATAACGTAGAACAAAATAATCAATACTAATGAGAGAAATTTAAAAAGTCATATAGTTTCATACAAGACACAAAAAATAACAAAAGCAGGCAACGTTCAAATGACACAAAATAGACTTGTAACGTAGAACAAAATAATCAATACTAATGAGAGAAATTTAAAAAGTTATATAGTTTCATACAAGACAAAACAAATAACAAAAGCAGGCAACGCTCAAATGACACAAAATAGACTTATAACGTAGAACAAAATAATCAATACTAATGAGAGAAATTTAAAAAGTTATATAGTTACATACAAGACAAAAAAATAACAAAAGCAGGCAACGTTCAAATGACACAAAATAGACTTGTAACGTAGAACAAAATAATCAATACTAATGAGAGAAATTTAAAAAGTTATATAGTTTCATACAAGACAAAACAAATAACAAAAGCAGGCAACGCTCAAATGACACAAAATAGACTTATAACGTAGAACAAAATAATCAATACTAATGAGAGAAATTTAAAAAGTTATATAGTTACATACAAGACAAAAAAATAACAAAAGCAGGCAACGTTCAAATGACACAAAATAGACTTATATCATTAAAAAGTTATATAGATTCATACAAGACAGAAAAAATAACAAAGGCAGGCAACGTTCAAATGACACCAAATGAACTTATAACGTAGAACACAAAAATTAATACTAATGAGAGAAATTTAAAAAGGTATAATAGAATCATACAAAACAAAAAATAACAAAAGCAGGCATCTTTCAAATGACACAAGATATACTTGTACGTAGAATTTACAATTAATTAGAAATTTAAAAAGGTAAAAATAGATTTATATAAAACAGAAAAAAAATAACAAAAGCAGGCATTTCAAATGATACAAAATAGACTTATAATCTAAAACACAATAATAAATAAATAGAAATAGGTATACAAGAGCCATTATTCACAATAGACATTTCAAATAGTATATAGATTCATACAAATAAGGAAAATAAAATCAGGTAATCTTCAAAATAAGTACATACAATATACTGAAATTTTATAATAACACAGATTACATAATATCTAAAGAATAATAATTTGTAAATTAATATACTACTTCTACTAATTATAATGTTTTCAGTTTTCTTGCATGACATTTTTTCATACAGATAAGCAAATCAAAATCAGGTAATTTTCAAAACAAGTAGGTACATACAATAGACTGAAATTTTACAAAACTAACACAGATTACATAAAATATTATATAAAGAATAATAATTTGTAAATCCATTTCTACTAATTACAATATGTTTTCAGTTTTCTTGTATTACATTTCTTTTTTGTAGAGATTCGATCATTTTGCATTTTGCTATAATTATTTAACAAAATGTTTGATAGTGTTTCCACAATCATACTGTATATTCTGTTATTTGTCATTCCACAAACACATTTTGAATCTAAATCTACATAAAATGAACCAGATCTTAGGCTTAAAAATGTTAATGACAATAACAAGTCTTTTTGGTTGGTATGTTCCAAAAATTTATGATGTAACGCTTTTACATTGATAACATATTCAAATATAGAACACAAATGAAAATAAACAAACTTTACAGACTCAGAGGGGACGATCAAACCTCCTCTTTGTAGAAAATCAAAATACTTATCATTAATTTTAACACCTTTGTTATCAGACACTAAACTAATACACAAGTTACAATTATTCACAATTTTTTTTCTAACACCAAGGGCTGCATAACCACAAACATAAATTTGTGATGATTCATCATTTTCATATGTTTCCAAGTAATTTGATTTCAATATGCATATAAATTCAGAAACATCTACTTCTAAATTGGATTCTTTTTCCAAAGGTGTAAGCGAGTTTTTAATATTGTTTAATGTCTCCGATATATTTTTAGACCTAAACATTTTCCTGACTCTAATTTTTTTCTCCGACTCTACAATTTGTGTATATGATATATGGTAATTTGTACCCGATAACCTTCTGTACAAACTAAATCTTTCTTCGAGCATATCAGTTTGAAATTTTCCTGTTAAAATATATGAAATCGAATAGTTGGCAAATGAAAATTCAATAAATTTTATGAAAGTTAAAACACTCTGATATAATGCATTATAAGTATCACTTGAAAAAAATGTACCATTTGGCAAATTATTCCATTTATCTAACCATTCAGCAAATTTTTTTAAATATACAAGCTTCTCATCAGTTGTCCCCAGTATAGGTGTACATAGATCATTGCGTTTTATTTTACCTTTCATTGTGGTTTTGACATTTAAAATGTCCCACCAATTTCTGATTATTTGCAAAAACATAGCTGTTTCTTTGTATTCATCGAAAAAAGACAAACCAGCAATAGTGGTACAATGAAATATATTATCGACAAAAATCACCTTTTGCCTTTCGAAAGAAGTCGGGTACAAAGATTTAAAATTTAATTTGAAAGCCTTTTTAACTGTACTATTACTTTCTATAGTATACAAATCTCTTAGATCTTGAAATTTAGCATGTCTAATTATTGAATTGTCCTCAAAATCTGGATATGAAAAGGATTTTTTATGATCTTTCATATTAATCCAGTTATTTCGTATATTTTTAAATATGTGCACAAAGTCATAAAACATAAAAATTGGCATATTTGTATACAATGGATTATTAAAATTATCCGACGGAGATATTTTTTTAAACATGTTTTGGTTCACCCGATTATTATCGGTTATAATGCAAGTGACCTTAAATCCAAATTTTTGTATAAAATTCAACACATTTAATGTAATAGCTTTTAAATCGTCGCCAGTAATAGAATTAACAGGTATCAGGCGAACGACTTCTTTAAAACCACCAAAGCATGAAGTAATCATAAAACATTGAACTGTTTTTGCTACTTTTGATAAATCATTGGATGCAAAACCTGCAAGTTTTCTGGATTTATAAGTAACACAGCTACTTATGTAAATTTCATCAATTAATAAACAGACATATTTTTCACGCTCAGAGAGCTCCTGTGATATTTTCTTAAAATATAAATTATTCGACGAATCTGGTGAAACATTAAACGACGAAGAAATGCTCTGTAAATACCTTTTATGAGGCAAATTAAAAAAATCTTTCAATAAACGGTAACATGAAGGAGACCTCGAATACATTATAAAAGCAAATAGCAAAGTAGTCGTGCTATATCGTTTTCTTTTGGTCATTAGTAAATGAACTTGATCCAAAAGCAACTCTAAAGTATTTTTACGTGTATAATCAAGTCCACTGGCAGCATCTAGTGCAAATTTTAAATACATGTGAGCTTTCATAATATTGTTATTAACATTACTTATGCTATTTTCTTCATCACTAACACTGTCATCTTCATTAACACCATATCTTGCTAACAAATTTTCAAATTGTGACCACAAATCCAATTTCATACATGTAGGAAATAACCACTTCAATTCACCATGACAGAGTTCATTTGTTCCGACAAATACTTTAATCCTAAGATTCTGGTCAACGACAACTTGACGACTTAAATATAAATGTTTGTCTACATCATCAATGTTTGTAATATAAAAATATGTCGTGTTATTCACAGTTTTTAAACTCCACTCACTAAGATTTACTTTGGCTTTAATATTTCTTAAAAAATCACTATAGTCGACAATCACATCGCTTTGCAGGAAAAGTTCGACCTGTTCCTCGTGACGTTCTATAATTTTGAACTGTCGGATTTTGGGATCCACTCTTTTTGTTGCCACATTCTTTGTCAGATAACATGGCAAATTTTTAAAAATTCTTGGTATTGCTCCAATAGCCAATTTTGGTTTTCTAGGATGTGATATAATATCACTTTTGTCAAAATGATGGGCACAAACAGCAGCAAAGGCCCCTGGAGTCCAATTCTTGCGTGGAATCGCACGAATCCACGCCTGTCTGCGCACTTCTTCATTAGGAAATTTAAAAACTGTGACTGCACTTTCTTTCTTCAGGGAACTGCTATAATTGGATTTACATCCAGGGACACAGCATCTATGAGGCATCTGAAAATAATAATCACTAATAAATACATTTTCAAAACAAAAAAATCTTTAAGAAATCTAGAGAGGATATTTTGCGGTTGACACGAAAAAAGATACATTGACATTGAACACAATGAATACACAAGAATTTTTAATAAATACAAACTCTACATAATATTCCAAAGGTACCTACAATTATATATTTTTCCTAACGACACAATTTCTTATTATAACAACGACGTATTACACGTGGTCTCGGCCATTACGAAAACAATTTTAGCGACAGATAAACATTATTCAAACTACCTATAACATCATTGTAAATATATAAAAAATATCTTACCTTAATGCTTGTTTAACACCACCAACGTATTTTTTCCAAAACGGTATATAAATATTACTAAAACACGTGAAAAATGATAAATTCAAACGCACAAACACATCAACCCGCTTCCAAAATTCATACTAAATCCATAGAATAAACGTTCGGACTAGATAGAGAACGAAGTCCGGAAACAGGTCTCTTTAACTGTCAGTGTATTTTCTACAGCACGGCTTGAGAAAATAAAGATGGCGGTGATATAAGTGTATAAGTATGTTATTTGATAGAAGCGGAGAGCTATGTGAATAAACGGAGTATTGTAACAATTTTGAAAATGAATAGATACAAGTAAAGTATACATACACGAGAAAAAATATAAACAATTTTAGTTGGTATGTCGCGTGTTTGATTTCTTGGATGGCAACATGATATTGCAGTTTTCCAATATTTTTTTGTTATTACATATATAATATTCCGAATTAGTGTTTTCTCTTTAGTGTAAGTGGGCATATTTATAAAACTGTGTTCAAAATACAAATTTGAGTGACAGACGAAATGCGAGTGAAATGAAATAGCGCGCCAACTTCATGGCTATATACATATGTTCCATATTCAATAATTAATTGCCTTGAATTGAACACGTATTGGCAGGAACAGTTTTCGTTGCTAAACCGTGTGCATTTAGAGGACACATGCCTTGAATTCAACACGAGTTAAGTGTATTAGCGCAACAAACTAGAGCCTAATTCGAGGCAGTACTTACCTCCTCATCAACACGGAAAGGTAAATACGCGTCCCGATAGTGTACTTATTGTGTTCCTTGATAGTAAACTAAAATCATTCCGCGCGCGATATGAATGCTAAACAAGCAGTGCGCATGTGCAATTTAATATCATTTTTATCAAAGTATTTCTTTTCTATGCTTTTATCCACTCTTTTCTATTTATGATCCACACATAGATTTGAAGGGGGTTTTTTGATTTAGGAATGGCCATGGGTATCTATATGAAAAGAAAATGAAACTAACTGTAACAGGCCAGAATGAATCTCTCGCTCACCGGGAATCGAACCCGCCGATCGAGAGAGTATTTGTTTGTCCTGTATGGCCAAACCTATCCCTCTTACTCATAGAACACACTAACTATAGAACGCAAGCCACCGTATATTGAAATTGTACCAACTTGAAGTTGGCAACATAACAATACTGCTTACTGCCATCTGTTAAACCGTACAAAAGCTCATTAAGAGGCGGGGCATAGGCGGGGCTAGGCCTATAGGGGGGGGGGCTAAATTCGACTTAATTTATTTATTTGAATATTGCCTCTGCATTTATTTCTTATAATGGTTGAAATTGTATAATATGCTAATGTTAATATTTATGCTGGCAACTCTGTAGAGTGTGAAGGATGGCAATACTAATGTTTATACTTCCTGTTAGGTATGTCATTGAAAGAGAACATGTATTGATTGTAATCTGAATAAATCTTTGTTATACAAGTAATGAAACGTCTAGTTTTACATCTCCAAAATCACATATAAGAAGAGGTCATGTGCCCAGGTGCTTATTTTTATTAAGTTTACTAAGAAGTATCAGGAAAAGTCTGTTTTTGTGGAAGAGGTTCTTCTGTTTGTAGTTGAAAACATGGCTATGGCACAACATGTGATAAACCTTAAACCTTTTGATGGAAAAGGATTCCCAGAATGGGAATTTCGTATAAAAATTCGTCTAGAACGTGAGAATTGTTTAAAAGTATTAAATGAAAATCCCCCAAAGACAAAAGATGAAGATTTTATGAAGATGGATGTAAAAGCAAGAGACATAATTGTTCAATCACTAGCTGATTGTGTATTAAATACTGTTTGCACTAAAACAACAGCAAAGGATATGTTTGAGGCGCTGAAATAAACTTTTACTAAAAGAGGGCTTGCAGCAAGAATCGATTTAAAGAGGGAGCTGAGTGAAATGAAATTTACCAGAGGACAATTAAAAGACTTTTTTGTAGCCTTTTTTTCAAAGGTAAAAGAGTTGATGGGAACTGGAGCCAAAATGGAAGAAGAGGAAATAGTTTCACAGTTGTTAATAGCAATGCCGAAATCGTATCGTCATATAACCTCGTCAATCGATGTCTTATTTTCAAACGATCCAAGCAGTATTAATATCGATTTTGTAAAAAGTAAGTTACTGCAAGAAGAAGCTAACCAGCTTCGTGATAGAAATGGAGGAAATAATAGTGAGGTAGCATTCTATTCACATGTAAAGAAAAATAATAAGAACCCAGTAAAAATATATGAAAATAAGAACAATGCTTCTGGCAGCGATACTTATAATACGTCAAATTTTCCTTTTAAGTGCCACTATTGTTCAGTACGAGGCCATAGAAAATTTGAATGTCCAAAATTAAAAAAATTTCAGAACCAAAATAGAAAAGAAAAATGTTTTTATATGGAAGAAGACAAGGAGGAAAATATTATTTTTATGACAGAATCCTACAATGATATGAGAAAAAATGTATCATCAAATGAAATTGATTTTGTTGTTGACAGTGGTGCAACAAACCATCTAATTGGAGCAGAGTCCGAAGGTTGTCTAATGGAGACAGAAAATATTAATGTTCTGTTTAATGTGGCCAAAAAGAATCAGACTTTAAATGCAACAAAGCGAGGAAGTGTCTATATGAAATACGGTGGTCATAACCTAAAAATGGAAAATGTTCTTTTTTGTGAAGATCTAAAGTATAATCTACTGTCTGTGCAAAAAGTAGAAAGTGAAGGATGTAAAGTAATTTTTAGTGAAGGTAAAGTAATATTTTTGAAAAATGAAAAATTATTTATGCAAGGCAAGAAAATTGGAAGTTTATATATTGTCACGTTAAAAATAAATAACAACAAATCATGTGTAAATATTGTTGACGACGATTTATTGCATAGGAGAATGGGACACTCGTCAATTTATCGTGCTAAATCACTATGTGAAATATGTTTAAAAGGAAAGATGACAAGAAGCACATTTAATTCAATTTCTGATGACAAGAAAGCAAAAAGGATTTTGGAAGTTGTCAGTTCAGACGTTGCAGGACCAATAACACCGATAACTTATGATGGATACAAATATTATGTAATGTTTATTGATCATTTTTCGCATTTTACCTATGTCTATTTATTGAAAGCGAAATCAGAAGTGTATAAAAAGTTTATTGAATTTGAAGCTATGGTTACTGCAAAATTTCAATCAAGAATTTCCCGGTTTAGATGCGATAGAGGTGGAGAGTATAGTTCTACACAGTTTAAAGATTTTTGTCGCCAAAAGGGTATACAAATTGAATACAATGTTGCTCGTAATCCCGAACAGAACGGTGTTTGTGAAAGAATGAATCGTACAGTTATGAATATGGCAAGATGTCTAATTACAGAGTCAAATCTTGAAAAGGAGATGTGGGGTGAGGCTGTCAGATCTGCAGTATACACCATTAATCGCTTACCGACTACGGCAACCAAGAACAAAATTCCAGCTGAAGTATGGTATGATAGAAACGTTGACATTAATAACATAAGAGTATTTGGAAGTACTGCTTACATGCATATTCCAAAAGAAGATCGAAAGGGAAAATTATCAGAACGGAGTAAAACTTTAACTATGATTGGCTATGCTTCAAATGGCTATCGCCTATGGGACCCAATGTCTAAGAAAGTTGTGACAGCAAAATCTGTAAAATTTGATGAAAATTTTGTTTTAAAAACGCCAACTATTTATATATACGATGATGATAGAAGTGAAGGTTATAATGAAAATTCAGATCAGAGTGAAGAAGAGATCATAAAAATTGACGATATTCAGCCACAATGTGAGAATAATGGCAAAAGACAGAAAAGGAAACCTTCAAAATTTGATGACTATGAGTTAAACATGGTGGCAGCATTAACGGTGGGAACATTGCCATCAGAATATCCATCAACATTTAAAGAGGCAATTGAATCTGACGATGGATGGCAATCAGCCATAAACGAAGAACTTACAAATCACGAAAGAAATAATGGTACATGGGATTTGGTAACTAAACCCACAAATGTAAAGTTAATTGATTCAAAGTGGATATTTACAAAGAAAACAGTGAATAATCAGGAAATGAAGAAAGCTCGACTAGTAGCTAGAGGATTCATGCAAGAACATACAAATGAAGAAGACCTATATGCACCAGTAGCTCGTATGTTGACACTACGTGTCTTACTAACTTTAACTATAGAGAAAAATTTGAGAATTCATCAGATGGATGTGAAATCTGCATTTCTAAATGGACAGTTGAAAGAACCTGTGTATATGAAACCACCAGATGGGCTAAAGTGTGTAACCCCAAATTTAGTTTGTAAATTGAAAAAATCTTTATACGGTTTAAAATGTGCACCAAAACAATGGAATGAATGCTTTAATTCTTATTTGATTAGTATTGGTCTTAATAGAAGTAAAGTTGATCCTTGTCTGTATATTAAAGGAAATTTATACTTACTCATATGGGTAGATGATATACTTATATTTTCAGACAATGATGCAGAAATTTTAAATTTGAAAAAGTTGTTACATTCTAATTTTGAAATGAAAGATTTAAGCAATGGTAATAAATTAAAATTTTTGGGAATAGAGATAGAGTTTGTCGATGATTGTATTTTTATTTCTCAGAAAGAATTGATTAGTAAAGTTTTGGAAACATTTGAAATGTTAAATTGTAATAAAAGTGATGTACCTATTAATGTAAGCTTACAGCTAACTCAAAATACTAATAATGATGATTATTCTTATTTGCCTTATAGAGAATTAATAGGAAGTTTAATGTACATTATGTTAGGTTCTAGGCCAGATTTATGTTTTGCTGTTACTTACTATAGTCAATTTCAGCATACATTTACAGTTACTCATTGGAAAAGCTTGAAAAATGTTTTGAAATATCTTAAAGGAACTCAGAATTTTTGTTTAAAATTTTGTAAGAGTAATAATTTTGAAAATTATTTTTTAACAGCGTATGTTGATGCTGATTTTGGTTCAAATATAATTGATAGAAAAAGTATTACAGGATATGTTATAAAATTGAATAATAATTTAATTTGTTGGAAATCTAAAAAACAGACTGTTGTTGCTTTGTCATCAGCAGAATCTGAATATGTTGCTATTTCTTTATGTTTAACCGAATGTTTATTTTTGAAACAATTGATAGAAGATATATTGAGTGTTGAATTAAGTGTAATACATGTCTATGAAGACAATCAATCTGCTATAAAAATGGCCAATACTTTAGAAACAAAAAGATCAAAACATATTGATATAAAACATCATTTTATCAGAGATATTATTAGCAAAGATATTGTGAAATTATGTTACATAAGTACTAATGAGCAAATTGCAGATATGATGACTAAAGCTTTACCAAGAATTAAATTTGAAAAGTTCAGAGCATTATTGGGTCTGTGTAAAACATAATTTTGTGTAAAATATTTTTATTTTATATAAGACTTCTAAAGTACTAGAGTTGGAAGGGGGTGTTAATATTTATGCTGGCAACTCTGTAGAGTGTGAAGGATGGCAATACTAATGTTTATACTTCCTGTTAGGTATGTCATTGAAAGAGAACATGTATTGATTGTAATCTGAATAAATCTTTGTTATACAAGTAATGAAACGTCTAGTTTTACATCTCCAAAATCACATATAAGAAGATATTATTCAACCATTATGAGAAACACTGCAAGAAGGAAGTAAAATTCACATACAAAAATTCTTAGGTTAACAAGAAAAGACAATTGTAACGAACAATGGTGTTTATTATAACGAATTACTCGACATTTATAAAATAATATAATATGAAATATAAATGCCAAATCATACCACAATATCATATTGTCTTATTTAAATGAAATTTGCTAAAATCTTTGCTGAGTAGATGAATATTTCCACGCGCGGAAATCCACTTTATCAATCTACAACGATCTCGTATTGACGGAAAACAAAATTGCCGTTGTATTGATTTGATTGATTCCTTCGAACCATATGAAGTGACACAACATCGACGTGGCATTTTAAAATATTCAAGTTGTTTACAAAGCTTTTAAATATGAAATGCGATATAAGAAATAATAGTTTTGGACCGCGTTTCACGGAAAACACAATGACAGATGACAGAACACATCACCAACACGTGAAGAATATATTATTGCCAGAATAAAACAAATTTCCAACATCATTTTCAGTTAGGCAATGGATATATATACGCACAGAAATTGGTGTTGCCAGACACAAAAAAAAGTGTGGACAGCACTTAAAAAAAATATTCCAATTAATTCCTTGGTTGAATAATTGTAATAGAAACGGCTATAAACTAATGAAAAAAAAATCAAATAACAAATGTACTAATTTCGAATAACTAAAAGGAACAGTACTTTCGTTTTTCTTAACATTTCCATAAATAAAAATAAACTCGCTTACTCTAATAATTACGAAACTGCCATTTAGTTTCTTTACTAACTTATTCATCTCTATTTTTGTCTGTTGCATCTCAATATTTCAATAAATACAAAATACAAATAAACAGACAAACTAGCATTATAACGAAACTGTCATTTATATAATTTATTTTTTACTAACTCCTATATCTCTATATTTTAGCTTGTTCTGCTACATCACTTCTTTAAGACTTCTGCATCACTTCCATTTTCCATTTTATTTGATGTTTGGATTCACATGATAATAATACAACAGGGTTTCATATTATAGTGGAATTGTTAATATTTTTTGTATGTTAATAATAATTTATCCAACTGTATTTTTTTGTTAATGATTTTAAGTGTCTCACAACACTATTACAATCTATCGGAAACGCCATCTTACGATGGCTCCAGTATAGATCAGCGATTCAAGCTTGCCATTCATGATCAGGTATTATATTTACTTACTGTACAGCTATCTACGGAGTTAGCTTTGATAAAACCTCATCTCTGAAACTTCAAATATGTCAAATTTACCATTCAACCGGCATATATATTCAAAGTTGCTGTGAAAACATCACAAGTGGGCACTTTGTTTAATAAAACAGTTATTAATTTAGGAAAATGGCATTTTGTTCAATCAGAGTGTATACAAATCTTCATCAGAGAATAAAAACGGGATAACAATTCACTTACGGTAATTACGTATAAACATTTTTAAATTCTATTTTCGTTTGAGAAGGAATATTTCTGTGAATAGGAGAGATGAGCGGTCGCCCATATTGGCCAGTATTAGAACTGCCGTAGGCGTATTTACTTTTAAAATCAATTTGACAATCGAACCAAGTTTTGACGAGAGGTCTTATTACGTGTCAACAGTTTTCATAGAACATAAATTAGAATTATGCCTTGCAATTTAGGAAACTAAATCATATAAGTTTTAAATAAACACCTAAACAAAACTGTTATTAATTATTATAGCCATACAATGTTTGATAAAAAAAATCGATCGACCGGCCAAGAACCGACACAAAAAAACAGCTGATAGCTGTCAAACGAAAAATCTGTGTCGACAAATAGACACTTTTGTCAACATTTGATGTGTTACCATAATAATCCTTACTTACGTTCGTAGAAGTTTGTGTGTTGCCATACATTTGTGCTTAGAAATGACTGGGTTGCCATATAAAAAATACTGGGCTGCCATATAAAAAAATAAATCTGTCTGTAGAAATTACAGCTACGTTTCAGGCATTTCAGTAAATCAATTCATCTCAATATTTTTAGCAAACGCGACATATGCTTGTTATCGCATATAACAAAGAAGAGCGTTGATAAGTGTTTAAATGCCGGCTAGTCAATACAATAATTAAATATGGTGGATACGAAAGAACGTGTTGAGAGTATAAATTAAAACAATGCTTCAATTGACAGAAATACACGCGTAATAGTAATTATCGGTTAATAAAAATTGCTGTAAAATTAAAAGGAAAATTAATTAGAAAACCAGTGATGACGGCCGCTGAAAAGAATTATTAAATACAGGAAATACACGTGGAGCAGAGAATAATAGTGCTGAAAAGAATACTCAAATACATGAAATGCACGTGTAATATTGATGACAATCTTGCTAAAATAAATTACGAAACGAAATGTTCAGAGCAAAGAAAACAAATAATAATAAATCAGAAAGATCTTACCAACCGCTGCACTCGTTACGGGTCTGTAGATGAAACACTTACACTACATAATATCACTTTTTATTAATTTAAAATAACTTAAAACTATCTTAAATTCACCCCTCGTTGGTTGTATGGACCTGAAACACACTTATGCACTACCATGCAAATATGAAATTTAATGCTGAGCATCGAGCAGACGCCTCGCAGAGATAAGACTTTTTCTTCAACGTTCGCGGTCTACGTTCGTTTTTTTAAAAAAACTTATAAGATATCTTTCGTACGCGTGAGTTAATATTCGTCTATCCCGGCAGAGCGGCTATTCAATACTGATTCAAACCAGCTATCGCGTCCACCGCTGGAGACAGGGGGGGGGGAGGAGGAGCTACCCCACCGCGCGGCGGGGCGCGTTCTACCATCTACCAATAGGAAGCCTCCATTTCACCTACCAAGTTAGAAAGTATAAAGTCCAGGAATATGCATTGAATATAAAATTATTACAAATAATAGATGTCTGGCTTCTATGCTACCATAACCCATGGTAATATTTTGATCATAATACCTATGTATATATCAATCGGCCCTCTTTTTTGATCAAGATATACCATGTGAAGACCAAAGAAACCAAACATCATGTACGTAGACAAAACTATTATGCCGGAGCTGAACGAATCTCATCGGCATGAACTTTAACAGGCTTCCCGCGACGTTCTACCCAGTAAACGTGTCCTCTTCCGATGGGCAATAAGATCCGATGCGGACCACTCCATTTAGGAGCAAATCCAGCGTGAAAACCGGTATTCATATCAGACTGAGGGTGTTCTCTAATTAATACAGCCTGCCCTATATCGTATTTCGAAACCGTATCATTATCAGGTGCGTAACGTTGTCGATATTCCTCCTGAGACGCTCGTATTTCGTTATCTAACTGGGTACGCTCACGTGCTCCCGCTGTTGGGAAGATATCTCCATCGGGAGAATGAATCATCCATTCACCTGGACGGGGAATGTCGTAACCTAATAATGCCGTGCTAGGAGATACGCCTGTTGACTCATTACGACGACCACGTAACGCATATAAAATAGTCGGTAAATGTTCATCCCAACGATTATGAGGTTGACCTTGTAAATAAATACGCAACGCTTTCTTAATTTCTTGGTTTCTACGTTCCGTAATATTCGCTCGTGGATGGTACACTGCCGTTGTCCAGTGCAAACATTGCCATCTATCTAGTGCGCTGGTCCACAAACGATTCTTAAAATTAGTGGCATTATCCGACAAGATCGCTTTTGGATATCCGTAACGAGAGAATACGTCATCTTCTAATATTTTAATTATAATCGGAGCTCTACTCGATCGTACCGCAAACGCTTCCACCCATCGTGTATATAAATCCGTAACTACTACAATAAAACGCTTGCCGTGTGTGGATATGGGATAGGGTCCCATTAAATCGACTGCGCATACGTCAAATGGTTTGTGTATGTGAGTATTGCCTAATGGGGCCGCAGGACGAGTCGGTACGGCTCTCGATAGAGCACACGTCATACACGCTCTCACATATTGCTCAACGTCAGTACGCATGTTCGGCCAAAAGAAATGGCGTGCCGCAGCCCGAGTCGTTTCTTTAGCTCCGGGATGACCTGCCACACGATTATCATGATACGTAGATATAACCTTCAAAACCATCGATCGGGGTACAAATAAACGCATATCATCATACGCAAATTTTCTCCAAAGGTAATCACCCAATAACGCATAATCACGTAAATATTGTTGTTCGTGACGTGCCGTCGATGTATTTGGTCGAGATAATAATATACGCAACCTATTTATACGTCGTTGTACGTCGGTATCTCTTTTCTGTCGTAACCGTATTTCTTCCGCAAGACTTACATCTAATACCTCAACATCGTCGGATGACTCAACCGCGTCCGGCTGGTCCTCCGTCACCTCCGTTTCATCTTCCGTTTGATGTACTTGTGCCGTTATCTCATTCGTTTCCGTTGATGGGTACATCATGTGACTTAAATCTTTTGTGTCTGCCTCCGTTACTATTGGGGACGATTCGGGATTTCGGGATAACGCATCAGGGAGTTCATTTTTACGACCGGGACAGTGTTCAACTGTAAAATCAAATTCCTGTAAGAGGAGTGCCCATCTGATGAGCTTTGCCCTATCATTTTTCGCCGTATTCAACCACGTTAATGCTTTATTATCCGTACGTAGCTTAAACGATCGTCCTTCTAAATACGGACGATATCTTTTAATGGCCCACACGGCCGCAAACGCTTCCTGCTCATTCGAATGCCATTTTTGTTCGGCCGGTGAAAAACGCATACTCGCATATGATATAACATCCCGTTCTCCGTCAGAGCGTGGATGATATAATACGGCCGCAATACCTAACTTACTCGCGTCTGTTTGTAAAATGAATTCGCGATTAAAATCGGGTCGTGACAATTTTAACGGTTGTGACATAGCCAACTTAATATTACGCATAGCGGTATCGGCTTGGCTATTCCACCGATACGGCCGATTAACTTTTAATAAATCGGTTAACGGAGCAGCAATCTCAGAGAATCGCGGTACATACTCTCGTAACCAATTACACAGTCCTAAGAAGCCACGTAGTTCTTTACGAGTTCGCGGAGCTGGTGCAGAGAAAATCTCCTTGCAATGAGACATTTGAGGATAATTTCCTTCCGCAGTAACAACATGTCCCAAATACTCTATTTCTGACGTGGCTAATTTACATTTATCAGGCGAGCATCTCAACCCGAACTGATCTAACCTTTCAAAAACCAGTCTTAAGTGATGAAGATGACTCTCCCAGTCAGAAGAATAGATTACAATATCGTCTATATATACAATGCAAAATTCTCTTAAATAACCGGCAAGAACCTGCTGACACATCGCTTTCTGAAAGCAGCTCGGGGCTCCCTTAAGTCCGAAGGGCATAACCTTAAATTGATATAACGCACCGTCAGGAGTAGAAAATGCCGTATAAGGTTTAGAAGCAGGATCGAGAGGCACTTGCCAATACCCCTTTGTTAAATCTAACGTGGAAAATATCTTTGCGTTTCCGAGATCCTTTAATGTTTCGTGGATGATCGGTAAAGTGGAGACCTCGCCCTCAGTGACGTCATTTAACCGACGGAAGTCTACACAGATACGATAATCATTATCTCCCTTTTTCGGAGCCATCACGATAGGAAAACAATACGGAGATCTACTCGCTTCTATTACGTCATCAGTTAACATTTCTTCGATTTGTTTATGTAAATTACGTTTCTTAGCGTCTGATAAACGGTACGGTGGGATACGAATGGGTGTCTCATCTTTCAGCCGGATAACGTGCGGCTGCAAGCGAGCAGGGCCTGCATATGGGGTAAATAAAGCATTAAATTCTCGCAATATTTTATGTAATTCATTTTTTTTCGCATTAGATAAGTCGTTCGTAATATTTGGTAATTGTACGTTAGTTAAATTTGGTTGACGCTTCGTCGAATGAAAATATGCCGTAATCCTTTCCTTCTTGCCGAAATACAATGCTCCACGAATAAAATCAATCACGCCGTGTTCCGCTATTAACCAATCTATACCTAATATTACGTCATCTCGTAGGCCGTCTACTACTAAAAATTCATTTTTCATCTTAACATCTGCTATCGAGCAGTCTATTTCCGCTTTCGCTACTACCGTCATTTTGGCCGAAGTATGTGCAAGATTTAAACTCTTTACGTCACAAAATTTTCTTCTACACTTGTGTACTAAATCTGCACGAATTAAACTGTGAGAGGCGGCAGAGTCTACTAACGCTACATAGAGACGATCATCGATCGTCACGCTTATCCGTGGGAGGCTAACTTTACCAATCGCACATACACCGTCTACTTTATGTTCTAGTTCGCAAATTCCGTCACTGTACTCCTCTTCGTACCTACTCATCACTTTCGCCATATCATTACTACCCAGCGCAACTACTGCAGTACCTAACTTGTGATCCGGCGCGACAACCGGTTTCCTTTCTTCGAACTCCTCTGACGCAACTACCAGCTTCTCATCATCCGACGTACCTGACGCAACTATCAACTCCCTATCGTTCAACATATCTACCAACTCTACCTCCGACGCGAATTTCGAACTATCTCGTATGTAACCTGCCTTCTCATTATTAGCCTCCGCGGTTTCAATGCTATCCTCATCATCTTCTCTATGCACATCAGCCTCTACCACCATCTCAGTAAAACCTACAGAGTTTTGATCGCCTATTTCTACCATTACTTCATCAACATATTCAATCTTTTCATTATTAGCCTCCACGGTCTCAATGCTATCATCCTCTCTATGCACATCAGCTTCTACCACCATCACAGTAAAACCTTCAGATTTTTGATCGTCTCTTTCTACAATTACTTCATCAACACACTCAATCATATTAAAAGCATTCTCATTATCAGTACAGGGCGCCAGTTCCACGTTTGTTAACCTGGTGGAACGCAGGTTTAATTTCTTCGGGAGCCCGCGACAGGTCGAGGTCCGTAATTTGTGTTCCTGTCGGGGCGGCGAGCGTTTCCCGATGCCGATGCGATAAACTCGTTTCTTTCCACGCAATCTTTATTAAAATGACGACCAGGGCAAAATTGACATTTTGGTAACTGTTTTCTGTTATTTACTGGGTTATTATTCTTAGGGCGCGAATTCGCATTACGGTTGTTTGGACGTATATTATAATTATCCTGCCGGTACGTTGAGGTATTATAGTTATTACCGCTTTCGCACGAATTGTCACGTTGGGTATTCCTATTTTCATGATTACGTTCGGCAACTGGCTGAAACAACGTTTGTCGGGGGAAATCAATCATCATTACTTTTTCTTTAAGCGACGTGAACGTAAAATTTCCGAAAATCACTCCGACATCTAAAATGTTGCGATACGTGTCTCTCATCAGGTATATTAATCTCGGAGCATGAAGCATCCGACGGAGCCGTTCCAAAGAGCCGCATATGAACCGCTTCCTTCCGCTTAAGGAATGCGATTCCACCCTCATCCGCACGCTGACGGTCACCATAATAATTAGCCATAAGCGAAGACCGGGCAACGTCTATTCCGTATCTACCAATTAAAAAACCTTTGAATTCATCCCATGTCCATTTACCCTGCGCATGAGGAGACCACCAACGCTTGGCTTCTCCTCGCAACCTCTGAGACGCACGGCCGACCATTGACGCAGGAGAACAAAATATGTGGTCGAAAAACGCTTCGCATGCCGTGATAAATAAAACAGGGTCTTCTTCTGGAAGACCGCTGAACGTATCTTCCAGTTCGCGACGTTGTAAATATGGGAATAAATGTTCAATTCCCGGGCTATCGTTTCTTGGGGGTTCTGGAATATCGCGGCTTGCATTATCATTTATTCTAGCCCTAGTAACCCGTCTATTAACCCCTCCGCCGCCATCGTTTTCACGCTCTACTACTCCGAAAATAATATATTTAAATAAACGAAAAACAAGTTGAAATAACATTTTTTTTTAGTTAATACGAGAAAAAAACTTCAAACGAAAAGAAAACGCTCAAAACCTCAGGGTGGTTCGATAAAAACTACTGTTTTTAAAAATGGCTACACGTTGGATAGCGCCAAATTGTTATCGCATATAACAAAGAAGAGCGTTGATAAGTGTTTAAATGCCGGCTAGTCAATACAATAATTAAATATGGTGGAGACGAAAGAACGTGTTGAGAGTATAAATTAAAACAATGCTTCAATTGACAGAAATACACGCGTAATAGTAATTATCGGTTAATAAAAATTGCTGTAAAATTAAAAGGAAAATTAATTAGAAAACCAGTGATGACGGCCGCTGAAAAGAATTATTAAATACAGGAAATACACGTGGAGCAGAGAATAATAGTGCTGAAAAGAATACTCAAATACATGAAATGCACGTGTAATATTGATGACAATCTTGCTAAAATAAATTACGAAACGAAATGTTCAGAGCAAAGAAAACAAATAATAATAAATCAGAAAGATCTTACCAACCGCTGCACTCGTTACGGGTCTGTAGATGAAACACTTACACTACATAATATCACTTTTTATTAATTTAAAATAACTTAAAACTATCTTAAATTCACCCCTCGTTGGTTGTATGGACCTGAAACACACTTATGCACTACCATGCAAATATGAAATTTAATGCTGAGCATCGAGCAGACGCCTCGCAGAGATAAGACTTTTTCTTCAACGTTCGCGGTCTACGTTCGTTTTTTTAAAAAAACTTATAAGATATCTTTCGTACGCGTGAGTTAATATTCGTCTATCCCGGCAGAGCGGCTATTCAATACTGATTCAAACCAGCTATCGCGTCCACCGCTGGAGACAGGGGGGGGAGGAGGAGCTACCCCACCGCGCGGCGGGGCGCGTTCTACCATCTACCAATAGGAAGCCTCCATTTCACCTACCAAGTTAGAAAGTATAAAGTCCAGGAATATGCATTGAATATAAAATTATTACAAATGACATATTTACAAAATATAAGCATTGTTTAAACACATTAAGGACCCAAAGACCCGTTAATCTGATAAAACCATTATAAGAGAAAGTTTTCCAAGAATTAAGGTATTTTGTTGAAACAAAATAATAGATGTCTGGCTTCTATGCTACCATAACCCATGGTAATATTTTGATCATAATACCTATGTGTATATCATGCTAAAAATAAGAAATAACAATTATATTAATAAATTAAGTAGTTAAAATGTATTCGCTCATGAAAAATTTAAAATATACTTGAAAGATCGATTTTTTTTTTTACTTATGGCAAAATTTTCTGATTTCTAAACAGAGACATATTTTAAACCGTACAAAAGCTTTCTGATATTATAATACACACATACATACACACACACATACCATCACGTCCATCACCACAGAATTGGACCGATTTCAATGTATGGTGGCTCTTACTTATGTGCTGCTGAGGGCATACACACAAGGTTCAAAATTAATACAATTACGAAATCAATTAAAGTAGTATCGTGAGGAAAAGTAATACGCAAGGTCTTGGTGCTTACGAGAATTTGTTGATGCACAAAATAAAATAATTAATAAACACTTAATTAGTAGTTAAAATTATATATTGATGAAAAATGTTACAAATATATAAAGAGCTAAAAATCGTGTTCGCGGTATAATAACGGCAACGTGACGAGCGGCGACAGGTGGTGGTCGGACCTCGCCCGTGCGCGGTTATATACCGCTCGCCGCGTCACCGACTTGCTGTAGGGATGGTCGTGGCCAAAACGCCAGACCGCCACAGATTTTTATTATAATATACTAGATGTAGTACTCCGTGCAAAAGTCAGTCATGGAATATCGCGCTTTTAACGTTTTGGCAACATATTTCCTTACATTTCAACACATCCTAGATAACTGTTCTCTAAACCTTAATAAATAAAGTGTTTTGTTCGACAAATAAATCCGAAAACAATCCACATTAGTCGTCATGCTCTATAGAAAAACGATGTGGTCTTGATACCCTCCTCATAGAATACACTAAAGAGGCTTGTAGGATGTGCTCACCTTTTGTTAGAAAGTCTGTTGCACAAATAAAAAAATCATTTTTTTACCACTTTTTGACGGTGCAACGGCGGCAGGTTGAGTCTCAAGTAGATGCAGGCCGTCGCTCCAGGGTCCAGCGCGACCCAACAGCGTTTGGAACACATTCCAAACTCAGCACCCGCTTCGGTCCAGGAAAGTGGCTCTCACGCCGAATGGTGGTGCGCCGATCCATTTCGGCACTCCAGGTGCCACGTCCATGGCACCGATGTGAAGCGAGCCTGACCGACATCCTTTAGTACAGTCTGCAGCTGCTCTGGCTACGAGGGATGCGGACATCCATCCCTCGGCCATTCGGTGATTCAAATTTTACAAACTCGTTCAAGGAGTTCCACTCTAAGACATTTAATGGTGAACGTTACGCTAGCACGTAAAGTGATCACTAAAACCAGCCGATGACAGGTCGTAAGCCCTGTAGGAATGTCTTGGAGCTCCTTCCATACCTACCTCCCTTTCATCTCTACTGAGATGCAGTATCAATACCTACTCCAAACTCCTATGTGTTTTCATACATACTTCACATATACCTAAGTATGTGTTGAATGCAGAATACTTCTCCATCACATTAGTAACGCCATGACAGATGGTTCGAAAGTTCCATCATAGAAAAGAGAACTTAAACATATTGGTTCGAAAGTTCCATCCATAGAAAAGAGAACTTATTGTTCCATCCATTACATCCATGCTTTGTATACTTGCAGGCTGATTTTGTATAAACACCAGAGGAGAAGAAATGAGTTAAGTACTATTTTATCTGTGGATTTAGCTCGTTAACACCAATGTATGTATATTTTTGGTATTTTGTAAGCGAATTTTCTTTCGTTGTCTTAACCCCAATAAAATACTCGGAGTTAAAATTATTTATTTATTTGAAGAATAAGAGTTATCTCCTGTCAAATCACGCGACGAATTTACTTCTATATTTTCTATGCACACGAGTTTGATATTGTAAAATTGACTAATTACAGTAATTACTTCATCCATAATCATTTACAAGGTGTGTATTATTTATCTTGTACAATATTCATACATATTACTAACCAAATTTATTATTTATTTTTGTATTTGACTCGTTTATACATTCGTTGTTAATTTTTCGACTTAGGTCTTTGGAAGCTTAATATTTCATGAATTTGACGTTTCAAACACAGAAACATGACGTTTTTCTTTGAGTATAATAATATAAAATGAGGATACTAATCACGTTTTGTTTATTTGCAAGATGTCACACTTATTTTTGCGAGCTTTAAAAGACGATGAAAAGCGATAAAAAGACGATGGTCCGTTGGACATGTCGAACGGTGTATTTGTCGCACATTGGCACATTACAGAATTAACTATTCATTGTTTGTTGTCCAGAATTAAAACTCCACATCCCAGTACTTCAGAGGCGCACAGCAGTTAAAAGTAGAATTAAAAAGTATGTACCTACAATAACCTATCCTAAATTTGTTCTTGATAACAAATTTAGTGTTAAATACATTCGTAGAGCCAACAAATAAGCTACAGCGCCATTGGAGTGATCTTATATCATTAAACGGCGCTTTGTAAATTCTATTTATTATATATCATATTCTATTTATCATAGGCCAGAGAGAACATCTATTTACATTTTTTTAATATTCTGCTCCAATCAATTGTTTTTGCATAGCGCCTAATGCTAATCCATGTGGCATAGTAGGAATTTGTTTTAACTTCAGTTAATTCATGACTCAATAACACATTACTTTGTTATAATGTATATAATGAAATGTTTAAATTTAAATAACTTAAAAAAATATTGGAGTTGGTTTTGAAAGTATATTTAAATCAATAAATAGTATTTAAAAGCACATTGTACTATAATATGAAGATAATTAAACATCATATACACATAAAAGCACTAGTTTTACCTTTTTATACTGCTTCATATTAATATGCATAGTATTTATGTAGTACGTTTGATAATTCACACTCACATGTTAAGAGCAGATAATTCTGAAACTATATATTTTGTTGGAAAAAAATAGGATATAAAGAAAACACAAGCATGAACATTTTTGAACCATGATTATTATAGTGGCCAAAGTAAATTATTTTATTAACCTTGTCTATTATTTTTACAGATATGTAATTGAAATCTTGCAATCATCAGTGTGTCGCACATGTTTGGAAGCCATATTATGTAATAGCTTTGCAGTATAGTATAATATGGTAAACTGCTGCAGGAATTCTTGAGCCAGACAGAGTTGAGCTGATACTGAAGAAGAAGTTACTGCTGACATCATAATATACTATTGATTACTTCTATACATGTATATATTATATCTGCAACAAATAAAAAAACAATTTTACTACTATGTATGATATTTAATTATAAAAATAATAAAAGGCAGACTCAAAATTTCATGAAAAAATTATGATGCTCTTTTTTTGTCCATTCTAAACAAGAAATTATTTATAAAAAAACGTTAACCCATGATATTACCCAAACAAACATGTTTGCGTGTCAATTTTATTAGAATAATCACTTGCATAACAAACAAATCGTATCGGTAATAGTACCTATAGTTGAAAGTTAAAATACTTTCATAAAATTGAGTCGTTTGACGTAACACCATTTCAATTAAAATTTTATTTAAAACATGTTATTTATAAAAAGCATCAAGTAAATAAGCTATAAAATACAAAACAATGAATGAAAATAGAGTATATACCTTGCTAAATATTAATAAAATAAACAAAAAACACACGATTAGCTGTCAAAATCGGAGAAATGCGGGTAGTTAGTGTGTTCTATGAATGCGGGTAAATGTACGAGATTGCCATATGTAAATTAAACTGGACATAGAAATTTTATTTACATATGGCAAATTTATACTAATGTTTGGGTCACGCCCCCTTCAGTTTTCTCATGGAGTTAACACCGGAAAACTCCATACAAAATACCAAATTCCGAGATTTCTCGGGAGTTAAGACAAGAGTTACAGTGGGGGCTCAAAAAATTAGAGCCACCCAACATTTTTACTATTTTTAGACTTTTTTGGTATAATTCTCTAATTTCATTTTTACGGACCATTATATATCCCTCGTTTTAGTAGTTTCCATAAATTTTCAATGGGATTTAGGTCTGGAGAGTTTCCTGGCCAGGGTAGGACATCTATTTTTTGTGCCTGTAAAAACAATGTGACTCTTTTTGCCTTATGGCATGGTGCAGAGTCATGTTGGAATATAAATTTTCCATTTGGAAACCATTCCATTGCCTGAGGAATCAGTTTATCTTTGAGGACATCAATGTATTGGTCCTGACGCATGGTATTTTTAACAATGTACAGTCTTCCAGTACCCTGACCACTGATGACAGACCAGACCATAATCTCCAATGGGTGCTTCACCCTTTGCACGAGACATTCTTCCTTAAAATTTTCACCCTCTCTTCGTCGTACAAAATTTGATTTATCCATCAAAATTTCAATACAGGACTCATCGGAGAAACAAACCTAGAATAGAAAATATTCACATAGAGTTGGTAAAACATTCTAATTTACTGAAAAATGAGCCTTTATCCTTTTAAATTGTAATGGTATGATGACTACATCATCAACTTACATTTTTCCAATCCTCAATAGTAAAATGGCGATGATCTTTGGCCCATTGGAGACGTTTTTCCCTCATTGCTTGCGTAAGTCTCGGTTTTCTTGCTGGTCTACAAGCTTTGAATCCCTGTTCTGCCAGTCTTCTGCGAAGCGTACCAAGAGATATAGCAATTCCTTCTTCATTTATTATTTCTTTAAGCGTTTTTCTTGACTTTCTTCTATTTTCAAGAACAATATCCCTTATTTTTCTTTCAGTTCGTGGTGTTGTAATACGCTTTCGCCCACAATTTTTCCTCTTAACTGATTGTATGGGCTCATTATTGTCCATTTTTCTCTTAATTCTATCAACAGTTGCTCTGGAAACCTTAAGAGACTTGGCAATCTGTCTATTTGAATGGTTTCCACTCAATATGAAGCCTTGGATCTGACCAAATATGGATGAAGAGATGTCCTGCTGTCTGCCCATTTTTGAAAAACTTGAAATAAATGAGGTTATCAAAAAGTGTAAAAAAAGTATATAAAAAAGCCTTGATAAATGAAATAAATAATGGAATATGGTAAAAATAACTTACTTGCATATAAAAAAAGAAAGAAGTACGAATATTCTTGTAAAATAAAAATTATTAACCATAAAACTTCAGAATAAATTGCTATTGTTCAATATCACACGTGGTGTAAAACTGTGACATTTCTCATTGTAACGCAGCTAACTTCATAACAAACAGTAAAACAGTGTTGTTATTCTAAAAAAGTATTCACAAGGAATGGCGTGATAAACTGAAGGCAATGGATATATTTCGGCACAGAAATTGGTGTTGCCAGACACAAAAAAAAAGTGTGGACAGCACTTAAAAAAAATATTCCAATTAATTCCTTGGTTGAATAATTGTAATAGAAACGGCTATAAACTAATGAAAAAAAAAATCAAATAGCAAACGTACTAATTTCGAATAACTAAAAGGAACAGTACTTTCGTTTTTCTTATTTCCATAAATAAAAATAAACTCGCTTACTCTAATAATTACGAAATTGCCATTTAGTTTCTTTACTAACTTATTCATCTCTATTTTTGTCTGTTGCATCTCAATATTTCAATAAATACAAAAAACAAATAAACTTAGACAAACTAGCATAATAACGAAACTGTCATTTATATAATTTATTTTTTACTAACTCCTATATCTCTATATTTTAGCTTGTTCTGGTGCATCACTTCTTTAAGACTTCTGCATCACTTCCATTTTATTTGATGTTTGGATTCACATGATAATAATACAACAGGGTTTCATATTATAGTGGAATTGTTAATATTTTTTGTATGTTAATAATAATTTATCCAACTGTATTTTTTTGTTAATGATTTTAAGTGTCTCACAACACTATTACAATCTATCGGAAACGCCATCTTACGATGGCTCCAGTATAGATCAGCGATTCAAGCTTGCCATTCATGATCAGGTATTATATTATGGGGGGCTGTAGTGCTAATGGCTATATATGGTTTTGCTTACCTTATTTGGGAGGCCTTGAAGGTATGGTTCTCGTGGAAAGACACTGAGGGTTTGAAGCCCTGTTCCACTTTCTTCGTTTGGGCAGAATCGAACTGCCGGACGAATGAACCTTACTCACGTTTGGATTTGGGATCGAACCAATCGACGTGTACCTTTTTCACGATTTATCCACACGTGTAATATGGACAAATCGTCCCCCAATATACTATACGTTACCAGCAGTAATCGTATAGCATAGAAATGCACAATATTAAACAGATTATATGAGAGCAGTGGGTATTTCAATATAATGAAAGATGAGTTACTTACAGGATTTATTTGAACACGACTTAATATAATTACAATGGTATTTTAAAGATCGATTAAGATTATTAATTACGACTACGAAAATTCGCGAATACAAATTGAGACGACGAGGTGCAACAGCTTCACTGGACGGGAGTCGGCAGCAGATAACACAGATAATATGGAAGTAAACTTTCAGTATACTTCAGATGTGTCACTCAATACATAGAAGCTGTAACCGGATAATCATAAGGTTTCTCGCATCTCCGCTATAGGGGCAATGAATACGCGACCGGTCCATGGCAAATATAAATTTCCATTTTAAAATGTTTCCAGCTTTGAGGAATGGATTCAAGGTTAACTTAAATAAAAAATTACCACTTTTCAATCATTATTTATTAAAAAAACACATATGATGGATTTTATTTGCAATATTTCAAAAATCATGCCAAATAATTCATAAAATACATTGTTCTAAATAAAATGTGCATTGTAGATTATTAGGTTTTTTAAATTTATTTTCCACAAAGAAAGATTTAATACTGATTTTCGGAAAACTATATAACTTCACTTCGCCGTATTTCACTTGACAATTTATTCAAAACACAACAAAACTTGTCAGCCATCTTGCGAAGATAATCGAAAAACACAAAAAGCTGGCAATAGATTAACACCATCACCATCACATGGCGTGATAGTGTGTATGTAGATGAACACCGAAAACAACAAGAATTTTACAAAATCACACGTGTTATATTTATTATCTGGTTTACTTCAAGATTTTAAAGGATCAAAATGTTTCGCGTCACAACAAACAACAAAACACAACTGAAGTATGCTGAAGGTCTGAAAATTTTACATTACATTTTCAAAAATACCAACATAAAGAAAAAATAAATAGCGCCACCTTTGGAGATGTAAGCGTAAAGTAAAACCAGTGCTACCAATAGAGTGCCACCGGCGTGGCAGATAACCCGCGCCGCCGTCGCTTCGTCGAGCGACGGGTTACAACGGTCGGGTCGCCTGGCGGGGGGAAAGGCCAGTTGGCTTCGCCCGCCACAATATTTACTTACTGTACAGCTATCTACGGAGTCAGCTTTGATAAAACCTCATCTCTGAAACTTCAAATATGTCAAATTTACCATTCAACCGGCATATATATTCAAAGTTGCTGTGAAAACATCACAAGTGGGCACTTTGTTTAATAAAACAGTTATTAATGTAGGAAAATGGCATTTTGTTCAATCAGAGTGTATACAAATCTTCATCAGAGAATAAAAACGGGATAACAATTACTTTTAAAATCAATTTGACAATCGAACCAAGTTTTGACGAGAGGTCTTATTACGTGTCAACAGTTTTCATAGAACATAAATTAGAATTATGCCTTGCAATTTAGGAAACTAAATCATATAAGTTTTAAATAAACACCTAAACAAAACTGTTTTTAATTATTATAGCCATACAATGTTTGATAAAAAAAATCGATCGACCGGCCAAGAACCGACACAAAAAAACAGCTGATAGCTGTCAAACGAAAAATCTGTGTCGACAAATAGACACTTTTGTCAACATTTGATGTGTTACCATAATAATCCTTACTTACGTTCGTAGAAGTTTCTGTGTTGCCATACATTTGTGCTTAGAAATTACTGGGTTGCCATATAAAAAACACTGGGTTGCCATATAAAAAAATAAATCTGTCTGTAGGAATTACAGCTACGTAAACTGAAACAACAATAAATAGCATATTGTTATCGCATATAACAAAGAAGAGCGTTGATAAAAGTGTTTAAATGCCGGCTAGTCAATACAATAATTAAATATGGTGGAGACGAAAGAACGTGTTGAGCGTATAAAATAAAACAATGCTTAAATTGACAGAAATACACGCGCAATTGTAATTATCGGTTAATAAAAATTGCTGTAAAATTAAAAAGAAAATTAATTAGAAAACCAGTGATGACGGCCGCTGAAAAGAATTATTAAATACAGGAAATACACGTGGAACAGAGAATAATAGTGCTGAAAAGAATAATCAAATACATGAAATGCACGTGTAATATTGATGACAATCTTGCTAAAATAAATTACGAAACGAAACGTTCAGAGCAAAGAAAACAAATAATAATAAATCAGAAAGATCTTACCAACCGCTGCTCTCGTTACGGGTCTATAGATGAAACACTTACACTACATAATATCACTTTTTATTAATTGAAAATAACTTAAAACTATCTTAAATTCACCCCTCGTTGGTTATATGGACCTGAAACACACTTATTCACTATTATACGATTATTTAAGTTATGTTTATTCTTAAAAGTTATTTTTAATAGTAACTTAAACTATCTTAAATTCACCCCTCGTTGGTTATGTATGGACCTGAAACACACTTATGCACTACCATGCAAATATGAAATTTAATGCTGAGCTTCAAGCAGACGCCTCGCAGAGATAAGATTTTCTCTTTCAACGTTCGCGGTCTACGTTTGTTTTAAAAAAAATATATAAGTTATCTTTCGTACGCGTGAGTTAAAATTCGTCTATCCCGACCAAGCGTCCACTCAAATACTGATCCAAAACCAGCTATCGCGTTCACCGCTGGAGACAGGGAGGGAGGAGCTATCCCACCGCGCGGCGGGGCGCGTTCTACCATCTACCAATAGGAAGCCTCCATTTCACCTACCAAGTTAGAAAGTATAAAGTTCCAGGAATATGCATTGAATATAAAATTATTAGAAATGACATATTTACAAAATATAAGCATTGTTTAAACACATTAAGGACCCAAAGACCCGTTAATATGATAAAACCATTATAAGAGAAAGTTTTCCAAGAATCAAGGTATTTTGTTGAAACAAAATAATAGATGTCTGGCTTCTATGCTACCATAACCCATGGTAATATTTTGATCATAATACCTATGTATATATCAATCGGCCCTCTTTTTTGATCAAGATATACCATGTGAAGACCAAAGACACCAACCATCATGTAAGTAGACAAAACTATTATGCCGGAGCTGAACGAATCTCATCGGCATGAACTTTAACAGGCTTCCCGCGACGTTCTACCCAGTAAACGTGTCCTCTTCCGATGGGCAATAAGATCCGATGCGGACCACTCCATTTAGGAGCAAATCCAGCGTGAAAACCGGTATTCATATCAGACTGAGGGTGTTCTCTAATTAATACAGCCTGCCCTATATCGTATTTCGAAACCGTATCATTATCAGGTGCGTAACGTTGTCGATATTCCTCCTGAGACGCTCGTATTTCGTTATCTAACTGGGTACGCTCACGTGCTCCCGCTGTTGTGAAGATATCTCCATCGGGAGAATGAATCATCCATTCACCTGGACGGGGAATGTCGTAACCTAATAATGCCGTGCTAGGAGATACGCCTGTTGACTCATTACGACGACCACGTAACGCATATAAAATAGTCGGTAAATGTTCATCCCAACGATTATGAGGTTGACCTTGTAAATAAATACGCAACGCTTTCTTAATTTCTTGG
Organism: Molanna angustata; assembly: GCA_963576475.1. Classification (NCBI taxonomy): domain Eukaryota; kingdom Metazoa; phylum Arthropoda; class Insecta; order Trichoptera; family Molannidae; genus Molanna; species Molanna angustata. The sequence continues at coordinate 33,977,818 of OY754965.1, forward strand.
TTTCTACGTTCCGTAATATTCGCTCGTGGATGGTACACTGCCGTTGTCCAGTGCAAACATTGCCATCTATATAGTGCGCTGGTCCACAAACGATTCTTAAAATTAGTGGCATTATCCGACAAGATCGCTTTTGGATATCCGTAACGAGAGAATACGTCATCTTCTAATATTTTAATTATAATCGGAGCTCTACTCGATCGTACCGCAAACGCTTCCACCCATCGTGTATATAAATCCGTAACTACTACAATAAAACGCTTGCCGTGTGTGGATATAGGATAGGGTCCCATCAAATCGACTGCGCATACGTCAAATGGTTTATGTACGTGAGTATTACCTAATGGGGCCGCAGGACGAGTCGGTACGGCTCTCGATAGAGCACACGTCATACACGCTCTCACATATTGCTCAACGTCAGTACGCATGTTCGGCCAAAAGAAATGGCGTGCCGCAGCCCGAGTCGTTTCTTTAGCTCCGGGATGACCTGCCACACGATTATCATGATACGTAGATATAACTTTCAAAACCATCGATCGGGGTACAAATAAACGCATATCATCATCCGCAAATTTTCTCCAAAGATAATCACCTAATAACGCATAATCACGTAAATATTGTTGTTCGTGACGTGCCGTCGATGTATTTGGTCGAGATAATAATATACGCAACCTATTTATACGTCGTTGTACATCGGTATCTCTTTTCTGTCGTAACCGTATTTCTTCCGCAAGACTTACATCTACTACCTCAACATCGTCGGATGACTCAACCGCGTCCGGCTGGTCCTCCGTCACCTCCGTTTCATCTTCCGTTTGATGTACGTGTGCCGTTATCTCATTCGTTTCCGTTGATGGGTACATCATGCGACTTAAATCTTTTGTGTCTGCCTCCGTTACTATTGGGGACGATTCGGGATTTCGGGATAACGCATCAGGGAGTTCATTTTTACGACCGGGACAGTGTTCAACTGTAAAATCAAATTCCTGTAAGAGGAGTGCCCATCTGATGAGCTTTGCCCTATCATTTTTCGCCGTATTCAACCACGTTAATGCTTTATTATCCGTACGTAGCATAAACGATCGTCCTTCTAAATACGGACGATATCTTTTAATGGCCCACACGGCCGCAAACGCTTCCTGCTCATTCGAATGCCATTTTTGTTCGGCCGGTGAAAACCGCATACTCGCATATGATATAACATCCCGTTCTCCGTCAGAGCGTGGATGATATAATACGGCCGCAATACCTAACTTACTCGCGTCTGTTTGTAAAATAAATTCGCGATTAAAATCGGGTCGTGACAATTTTAACGGTTGTGACATAGCCAACTTAATATTACGCATAGCGGTATCGGCTTGGCTATTCCACCGATATGGCCGATTAACTTTTAATAAATCGGTTAACGGAGCAGCAATCTCAGAGAATCGCGGTACATACTCTCGTAACCAATTACACAGTCCTAAGAAGCCACGAGTTCTTTACGAGTTCGTGGAGCTGGTGCAGAGAAAATCTCCTTGCAATGAGACATGTGAGGATAATTTCCTTCCGCAGTAACAACATGTCCCAAATACTCTATTTCTGACGTGGCTAATTTACATTTATCAGGCGAGCATCTCAACCCGAACTGATCTAACCTTTCAAAAACCAGTCTTAAGTGATGAAGATGACTCTCCCAGTCAGAAGAATAGATTACAATATCGTCTATATATACAATGCAAAATTCTCTTAAATAACCGGCAAGAACCTGCTGACACATCGCTTTCTGAAAGCAGCTCGGGGCTCCCTTAAGTCCGAAGGGCATAACCTTAAATTGATATAACGCACCGTCAGGAGTAGAAAATGCCGTATAAGGTTTAGAAGCAGGATCGAGAGGCACTTGCCAATACCCCTTTGTTAAATCTAACGTGGAAAATATCTTTGCGTTCCTGAGATCCTTTAATGTTTCATGGATGACCGGTAAAGTGGAGACCTCGCCCTCGGTGACGTCATTTAGCCGACGGAAGTCTACACAGATACGAAAACTTACCAGTCATTTTGACACTTCAAACTACGAAAAAGGATCAACTTATACCTGTCAAAAACCAACACTTGCTGTTCATTCTTTTTTTTACACATAATAACTATAATATTTTTCATACACTATAGTTGTTTATACACACTACTGACAGTAAGATGTCTCAAAAACCGCCAATTAAATGTACTAGATGCGACGACAGGGTCGTATTAGAAGAAAACATAACCTGTCAAAATTGTAAACTTAGTTTTCACTATGGCTGTGCAGGTATGTCACTAGCTAATTACAAAAAAATGTCGAAGACCTACATAAAAAACTGGAACTGCTATTCTTGCAGAACCAATTTGAACTCGAAAGAAATTGATAACAATTACGTAATAAATAAATCAAATTGTACACCGGTTAAACAGAAACATTCGAAAGAACCAATAAACACGTCGCTTGACGCACGTCATGCGCAAGTCATTTCCGATACAGTGTTGCCAGGCGTGGCGATTGAATTGGATGAAACACATTTGCAAAGTAATTCATACCATAAACAAGATCTTCCCGACGTTCAAAATACCATGTCTGAAAAAAAATTTCCCAGTCCGTTCCCACATAGGTCATCTATTGAAGAAAACATCAGCAAAATATTCCAAGAAATACAAAATATCAGACTAGACCTAAAACATGAAATACATGCTGTTAAAGCTGACCTTTTAACAGTTCTACAGGGCTGCTCTAATAGGATTGACGCAATGGACACTAAAATATCATCACAAGAGGAAAAGATTCTAGATATGAAATCTTCACTACAATTTATCTCAACAGGTTATGACGAGGCAGAGGTCAAACTGAAAGAAAATCAATCAGTATTGGACTTCCTAACATCTCAAAATGAAACATTGAAGCAAAAATTACAACTCGTCGAAAAAAAGATTACACAAATGGAACAGATAAGTCGAAATTGTAATGTCGAAATTCAAATGCTACCAGAAATGAAAAATGAAAACCTTCAATCTATCTTAAACAATATATCATCAATTGTTGCATATCCGATGACAGAAAACCAAATTATATCATGCCACCGAGTACCGCAACAGAATAAGTCTACAAATAAACCTAAAAATATTGTAGTCAAACTCCTAAGCAAACAGCATAGAGACGGCTTCTTAGCTGCAGTCAAAGCATACAACAAGAAGAACCGAAAAAATAAACTCAATTCCTCGCATCTTAATCAATCTATTGGCAACGTCAACCCGATCTACATCTGCGAGCATTTATCTCCGGACAACAAAGACCTACACGCCGCTACTCGAAGATGGGCCAAAGAGAAGAACTATTCGTACGTCTGGGTAAAAGAAGGCAGAATTTTCCTCAGGAAAGATGATACTTCACCCCACATACTGATAACTAATAAGGAAATGCTCCACGCTTTGTGACTATATTCACCACCAAACCTAGAATTTCTTCTTCTTACAGTAAATTGTTCTCAAAATTTTATAATGTACCTGTCTTTCCCCTTTCCTACTCCAACATTACCCAGGTTTTTCGTCACTGCGTTTTATGCCAAATCTTTTTCAGATGCTTGTGATTTTTATCAATATTGCTTGTTATTCCATACCACACTTCTTTTTCTATAAAGTGCAAAATCATGTGTCCAATTTCTGTAATATTAATAGGTACCTTCACTACTGCGGTGATTCATTTAATACATTTTGATATTATAGGTGGAAAATTTTTGTCAACTATGTACAGGCGCATATGTAAAGCGTATATCCTCACTAATACCCATTTTCGTAAATAACACTTTAGACACATCACTAATATCACAATGATACATATCTTATATCAAAATTGCAGAGGGCTAAGAACAAAAACAGACATCTTCACCCAAAATATATTATTGAACGATTCTTATGATATTTTTTGCATCACAGAGACATGGCTCAATAAAAATATTTTTGACGCGGAACTCGTACCCACCGATAATTACAGCATTTTTAGAGGTGACAGGCAATATGATGACCACAACCAAAGAAGAGGCGGTGGAACTATGATTATAGTACATAACCAATTACATGCATACTTTCGCGAAGACTTGACATGCTCGGCCGAATGCATCTGGGTAACAATTCCAGTTTCTAAATTCACAAATAAACGCAAAATGCACATAGCATGTGTATACTTGCCGCCTGGACAGCATTACGACATGTCACTTAAATCATTCCTCACCCTACTTAATTCGGTTCATGATCTTCATCCGGATGACCATATGATTATAACCGGCGACTTTAATTTGCCGACCCTTTCTTGGAACCCACATCCTTCATTGACCAATCTGATACCTTCTTATACAAACAACTTAACCAACATATCACTGCTCATCGACACAATGGCCTACACTAATATAAAGCAATATAATTGCATTACTAACAACAATACGCGTACACTTGACCTAATACTTACTAATCTGGAATGTAATGTAACGCGTGCCGATCACCCACTTGTTAATGAAGATTCGCATCACCCTGCTCTCCACATCGATGTCCATCTCCCAACCACACCCTTTTTGAACCCAGTTCCCAGAGAAATTTTCTTATTAACCAAAGCTAATTACTCAGAAATAAATTCACATCTTTCTGTATATGACTGGTCTTTCTTAAAAAATTGTGATGATGTAGACACAGCAACCGAAGAATTCTATACTTCGATAAATAGTATAATTAAATCTCATGTCCCTACAAAATTATTAAAAAACGATAATTTTCCAGTTTGGTTTTCACCTCCACTGAAGAAAATTTACAAAGAAAAACGTAAAGTGCATAAAAGATGGAAAATATACAATAACCCAATAGACTATGCCGAATTCACACTGCTTCGATCCCGTCTAAAGAGGGTTCAAAAAGATTGCTATGATCAATACATTACCGCTGTTCAAAATGACATACATAATAACCACAAAAAACTATGGACATATAAAAATAGCAAAAGTCAAAACAAACAAATACCTCAAACAATGTTTTTGGACGGCAGATCCGGTAGCGGCGGAACAAAAGTCAGTCAAATGTTCTCCGAATATTTTAATTCTGTATTCGAAACAACACCTTATCATAATACCGCAACAATCAATCTCGGTGATAACATCACGTCATACAACGACTTTGAAGGAATAGGGCATTTAACAACTAACGAAACAGAAGTCTGCAATTACCTTAAAAAAATTGACACAAAGAAAGGTTGTGGTAATGATGGAATACCACCATCTTTCATCCAAAAATGTGCGCAATACCTTGCAAGTCCAATAACCACGATATTTAATAGGTCTTTCTCGGAAAACACGTTTCCTCAAAAATTAAAAGAAGCATTTATTATCCCTATTCATAAATCCGGACCAAAAAATAATATAAAAAATTATCGCCCGATATCAATTTTATCTACAATAAGTAAAATTTTTGAACGCATAGTGTATGATCGGATTTATCCTATTATAGTAAAAAAAATCCCAAGCCAACAACATGGTTTTTTAAAACATCGATCTGTATTATCTAATCTACTTATCTACAATGAATTTATTTCTCGTAATATGGGTGATAAAAATCAAGTGGATGCGATATATACAGATTACTCTAAAGCCTTTGATAAAGTAAATCACTTAACACTAATAAAAAAGCTTGAGGAAGTTGGAATCCATGGTGACCTACTCAGATGGTTTAAATCGTATATTACCAATAGATTACAATCTGTAGTAATTGAAGGCTTTAAATCAAACTTCACATTAGCCCCCTCAGGAGTTCCGCAGGGCTCTATATTGGGACCGTTACTATTTAATGCTTACATTTATGATATTTACAAATGTTTCAAACATTCCCAATTTATAGCCTACGCGGATGACATGAAAATTTATAAATCCATACGTTCACTTACCGAATGTCACGAACTTCAAGACGACCTAAATAGACTCCTTGCATATTGTCTTGTAAATAGATTGCAATTGAACACCTCAAAATGTTTTAAAATTACATTTACACGAAATAGACAGAAAATCTACTATAACTACACAATCGATGATAACATACTTACAACTGTTGACAAAATTAAAGATTTAGGAGTTATCTTCGATCCGAAGCTCACATTTAACGCACATATAGACGCAATAATTGCCAAATCTTTTAAAATGCTCGGATTCATAGCACGCTTATCGAAACCTTTTTACAATACTCAAACTCTTCTTGTTTTGTATACAACCTACATAAGACCGATTCTGGAACATTGCACCCCGATCTGGTCTCCTTTTTATAACATACATATAAATAGAATAGAAAGAGTACAAAAAAAGTACCTTAAAACCGTCAACTACAAATCACACCTTCATTTTCCTAACTACACAGAATCCAGGAAATTTCACGGCCTTGAATCACTCGAGAACCGAAGAACTCATAACGACCTATCACTTCTTCACAAAATAGTTAATAATTTTTTTGATGCTCCCCAAATAATAAGTAATATACTGTTTCATGTGCCAGGTAGAACAAGCAGACACTCAAATCTATTTCATATTCTACACTGTAGCACTAATCACAGAATGAATTCATGCTTTCCACGCATTTGTAAGCAGTATAACACAAGTTTTTACGACATTGATGTACTCAACAGCACATATCCGCAATATCGCAGGAGTATATCGGCAAAAACGCAGTGATACGAGACATGGAATACCAATCCTCTTTATTCCCTCCCCACTCCCCGCAATTCCTAAATATCCCCATTATCTATATCCCTAATTTTGAATTACTTATCTTGTTTATATTCTTTGTTATTATTATTTATTTTTTTTGTTTTAAGCTGTATACTTTAATTTTAATTAAGTTTTTAACTCACTCCACTGTATATGTTTTTTAAGCTAACTTGTCCTTTTTTTTATATTACGCATGTTGTTTAATTAAGTTTTTTAACTCACTCCACTGTATATGTTTTTTTAAACTAACTTGTCCTTTTTTTATATTACGCATGTTGTTTAATTAAGTTTTTAACTCACTTCACTGTATATGTTTTTTAAGCTAACTTGTCCTTTTTTTATATAACGCATGTTGTTTAATTAAGTTTTTAACTCACTCCACTGTATATGTTTTTTTTAAGCTAACTTGTCCTTTTTTATTTTACGCATGTTGTTTAATTAACTTTTTAACTCACTCCACTGTATATGTTTTTTAAGCTAACTTGTCCTTTTTTTATATTACGCATGTTGTTTAATTAAGTTTTTAACTCACTCCACTATATATGTTTTTTAAGTTAACTTGTCCTTTTTTTATATTACGCATGTTGTTTAATTAAGTTTTTAACTCACTCCACTGTATATGTTTTTTAGGCTAACCTGTCCTTTTTTTATATTACGCATGTTGTGGGAACTATTTTGGCAAATTACTGATATTTGTTACTGTTTTTGTTTACGGATTATAAATTGCTGTATGTTTCCCCTTAAATTAAATAAATAAATAAATAAATAATCATTATCTCCCTTTTTCGGAGCCATCACGATAGGAAAACAATACGGAGATCTACTCGCTTCGATTACGTCATCAGTTAACATTTCTTCGATTTGTTTATGTAAATTACGTTTCTTAGCGTCTGATAAACGGTACGGTGGGATACGAATGGGTGTCTCATCTTTCAGCCGGATAACGTGCGGCTGCAAGCGAGCAGGGCCTGCATATGGGGTAAATAAAGCATTAAATTCTCGCAATATTTTATGTAATTCATTTTTTTTCGCATTAGATAAGTCGTTCGTAATATTTGGTAACTGTACGTTAGTTAAATTTGGTTGACGCTTCGTTGAATGAAAATATGCCGTAATTCTTTCCTTCTTGCCAAAATACAACGCTCCACGAATAAAATCAATCACGCCGTGTTCCGCTATTAACCAATCTATACCTAATATTACGTCATCTCGTAGACCGTCGACTATTAAAAATTCATTTTTCATCTTAACGTCTGCTATCGAGCAGTCTATTTCCGCTTTCGCTATTACCGTCATTTTGGCCGAAGCATGTGCAAGATTTAAACTCTTTACATCACAAAATTTTCTTCTATACTCGTGTACTAAATCTGCACGAATTAAACTGTGAGAGGCGGCAGAGTCTACTAGCGCTACATAGAGACGATCCTCGATCGTCACGCTTATCCGTGGGAGGCTATTTTTACCAATCGCACATACACCGTCTACTTTATGTTCTAGTTCGCAAATTCCGTCACTGTACTCCTCTTCGTACCTACTCATCATTTTCGCCATCTCATTACTACCCAGCGCAACTACTGTCGTACCTAATTCGTGATCCGGCGCGACAACCGGTTTCCTCTCTTCGAACTTCTCTGACGCAACTACCAGCTTCTCAACATCCGACGTACCTGACGCAACTATCAAATCCCTATCCAGTTTTCATCCTGTTCGGGTTTCGCAGATGACATGAAAATTTATCTAGCAATTAAAAATATAAATGACTGTTATAAATTACAAAACGATCTAAACAACCTATCCTTGTACTGTAATATAAACAAATTAGATATCAACGTATCGAAATGTGCTTTATTATGTATAACGCGTAAAAGAAATTCTATAGCATACCCATACTCTATTAATAACTCCATGCTGAAGAAAGTTGACCACATAAGAGATCTGGGAATAATAATAGATGACAAATTAACATATGAACAACACATACAAACCATCACAAATAAAGCCTATCAAATGCTCGGTTTCGTTATCCGTAGCTGTAAACAATTCAAAAACATTAATACACTAAAAACACTATACTTTACATACATTCGCCCTCACCTGGAATTCTGTACGCCAATATGGAACCCTCATTACAAAGTCTACATTAATCAAATAGAAAATATTCAAAAAACCTTTTTGAAACACTTGGAGAGGCGCCTTTATGTTGAACACACTAATTATAATACTTCTACCAGAAACTTCAATATGACTACATTACAAAACAGGAGACTTTATTTTGACCAAATATCACTTTACAAAATTTGCAATAACTTGATTGACTCGCCGGACATACTCAATAATATATCACTCCATATACCAAATAGACATACCCGCTCACATAATTTATTTCACTTACCAGTATGCCACACTAATTACATACATATACTTTGCACCTTTGTTTAGAATTCAGCGAGATTACAATACACATTTCAAACACACGGACATTTTTCACGACACATTACTGCATTATCAAAAACAGATAAAGATGTTCTTAAACCCTAACACACAATCCAACAATCCCCTCCTCAATCACTAATGATCCCTCCTTGTCATCCTAAAACATATTATGTACCTACTTGTTTTTTTCTTATATTATTGTACTTTTATATTATTATTATTTTTTATGTATCTTTTCTCTCTCTTTTTTTTAAATTGATGTTACTTGTTGTATAATTTTTTTTTTCATAACTAAGTATGTAACCAAACATTATACATTCACAAATGTAAATAGAAGAAAGCATTTTTGGCTATGTTAACATTTAAAAACTGAATTGTAAATGATATAATTAACAGCTGTAGCTTTCTGAGAGTAAATAAATAAATAAAATAAATAAATCGTTCAACACATCTACCAACTCTACCTCCGACGCGAATTTCGAACTATCTCGTATGTAAACTGCCTTCTCATTATTAGCCTCCACGGTCTCAATGCTATCCTCGTCATCATCCTCTCTATGCACGTCAGCCTCTACCACCATCACAGTAAAACCTACAGATTTTTGATCGTCTTTTTCTAAAACTACTTCATCAACAGACTCAATCATATTAATAGCCTCCCGTGAGGTAGAAAATTTTCTATAACATTCTCATTATCAGTACAGGGCGCCAGTTCCACGTTTGTTAACCTGGTGGAACGCAGGTTTAATTTCTTCGGGAGCCCGCGACAGGTCGAGGTCCGTAATTTGTGTTCCTGTCGGGGCGGCGAGCGTTTCCCGATTTCGATGCGATAAACTCGTTTCTTTCCACGCAATCTTTATTAAAATGACGACCAGGGCAAAATTGACATTTTGGTAATTGCATTCTGTTTACCGGGCTATTATTGTTCGGGCGCGAATTTGCATTACGGCTGTTGTTTGGACGCATATTATGATTATCCTGCCGGTACGTTGGGGTATTATAGATAACACTGCTTTCGCGAGAATTATCATGTTGGGTATTTCTATTTTCATGACTACGTTCGGCAACTGGCTGAAATAACGTTTGTCGATGGAAATCAATCATCATAACTTTTTCTTTAAGCGACGTGAACGTAAAATTTCCGAAAATCACTCCAACGTCTAAAATACTGCGATACGTGTCTCTCATCAGATATATTAAGTCAGCACATGTAGCATCCGACGGAGCCGTTCCAAAGAGCCGCATATGAACCGCTTCCTTCCGTTTAAGGAATGCGATTCCACCCTCATCCGCACGCTGACGGTCACCATAATAACTAGCCATAAGCGAAGACCGGGCAACGTCTATTCCGTATCTACCAATTAAAAAACCTTTGAATTCATCCCATGTCCATTTACCTTGCGCATGAGGAGACCACCAACGCTTGGCTTCTCCTCGCAACCTCTGAGACGCACGGCCGACCATTGACGCAGGAGAACAAAACATGTGGCCGAAAAACGCTTCGCATGCCGTGATAAATAACACAGGGTCTTCTTCTGGAAGACCGCTGAACGTTTCTTCCAGTTCGCGACGTTGTAAATATGAGAATAAATGTTCAATTCCCGGGCTATCGTTTCTTGGGGGTTCTGGAAAATCGCGGATAACATTATCATTTATTCTTGCCCTAGTAACCCGTCTACTATCTCCTCCGCCGCCATCGTTTTCGCGCTCTACTACTCCGAAAATAAGATATTTGAATAAACGAAAAATAAGTTGAAATAACATTTTTTTGTTAATACGAGAAAAAAAACAAACGAAAAGTAAACGCTCAAAACCTCAGGGTGGTTCGATAAAAACTACTGTTTTTAAAAATGGCTACACGTTGGATAGCGCCAAATTGTTATCGCATATAACAAAGAAGAGCGTTGATAAAAGTGTTTAAATGCCGGCTAGTCAATACAATAATTAAATATGGTGGAGACGAAAGAACGTGTTGAGCGTATAAAATAAAACAATGCTTAAATTGACAGAAATACACGCGCAATAGTAATTATCGGTTAGTAAAAATTGCTGTAAAATTAAAAAGAAAATTAATTAGAAAACCAGTGATGACGGCCGCTGAAAAGAATTATTAAATACAGGAAATACACGTGGAACAGAGAATAATAGTGCTGAAAAGAATAATCAAATACATGAAATGCACGTGTAATATTGATGACAATCTTGCTAAAATAAATTACGAAACGAAACGTTCAGAGCAAAGAAAACAAATAATAATAAATCAGAAAGATCTTACCAACCGCTGCTCTCGTTACGGGTCTATCGATGAAACACTTAACCAAATAATATCACTTTTTATTAATTGAAAATAACTTAAAACTATCTTAAATTCACCCCTCGTTGGTTATATGGACCTGAAACACACTTATTCACTATTATACGATTATTTAAGTTATGTTTATTCTTAAAAGTTATTTTTAATAGTAACTTAAACTATCTTAAATTCACCCCTCGTTGGTTATGTATGGACCTGAAACACACTTATGCACTACCATGCAAATATGAAATTTAATGCTGAGCTTCAAGCAGACGCCTCGCAGAGATAAGATTTTCTCTTTCAACGTTCGCGGTCTACGTTTGTTTTAAAAAAATATATATAAGTTATCTTTCGTACGCGTGAGTTAAAATTCGTCTATCCCGACCAAGCGTCCACTCAAATACTGATCCAAAACCAGCTATCGCGTTCACCGCTGGAGACAGGGAGGGAGGAGCTATCCCACCGCGCGGCGGGGCGCGTTCTACCATCTACCAATAGGAAGCCTCCATTTCACCTACCAAGTTAGAAAGTATAAAGTTCCAGGAATATGCATTGAATATAAAATTATTAGAAATGACATATTTACAAAATATAAGCATTGTTTAAACACATTAAGGACCCAAAGACCCGTTAATATGATAAAACCATTATAAGAGAAAGTTTTCCAAGAATCAAGGTATTTTGTTGAAACAAAATAATAGATGTCTGGCTTCTATGCTACCATAACCCATGGTAATATTTTGATCATAATACCTATGTATATATCAATATCTAAAGTTTTTAATACTGATTATGAACCTGAAACACAATTTTTGTGATAAATTATGGGTGGCTCTAATTTTTTGAGCCCCCACTGTAAGACAACTCTTGCAAGGTGTTTCATACAAAATCAGCCTGTTGTTCTCGTGTTCTGTCAGTTCAAAACAAGGTTCAAAACAGTGAGATATAGCTCATTGAATAAGTTCTCTTTTCTATGGCTCATTGGTTCAAAATCTCTTTTCTATGGTCGTTTCTGCGATTTGTGTTTTGGGCAATATCTAATGGAGACGTGAATCTTTTATTTATTTTGTTAAAATGTTTTTAATTCAATATGACTTTCATAAAGTACTTACAGAGGAGGACTTACGATATATTGTCTGATAAACCATTGATTGTTTTTATTGTCGTTATACTTGTAGTATTTTTTGTCCTATGTCAAGTGTATGAGGTATGTCTTATCACTGAAAATACGTGTTTAATTAAAACATTTTTGTACAAGATGGATATTTAAATTATGACATTCAAAGTACGTTTTATATATTTATGATTAAGAAGATTTTCCTTCGTGGTTTTGTCTTCCCAAAAATGTAACATTGCGTTATTTTTTTTGGTTTATTTTGACCTTACAAAAGATGAAAACTATAGTTTCTGTTATTTATCTTCGGTTATTTGATCTTATATTCATTGTTTGTGTTTGATTTATATTACAGATATACATATTATCCTCTAGAGAATTTTTTAGAGTTGTTTGTGATAATACATGTTGTCATAATATTGGTTCTACATGGTCCTCGTGTGAACCAATAGATGCAGTTTATACTTGGGTTAATGGATCTGATCCTCAATGGTTTGAAGAAATGAAAAAAGTGGCAGACATAGAAGATATCAATTTAGCAGATGACTTTGATCCATCGAGATATGATGATAAGTTTGAACTTAAATATTCATTAAGGTATTCTTATTTTATTGTTTACTAGCTGAGAAGCATCACTACGCTCAGTTTCTAAGCTAGGGTTTGCAGCCAGCTTTACTGCTGAGCGGTAAACGACCGCCTCCGGTGGTTCATGGGCATTTATTAGTGAATCCTTTATTTAAATGAAGCAAAGCTTTTAAGATAGGTACTTAAAAATATATCTTTATTCCGACTTACCAGTGTTTTCAATCCAGATAAGCAATATTTGTATGAAAAATATATATAAATTTCTCCTCTAATGAGGATCGAACCCAAAATACCCGCACATAAGCCAAACCGCTAACCAACTGTACTGTGGCGGTTAGCACAGGTAACATTTTTTTTTTGAAAATTTGCCGTTGGATGTCGAAAAAGAAACCATTTGTATGGATTTCTTTATACATTTTTGTAATTTAAAGTTTTTATATATTCTAGGCATTTCTGGGGAAATTGGCTATTTTTTTCTTTAAGGGGGGACTGCTGCCGACGTACCTATTTTTCAATTTGATATACCATCATTATTTCTTATCAAATCGTTTTGAAACAAAAAATAATTTAGATAGATAGTTTGGATATTAATAAACAAAAATATACCTTAACTTTTTGATATTTTTTTTTAAATTAAAGAAGACAAAAATATCTAGAAAAATATGATGTGACGTTGCATTAATGCTTCAGGTTTAGTAAATAAACCTAAAAAACATTTATTTTCCATTCAGCGCCATTGCGTAATAAAAGTTTTTTTGGTTTATTTACTTAACCTGATGCGTTAATGCAACGTCATATCATATTTTTCCAGGTATTTTGTTCTTCTTTAATTTTTTAAAAAAATAATGCTCTATACCTTATATTTTTTTAGAAATTTATGATAAAGCAGTGGAAAAAATCCACATTTTTAAGAAGAAATGTCGAGCAATGCTTCTGGCCTCGCAATCATAGTGTGAAGTATGTAAGAATTTTTTGTGAATGTGTGTGTGTGTGTGTGGGTTTATATGTATAAATGTGTGTATGTATTATGTATTATATGAGTGCGTTTTTGATTTATGTAAGTATTTTGTTTCGTTATAGTTTTGGGGCATTTTTGAAATTTTAATTCAAATATGTAAGCATTAGGATCATGCTGAAAATCAGCTGCAGGGGGCTTGTCCTCCTGCAACATAGCTGAGCATGGTCAGCATGAGTTGGAGAGGTTGTTTTCATTTATTTTTATTTTATTGTTTATATCTTGTATTTGTATGTAACTTCTTCTGCTCAATAAATGTATTATTATTATTATAGATTGATCTCGGTTATGGTCCGGTAATTTCCTTCACAACGGAGCGTACTCAAGTTGTGAAGTTATGTGTTTGTGTGTCTGTGTGGTTGTGTGTCTGTGTGGTTGTGTGTCTGTGTGGTTGTGTGTAGTTGTTTAAAGTAGTACCTGTAGAAATTTTCTGACTATTGTGCATGTGTTGATAATTGTAGTTTTTTGTATGTTGGTGATTACGTATGGGGGTAACTTTAGTATGTCTATATTTTTTTGGAGAGTTTTTGGTATGATGCCTGTAGACGATAATATTATTGGGACTATAGTTACTTTTTCTTGTTTCCACTGTGATTTTATCTGTTCTGCTAAAGGTATGTATTTATCTATTTTTTCTAAATGTTTCTTTTGTAGATTTGCTGTATTTGGTATCGATATTTCTATTAGATATGTGTGTTTATGTATTTTGTTGATTAATGTAATGTCTGGTCGGTTATGTAGGTTTGTTCTGTCTGTGATTATGTCTCTATTCCAGTATAGTTTGTAGTTATCATTTTCTGTTACAGCTGGGGGTGTGTATTGATACCACTTGGGGTGTGTTTCGAAGTTTATGTTTGTGGGCTAGTTCCAAATATATATGTGTTTGCAGATGTTATCGTGTCTTATTGTATATTCCGTCGGTGCAAGAGTTGAGCAGCCACCTGTTATGTGTTCTATTGCTTCTTTTTGTAATTTGCACTTTCTGCATGTGTCATTTGTTATTGTATTGTTTTTTATAATATGTTTCATGTAGTTTTTTGTTTTTATTATTTTGTCCTGAATAGCTATGATAAATCCTTCTGTTTCTGCGTAGAGGTCTGAGTGTTTGAGCCAATTATTACTAAGGGCTTTATCAATATGTTGTTGTTGTAGATGACTTGGGTGTATTCCATGTAATGTTTTATTTTTCCATGTTTCAATTTTTGCGTCATGTGTTCTTATTTCTAGATTGCGTTCGTTGTCGTTAAGTGTAAGTGGTGAGTATTTGTGATCTATGTTTATGATTTCGTTATGTATTGGGCTATTTCGTTTTGTGTAGAAGTATTGCCTTAAGTTATTTATTTGTGTATGGTGTAGATTTTTTATGTCTATGAGTCCTCTTCCTCCTTCCTCTCTTGGCAGTGTGAATCTTTCTGTTGCTGAATGTTCGTGGTGAATTCTATGTTTTGATGATGTTGTTCTGAGTTTAATGTTGAGATCGTCAAGTTCCGTATTGGTCCATTTAATTATTCCAAATGTAAATGTTAGTACTGGTATTGCGTATGTGTTTATTGCTTTAGTCATATTTTTTCCATTTAGCTGATTTAGATGGTTTTGAGGAGGATATTTAGTCTTTTAAGGTATTCGTTTTTGGTGGTTTCTTTTATCTTTTTATCTTTTATGCTTGGGTTCTGGAGAATTCCCAAGTATTTATAAAATTCATCTTCGTCCATTGCGCGTATTATTTCATTCGTATCCTTCAAGGTGCTTCCCGTGTGTTCCTTGGGTTTACCTCTTACTATTGAGCATGTGTTGCATTTATCAATACCGAATTTCATTTTTATGTCATTACTAAAGCGTTCAGTTTTATAAATTAGTTGTTTTAGTTCGTCATTATTTTTGCCATATAGTTTTAAATCGTCCATGTATAAAAGGTGGTTGATTTTTATAGGATTGGTATTTAAGTTGTGTGTTGTGATTTTGTAGCCAAGTTTGCTTTTGTTAAGCATCTTGGAGAGTGGGTTGAGGGAGATACAGAACCATAGTGCGCTTTGGGAGTCACCTTGAAAGATTCCGGTTTTAATGTTTATTTGTTTTGATTTTATCATTTTGTTGTTTAGTTTTAGGTATATTGTCGTGTTCCAGGTGTTCATTATTTGTTTTAAAAATTCTACAAGTTTTATGTCAATTTTGTATATTTCTAGAACTTTTACTAACCATGAGTGGGGGACACTATCAAAGGCTTTTTGGTAATCTATGTATGCACAGTACATGTTCCTTTTCTTCTTTATCGCCTGATTTGTTATTGTCCGGTCGATGATGATTTGTTCTTTGCATCCTCTGCTTTGCTTTCTGCATCCTTTTCGTTCTTCTGTTAATATGTTATTTTGTGTTAGGAAAAGATCTATTTTTGTAGTTATAATTGAGGTAAGAATTTTGTATATTGTGGGTAGACATGTGATAAGACGATATTTAGATGGATTTTTTGTCTGTTGATTTAGGTTTGAGATATGTGATACCTTTAGTGAAAAAAGATGGGAGGTTTTGGTTTTCCGTTACGCATTTGTGTAATAGTTCGGAGAATTTTTCATGTGTTACAGGGAGATATTTGTACCAGTAATTTTGGATATTATCTATGCCTGGTGTCTTCCAGTTGTGTGTCTTCTTTATAGCAGTTTTGAAGTCAGTTATATTTATTTGTATTGTGGCCATGTTTTGAAATTGGTTATTGTCATTTTCTTCCTCTGTTATCCATGTTGCATTTTCGTTGTGTTTTTTGTTTTCAGACCAAATGTTCTCCCAGTATGATTCTATTTCATTTAGTTTAGGTGCGTCTGTAATTTCTATATTGTTGTTTTTTAGGTTGTTGTAGAAGCTTTTTTGAAAATTGAGATTGTGTGTTTTCCTGTCATAGCATTTTTTGTAGCGTTTTAATCTATGTGATTGTGCTGATAACTTTTGTGTTAGCGTATCAAGGAGTATAGTTAGGTTGTGTTCATTGTATTTGTCTTTAATCGTTTTAATTTCCCGTAGTTTTCTTGGATTTTTTAGATTATCTTTTTAATTTTTTGTGTTACTTTGCCTATTTCATTTCTTAATGAGTTGATTTTGATTTGTATTCTGTGTTGCCATGCTGGTATAGTGCTTCTGTGTGTTCTATGGGAGTTTTCTGTTTTATTGTTTATATTTTGTTTGTTTAGTGTAATAATGGTGTATGCACTACAGTAAACTAATAGATGTAATTTTTCGAGTGTTGTTTCAGTGTTAATCATGTTATGTAGAATTGTGTTGATAATATTGATCATGTTAATGGTTTGTTTGTTGATTTTGAGCTTTGGTAGGTTTGGTCTTGTTGTGGGGTCGCTATCTTTATATATTTCGATTGTGTGTTTGTGATTTGTGTTTTTGTGTCTGGGTTTTGTTCTGTTCTTCCGTTGGTCTCGTCATTGTTGTTAGGGCTTATTGTTGTATTATTGTTCATATTGGTGGATTCGTTAGTTATGTATATATTTGGTTGTTGGGTGTTATTTTGCTGTGGTATTATTGATATTTCCTGTGGATTGTTGTGGTTTATTTGCGTATTTGTTATGTCTTGTGTTAATGTACTTATTCTATTTTGATTACTCATTCTGATTGCGTCTTGTTTTATTTGATCAAGTATTGATAGTTGTATTCTTTTGTTGTTTATTATAACTCTTTTCTGGTCCGCCAGTCGCTGTTCTGTGATGTGTGAGAGTTCTGGATAAATTGTGGTGAATTGTGTATGTAGCTCCTGTCTGTATCCAATTATTTGTGTGTCTACTTGTGTGATAGTGTAGTAGCAACGCATGAGGTTTATGTTCATGTCATCTGTCCATTTCATGCGTTGTCGTGGTTTTCCCGCTTTGGTGGTTGTCGGTTGACTTGCCGGCAAAGCACTTTCAGCAGGTCGGGTGTGTTGGGTTTCGGCTGTTGTTTCTTCGGGTGTCCCGGCATGTGTCCGCCTGTTCGACAGCATGTCATTAGCGGCTCTCATGCTGCTACGCCCAGCGCTAACTCCGGACGTGCCCTGGCGCTCCCCAGGTAGCGGTGTTTGTCCGAGGCTTGTGTTTTTTGTGTGATCCATGTATGTGTTGTGTGTTTGTACCCTTTACCCGTTGGCAAGCTACTCGATGTAGTTGTGTAGCTCCCCGCCCCTCACGTAGTTCTAGATGTTTTTAACTGGACGTGGGTTTGGTTTTTGAGGGGCTTATTATTATTATAAATGTCTAAAATCGGGGTATGCTTATTATTTTCCTACAAGAATATATACAGAACATAATCAAAAAGTTAAGGTATATTTCTCTTTATTAATATCCAAACTAACTAGGTTATTTTTTTCAAAATGATTCGATTAGTAATAATGATGGTATATCAAATTGAAAAAATAGGTACGTTGGCAGCAGTCACCCTCTTAATGTTTATGATATTATTTATATATTAAAAAAATCTCTGCTGGGGATTGAACCCAGGACGCTCTCATCGTGCCAAACATCTTTCCAACTGTGGCAAGGCGATCTGCACCTGTTAACAATGTGTCTGAAAGTTCGCTGATAGATGTCGTTACATTTATCGTTATTTAATATATTTTTTTTATTATTCTAGGCGTTTCCAGGAAAAATGACTATTTTTCTGTAATTTGTATAATATTATCTATCTATTCACAAAAAATCAATACAATTGACGTAGAAGACTATTTGTAAACAATTGCCTAACATTAATAATAATAAATTTGGATAACTTATTTAGCGCCGTTTTTGTGAATATCTCACCTCAAGGGCGCTAAAACTTGATTACCTTGAATCATTTTGGCTCTGGTAAGATTAGCGAAAAAGGTGCATTTTGAGTTTTTTTCTGAATGAATATATATTTTCGATTTGTCTGAGCACGATCACTGAAATTAGTTGTGTGCACCCTGTTTATTTCAACTAATTTCCCAACCAAGGATTAAGAAGCAGAACGAAGTGATGATTTGTCTGTCATTTATTGAAAGCGGAATGCACAGTTCGGAGAGGTAAGTAGGAGCCATACCACAAAGTGCTTTAATGATTATGAGACAAAGCTTATATTCAATTCTTTCCGGGACTTTAAGCCAATGTAGATTGTGAAGATAGTTAGAGATGTTAATAATAAAAACATTCACTATGAAATGAAAGTTGATTGATTGACAATATTGAAAAAAGTTTTTAGACTTACACTTATTTAATTTTACAGGCCAAAATTAGATTCTGATAGAAAATAAAATAAAAAGAGTAAAAACATACTTGGATAATAAAGTAAATCAATGTTTTATATTAATTGCAATAAAAATAATTACGTTTGTTTTGAATAAATGACATGCAGATAGTAAAAATAAAAGTAACTAATTGTGTACAAGTACTGTCCCTCTCCGATTGCAATAATTTTTATATTAATAAATAGATAAACGCGTATATATTATGGGAAAAATAAAAACTTTTGGCAGTACCTAAGGCTTTAAAAAATTATAAAAAATAAATAAAATTGCGAAAAATGTATGAAGGAATCCTGTAGAAGCATATTTCCTTTGAATCCTTTCCATGCCATTGTCCCCTCACCGATGTATGAGAATTGTCACTTGTCAAAATAATTTTGGGTGACAATAAGTGTCAAGTTAAAAAAGGATCAGTACAAGTTTGAAGACTACTGCGTGTGGATGTGTGCACAGAAAAAACAATCAGTGAACCAGGAATAAAGAAGCATCGGTGAGATCGTTTATAATACAGTCCACTACCTTCCATCTTTAAGACCCATCACCTGATGTTTTCTACAAATCCATAATTAAAATAGTTGCATTCTTGACTCTACTTATGTTTCTGAAATTCACCACCAGACTTGAACACTAGCGCAATACAATTATATTATAAAATAATACTTAATAATACTTCATTTTCATTTCTTGAAAAATTCATGACTCCATTTCGTTAATTAATGCAACTCGCTCACGTGAGTCGCAATAATAACTACATACAAACTTAACCAACCCATTTTAGCCAAAAGTTTGTTAGGTTAGTTTGTTGTTATAAAGTTTTTGTAGGAAATACCATGCTCATTCAATGTATCCTAATTGAAATAAATTTAATGATGTTCACAGGTAATATTATTATTTTTAATGATTTTTAAATAGTATATAATGCAACTCGCAACCTATTCTAATCAACTGTTTTGGCATGTGAATTTTGCCCTAAACCACTATATTTTGAGTCACTATGCGACATGTTTCGGCAGACTAGCCGGTCGATGGCAGGACAGCACTGCCGAAACATGTCGCATAGTGACTCAAAATATAGTGGTTTAGGGCAAAATTCACATGCCAAAACGGTTAATATGAACAACCACAAAATATCCGCCGAGTATTTAAACTATATTCTAATCAAACTTAAAGTAACATAACCAACCTATTCTAATCAAACTTAAAGTAGGATATTTAAGTTTGTAACGTATAGAAACAATATATTTTTTTCTATGAACGCGCTTATTTACCTATATTTTTTCAAAACTGTATCCCAGTATTATTATTTATTATTTTTTTATGTATTTCTGAGAGGAATGACTGTTTTTTGTGTTCTACATTAAATTCGTTACTGTTAAGTAGGTTTATTATCATGTTTTTAAATCAAATATTCTAGATGGGTCGATGGCAGAGCGGTTAGCGCACTGGGCTAGTAATCCAGTGGTCGCGAGTTCGAATCCTGCCTCAACCGATTTCGTTCACGTATAGCACACGCATTAATGCTTATTTTAGGGAACGTAGGAAGATGTATATGGACTTGTTTAACAAGGATATATTCATTTTATTTAAAAAAAAAATATTGTGTATGTACCTACTCGTTCTATTATTTATAATAACGGATATGGTAACATTTTAAATGAAAAATACAAACATTTCCTAGCTTTTCATGGAAATATCTAGATTTTCAGAAAGCCGGCCATTTTATTCGTTCAATTCGGTAAATTTTTAATTAGGTAAGGTGAGTTGGGGGAAGATCGAAAACAGGGTAAGATCGATAATTTGAATTTACTCCAAAGTCCTGCAACATTATTAGTTATCGATGGTTCGGTTTGTTACGTCATTTCTTCACATATCATCATTCAGTTGAAGCTAGTTCCGTGCGCTAAGTGGACGTGTGATATGATCAATTTACTCAGCAGAGGTATTTTCGCGCCAAATTGTGAGATATTCGGTCTTACCCAACATTGAATAAGTCAGCTAATATTCGATTTTTTATTGATATTTTTTTATCGTGCCTTTTATTTTTGAATTTGTGAACATATTTGTAATGTTTTATTTATCTAAGTATAAAATTTTTCAATTTAAACCTTATTCCGGTCTTAACCCATCAAAAATTCAAGGGGGAAGTTCGGAATACTTAATTTCCGATCTTTCCCCATATTGACTATCCATAGTAAAATCCAGACCTTCCCAAACTTTAAAAAAAAAAACATTCTTAAAAAAATATTTTGATTTAGGTAGGTACCTACTTAGTAATAAAGTATAATAATAATAAAATATTTACTAAGACGAATAAAAGTTTACATTTAATAATTATATTCCTATTCAATAGATAAATTAAAAGTATAATTTATCATTGTTGAATCGGAATGAAAATAACATAAAAAATATGACCAATGATCATTTATAAATAATAATATTCTAAACTTTTGCACTTTTAAACAGATTTTTCATCCTTTACATTCTATAACACTTGATTTTTAGAAATTAATTAATAAAAATAAAATAAAAGACAACATTGTAAACTCCAGGTATCTACCAAATTTATCCACACTCCTTCAAACTTACATCGACTAACCCACATTATTATAATATTTATGTAAGTAGGGTCAAATGAGTAGAAATGAGCGTTGAAACAAAAGCTGATTAAAATATTCGTTTAAAAAATAATCAATCAAACGCTATTAATATAAAACTATCTTCGTTTAAAGTTGCGAGTGCAATAACGATTTCTAATAATATCTTTCTTTTAGAAGATATTGTGATATTAAATTTTGTTTCAATAACCAGTATTTTTTAAATCTAAGTTAATGAATAAAAAAACAGAATTTTACATATTTAAGTTAATGTTCAAAACCTAAATACCTAATATAAATTTAAAGTCAAAGTCATTAAAGTTCATGGTAATATACATATGCATTTTGGGAAAGATTGAAAGGATGATAACAGTTTGAGAACTGGAGGCGTATATTCATGCATGCGGGGTAAGATCGAAATATCGAAAAACTATTATTTGAATTTATGCCAGTTTGAGAATAATTTTGGTTAAAAAAATATTTGATTTGGTTAATACGGGAACAAAGAAATTATATTAAAATAATTATAATACTTTATAATGTTTATTAAAGATTTTAGAAGATATTCCGATCTTGCCCCTCAAATGTCCGATCTTACCCCACATAAAATTAAAATAATGTTATTTTTTAAAACCTTTTTTTAAAGAAAGTATAACCGCTATGATGCTCTAAATATTTTTATATTGAAAATAAAATAGTTTTCTTGGCATAAATAACGTTTTTTGTTTACTAACTCTGATAGATTATGTGTGAAAAAATATACAACAAACTTCACACACTTTGCTAAAAAACCATCCGATCTTCCCCCAACTCACCTTACTTAAATTGTATGTTAATTTCATGTGTATTTTCGGTATCGTTTTATGCGTGAATATGTGGAAATTGTGATCTAAATATTGTTTATTATTTACAGTTAAAAATAATGCCGTGTGAAGGTTGTAACATTAGTAATCACGACGCCATCAGAATGGACACTGACCTCGTTAACGATTTTTTAATAATTGCGCATGGTGTTTTAAAAGATTCAACACCATACGAAAAATACATAGTGTTTTTTTGTGTAAATAAATCTCATTGGAATCCGTATTCAAAATGGCATCAAAAATTTTTCAAGAAATGAAAATGTGAGTATTATTAAAATATTATGCTATAATCGTATTTCTTTTTTGAATCATTGTTTTGCGCTAGTGTTCAACTCAAATGGTGAATTTTGGAAACTTGAGTCAGGAAACCAACCATTTTTATAATGGATTCCTTCATACATTCTTTGCAATTTTATTTTTTTTTAATTCTGAACCAATTAGATATTTAATCGCGGCAAACTGATATACCTAGCACCGTACTACGTACAAATTAATACATAAAAATCAGCAATAAAAGAAATAAAACACAGGTAATATTCGGACAGAGATTAAAAAGATAATGTGGATTACTTACATACGTTTATTGACCATGAATGACTCGTAATATAAATTAAAATTAATATTCTATTTTATGCTGATAATTAAAATATACAATATCGATAAAATTCGCGGGATATGAACTAGAAGGTGCAAGAGCAGTGCGTCCGCGGTAAGAAGGTGGTCCTGGCTGAATTGAATAACGAAATGCGCTTTGTATGGGTTTATATGGGGATCGCGTGGCTGAGTTTGCCGACTCGACGCTGCTAGTGCCATGACATGTGCAGGTGCTACAATACATTCCAGAGCCATGAAGTTTGCTTCCTGCCGACTCTCCGTTTTCCCTCATTCATATTAACAACTCAATTTTTTTTTTTTAACATGTCTACGTAGGGGACACCAGCTATTAGGAATTGGGTCTATTTTACTCTTCCGAAGAAGCGCGCTATGTAGCGTTGGGAGGGGTTTGCAATCTAGAAAAGAGTTTATTAATTCGGATTTTAAAAAGGCTCGGTTTGTACGAAGGTGGAAACACAGAATTCGGAAGATCGTTGCACAGTCGGGCTGCTGTATTAATAAAGGAGTTCGAGAAGCGACTGGTTCGTGTATGTTGAAGGTTTACTGTGAATGAGTGTTGTGATTGAGTAAAGCGAGTGACTCTGTTGCGAGTAGGTGGAGGAGGGACCAAAGATGCAAGTTCTTCTGAGCAATTCCCGTGGTAGTATCTATAGAATAAACTTAAAATACCGACTTTGCGTCTGTGTTCTAGTGATTGCAATCCATCAGTCAGTGATGGATCATCAATCAGACATATAGCACGCCTTTGGACAGCATCGAGGGTGTTCAGTAGATATTGGGGGGCACCACTCCAGAGGTGACTACCATATTCAATAATTGGACGTATTTGTGCTTTGTAGAGAATACAGATCTGGGTCTTAGTAAAATATCTACGCGCTCTATATAGTACGCTCAATTTTTTGGAGGCGAGTTTCACCTTAGCTTCGATGGAGCCCCTATAGTGTAATTGGTTCGTTATAGATACTCCAAGCAAGTCGATAGAGCTGCTGTTAGGTAGGGTGCTTCCGTTGAAAGACACTTGCAATTCATTGGGGTTTCTCTTCGCAGAAATTAGACAGGCTTGGGTTTTTGAGACGTTAAATGAAACAAGATTACTTTCACCCCAGGTATTGATTGAGTGGAGGTAGCTATTTATTTTTAGATGAGAGATAGCTATTTTTTTATATAAAATACAATATTTGCAATATTATACAACATGCATTGGGGATAGTTAATATTATGTAGGTGCGAATTTTTTGGATGTTTCTTTCCTACCTACTTCGGTATATATTTTTGTAAACAAGCCAATGACCTACTACCTTGAATGCTTTAATTTATTTTGATTTTTGTACCTACTACCTTGTATGCTTTTGGTTTATTTTAATTTTTGTACTTTGAAATTTGAAATGTTATACAAATTTGATGTAATTATTTTTTAAGATTAATCGTGTAAAATAATTGTAGGTTTAATCCTGTATATTTTACCTAAATAAATAAAATAAAATAAAAATAAAATAAACATAGAAAAAAAAACTTTTAATATATGCTACTTGATCATCTCAATGACAGTTCATAAGTGCCCTCTTATCTTACTAGCATTAAATATTTTTTTTAGGTCCTTGGAATTATATGCACCGTGGATACGTAAAGTATATATAGTTACTGCCGGACAATTACCATGGTGGTTGGAAGTACAAAATCCTAAATTAAAATTGATTACTCATGAAGATATCATTCCTAAAGAGTATTTACCTACTTTTTCAAGTCCGGCTATTGAATGTTTTATACATAAGTTAGTACAACTTTCTTAAATTGTCATATATCAAATTATTCATGAAAATTTTTGGATAATTTGTTCTAAGAAGTATCCATATATTTTTTATTGGAAAATTAAAATAATTTTTTTATTTAATTTTGTAATTTTGCTGGCTTTTGTCCAATATTGCCATATGAAGAAAATTAAATTGATGTTTATTTAAAACTTAAAATGTAACAAATGATGTCATATTCTGTTTTAATCTTTATTATTTATGGATAAATTTTAGGATTCCTAATCTTTCCCAAAAGTTTTTATATCTAAATGATGATATTTTTTTGGGTGCTCCTTTGCATTTGAGTGATTTATATTCAGCAACAGATGGATATATTGTATATACTTCATGGAATGTTCCAGATTGCACTCCTGGTTGTCCTTGGTCATTTTTAGGTAGGTAATATAAATGTAGCTTTATATAAATTCAACAATAGTATTTCTTTCAGTAGGTATATTTACCTGAATTACATTTTATTCATTTAAGGTGATAGATCTTGTGATAGCTCTTGCAATAATCCTCAATGTGATTATGATGGTGGAGATTGTACAAGTATCCCCAAACATCAACATCGTGGTATAGCAAATCAGGAAGTTCAAAATGAGTACGTAGGAAACTACCAAGACAGTGCATTCTTTGATGACGACGAGGATGATAAAAATCAGTATGATGGAAAGTATCCTGGTTTGGGTGATCCATCTTTTGATTCTAAGGTAAGGTACCTCACCTCAACATATCAAAATATTGAATTTATATTGAATGTATGATATTACTTTTTTTATGAATAACATAAATTGTGTTTTAGATAGTTGAAACTGTGCACCGTAATAATGGAGAAGTTCACAAAGAAAATTCTCAAATTGATGTTAATATGATTAGGAGTGACATAGAAGACAATTTTTGGGGAGTGAATAATATGATAGTTGATAGCTCAAATATTGATGATATAAAAAAACCTATGAGAAGATTGAACAGTGTTCATGTGTCCATGGATCATACACAGCAAAATACAATGTTAAAAAAAATGATTGATCCATACCTGCATCTCAAAATTCCGATAAAAGAAGTTAAAAACATATCTGATAAAACAGGTATAAACAACATTCCTAATAATTCCAAAGAAAATAATTTACTGTCTGTGTTACTTAAAATTGACAAAAATAAGGTTAATATAAGTGGAGCTGTGAATAGATTTAATAAGATGTATTTAAAGACTGACAAAAAAATTAGGAAAATAAGAAATTTTAGTAACAATATAAACGAAGAAACCAAACATATAGATAATAGAAAATTACCTATGTATGCTAAGTCATTAATATATACAAATAAAATATTAAATAAAGTATACAGCTTCCAAAATAGGAAAGTTCCAGCTCACGTGCCATTTTTGATGGAAAAGAAAATCATTGAAGAATTACAAATTAAATTTAAAGAGCACATTATATTAACAGCTAAACATAAGTTTAGGAGAGCAGATGATTTTCAGTTTGCATTTTCCTATTACCATTATCTTTTAAGTGAAAAACAAGAAAGGAGCATTGAAGAGATATTTGATTTATATGATACTGACAAAAGTGGGTAAGTCTTAATTTTTGCTATTAAATTAAAATATTAAATTTATTCAACAACCAAGTCATAACATTTGTATTTACAACTTTTGTATGTACAAATATATGTATAATAATGACAACACATTATAGTGATGATAGATAATTATTGTCTCAAAATTTTAAAAGTACAAATAACACAAAATGCTGATCTTTAATTTATAACTCAATCATATATAATTATTATATTTTGTTCTTTTTTATTTATTTCTAGTACATGGTCAGATCGTGAAGTACGAACTGTCTTGGCTCGTGTTAGAGGATTACCACTTACGTTAGAAGCAGTTCGTGCATTGGAAGCTGCTGCAAGAAATTGTGATAAAGAAATATATAGATCTCATCCAACCCCTCCTCATGAACGATATTTAGATTCAGAAATGGTAAGTTCTTGATTAGTATGTTTTCAATTTATTAGTTAGATGATTGTTCAAGTGCCTTTAAGTAATACAAAATCATAATGTATTTATATAAATGTTTTGTTCATACCAAGTGAAACAGAAATAAAACATTATTCACAATCCAGCAGGATTATTAATTACTGCCCCTGCATTTGGCCGAGAATGTAAAATGCAATCATTTTTATAATATTGTCAACAAAATTAAATGCGTATATGATATTTCAGTAAGAACAGGAGTGGTTCGGGAGAACATCAGTGTAGCCCGTCCCGTCACTCATCATGTTACGGTCATATATGTTGCTGGGGAGCATGCTCTAACACTGTACATGCTCCGCTTTGCATAGTACAAAAAACTTTTTTAAAAATTATGTATAGAAAAGATTTTCGCTATCCCACTGACAAATTGTTTAAAGAGTCGGGTATTCTCAGCCCTAGTCAATTATTTACAAAGCAAGCTTTGTGCAAATTTTTCTTTAATATTGGTAAAGCTACTAGATCCCAACAAAACAGATTGACTAGAGAGAGTGTCTCTCTCAAGTTCTGGCCAGACAGAATGAACACTTTAATTGGTCAGAGAAATTATTTTTATATAGCACCTGTTATGTTTAATGTTCTCCCTATTTATATCATGTCTGTGAAAACGATTACAAAATTTAAAAAATCAGTCCACGCTCATGTTAGTTTTAATTTCGTAAATATGCTTGATGTTTTTAATAGTGTTTATGTAATACAATAATGCATGGTCACTCTATCTTTTGTTTGTTTGCATAATGGTACTATTTGTTGACTTGTATATAGTGAGCCTATGTACAGTTGGGATTGTAAGATTATTGTTGCAGTTTTCATCTCAGGTACCCAACTTTGGGTTTATTATAATTCCGAGCTGATTTTTTTTTCATTTGTATTTAATTGTATTTTGTTAATTTATGTTTATTTTTCGTTCAACTTTTTTATACACTGTCTTTATACTATTTTATGTTAAATTATCGACCTCAATACAGGCCAGCCCTAGCGAGGTCAAAAATTATGTATTATTTTGTATTTTGTTACCTGTAAAGATAAATAAACAATTAAGGGGGCAGGTGAAAAGAGGAAAGGAGAAGTTCAGAGTGGGAGTACATAGCGGATAGGAATGGAATGAGAGTTTGGGGTCGCCCAAGTAAGGGATGGCTCGTCCATGTGAACGGTATTTTGAAAGACAAAAATGTTAGAAGCGTGAGCAACAGACAAACATGTATGAATGTTGACGAGGCGATGAATGTGTATTAAGACAGAAATTCGTGACATTCTGTTCTATGCCTACCCATAGTTTAAAATTTGATTGATAATTTAGTAAATAATTTAGTGTTGGCCATAACCCACTCTCTTTTATATGTTCTCATTGAGTGTGTTTAGTGTATACAAAATTTTTGCAAGATCCTACTGTGGGAAGTGGTTTGTCATTTTATTAGATTTAAGCGTTATAAAGAATTTAGTAATCCCCATGTTTTTATAATTTGTCATTGGAAGTAAGGCAAATTATATATTTTTTTATTTTTAATCATAGGAGTCATACGTTAATAAGTATATAGCTGAGGAGAAATTTATTTAAAATGACTTCTATGAACTGAAAACACTCGTTAGTTTGAAGAAATTGACATTTGATAATAAACTCACCATTTGCATATTGTGTGAAAAAGTATTTATTATTATAATGAATTAAAATCTCTGAATATACATATTTTTATACTACAGCCAACATTGACTAAGGATCTCATATTAGAATGTGAAGCCATAAAAAAGCCATTGGTATCTGCACTTGGAACAAAACAACCAAGAGCAGTTATATGGTCAGCTGCTCAACGTCACACATTTGCTATGTTAGAATCAAATGTATCCAAAGCTGTCAATATACTAGATGAAATAAGAAGAGATACCAAGTAAGTTGAAATATTTATATTATTATCTATATTTATGAACTTAAAGTATAAATAAATATATTTTCCAAAAAATGTTATGCTCTATGAAACAAACCATTCACATTTTAACAAAATTTAAACAGGAAAATTGTTTTATATATCATGTAATTTTTTAGAAAATTTATTTGCATAAATGATAATCTTGATCCATCTCGTGAAGAAGAAAGTGCTGTTGTTCGTATGATGCTCCAGGAGCTATATGAGGCTTTATTACCAATGCCATCTAGTTTTGAACTCCCACAAGGCGTAGGAAACAGGTATAAATTGAATTTCATTACATGGGTGCTTTGTATACCTGACACCCTATATAACAAGTAGTTTTCTTATTTCATTACATAAATGCATATGGATGTACACAAATATGCACACTAAATATACCTTCTAATGTATGAAACATGAAAAAATGTCGTATATCATCTAATCTGTGATATAAAATATTTTTTCGTGAAGAAAAGATAAAATTTAGAGGTTTTTTTAAATAGCAAGAACAGTAATTAAAATAGTAAAAAAAACACAGTCGGTAGATTTTCATATTCTCTTTTGATTGGAGTAAATATCTACTTCATAGACCTTGTATTTTTTTAGTTACTTTCAATAAAAAAATAAAAAAGGGTTTTGATAAAACTAATTTTACAAGAAAAGTATTAAACAAATTCAAATTTCAAAAAACTCATGCCATAGAATTTATTTTCGAAATAAAGATCTTTATTTCGAAAACATATTTTTTGAGGGTACTGGGGATAAGATTTTTAAAATATACAATATATACTATAGCCTCTTAAAGTAAAAAATGTCAGCTATTGGGTACATGCCAGTTATTGGGTAATTTACCTTTTATTTTTTTTTCTAGATTTCTTCGTTTATCTGATTTATTGGAATGGCAGAATGGAAGACAAAAAGCTTGGATAGGGCTCACGTTTTGTGCAACACTGTTATTTTTATTATTTATTTTTCATATTAACAGTTTTTTCAAAAGAATGATTCATAGATTAAAATATATATTCTAGTCATCATATTTTTGTCCATTTATATTATTATTGTATATTTCGTCAAAATTGTAATTGTGAAAATTTATTAAATAAAATTAATAAATACTTTAAAATAAATTAATAAACTTTGGTTGTTTCCACTAGTTATATTTTTTAAAACACAACATGTTTCGATAACCTCCGTTATCTTCCTCAGGTGAGAGATGAGTTAATACTAGTATTAACTCATCTCTCTTACCTGAGTACGTCAATTGGCATGTACATCAATTCTATGACTTTCTATACAGTTCTTCAGGCACAAGTACATGGCTGTCAGTTTGTTTTGTTGTGTGGCGCCACCGTCGATACAAGTAACGCCTCTAGTGATAGAAACTGAAACTACACGCGTTGCCTAGCAAATGACAGTTGACTCACCGTTAAGTACTTAATCCGCCAGAAACGTTGAGTTAAATATTTGTCGTTTTAGTGACGTATTTGAGGGAAGATTAGGCCTAAATGGACACTGTAATACGCTATATTTTTGTAAAACTTGAGTTTAGCTCTTAAACTGAGACTGTAATACCGGCCCATAATGTACCACAAAGATGATAATTTTATGTATTATTGATGATCGATTTCCGAGAGAGGGGAGATTCAAGCATATGTTTTTACATTAATTTCTCAATGGGTATCATTTACAGAGTGCATACTTTGAGTTTTGTCGTGATGTTTTTGTGTGAAATCCGTGTCCGTATACCGTACACAAATATGAAAATTTGTGTCCTCTGTACTGACCAAACTAAAAGGTCGATGAACTTCATATGTGAAGTACATTAACTAAGAGCTGATTAGTTTTCCATAGATATCGGTTCATTTTTTCTCTATGATTTCATATGTTAAAAGTTAAAACTTAATGCTCTCACGGTCTGGTAAATCGAGATTTTCTTATTTTGTTAGAATTTTTGATACAATAGAAATATACTCTTCAAAAGTGCATTCAGGGATTGTCAACCTTTAAAGAAAAAATATTTAGTGTGATCAATGGTGGCCGAAGACCTAAAATATTAGAGGGGCTCATTTTTTTCTTGAAAGGAAATTCGCATTTATAAGGAGTCAGAAAACACTTGTGAAATATTGACAGAATGATGATAAACTAACACTGACCATGCATACCTATGTATGAAAGTAATATTTTGTCACTTCTAGTATTTATTTGAGAAAATGAGATGATTGGCCGTGGAGGCCCTAAGTTTTTTACATTCACACGATCGTCGTAATTGAGAGAACGCGAAAGTAAATTTTGTACACTATTCATTGTGAACTATTGTCAAAAATGTATCATTCAAAAATATGTAACTCATCACTCTTGAACAACGACATCTAGCGTCAAAACACTGAAGTTTTTAATAAGTCATGTTCATAAATGCACCCATACAAATTAATTGTTTCCACCAAACAGGAGTATGTAGTATAGTTGTTGGTACATCAGTTTTATTCACTTATTAGAGATATTTTTATTTTTTTGTTTATGTTTGCCTTTAACATTAAACTCTACAAAAAATATAGTAAACAGTTCAAATGGGTAATGTGTAATTTATAATGTTACTGTTCAATATTTCTTTGTTCTCCTTTATAATTTTGGGTTTGTTACTTATTTGAATATTTATGTTAATTTCACTAAACTTATCTAGATAATTTTTTTCTTCATATAATTTTTGTTATCTTCTTATGTTATCTACATTTTATATTCTTGGGTCTTAAACTTACCTAAGAATTATTATGTATATTATTCTAAATATTTTTTTCTAAATAATAACCAATCCCTTACTTAAACACATATTTATTTATGTTTTTTACTATATATTTTTATGTGTTATGAAATTACTGAAGAAGAAATAAAAACTTATAAGAATTATTCATGTTAAATATCCTTATTTGGCATTGAATTATCAATGGTAATTTCTCAATCTATATTCTGTACAGTTTAAAAAAAACATTTTCAGGTATCAAATAATATTCACTATACAGATACTTTTATGATAATTTTTACGTAGACTTATGTATTTTTGAATTTCTTATCCTTTTTCCTAGTCGTCATTTTTTAAATATTTAATAAATTAGATATTTATACAGTGTCCTATAACTGCTAGTGCCTACGGATAGCATAATATAATTTTACCCTTTCGTCTAGCATTTGTCTGCCGGTAAATAATGATCACACCTAGGAACGTGCCCGAGAGCTCCATACATTTGGCATTAAATTGTAGTGTGGCATGTACATCAATTCTATGACTTTCTATACAGTTCTTCGGGCACAAGTACATTGTGCCCGCGGAACGAAATTTTTCATAGAATCTCGCTGTATGAAACATACTATCGCAGATATTGTATTACAACCGTAAGGTGGAAACATATTTATTTGGACAAAAATAATGAATTTACAGGATTTAATAGCATATATTTGTGGAATATTTCGAACAAAATTTTTGGGAGGGCTGAGCCCGGGAGCCCCTTTGGAGGAGCCGCCACTGAGTGTGATATTGCATATATTATATACATGAAAAAATGCATATAAAAGTAATAAAATAGCGTCTGTTTGGGAAAAATTGAGTTATCAACTTCATATTGATACTGTACGTATTTCTATAGAAAACTGTATTTTTTTTACTCTCCACTATTATGAATGTAATAGTATTCATCTACTATTACATAATACTAACGTGCCATCTTCCTCATGGGGAAGGTAGAGAGAACCAAACACCACATTCTTCTATCTTTATACATATCCATCATCTCATCAACATGTATGCATCGTCTCATGCATGATCGTCTATTGCTTAAGCAAATTTTTTACATAAATTTCTCAACAGGTATCTCGAAGAGAGTGCATTCTATGAGTTTTTGTGTGTATGGTGTATTATGAAAACTTTTGTACCCAGGGAAACTTATATTATTTAGGAATTCAATAGAAATGTTCTTCATAAAAATGCATTTAGGGATTGTCAACATTTCAAGAAGAAAAAATTACACTTATTATGTAGTGGAGAGTTTATTGTTTTTTTAATTTTTGTAAAAAGAATATTTTAGTGACAAACTTACTTCATACAATTTGTATGGTAGAATACACAATAATGTTTGGACACTCTTATAGATACCGTAACAATCTTCATACATAATAATAATTAAAAACTTTTATTGAATTAAACAACCTGGCGGACTTATTGCCCGCAGGCAATTTCTACCAGTCAACCACCATACCTACATTACATCAAATTTTACTATTTCGGTTTTAGAAAAAGGATCTTAAGTCCACACTATCCTATCCTGACATGTTTTTTTTAGAAAAACAAAATATCTTAAAATTATTAATAATTTTGATATGAGGTTGAATAGTTGGGTACGTATTCTTTATCTATATATATATACTATCGACATCGACTGTTGGATCTCATGTGTTACATGAAACTAATTAATTGTTATCTTTGTTGGTTCAAAAATAGAAATTAAGGAGTAGTCAAGAAATATAAGTGAAACATTCAGGAATAAATATTTTATTTTTTCTCCCTAATTATGATGTTGTTTCTGATGGAGATATTATATAGAACAAAATAAAAAAATAATATAGTAAAATAAAACTTTATGAAGGTACTGATTTAAGTATGTGTGAGCAAAGGACCAACTAGCGTTCGTACTTAATACATACACAATATATATGTACACATGAGCGCCCGCAGAAAATTTTCTAGGGAGGGGCAAAATATTTTTAGTAATGTTTTAATGCAGATGGCAGGAAAAGAATGATCGGCCCGAGCAATGAGGCGCGGGGGACGAACGTAACATTATTTGACTATTTTCGATCAATCCAGGGGGATTGATCGCCCCTGCGGGCGTTCATGTATGTACACTGAATATCACCGACAGGCAATAACACATAAATCAAAGTCTATTATAGTTTCGAATGGACTGTACATTATAGCAGTGCATCTCAAACTTTTTTTTTCAATTTTTGTAAAAATTGAATTTAGTGACGAAGACCCAAATGCACAGTCCTAGGTAACTAAATACTAACTCCTAAACTCACTGAAGTATTTAGTATTCTTAAGTTAGTAATTGCATTGCAGAGACATCACTAACTGAATACTATGCCTAACTTAATATGTAGCATTTCACATTATTGTGAAGGAAGAAAAGATAGTTTTCTATGGGTTCAGACTGACGTTTAATATGTTTTTTGTCATAACACAAACACATGTAACAAAGCTAACACTAACAGCTCGATGTCACGATTCTTCTGAAATTCCAGCGAGTTTTCGGCATCTCGTATAGATCGCTGAATACTCTGTGTGGGATTCGATTTGACAGAATTACTAAATACATATTTGACGAAGTCGCTAAAATCATTATCCATCAAAAACATCTCGTGTTTTAGTATTAAACCACTCGTAAGGTTCCTTGCGATCAACTTTACTTTTTGACTGTTCGCAAATGTTAGTTTACGCCAGCGGGCATGCGCTTAAGTATTTAGATATGTCTCTGCAATGCAATTTTCATACAAAAACTTTGTAGCATCCTCCAGTTAGGAAGCCACGTGATCTCTTAACTTAAGTGAGCGACTGTGCAATGAAAACATGGTTAGTATTTAGGTCGGACTCTGCATTCGGACCTAAATTGTTTCACACAATTTGTATGGCAGAATACACAATATCTATATATAGGATTGCAACAATAACATTGTTATGAAGTTGTGCTTTATCAACTCTGTTCTAAAAAATTGAAAAAATTTAAGTATTTTGAGTTAAAAGTGTTGAGTGAAGTATTTATTTACCAACTATTAAGTGTAAAATTTATTCTGTGCATAAAATTTTAAATTTGAGTGTTGATTTGAGTGTTATACTATAAAATGGCAAATTGCACTAAATGTTGTCAAGTGGTTGAAGAAAAACAAGTAATTGCTTGTCATGCTTGTGAAAAGATAACATGCATTACATGCACCGAACTCACGGCTTCGGAGCTTAAGTGTATTACTCTGAAAAAAAGGCAGCTAAAGTATTATTGTGGAACTTGTGAAGAAGGCCTTAAATCGGCTATGCTGCACATTCCAGATTTATTGAGAAAAGTGTTAGATCTTGAAACATGCATGAAAAATATGAAAATTCAGAGTGATAAACAATTTGATGAAGTGTTAAATGAATTGAACGATCGGCAGAATCGGGCCACAAACCTAATTGTCTTTGATTGCGCTGAGTCTAAAGCGTCCACGCCTAATGACCGAAAGTCTCATGATACGAAGAAAGCCCAAGAGATTATACAAACTATTATTGGTGACAATATAATACCTACTCATGCCATCAGGTTAGGGAAACCTGAGAAAGGTGCATCAAGACCTAGACCGCTAAAGATTGTTCTGGACTCCCCCATGCAAGATTATCAAAAAGGATACAAAAAACCAATAGCATCTAAGTTGGTTCAGATTTCTCTATTTTACACGAACCTGGCTTCGTTAATGGCTAAATTCGATCAATTTTTGGTGGAAATAAAAAAGAATGACCCGACAATAGTGATTGTGACTGAAACGTGGTTGAATACTGGAATTCCTGATAACTTGGTGGAGATCCCAGGATACTCATTATTCAGAAGAGATCGTTCAGAGCGGAGAGGAGGAGGAGTTGCTATTTATGTGTCTCGTGCCATTGATAATATTCCAATTGTGGTATCCAGGCATGTTCAAACTCATGATACAGGAAGTGTAGAAATATTGTGGCTTAATATTAAAATTGATAAAGCTTCATTCGTTTTGGGTGGTGTCTATCAACCGCCATCAACAACCAGAGTTGACAACCTCAATCTCATTAAGTGTCTTAAAGCTGTGGCTGAGTCTAAATTGGTTGTCATATTTGGAGATTTTAACTATAGTCAACTGTGCTGGCCAATCTCTGACCCACCAACCACCAATACACAGGACAGTGATTTCGCTAATATGTTTTTAGATAGCAATCTGTATCAATTTGTGGCAGAGCCCACTAGATTTAGAGAGAATAATGAACCATCACTTCTTGACCTTATCCTGAGTAATGATGAAAATGTTGTGACTGGAGTCTCTCACCAACCACCAATCGGGAAAAGTGATCATAGTGTTATATTGGCAACAATGCAATTTCATGTTGGAGAATTAATTGACAATGATATTTACACACAGAAACGAAACTATTGGAAAGTGGACTATGATGTGGTTAATGATGCCTTATTACACTGCGTGGCCTCGGATGCTTGGTCTTTTTCAACTACAAATGACCAATGGGAGGACTTTAAAAAATTTTTTCATGATAATATTGAGCCCCATGCCCCAATTATCTCAAATAAAAAATCACACTTTGCTGAGCAGTTCGCTAAAGCATATGTCAAAGAACTGGATGGTGAATTACCCCGGAGTGAGCATATACAACGATCAGTGGAATCTATAACAACAGTGGCCATATCCAATGAGCAAGTCGAGAAATATTTAAAGAACCTTAAGGATGATTCCGCCCCTGGCCCTGATGACATCCCGGCCATTGCGCTCAAAAAATGTGCTACTTCACTGAGCCCACTTCTTGCACAAATAATGAGATCCTCATTTGACTCGGGAGAACTACCTGACGAATGGAAGTGTGCAACGGTGACGCCCATATATAAAAAAGGCGACAAACTGAATCCAGTCAACTACAGGCCTATAAGTCTTACGTCGATCATTTGCAAGGTGATGGAAAAAATTATTGCCGAAGAGTTGAGAAAATTTCTCGATGAAAAATGTCTAATAATATTTGAACAACATGGATTCGTACCTGGACGCTCAACTGTCACGAATTTGTAAACCTGTCTCAATAAATGAACTGAGAAACATGATCTGGGCGAGCCGGTGGACATTTTCTACTTGGACTTTGAAAAGGCATTCAATAGGGTGCCTCACAAAAGACTTCTTGCAAAGCTGGAGCATCTAGGTGTCCGAGGCCCACTTCTATGTTGGATTAAATCTTTTTTAACAAATCGAAACTTTACTGTGAGAATAGGATCGTTTCTTTCTAAGCCCCGTGAAGTGCTCAGCTGTGTACCGCAAGGTTCCGTGCTCGGTCCTATACTATTTATTCTATACATTCTGGACCTCGGAACAATCATAGAAAGCACTCCCAGCTTCTTCACAGATGACACAAAGTTCTTCGCAAATCCACTGACTGCCCACAACGTACTACAAAGTGATTTGGATCGGATACATAAATGGACAAAACGTTGGTTAATGAATCTGAATGCTTCCAAATGTACCGTTCTTCATATTGGGAAAAACAACCCACATATCCAGTACACCTTGGGTGAAAGCCTGATAACTCCAGTCAAGAAACAAAAGGATTTGGGCATTACTATCTCGGAGGATTTGAAATGGTGTGAACATATCACAATGATTGTTAAGAGAGCCAGCTCTACTCTTTATCTTATCAAGAAATCATTTCACCACCTAAGTGTACAAGTTTCCCTAGAAATATATAAAACTTATGTGAGGCCGATCCTAGAGTATGGGTTTCAAATATGGAGTCCTTACTTTATCAAGGACATTACACTGCTTGAGAAAGTGCAAAGACGAGCAACCAAACTGCCAATTGGAATGGGTGGTCTGGAATACTCAGAAAGGCTGCAAATTTTAAAAATCCCAACTCTGCAGGAACGCCGGAACCGTGGGGATATGATTGAGACATACAAAGTTTTACATGGCTATTATCACTGTAGTGTTATGGATAACTTTTTTACGTTGAATCACAATCCACAACCGAGGGGCCATCACTTAAAGCTGAATAAAACATCCTTTTCCCTGAATCCAAGGAAACACTTCCTGACCAACAGGGTGGTGGATGCCTGGAATAGTTTACCGGATAAGGTTGTGAGTGCTGGAACACTCAATCAATTTAAAAACGGATTGGATGCACATTACAAAAATAAGCACTTGATACAGGCCCATCAGCAATAGCTGCCTGCCTGTTAACTAATAATAATAATAATCTACAGGGACTCTCGCTGATTACATATTCAGGGTAGGAAAAAAGGACTGACCACACTAATCTATCTTGTTATACATGTTTTGTATAGAAAACAAAATAATTGAATATACTCAATAATTTGGCTTTAAGGTTTTATAGTGTGGTACTTTTATTTATAACATAGGTACATGGATTTTACATATTCTTACACTATACCGCCGACCGCTGTGGCACAGTTGGTAAGCCGTTAGGTTTCTGTGTGGGCGTCCTGGGTTTGATTCCCAGTAGAGAAATTTATTTCTCACACAAATATTGCTTCTCTGGGCTGGAAACACTGGTTAGTTGAAAGAAATTGCCATATGGCAATAAACTCGCCACTTGCGGTGGGTCAAGGAAGTGTTCATTATTTATTATTACTATACATCGACGCTTGAAAGGTAATCTTTCCCAAGCGACAAATATGCCGATATTGAGTTATATATACCATTGAAACCGGCTGATTTTTCTGCGTCGTTTGGTCTGGGTATCATAGTCCTATGACGATTTTTATTGTCGCTTAGTTACAATACGATTTCATTCAATTCCTCAATATTGTGCTTACTAAACGACAGAAAAATTGTGATTTCATAGATCGATAATGGTTAGGACATTCAAGCTTATTTAATTTTGGACTTAGTAATTTTTTCCAATATTTTTAATTTTATTTTTTTTTATGTTACCCCTTTTTACCTATATAAGAATATATAACAATTGACATTTATGTATTTTAACAGGGCATAATTATTTTAAGTTAATATGGATATATAATTTTACCCGATGCAATAATTTTACTTAAAGTTATATATTCAATTTAACCTGAAATAAATTAAAAAAATATCGTTGTTTAGATATTTTAACTTGTAAATTTTTACTGTCAATTACGTAGTTTAGATAATCTTACCCGATTTCTTGAGATGGTTTTAAATGTCGCTTGGGTATTTTTACTTAATATCTTTCGATATTAATGATGTCGCATAGATAATTTTACCCTAATTACTGAATGAGCGTGAATGTCGCATAGATAGTTTTACGTGAGTAAAAAAACAAGCAATTTGGGCGCATAGATACTACTCATATGCTACTCTTGTGTGAAAATTAGCACTTGAGCATCGGTAACATCTCTCTAAATTACGACATTCGAGTATGATACGTCGTTTAGAGTGGTTTTGCGTTCCGTTATTTTGAAATTTTCAAGTGTATTTCACTTAGTTATAGTAAGTATTCCAACTGTCGATTTGTTCAAGAGAACTTTGTTCTCTATGTTTCATGCCAGGATACGCGAGATTGTATGCAGGGTCTATATTTTTGACGGTTTTTCCAACTTTGAAGTCAAAAAACACCAACTTAGAGGCTTCGCAGCATATATGTTCCATAAACGGAATTACTCAGAATTCGGAGTAGAACATTTCGTGTGTCTGTGTGTGTGTGTGTCCCTATTAACTTTTGATCCACTCAATTTACAGAGCCGAAAAAAGAATATATAAACAATAATAGGCCTACAAAACTTTTATACTCAGAATTTTGAATTTTTGTTTCAGCCAGGGGTTATCAACTTTTGAATTTTACTTTATTTTTCCATATATCTCAGAAACCATAAAAGCTAGAACGCTGAATATTGGTATGAATATAGACAAATACAAAATCTCAAATTAATTTTCGCCAAATAAATTCCAGAAATTCTCAAACATTTTTTATTAAGAAAAATATTTTATTTATAATAATAAGAAAAATATTGTTTTTAACTGCCTATATTTCCAAAGTTTTTAAAAATGTCGAAAACATCCGAAACACCCCAACTAGATAATTTAATTTTCTATAAAAAATATTAACGTAGTACATCTTAATTTTTTTTTTTTTAAATTGAATTTAGTGGGGACATCGCTTCATACCATATGACATGTATGGTAGTCGCCTATGCAAAATATCTTAGAAGACTTAATAGTTTGATACTTCATCTCCAAACATACCATCATGCTATTTTCATATTCTGGGTAGGAAAAAACAACTGACCTCCATACTATCCTATCTAAACATACATACCTACATGTGTTCTATAGAAAACAAAATATCTTAAAATATTCAATAATTTGGATTTATGGGTTTATAGTTTGGTACTTATTCTTCAACTATACATACTATCGCTATCGACAGTATGTGTTACATGCAACTAGTATAATTGAAATCTTATATTTGTTTAAGAATCTAATAGAAATGTAGGTACTTCATAAAAATGCATTTAGAGATTGTCAACATTTCAAGAAGAAAAAATGAACGCTTACTATGGTGTGGAGAGTTTGTGTTGGCCACAACCCACCCAAAAAATTGTTTTGTACGTTGTTTTGTACCCTAGAGGGTAGTTTTTATTTCTTTGTTTTTCTTTTCAGTTTACAAAATTTGTTAATTTTTCAAAGATCTTGATTTTATTGTATAACTCTATTGCCATTTTACGTAATTCTTTTAGATACATTATTTTTTTATAAAGTATTTTGTTCTTATGATTTGGAAGCTACTTTTATTTTATTCTATGTATAATATTTTTATGTTTATATTATAATAAATGTTGATATTGTCTTAAACTTTCTTTTATTGTACTTCAGTTTGGTAATGTCTTTATGGGTATAAGTCATTTACCAATGTAAACTTTGATGTCCACATTAAGATTACTTAGTTATATTTTCTACGATCATGAAAAGCATTTAATAACACTTAGAAAATTATACCTAATTTAATATAAACTTGAATGTATACATGGATAGTTAATCCCATATCTAAATTGTAAAATGAACGGATATGCCTAAATTGACTTGTTACTGCGAACCTCACATTGGTTGCTTGGATACTTTTACCTGTTACTGTTAATATTACACGGATGGTTTATATATTTTTACCTGTTTTTTAATTATGGTGATTTTTATCTAAGCGACATTTTCTTATGTTATTTAACATATCAGGTTAATTATTTTAATAAAGTTAAATAGCCGAAAAAATTAAATGTCCAAGACTTTTGAAATTACTCAAATACAACATTGTATTGAATTTCTACAATTTTTTTTCTCAAAAAAAAAACTTCATTTCACTCTCCTGTAAAGTTTACTTGATGTCGCTTAGGAAAGGTTGCCTTTCAAGCGTCGACATATACTTTCGTTATAGACAGTTGGATCTCATGTGTAACATGCAACTAGTTTAAATAAAACAAAGTTAAAAACAAAACAATATTTATTAAATCAGGTGAATATTCAGTGCAAACAATTTAAAATCAAGTACTTCATAAAAAAATCATAAAACTAAAACTTATTACAAACTGTTACAAACGTAAATTTTTAATTTTTTAACAAATAAAAATAACGCACTTCACCAAAAATAATACATTTTTCAAAGGAATGAATTTTATAATACATATTTGTTATATAATATGAAGAAAATCTTTAAAAAAGTTTTTGGAAAATACAAATATGAGACAAGTATAAAGCTCATTAGACATCTTAAATGTTTTTTTTTAATATGCGTCATTATATATAATAGTCATTGGCCAACTTTGTCTATTGTTTGTGACATTAATTAATATACACTACTGCAGGTCATGGAATAGAACAGACACTTTCATATACTTTGACCTTTGTAGTGACTGACATACATATATTATACAGTCACTATATATAATCACACCTCTATACACTCATACAATTTATTATTGACCTTACTACTAATTAATATACCATTGCCCCTGGTGCAAGGGGAAGTGTTTATTATAATAATTAAATGTTATGTATTTAAAAAAAATGATCAATGACCATATAGCCAATTGACATATTATGTCATTCTTCTTACTTGTCTGGGTTGAAAACACTACTAAAGATGTGAGAAATTAATGATAAATGCTGCGCATACTTTTCTGTGGTCATGAAAACCAACTTGATAAATTCAATGCTGTTGTATGAAATAGAGCTCAAAATCGAGATCAACTGAACTAGGGTTCAAATATTTTTATAAATAAGTATGTGGAATAAGACTTTGAACCGGGTTCAATTGAACCGTGATTCAACCACTTTGTCTTCTGGAAAACGTATTTGTTTAAGAATCATAAAAATACATTTAGGAATTGTCAACCTTTCAAGAAGAAAAAATGTACGCTTACTGCGTAGTGGTGAGTTGTGTTGGCCACAACACACTCGTTTTTAATTACGTGATCTGTATTTTTTTCATTTCATTACCTATATAATGGTTCTAATTCAACAGGAAATTTATTTCTGACGGGCAATAGACAAAGCATACCAGAGCTTATGAATATTATGTTATATTATATACTTAAATTTCCTACACAATTTACAAAACATTTAATGAAAAAAAAATCAGTGACAAACACAAATAATACTGACGTATGAAAAATACCAAAGTTATTGGATATAAAAATAATAGAAGCTTTATATCTATTTATTTCAATATCACCACCAGGCCAGTAATAACAGCTGCGGTGACTTAATCGCAGTAAAAACTTACTAAATTAAATAAACACATCATGAAAAGCAATAAATAATTTAGCAGACTAATAAATCACTCTCATCTGTTACACAAGTGTGTATAATAAGAATTAATCAACATACATATTAATCAGTATTTTGTATCAAAAGAAAGTACAAAAACACTTAACGTTAATATATTTACAAAAAATAATATACATGTGATGACAAAAAAAAAACCAAATAATAATTATCCACCAATAAAACTAACTTAAAATCCTTTAGCCATTAAAATGTTAACTAAAATTTATACTGAATTGGCACTCGACTACATATTGTGAATTCTTTTGAGTTTTTATAAATGTTTGGTAATATGTATAAAACATATTCAGTAAATTATATAATTTTTCAAATGAAAAACCTTAAAAAACAAACATACTTTATTGATATATTATGTATGTATTAGTATTGTTAAATATATTTACATGGGTAAATAAAATTATGGACTAACTTTGCAAACAATGGGTTATTTACATAAGATAAATGTTATAAAACCTATAAA
The DNA here is from genome assembly GCA_963576475.1 of Molanna angustata. Taxonomy (NCBI): domain Eukaryota; kingdom Metazoa; phylum Arthropoda; class Insecta; order Trichoptera; family Molannidae; genus Molanna; species Molanna angustata. The sequence goes on from OY754965.1 coordinate 34,021,079, forward strand.
TCTGTATATTTTTCAATTGTATAATTATTTTATTTGAATTAATATGAGGGGCGTTCAATAAAAAGTGATGTGAGTATGTTGTCGGTAACTTTTATTAAACATTTCATTTTTTGATATAGTTGCCTTTTAGCATAATATACTTGGAATATCTTTTTTCTAAGCTTAAAATTCCTGCACTGCAGTGACTACTGCTTCATCATATTCAAATCTCAGTCCTCTCAGATACTTTTTCAACCTTGGAAATATATAGGTCACTAGGGGCAAGGTCGGGTGAATATGGAGGATGCTCAAGTATTTCAAAGCCAGCATCTCAATTTGCAGCCATAGCAATGGCGGACCTGTGAGCCGGGGCATTATCTTGATGAAACAAAACAATTTTTGCTAGTTTGCCTCGCCGTTTCTTGCAAATTTCGCTATGCAATTTTTTTATTTGTTCAGCATACATAGAGCCCGTAACAGTAGCTCCATGGTCGGATATTCTATCATGACCACCGCTTTACTATCGCAGTAAAGAGAGATCTTTCCGGCAGAAGGATTCACCTTAAATTTCTTAGGGATTGGAGATGATGGTTTATTCATAAACTGTAACTTTGTTAATGGATCGTAATGGTGAAGCCACGTTTTCATCCATGGTTGTAAATGAAGCCTAAAAAATCAGGATCTTGTTGCAACAGTTCTAAAGAAGCTTGAGAAATGTTCAGCCTGGTTTGTTTTAGTGCATGGCTAAGCATTCTGGTGACCCAGCGCGTGGAATATTTTTTCATCCCCAAGTGTTTGTGTTAAATGTTATGCACATTACCAGTCGAAATCTTCGGCCCTAAAACACACAGTGACACAATGATCTGCTAAAACAATTTTTTCGACTTTCTTAACTATTTCTTGGATTACTACCATTGTTGGGCGACCCGAGCGAAGGTCATTTTTGGTGCATGTTCTTCCACGTTTAAATTCGATGCACCAACCTGCAACTGTAGAATACGGTGAGCATTTGCTTCTTAATTATCTTGTAAGTCTTGATTAACTCGTTCCGTAGTCAAATTTTAACTATTTCCATTTTCGACAACAATACGACAGACTGGAAACAAAAGACTTCAATTAAAAAAAAAACAAAAGATATTCAAATTATTCCTTTTTTTAAATCTATCAATATTCCAGCTTTATCAGCAAGTACTATTTTTTTCATTTCAAAGATTTTGTACCTCATTCTCACTTTATAATGAATGCCCTTAGTATAGTTGTCACCAAATAACTTGAACTTTTAGACGAGAAGGGGACGATTTGCACGTAAACCAATGAAGTAAAAAGACACAAATTTGTGCTCTGCGCAACCTGAAGCTCATTCAAGGTGTTTGACGAATATTATAGTACTCAAATCATTTTTAATAACAGAACTGAATGACACAAATATGTATATAAAATAATTACCAGAATTGATTGATTGCTTCAATAATTGAATATATTGTTTTTAATACATATACATATTTACTAGATATACCCCAAATGTCATAATATGTTTCTGTGTTCAAAACGAAAACGAGCAAATTATTACAAGTAATAATAGTTATATAAAAATATTTAATATCCAATATATTTCAAACAATCAAATTAATTAACTTATGATGACAAGTTAATAATTGTATTGTATCACAATAGGTTATGGTAATATAACAAGATAGAGAGAATATAATATAATATGATACTATATTTTGGTAAGCACCGCACCGCACCGCTACTTGCAATCAAAATATCAAAAACAATGTTTCATTTGAGGTTAATTTGAAAACAAGAACTTTTCTTACGATTAATATAAATGGATCATATTATTTAAGAGACTAAGATTATTTTTTGGAAAATGAATACTTTTAATATAGGTATGTAGGAATATAATATAGTGAAAAATAAAACAAAAATTAGTGCGTAGTATATTTCTAGTTTTTTTTTTATAAATGAAATAAAAAAAAAAATTCTACATATTTTTAAATAAATTAAACACTTGTTTTTCTTTCTACATTTATTTTTACTCTCTAGAACGACCGTTTCACCTGGTAAAGGCCTTTTCAACTGTTGAAAAGGCCTTCACCAGGCGAAACAGTCGTTCTGGAGAGTAAAAATAAATTTAGAAAGAAAAACAAGTGTTTAATTTATTTAAAAATGGAATTCTACATAGTAAACGCTGTCAGTGTAAATAAAATTAAAAGTTTCTACATATTATTTATAAAGATTACACTACTGAAATATAAGGTAGGTATATTATTGACAATATAATCAATCAAATCACTGACATATAGTATTTATATTCTAATCTAAATAAATTTAATATATTTTAGGCAAACCGATGAATATCGGCACAAAATACAAATAACGACCAGTCTAGGGGGACATATCAAATTTTTTATTACTTAACACATAAATTTGTACACCTTATATTGGATTCAACACTGTATATTATTATTATTCCCTAAAGAAAATAACAGAGGGCAAATATGTTTTTGTTTCAATAAACGAATATGTAAAAAACACAAATTATGCTTGAATGATTTATTGTCGTATGAAGGCATATTAACTGTAATAATTGGAGTGAAGTTATTTTAGTGTAATTCTGTGATGTACATTAAAATAAATCTTACAATCAATTCAATTGTATTAACTTATACATCCCTGTAACAAATTATAAAAAGATTATTGTGGTCCTTAGTAGCAGCTGGCATATTAGTAGTTTGTTGTTAACATATTCTATAAGCTGGTTCTGTCCTCTCAACAATGGGGCTCATGGCAGTGCCTCTTTTATCTAATGATTTATAGTTTTTGTTGTATTAGTATAAAATAATTAGCATTCCAAAATACAATATGTGGGGAATCAATCATCTTTTCAGTAGGATTCTTTTGAATGAGACTTTCGCAGACTCCCACCAAACCTCCTTTAAGATGATGTAGAATGTATCTTCTGTTCATCCCTGAGATAGTTACACGTCAGATAACACAAGGATACTACATAGCATATTTCATACCGCTGCCACTAAGAGTCCAACACCCACCGAGGGTGTCCACCAATTTAACCACAGAGGATCAAGTACAGACAAGTCCCTAGTGGGAGGCTCCCCTCCCCTTAGAACTCATGTTAGTGTGGTGATTCATCTGAACCCTTGGTTCACTTATTTCTGGCATCCCAATTTGTCTACCTGGCTCTTCCAGAAGTAAGAATTTGAGGTAAGAATCTGTTACCCAGAATCCTAGGGTGGAGCTGTGACCACATCCAACTTTACTGGTTAGGCCCCTTTGGCCGCAACCTAGCCACATGTTGAATGAGATAATAATTTATGTATGACAATAATTAACATAATGTTAAAATTTACACCTAATTAAAGATGTTAACACACTAAGAGTGAAAATGTGTGATGTAATTATTCTTCGGACAGCCATTGAAAAATCCACAATAATTGAAATAATTAGATTAATATAAGAGTGTTGTAATTCTATAATTGAACCAATGAATGATAAAAGGTACCAATAAAACTTTTTTGTGGTTTGGAGCTAATGGTGTAATTTCAAATACATAGCTGTTACACATGTTTTGAGTTTGTTTTGAAACGGATTAAAAATCAAATGATTTAGTATAAAATCTCCACCAATATTGATGATTTATGTTTTAATAAAGAAATAATTAAATAATTGGATTACACAGAAGACTATAGAGACATTGAAGTGGAGGATTTAGCTGAAAGATTTTTTTTTATATCAATATATCACTTATTAAAAACAGATTATTAAAAGGGACATACGTCTCAAAATGTTTATTTTTTTAAATATAAATGAACTATTTTTCATATATTTTTTCCTTATTTAATTGACCTTATCCTATTTTCATAAATGGTTATAAAAATATTTGAAAAATGTCACTGCAGACTGAAATCATTTTTTATTTTCTCAATTTTATGAAAAATCGACTTAGATACCTTTTAACATTCATTAATTCAATTATATCTGGTGTATATTATTTATTTCTTACAAAAAATCATAAATAATGTCATGGATATAAGAGATAATGGTTTATTTGTAAGTAAATAAATTAACTTGACATAATTAATCATTAAGATTGGGAGCATTGTTTGTTTACCATTGCATATTATGGACATAAATAAATAAAAGTAATAAAGGGATTATTGTGTATGAATAAGTTACATATGTATATTCCTGAAGTTCATCTTTCAAACTAACATAATCTGATCTGATCAATGTCTTTATGAAGTCACACATCATTTTTACCAGCTGCCACAATATACTATAGTGCATTTCAGTTAATAATTCATTTTTATGTTTGCGTTGGAAGATTTTTTTGTGTTGTCAGACGTAAGAAACTAAACTGGATAAAATTAACTCAGTACTATTCGTCACAAAGTAGAAAAATAAAAGTTGTTTTTTGATATTATACCCCCAAAAAGTAGAAAAATAAAAGTTGCTTTTTGATATATCCCCAAAAAGAGTAAAATGTGTTTTGAATTTATTAATAAAAGCAAATTCTCAATAAATTTAGAGAATAGTGAAACATTTGAAATGTTAGCAACTCCGTAGAACTAAATTGACCAGATAGTCAACTATGTAATCTTACCAACACAAATACACAAAAGGAGTTATTTTGTTGAATGCACTATACATATAATGGTACATGTATTATCAGCTTAAGATTCAGTCACATAGTTTTATTCATTTAGCAATAATATATTTATTACAAAGATGATAATTCCATATTGTACCAATCAAAATTTGACAACAAATGAAAGCATTAAATTTTTGATATCAAAATTTGAAAATGAAATTTTGTAATATATTCAATAGGGAAGACAACAGTACACAACATTCTACATAGTTTGTCTACACATGGCAACTTTAAGCATGACATGGCAAAAACTACATTGTAATTACAATATAATGCTATAAAATCTAAATTAATAAATACAATAAAATTATTTCTTAACTAATGTACAAAAAACCAGCCAACTCAACTCATGTTATACTGCTATAATTACTTTTAGATACAATATAAGTAATAATGAAATATCTATAATAATATGGTTTATTAATAGCTTCAAGCTATAAATGTAATAAAAAAATACATTCTTTAAATTTGTCATAATATTTTGACAATGCTGTTATATTTATTGCAATTTTTATAATAATGTGTTCCAAAATAGTTCCACATTTATGGATACATATAATTTTTGGCACAATATATCTATATTGCCTATTGAACACACTATTATTTCATTGGTTAACAACATCTTGCCATATTCTCAAATGCCTTTTTATGTCCTGAGGTACCAAGTATCATTTTTAATTTGGAGGATTTGACTTTTGTTCAAATTTAGCTGCCATATCCTTTATATTGAATGAAGGTGATCTTTTTTCTTTCCTGAAAAAAAACAATAAATACATTTTTAAGCATTACATTTTTATGTTGGAAAATGTATAGTTAAATACAAATAGTTTATCAAATACAATTTTTCAATTCAGTTTTGAATGTCTACAAATTTATGAAGTTGCAGCAATGTTAGGTACTTTAAAGATCAACATAAACAGTGTATGTATTGTATTTTCTTCACTTTTATAGTTATTGCTGAGAAATATCTACTAAATAGATAATAAAAGCACAGCCATTGTTGAATTATCAACACTTTTATATTTTGTACAGAACTATTTAAATTCATTAACAACATCTATTAATTTACTGTCTTATATTTGATTTGCACAGTGATGTATTAAAAAGGCAAAATTTTGTACTATGTGCAAAGTGTTTAGAGCCTAGTTTCAAATAATAGTTCTATGAATAATTTCCAGGATGTTTTACATAAATTTATTTTTTCTAGAAAACGTGTGTAGGTATTCTGCGTTTCACTTAAAAGTATACCTCATGGCAATTTTGGTAGAACTGTCAAGTCAGTGAAATAAACTGAATAATGTTGCCATATCTCCAAATTAATTTCTTTGTTATATTTAAAATTTAATAAGATATTTTAAGATAAAACAATCAGAGTTTAATATGATAGAATAATATGTCTTCTATAATTATTTCAAACAAAACAAGCTTATTTTTTACGATTTGTGTAGATTTATCAGAAATAACTTTCACTGTAGGATATGCGTGTGAGCAAGACAGCGCGCGTGACACTGGGTGTATGTGAGTGAATAAGAGTAGGTACTGTGTGTGTATATATGGAAGCGGAGGCGGAGAGCGCTTCATATTGATTGATTGCTGGCATTGCATTCATTGTATATTGATCCGTGTCTGATATTTAGTCGTAGTAATTGTTGTACTATATATATATTATATCGATCAATGTTGTATTCTAATAAAGTGTAAAGTAAAGAAGAAGTCTTTAATCTTTAAACATCAAGACCCACAAGTAAAGAACAGTATATTACAAAAGAAAAAAAATCCCTAATTGTAGGGAATATCATGTCTTTAACCTATAACAACACCAAATGCAATCATACCAACTTAACCACGAAGTATACTTTTAAATGAAACACACTCTACTCTATAAATATATATTGGAGGAGTAAATATTATATAATCATCTTTATTTGAATCCAATTCAGTTTATTTTTAGGTGAATATCTAAGCTGGCCGAACTCAGAGGCCTTACTCCTACCTTTGTAATGGAGAGTAATGCGGTAGGAAGGAATATTTAGGTGAATATCTAGCTGGCCGAGCTCAGAGGCCTTACTCCTACCTTTGTAATGGAGAATAATGCGGTAGGAAGGAATATTTAGGTGAATATCTAGCTGGCCGAGCTCAGAGGCCTTACTCCTACCTTTGTAATGGAGTGTAATGCGGTATGAAGGTATATTTAAATCGTAATAGTCAATAATTTGAATGTATTTAGGTGACAGGTGGGCAAGTTCTAAATGAAAATTCAAAATTGGGATCGGATTCGAGTATACAGATCTTATCAAATTTCCAATTATAAAACAATAAAAATTTTGTACATGCATCTAAAAACAAGTCACTACAAAATTTACAGAAATTGGGATAATTAAGTATAAAAAGTAATTTGAATTGAAACATATATCAAATATATTATTCAAAAAATATGAATAGTCATTTCTATAATAAGTAACTTTACAAGCACACTGCAATCTATGTAATATTATAATTGAAAAGTGTTATATTTCCAAAATTAAAAAAAAAATATCATGATAGTGTAATTAAAAAAATAGTTACCTAGAAGTACTAACGTCTGCTTTAGTAATTTCAATTTTTTCTTCTGAGTCTGGAACAGATGTTGGAATGCCAAAATTTCCTAAATATTTGGGACGTATTGGTTTAATAGAATCTGGTTTCTCTAACTCTCTAGAGGATGGTATATTCACCTTGCCAATTTTATTTGTTTCCCAGGATATATTTAAGCGTTCTGGTTTGGGACTTTGGCTACCTTCTAAACTTAATTTTCTTTGAACATACATTACTTTTGGAGCATCATCTTGTAGGTTTTTGCAATCTTTCAAAGATATAGAATTGATAGGATCCACACCCTTCTCTCCAAATGTATCTGTACTAGATTTATCAGTATTTTTGCTTACACCGATAGTAAGAGAATACTTCATTCTTTGCACAGCATCAGTTGTATTTCTTCTTTCTAAAACTTTTTCAGGATTTCTTAACTGCACTCCTTCAAATGAAACATCCTCATATTCATCATTTTTATTTTTATTCTTGCAAGACAATTGTAAATCTCCAATTCCTCTAAAGGAATGAGGACTATATTTTTCTCTTAAAAACAGTCTTCTCTCTTCTTTGTACTTTTCTATTCTTTCCCTGCTCATTTTAGTTTTCTTATCACCTTCTGGAGGATTATCACCATATAAAACTTCAGAAAGTTCTTTTTGAGAATCAGACAAATTAGATGATTTTTGCCTTTGATATCTCTTTGGAGATAGTCTCGCTTGAACTAAACTAATTTTATTTTCAGTAGTGGGTGTCACACTCACATGTTTAATATTTCTTTGACTTGAATCTTCATTTTCCATTATTTTTTCTTCAGTACTATCACTAAAGTTTAATGACTGAATATCACGATTGCCACAGGTAATGTTACATTCCAAATTTAAATTTAAATCTGGTAATCTTTTTGGAGGATTAAGAAATTTTGGATTTCCTACATCTAAACTCTTTCGTCTATCACACACTGAATATTGTTCATCAATTTCTCGTTCTGAGGTGTGGTCCTTGTGCAAAGCTTGTTTGCCAAATTCTTTGATAAAGGCATTTTCATCTAATGATCGAGTGTTGGAACAATGTTTCGCTAACTTGTTGTTTCTTGCTCGTATACATGGTACATTCCTAGTACTTAGTGTGTCTGTAGCTTTGCTACTGTTAATACCTTCATTGTGCTTTTCAAATGTTGAAATTTTATCAATGTGGGACAGACTTGAACGTGAAGCTCTATCAAATGAAAATGACGGTTTTATTTCTGTGGGACTTTCAAATTTGTGTGCCAACTGTCTAACATTACTGCATGACTTTCTAAGTTTTGAATTATCTCCTGTGAGATTGCCATTTCTACTGGCATTTTCTTTATTGTAATCATCAAATGAGGTTTTATTAATATTAATCAAATCAGAGTTATCACTTTCCTCGTTTATAATAGAATGCTCCAGCGTATTATGTATTTTTAAATTTTGATCATATTTATCAGCGAACAATGGTTTATGATTTTCATACAAATTACTCATACCATTTGATGTTTTAAAATTGTACCTTCTATCGGGTGACACACCTTGTACGGGTGAAATGTTTTTATCTCCTACAAATTTATTTTTGCCTTCGTTGTAATGATGCATTACAACATTCTCATAAGAGTGTTGAGAAGGCAAATTAACACTGATTTTACTTTTATCAAAATTAACATTTTCATACCAATTAGACAAATTTTGAAATGAAGAATTTTGAGAAACAGTGTTTTGTGAATTGACATTCAATTCTAAGCTGTCTTCAAATGAACCTTCATCTTTTTGATCAGTTTCAGTTTCTATAATAAGACTATTTACTTCATTAATACTCTGCCTAAAAAACTTTACCTTATTATAAATATCAGTTTCAGTAGAAATACTATTATTTTTCGATTCCAAAAGGGGAGAATCAGAAATATGACACATTTCATTAACAGGTGTGTCTAAAGATATTAAGTTCTCACTGAGGCTGTTTGGTTGGCACGCTTGTTGCATTGGAAGACTAGCATCTGAATTTCTGGGTACTGTTGCTGTTTCACCAATTGTTCCAACTATTTCGTAAGATTCTTTGTCATCTAGAAGAACTGCATCATTATTGATAGTTAAAATATTTTCTATTATTTTGTTTTTTTCCTTTGTTGGTGATTTATAGGTGATACTAATTGTTGATTTAATTGGTGATTTTAAATGTGGAGGTGACGTTGGTGTGTTTGTTTCTCCACTAGAAGATGCTAAATGTATATATGATGGTCTTGTAAAGGTGAAACATTCGTATATTTCGTCAGTTCGTTCTTGTTCTCTTGGTGAAAATGTAGGAGTACTTTCTTTAGAGGCACCTACTTTACCAGAATCATTGGATATATTGGATAATCTGTTTAAATTTTGATAACTAATATTTGTCGGTGAAAGAGATTCTTCCAAACTATCGATCATAATGTTACTAAAATTTTCTTCACTGGGCGTAACAGTAACACTACATACATTATCACTTTTAGTTTTTGATGAACATTTTGGTAATTCAGATTGTTTAGAAAATTCATGTTCTTCGGTTATATCATTCCTAGCAATGAATGAAGGTGAAACATTTTCATATTCAATATTATCATTTTCCATACATTTTTTTTTTCCATCAAATGATTTGTCCATATCGCTTGAAATGGTAGACTTTTCCATGCTAGAATCCATCATGCCATCTGACCAATCTACATTGTATATACCGGAATGTCTTTTTTCTTTAAGATTGTCCTTACTTTCTGATTCTTCTTTTAACATATAAAATGATCCATCTGAATTTTCAAATGAAGCTCTTTGATTGATGACACCGACCATAATTTCTGGAGATTCATTAATCTCAATGTCATTATTAGAATTATTTTCAAAATGGTTATCTTGTAAATTAGTTTGCATTACGTGTGAAGAGATCAAATTTTCGTGTTCATTACTTCGACTCATCAAAGATTCTTTTGATTCAATTAGTCGTTTAGCCAATGAATCTCTCGATTCATGTATTGGCAGTGACGCTTCTGAATCACTCTCAAGTTGAGTGTATGGATAATAATTAAGACTAGAAGGTTGCAGACTATCTGTATTTGGCCAATCTACTCTAATTAAAGTAGAATGTCTCTGTGGTGCAATTGCAGTCTTAGGTGAAGGTGATGGTGGAGTTCCACTATGAGAATGTCTTGAAGTTCCATTTTTACCTGATTTACGGGGAGAACTGCGATCACTGAAAATGAAATAAATGTGTAACAAATACATATACATCTTCATACATTGCCAAAATCAAGCATATGCTTTTGCTATAGGTGAACGAAATTGGTCATGGCAGAATTCAAACTCACGACCACTGGATAACTAACCCAGCGCTCTGCCACCATCCATATTTGATTCATTTCATAACTTTTCTTAAAAAAAAATAATGTCATAAATAAGTGCATCTCTATTATGTTATGATTAATAAAAAGAAACTAAAATTACAATAAATGAAAGTATTCTTCCATATAATTAAGCTTTTATAACCAAACCTTTTGCTAATATTACTTACTTGGTGAAAGCTTAAGCAAAAACGTTTGGCTACTAAAAAAACAAAATTACAGAAATAACTGATGTTATTTTAATAATAAATAATGTAATGAATTTCAATTCTATCAACACATAAATTTTGATGCTTTAGTACTAATAAAACATTAATCTATTAAAGTGCATCCATAGTTATATTCAACTTTTAATGTAATTAACCTATAATATTATGTTGGTATTTAAAGTATATAAAATTTATTTCAGAATTTATATTTACCGCATTTTGACTCGAAGTGTTACGCTTTGAGGACTGCTACCAAGAGATCCTTCAGTACTGCCGGCATTTGACATTTCTTTACAAACTCTATAACAAAAGTATTAATAATATTACATGAACGCATAAAACAAAATTACTTACCTGGACATTGGACATTGTATTTTTAGTAGATGCAAAGAAAATAATGGAAGGTTAGGAAGAATAAAACTATTCAAAACTTCTAAAATGTCTTTTTGTAAAAGTAACTATGAATAATATTCAATATAGGTACAATTAACACTATATTTTATTGATTATTATAAGTAAATCACATTGAATAAATAATTAACCAAAATCTACTCTCGATAAAAAAAGTAGTAAACTCTCTAAATTTATAGGAAAAATGTAAAACCTGAATAAGCCAATACATAGGTACTGCTAGTTCATAATAGAACTGATAAATATGTATTTGAAAGTTGTATCATGAACAAAAAACAAATACATTGGTACCTCCACTTACAAAATGAATTTGTTATTATCAGTGGTTTGTATCTCGAAACCAAATTTCTGACTACATTTTAAGCAAAATCAATTGATCCGTTCGTAGATTAACAATTCAATTAAATTTTCAATAAATCCAAGTATTCAGAAGTTTTTATATAGAATTTCATAAGTCGAAGTAACAATACAATGTATTTAATTACCTTTTAGCTTCTCCATCATTATCTGGAGAATTATATTCAGTTTGATTAACAGATTCGCCTGTTCTGTTTCTATTATGTTCTGGAGTACTACAATCTATATACAATAAATCTGATAGCTGTTCTTCTATTTTAGTACGTTTTCTGTAAACAAGATAAATTTTATGTTTTATATTTCGTGATTAAACAATTCTTTTTTTAAAACACGATTTACGTAAATAAAATTTTATTTGCTTAATTTTTAAATATACCTGGTATCCATGGGACTTGGAACTTTAGGCACAGTTCTTGGTAGTTTTGTGGGACTTGGTTCAGCACTAGTATCAGCACTGCTGCCTTCACCTCTATTCCACGCCTTAAGAAAATAAGAAAACATTTACTAAAACTATTTGCAACAAGATGTAAATTTTGAATTCTACAGGGAATATTTATTGTTAAATGAATAAATTAGATATGTACTCATTCTTTTGTCAAGATTTGTAATAATTACCTGTCTAGTAGTATCATCTTCACTAAATATATCCATTTCACGTTCCTGGGATGTCAGACGCAATCTCATACCGGCTAACTCTGCCAGGCTGGCTTCAAAATATGAATCACACGAAACAGATCTACAAAATATGTACATTTTAAAACACAATTGTATTATATTATATATATATATATATATATATATATATATATATATATATATATATATATATATATATATATATATATATATATATATATATATATATATATATATATATATATATATATATATATATATATATATATATATATATATATATATATATATATATATATATATATATATATATATATATATATATATATATATATATATATATATATATATATATATATATATATATATATATATATATATATATATATATATATATATATATATATATATATATATATCTTATGACTTTTATTTTATTATTTGTGAAAAGTTAACAACCTATTATTAAAAATTACAAATAAGAATTGTAATAGAAAACAGCTCTAGCAATTTACACATATAATATCAACGATCGGCGATAACTTGTCAGCCTTTGTGGCTCAGTTGGTTAGGTATCCGACTGCTGATCCAAAGGTCCCGGGGTTTGATTCCTGGTGGAGACACAGTCTATAATTGTGTCAAGTATGGATCTGTGAGACGATTCATAAAGTCTCCAGAATGCGGCAACTTGTTATTGGGTGCGTGGTAAATTAATATTTGACATAGTATCTGTTAGTTGCCGACAAGCAAAATAAAATAAGATAAAATTATTTGTTAGATACTTATTGAAAACTTGACGTAAATATGAGTGATTATGATTCTTCCGAGCTTTTCAAATACTTAGGAGAAACCATTGACAGTCTTCTGTCTCGCTACCCGTCGGCAGAATTTGCGGTTCTCGGCGATTTCAATGTCCATCACTCCGATTGGCTGAAATCGGGAACTACCGATTCAGCTGGCCGCATGACGGAATCCTTTGCTTTGTGTCATAACCTGGAGCAACTTGTTCAAGAGCTAACTCGCATCCCTGATGTCTCTGGGCATCGTTCCAATCTGCTTGATCTTTTTATGACTACCTCGCCAACGGGATACACACTGAAAGTCACAGCCCCACTGGGCTCTTCAGACCATTGCCTTGTGCAAACGGACATCCACTTCATCCCGGACCTTCCACCCGAAAAACCTAAAAAGGAAATTTGGCAATACAAGTCAGCAGATTGGAATGCACTGCGAATACACTTTCACGACTTTCCTTGGAATGAAGTCTGTTTTAGAATGAATGACCCTTCTATCTGTGCGCGTGAGGTAGGGGATGTCATCACTTCTGCTGTGGATGGCTATATTCCCTCCTCCCTCAAAACCTGCGGACCAGGCACAAAACCTTGGTTTGATTCCAAATGCCGAGAAGCAGTCACGCGCAAAAATCTGGCTTTCAAAACATTTCAAAAACTTCAATCCCCGTCAAACAAGAAAGCACACAACAAGATGACAAAGTATTGTAAAAAAACCATTAATCAGGCTAAAAAACTCCATGACCAACATATAAGTCAAAAACTCTCCTTATGCCCTAACGGTAGCCGAAGATTCTGGTCATTGTCAACCTCCATAGGTCAGAACTTTTGCACATCTTCATTTCCACCTTTAACGAACCATGACGGATCCATTGCTAACTCTGCCACCGACAAAGCTAATCTTCTCGGTAAATTATTTGCAGATAACTCAACCCTTGACGACGGAGGAAAAACTCCTCAACCAGTTCCACATTGTGGTTTTAAAATGAAAGAAGTAAGGATTAACTTCTCTGAGGTTTTACTCGCCATCCGAGGGTTGGATGTTAACAAAGCTAATGGACCAGATGGAATTCCCGTTCTTGTGTTAAAAAAATGCTCCGCCGAACTAGCCCCAGTTCTCACTAAACTCTTCAAACTCTCGTTTAAAACTGGTATTGTCCCATGTGACTGGAAAAAAGCGGTCATCCACCCAATTCCTAAAAAAGGTGATCGCTCCAACCCATCTAACTACCGACCCATCGCTATTACTTCTGTACTCTCCAAAATAATGGAAAGGGTACAAAACACCAAGTTGATCACATACCTCGAAGCAAACAAAATTTTAAGCGACCGCCAATATGGATTTCGTGGAAATCGATCTTGTGGCGACCTACTCGCATATGTGACATCCGTTTGGGGTCGAGTTATGGAATGCTTTGAAGAAGCTCAAACTGTCGCCCTTGACATCTCTAAAGCTTTCGATCGGGTTTGGCACCAAGGTCTCTTAATGAAACTTCCTTCTTATGGACTACCCCAGTCTCTGTGTACTTGGATTGCGAATTTTTTAAAAGATCGCGAAGTAATAACTATAGTGGACGGTTGCTCTTCTTCTCCCCATTCCATCAATGCGGGAGTCCCTCAAGGGTCCATTCTATCTCCAACCCTATTCCTCCTACATATTAATGACTTGCTCTTACGCGTCCCCATCCACTGTTACGCTGATGACAGCACAGTCCATGACAATTTCTCTTTTGACAAACCTCCTAAACAGAGTGAAATATCAGAAGCCCAGAAAGACCATCAAAAAATAAATAGCTACCTCCACTCAATCAATACCTGGGGTGAAAGTAATCTTGTTTCATTTAACGTCTCAAAAACCCAAGCCTGTCTAATTTCTGCGAAGAGAAACCCCAATGAATTGCAAGTGTCTTTCAACGGAAGCACCCTACCTAACAGCAGCTCTATCGACCTGCTTGGAGTATCTACAGTGGGGGCTCAAAAAATTAGAGCCACCCAACATTTTTACTATTTTTAGACTTTTTAGGTATAATTCTCTAATTTCATTTTTACGGACCATTATAGATCAATTGTATTTTAATAATATGAGTATATAGAATTGAAAAATATGTATAAAAATGGAATTTATTTATTAGAATAAAAAAAAACATATTACAACCACATGCGTGTCAATATTTTGTATGTCCACCTTTTGCAACAATAGCAATTTATTCTGAAGTTTTACGGTTTATAATTTTTATTTTACAAGAATATTCGTACTTCTTTCTTTTTTTATATACAAGTAAGTTATTTATATCATATTCCATTATTTATTTCATTTTATCAAGGCTTTTTTTACACTTTTAGCTAACCTCATTTTTTTTAAGTTTTTCAAAAATGGGCAGACAGCGGGACATCTCTTAGTCTAAACTTGGTCAGATTCAAGGCTTTATATTGAGTGGAAACCATTCAAATAGACAGATTGCCAAGTCTCTTAAGGTTACCAGAGCAACTGTTGATAGCATTAAGAGAAAAATGGACAATAATGAGCCCATACAATCAGTTAAGAGGAAAAAAATGTGGGCGAAAGCGTATTAGAACACCACGCACTGAAAGAAAAATAAGGAATTTTGTTGTTGAAAATAGAAGAAAGTCAAGAAAAATGCTTAAAGAAATAATAAATGAAGAACGAATTGCAATATCTCTTGGTACGCTTCGCAGAGGACTGGCAGAACAGGGATTCAAAGCTTGAAGACCAGCAAGAAAACCGAGGCTTACGCAAGCAATGGGAGAAAAACGTCTCCAATGGGCCAAAGATCATCGCCATTTTACTATTGAGGATTGGAAAAATGTAAGTTGATGATGCAGTCATGATATCATTACAATTTAAGTGGATAAAGGCTCATTTTTCAGTAAATTAGAATGTTTTACCAACTCTAAGTGAATATTTTCTCTATTACTAGGTTTGTTTCTCCGATGAGTCCTGTATTAAAATTTTGATGGATAAATCAAATTTTGTACGACTAAGTGAGGGTGAAGAATTTAAGGAAAAATGTTTCGTGCATCCATTAAAAATTATGGTCTGGTCGGTCATCAGTGGTCAGGGTACTAGAAGACTATACATTGTTAAAAATACAATGCGTCAGGACCAATACATTGATGTCCTTAAAGATAAACTGATCCTTCAGGAAATGGAATTGTTTCCAAATGGAACATTTATATCCCAACATGACTCTGCACCATGCCACAAGGCAAAAAGAATCACAATTTTTTTACAGGCACAAAAAATAGATGTGCTACCCTGGCCAGGAAACTCTCCAGACTTTAATTCCATTGAAACTTTATGGAAACTACTGAAACGAGGGATTTCGCCCATATTGGTCACAAATAAAAGGGATTTGATTGAGAGATTAATAAATATTTGGCATCATAATGATAATATAAAAAAAACAGTGTGAAAATTAAATAAACAGCATGCCTATGAGGGTTGAAGCAGTGATTGCTGCAAAAGGTGGACATACAAAATATTGACACGCATTTGGTTGTAATATGTTTTTTTTTATTCTAATAAATAAGTTCCATTTTTATACATATTTTTCAATTCTATATACTCATATTATTAAAATACAATTGATCTATAATGGTCCGTAAAAATGAAATTAGAGAATTATACCTATAAAGTCTAAAAATAGTAAAAATGTTGGGTGGCTCTAATTTTTTGAGCCCCCACTGTATAACGAACCAATTACACTACAAGGGCTCCATCGAAGCTAAGGTGAAACTCGCCTCCAAAAAATTGAGCGTACTATATAGAGCGCGTAGATATTTTACTAAGACCCAGATCTGTATACTCTACAAAGCGCAAATACATCCAATTATTGAATATGGCAGTCACCTCTGGAGTGGCGCCCCCCAATACCTAATGAATACCCTCGACGCTGTCCAAAGGCGTGCTATATGTCTGATTGATGATCCATCACTGACTGATGGATTGCAATCACTAGAACACAGACGCAGAGTCGGTATTTTAAGTTTATTCTATAGATACTACCACGGGAATTGCTCAGAAGAACTTGCATCTTTGGTCCCTCCTCCACCCACTCGCAACAGAGTCACTCGCTTCACTAAATCGCAGCACCTATTCACAGTGGACCTTAAACATATACGAACAAGTTGCTTCTCGAACTCCTTTATTAATACAGCAGCCCGACTGTGGAACGATCTTCCGAATTCTGTGTTTCCACCTTCGTACAACCCGGGTCTTTTTAAAATCCGCATTAATAAACTCTTTTCTAGATTGCAAACCCCTCCCGACGCTACGTAGTGCGCTTCTTCGGAAGAGTAAAATGGACCCAAATCCTAATAGCTGGCGTCCCCTACGTAGACATGTTAAAAAAAAATAAAAATAAACACTAAATGAAAAGTTTGATAATTTTTGTTGATTTAAGAACTTTAATATTACCATATACCGTTATATTAAAATGATTTATAAACATAAATGTGTCTATCACCTATTATGGTGATTAGAAGATATAGCTTCTTGCTGTTGTATCAATGAACTTTAATATTACCATATACCATTATATTAAAATGATTTATAAACATAAATGTGTCTATCACCTATTATGGTGATTAGAAGATATAGCTTCTTGCTGTTGTATCAATGAACTTTAATATTACCATATACCATTATATTAAAATGATTTATAAACATAAATGTGTCTATCACCTATTATGGTGATTAGAAGATATAGCTTCTTGCTGTTGTATCAATGGTGGAAGGGAATCTCCTTCTGAAAGC
The DNA here is from genome assembly GCA_963576475.1 of Molanna angustata. Lineage (NCBI taxonomy): Eukaryota > Metazoa > Arthropoda > Insecta > Trichoptera > Molannidae > Molanna > Molanna angustata. Next base: position 34,038,861 of record OY754965.1, read on the forward strand.
AAACTTTCACAAGAACGAGCAGCTCTAGAATCTTCAACCTGCAACAAACATATTAATTATGTTATAATGTACTTTCTAGTAAATATTCTACATTTTTTAAATAATTAACCAAAGTGAAGGGTTAAAAAAGTTATTGTAATTTTTTCTATAAAATATTTATTTTTTGGTGATGTTAAAACTATAAAATTTGTACAAAATTGTTTTACTATTACAATTAGATCCTTTCAAAAGACTAAACTTACCACCATACTTGTGTCCTTTTCTTTGCAATTGGTGTTGGCTATGTTATCATCGACAATAGACCTCACATGTGTGGTATCACTGGGAGGAACAGTGCTTGTCACAATAGATGTTACACCTCCGTCTCGTCCACTTGTAGACGTTGATGTGGGACGATGTTTGCTGGCTCTAAAGAATAAACCACGCCATCCTGAAGGTGAACGCTTTAGGCCACGTTTTGTAGAACCTTTAATAAATCAATTTAACAATATCAATTTGACAATTTACTAATATGGTTAATCTTCATTTGTTGTTATTTCATGTTCAAAATCAATTGGATCGTCAATTCCAAAATGTCTAAATTGTATTATCAAGTTTTGGGGAATTAAGAAAGTCAACAATGAGCTGTCAGTCTTTACATTATTAAATCATGTCATGGTTATAAGGTATCTTAAACCTGGATATTTGAGGAATGGCAAGCAATTATTACATATAAATGAAACATATATTGTTACCTACATATATGAAATAGTGGCACCACTCAAATTAGTTACTCAGTTTACCGTCAGAGCGATTGTGGGACCTTGGCTCAACCAATCACACGCACCTGCTTGCCCAGCAGGATGGTAATATTACCAACCCAATGCTTGGCCACACTGAACAACCATTGGAACTTCAGACTAATCAACACTGTTTGAATTGTTAAGTCCTATATTCATTCTATATGGAACATATATTAATCATTATTGTTAATATTATGAAACAAATATTATATATAAGTGATATACCTGAAGGTAATTGTATGATTGTGTGGTATCTAGGTAAACTGTTAGGCCCTCCACCTACTTCAATATAATGTGGCTCTCTTGATACGCTAGGCCGTAGTTGCTGTTTATTCCTTGCCTCTTCTAAACTACAAAACATTCAAACAAAACATTCAAATTAGCATATTATATTGCTCTAGTTACATGTAACACAGAGATCCAACTCTAGATGGTGATAGTATGTATAGTTGAAGAATACGTACCAAACTATAAACCATTAAATCCAAATATTGAATATTTTACCATATTTTGTTTTCTACATAAAACACATATGAATGTCAGGATTTGATGGTATGGAGGTCAGTCCTTTTTTCCTACCCAGAATTTAAAAACAATTTGATGATATGTATGGATGGAGTATCAAACTATTGAGAGTCTCCATAGATATTATGTATTCTGCCATAAAAATTATATAAAACAATGTTATCACTAAATTAAATTTTTACCGAAATTGCTGAAGAAAAGGTTGTGACGCACTGATATAATGTTTGTGTTTTTAATAGAAAATTAAATTATCTAGACATTACAACTTTCTATATTTTCTGAAATTTTGACTCTATGCATTAAGTAAATCAAAAATTATAAGGGACGGATGGGCGGAAGTTGGTGTGTTTTGATTTCAAAGTTCCATGAAAGAAAATCCATGAAAAATGTACACCTGGTCATACAAAATCTCGCGGATCTTGTCTAGAAACTTTGACAATCTGTTAAGAGAAATAAATTCTCTTAAACAAATTGACAGTTGGATTATACAGCCACAAAGAAATTAAGCAATTGAACAGACTTCAAATATACTTCAAATATAATAAAAACAATAGAAAAGGAATGGCTGAGACAAAAATCGATTGAAACACCTTCCACATCAAACCAAAGATTCAACATATTCATAGGGAATGTATGAGGATTGAGGATGTATATATGTACTTGTTTCAACATATTCATAGGGAATGTATGATGATTGAGGATTTATATATGTACCTACTTGTTTCAAGGACATATTCATTCTTTTTTTAAAGAAAAAGGGGGCTACAAATCCAAAGTGTTCCCGACTAATTTTTAACTTTTGCAAAAGAGGTGTGCATAGCATGACCATCTGTGTCGGAAAACACAAATGTGATAAAATATGAAAACATTTTATGGATTTTCGTGTAACAATATTATTGGTCTTATGAAAAAATAGTTTAATAAGTATTTTGTGATTATAACTCACAATTTTGTCTACTAAAATCAAAAAGAATTATTTGATTTTTTATGCTTCAATTTGTAAGGCTAATATTTTTTTTTTAATTTCTAATAGCAATTTTAATTGAACTTAGCCAAAACCCATAGCATTCAAATGGTTAAATGAAGTCAGTGTTTGAGCCAGTGATGTTCCCGTCGGCAGCGACCTCGCGCGGCAGTTCGAAAGTCATCATCATCATCAGCAATGGCGCTACAGCCCGGTGCGAGCCTTGGCCTCCTCAAGAAACTGCCTCCATCCCGCCCTGTCAACAGCAAGTCTCCTCCAGTTTGTCTGTCCGATCGCTCTTATATTGCCCTCGATGTCGTCCAGCCATCTCATCCTAGGTCTCCCTCTGCTTCTTCTTCCTTCAGGACAGGTGTCCAATACTTTCTTTGGGACCCGGTTATCCTCCATTCTACAAACGTGTCCGAGCCAATGTAGACGTTGTATTTTGATGTATTGGACAACGTTTGGTTCGCCATACATTATTTCTAGCTCGTGGTTAAACCGGATCCTCCAAGATCCTCCTTCACAGGTAGGACCAAATATTTTGCGAAGTATTTTCCTTTCGAACACCAACAATGCATTTTCGTCCTTCTTGGTCAATGTCCAGCATTCTGATGCATATGTCATGACCGGTCTAAGAAGAGTTTTGTAAATGAGTTCGAAAGTAAATAGAATAAAATGTTGTTTTTACAATACCCCCCATTCACATTTTCCATCCAATTAAGTATTTTTTACAGACCCTTAAAAAACGTGAACGGTGTTTCACTGTATATATTTTATTCTTAATAACTGTCATAGTTACTTACCTCAAAAGTTTTGTGGGTGTTTGCAAAGGTAAACTTTTAGGCCTGGGTGCTGCGTTGATATTATGACTATCATCGATACTATCAGTGCAGCTGACTAATGAATCTGGCTGATCAGGTGTGGAGGGTGTCATCACCCCTCCCTGCTGTTGTCCATCAGAGAATATCAACTCCGCATAACATATTAGGAACTCTGTCACCACAGCCTAAAATAAACATTCACATGAATATTTATTTATTTATATACAGCATGTGCACAAAAGTTCTTCCAACCAACACGAGAAATATGAAGTCTCAAAAGTTCATTTTGTACACTAGTATTTAGTGCCTTAGAAAGAATAAAAGAAATAATACTGATCATAGCAATGAGGAAAGGAAGGAGGGAACCGAAGGATGCAGAAGGAATATTTAGAAACTATTTGTTTAACAAATTTTATAATTTTTATTCATACAAACATAATTTTCATTTATAAAAAAATGTTTTTTTTTTAATTTTATTTTTTGAAACAAAATGAACCTAAAGTGGTTAATATATTTATGGTTACATAGATAAATGATGTTTACCTGTACTGCAACACCTTGTAGGGCATGTTGTTGTATGGGAGAACGCAAGAGATTAGGTGCCCATACAATTGCCATATTCCTCGCTGTCATACCTGTTCTAGAGCCAAGCAACGACATGTGATGCAAGTGTTGCATAAGGAAAGCCAATGTTCTGAAATATTAATACTTATAATAATAGTTATTATTTAATCATTTATCTTATTGTACATAATATAAAAAAAATATAAAGCACACTGACGGGCTTATTGACATTAGGCAATTTCTTCCAACCAACCAGATTACAAATTATGACAAAATTGTATAAGTACATCAACAAAAGAATGAAAGTGAAAAAAAAAACCAAAGAAAATATAAATTATACTAAGATAAATATTAAAACAATAAGGGGAAAGAACAAAGAGGGGAAATCGGGATCAGGTATTAAGGAATAAATATTCCTTGTATAGTTTTTTATTGAAAATACAAAGTGAGTTAGACGACGCAATATCCGGATTTAGACTATTCCATAGTCTTGTTGGTGGACGAATGGAGGGGATCCTTGGGTGAACTCTGGCCACGGTTCTCGCACATCACCTTGTTCGCGGCTGCGCATCTGGCATTACTCTACTGCGCTTGCGTTGTCGCCTGCGTAGTATGGAGTGTCTTTGTCCACCACAGTCTTGCTAATTGTACTTCGAACGACGGGCTGAAAAATTCTGTGTTATGCACAGGGATGTATAGTGTCGTACATTCAGCAGATCGGAGTAGAAGTCCATGGTTGGATAAATAAGTGAATTTGTGATAATAACTACAAAAATTCACATATAAAGTTATTAAGACCTAACCATCTGTGTGCGTGAGGCAGGGGATGTCATTACTTTTGCTATATCCCTTCCTTCCTCAAAACCTGCGGACCAGTCACAAGACCCAAGTTTGATTCCAAATGTCGAGAAGCAGTTAAGTGCAAAAATATATCTTTCAAATCGTTTCAAAAACTTCAAACCTCATCTAGTAAGAAAACTTATAACACGATATCGAAAGAATGCAAAAACACCATCAACCGGGTTAAAAAACTTCATGACCAATATGTAAGTCAAAATCTCCGAAGATTCTGAAGTAGCCGAAGATTCCTGTCATTGTCAACTTCCATAGGACAAAACTTTGGCATATCTTAATTTCCGCCATTAATGAACCACAACAGTTCTATTGCTAACTCTGCTAACGACAAAGCTAATCTTCTTAGTAATTTATTCTCAAACAATTCAACCCTTGATGACAGAGGAAAGGCTCCTCAACCAGTTCGATTTTGTGGTTTCAATATGAAAAAAGTAACAATTAACTTCTCTAAGGTATTGCTCGCCATCCAGTGTTGGACGTTTACAAAGCTAATGGACCTGATGGAATTCCCGCTCTCGTTTTAAAAAAATGCTCCACCGAACTAGCCCCAATTCTCACCAAACTTTCGTTTGAAACTGCTACTGTCCCCTCTGAATGGAAAAAAGCAGTCATCCACCCAATCCTAAAAAAGGTTATAGCTCCAATGCGATTACCTCTGTACTCTCCAAATTAATGGAAATGGTACTTTACACCAAAATGATCACCTACCTGGAAGCAAACAAAATTATAAGTGACCGCCAATATGGATTCCATGGAAACCGATCCTGTGGCGACCTGCTCGCGTATGTGACATCCGTTTGGGGTCTGATTATGGAACGCTTTGGAGAAGCTTAAACTGTCGACCTTGATATCCCTAAAGACTTTGAACGGGTTTGGCACCGGTCTTTTAATAAAACTCCCTTTTCATGGACTTCCCCCATCTCTATGTAAGTGGTTTGAGAACATTCTGAAAGAGTGTAGTCGTTACTGTAGTGGATGGTTACTCATCATCTCCCCATTTTATCAATGCACGAGTCCCTCAAGGGTCCATTCTATCTCCGACCCTATTCTTCTTACATATTAATGACTTGTTTTCATGCACACCCATCCATTGTTATGCCGATGACAGTACAGTCCATGACAGTTTTTCTTTTGACAAACCTTCTAAACAGAGTGATACATCAGATGTTTAGAAAGACCTACATCATAAAATGAATAGCTACCTCCACTTCATTAATACTTGGTGTGAAAGAAATCTTGTCCTTTTTACCGTCTCAAAAACCCAAGCCTGCCTAATTTCTGCGAAGAGGAACCCTAAAGAATTGCTAGTGTTTTTCAATGGAAGCACCCTACCTAGGATAGTGCAAATATGCCCAATTATTGAATATGGTAAACACCTTTGGAGTTGTGCCCCCCAATACCTGAATACCCTCGATGCTGTACAAAGGCGTGTTGTACGTCTAATTGACGACCCATCATTGAATGATGGATTGCAATTACTAGATCACAGACACAGATGCTCAGAAGAATTTACAACTTAATCTCAACACCCGTTCACAGTAAACCTTCAATATACATGAACCAGTCTCTTCTCGAACTCTTTTATTAACACAGCAGCCCGGCTTTGGAACGATCTTCCGAATTTTGTGTTTCCACCTTCTCACGACCTTGGTCTGATTAAAACCCGAATCAATATCCTCCTGAGTAGATTGCAAAACCCTCCCCAACGCTACATAGTGCCCTTCTTGGGAAGAGTATAATGGACCCAAATCTTGCTGGTGTCCCTTACATAGCCATGTATAAAATCAGAATTATCCCAAACATCTTGAAAGATCAGGATGGTTGCATACTACAAAATGTTATGTTTTTGTTTGGTTGCTAGATGTCCAAACCATCCCCGACTCGTCCAAAAATTGTCAACACATTTGCCAATAATTATATTGCTAATAAAAATTAATTGCGTGAATAAGAAAACTATTTACCTATAGTGTGGTGGTGGAAGTTTAACAACTGTATCTCTCATTCTCACAAGTTTATCAGAATCATCGAGTCTTCTTGGTTGTACCTCTACTTCTTCTTCACCATCACCAATACCAGAAGTTGTATCCTTGTAGATACCTTGTACGGCATTCACAAAGCATGAATACAGCTGATATGTACACAGGGGATTTGGAAGTTCTCTGAAATATTTAAATTGTCAAATATATAATACAAACGGAGTTGGTTAAAAAATCAACACAATGTTTTTTTTGAAAATATTTTTAAATTGGTAAAAGTTTTTCTGCGTTATGAACTCTTAATTTTTTATTAACATTATGCATATCAGATTTTACATAAAAAAAAGAAAATATAAAATATCTATAAAACAGTAAATTTAACATGAAAAGTCCGTAATGTCATTTAAATAGTGAAATTAAATATTAAGAAATAATATTATAATTCGTAATATATAATTGAAATCCTCTTAATATTTTTGTTTACAATATGAATAAGATAAAAAATAATCACTTGTACTTTTACTATTATTATTTTTCTGATAGAAGTTAGTCATTGATCATTTTAAATTAAAAATTGCCTTATATAACATTCATGCATACACAAAATACAAAAGGATATACATATATTTACTTGTTGACCATGTTTATTAAATTTTTTCCAAAGAACCAAAGTCAGGATTGAAGTTTGAACAAATTATATTTTAAATTGAAATATTATCTTACCGAAAGTACATCTTTAATAAGGATGCAACAGCGTGTACATCTTGTGGTGCCTGGTCAAGTGGTGGTAACCTCTCTTCATCAAAAGCTATCCGCAAACGTTGTGTAGTGCTTGATGCTCCTGATAACCTGTATATTCCATCTACACATCCATATTGTTCAATGATTTTTGCACAGCAAGATAGAACAAGAGGAACTGAAAAAAAAAATCACTTACAATAATTGACACGTCTCAAAAACCCAAGCCTGCCTATTTTTTGCGAAGAGGAACCCTAAAGAATTGCTAGTGTCTTTCAATGGAAGCACTCAACCTAACAGCAAATTTATCGACCTGCTTGGAGTATCTATAACAAAGTGCAAATACGCCCAATTATTGAATATGGTAGACACCTTTGGAGTGGCGCTCCCCAATACCTACTGAATATCCTCGATGCTGTAGCTCAAAGAATATTTATCTATTAAATAAAACTCCAAGAATCAAACCCAGGATGCCGGGATAAAAGTTAAATGACTTGTAACTTTGTAGACAGATAATTATGATGATATCGTTAAAGAAATCAAATAACACGATAATTATTTTACTAGAAAAATATTTGATTTCTCTCCAAGAATATGAAAATGTTAAATGTAACAGTAAATAATGTGTATTCATTTTTTATTTTTGTTTAAGTTTTTAAATATGATATTAAACAAATATATTGCTATTAGGTAATTTCTTCCAACCAACCAGATACTTACTATAAAGTTGATGAAAAAAAAACTCACCATCATGACCAGAGTTCAGAAGATGTTCCCCTAGATCACATCCAAATACTCTTTCTCTAAGTATACCCTGTTGACGTAAAGCTCTACGACTTGGTCGGCTTAAGATGAAACTTCGGAAAAGAGAAATCAGTTTTCCATGTTTTCTTAAAACTGGTTTTATTGGAGCCATTGCCACTGACCTATAAATATTATAAATTTAACATCCATATCATATACATGTACATATATAAAATGTATGTAGATTTATGAAATTACATACAGCCATCAAAAACTTCTAGGATCCCTGTTTTGGTAGGGGATTCAAAAAATACTTTTAATTTACAAAATTTGAGTACGGATAAAACCAATGCAATAAAAAACAAAATTATCAGACCTGAAAAATCACATAAAATGCACTACAAAGTATAAAATAACTACCCAATTTAATTATAAAGCACATTGTTTTTACATCTAACACAACACATATGACTAATATAGGTTATAAACATACGTTTCCAAATAATTCTTTATAAAATAATAATTTATTTACATTAAATCACTTTTTGAAGTTGGCGCCAAACACAAATATACCCTAAGATACGTCGAGTGAGATGCATAAATTGACACACACTTTTTTTAAGTTGGTTCATAATGTGTACACATATATTATAATTTAATTTGATTAAAATAATTCCACAAGATGTAGTACTCACCCAACATAATAATAAGTACAAATCATTATTCATTTAATTTGATTAATAATTCCACGAGATCTAGTACTCACCCAACATAATTATAATAAATTTTGTTATGTTAATCATTATTTATTTAATTTGATTTATAATTCCACAAGATCTAGTACTCACCCAACATAATTATAAGTACAAATCATTATTCATTTAATTTGATTAATAATTCCACGAGATCTAGTACTCACCCAACATAATTATAATAAAGTTTGTTATGTTAATCATTATTTATTTAATTTGATTTATAATTCCACAAGATCTAGTACTCACCCAACATAATTATAAGTACAAATCATTATTCATTTAATTTGATTAATAATTCCACGAGATCTAGTACTCACCCAACATAATTATAATAAAGTTTGTTATGTTAATCATTATTTATTTAATTTGATTTATAATTCCACAAGATCTAGTACTCACCCAACAATCGGAGGAGGCTGTTTCATATTTCTTGGAACTTTGTCACCTATAACGGCAACACATTGTTGAGGGAAGAAACCAACCCGGAAACCTCGCTTACCACGCCACCATGTAGACTCAGATGGTCCTAAGACGAACATAATACATTTTAAAACAGAAATGATATTATTAACATTAATAAGCATAAAAAAATTATTTACACTCGTATTTATCCCTTTGTTGCTCAAAGTATTCGAAAAATACAACTTTAACCCAAGGTATTCAAAAATAAATTACCGTTTTTGACCGATGGTACTTACGAGTATCACATAACATGAGTTATATAAGCAACAAGAACATACTTTCTATGGTTTATTATATTTTTTTCGTAAGAAAACTGATATAATGACAATACGTGTCATTCTTATGTAGGTATATATGGTGAACATAATGTGCATAGTGTGAGTGAACAGGACACCCTTTATTGCACTACTTTCAAAATATAATGTTATTATTTTTCACTTTCAAAATATAATGTTATTATTTTTCACTTTCAAAATATAATGTTATTATTTTTCGTAAGAAAACTGATATAATGATAATACGTATCATTCTTATGTAGGTATATATGGTGAACATAATGTGCATAGTGTGAGTGACCAGGACACCCTTTATTGCACTACTTTCAAAATATAATGTTATTATTTTTCACTTTCAAAATATAATGTTATTATTTTTCACTTTCAAAATATAATGTTATTATTTTTCACTTTCAAAATATAATGTTATTATTTTTCGTAAGAAAACTGATATAATGATAATACGTATCATTCTTATGTAGATATATATGGTGAACATAATGTGCATAGTGTGAGTGACCAGGACACCCTTTATTGCACTACTTTCAAAATATAATGTTATTATTTTTCACTTTCAAAATATAATGTTATTATTTTTCACTTTCAAAATATAATGTTATTATTTTTCACTTTCAAAATATAATGTTATTATTTTTCGTAAGAAAACTGATATAATGATAATACGTATCATTCTTATGTAGGTATATATGGTGAACATAATGTGCATAGTGTGAGTGACCAGGACACCCTTTATTGCACCTTCTTTCAAAATATAATTTTTACAAAAGGTAATAAGTATGTTATTATTTTTATCTTTAATTTTGTACCTATTTTAAAGATAATATGTTAAAAACATTCAATTTTACCATACCATATATTAACCATATACATATGTAAGTTGAAATTTTATATTCAAGCATTTCTAGAGACCCATTATTATCAAAATAATAAGACAAAATTTAAAAATTTGAATCATATCAATGCGTGGGCAATACAGGATAAAATGTTTCTGGTACTCATTAAGTACCGATGGTCGACTAAGGGTTAAAGTACCTAGCCTTGAATAATGAAGATATTTATCAGTCAAATAATTATGTGAAAAACCCAAATAATTATCCTATGCTCTTATTTGAAGTTCTAAAAAAGCTTTCAGAAGTCCATATTAAACTTAATTTATACATACCATCACACCGTTTCCCTAGGCAGAGAGAACCGAACATCAATTGACATACATGTTTTGCATCATTTACATCCATGCATCGCGTCATACATGCTCTCCTATTATTCTGAATTTGTATATTACCATCTTTCGAAATCTCATTTAACACTAAAACCATGACAGGATGAAATTTCACCCAATATGTACATTTTTATCCTATACACAAATAAATTTAAAAAGTAAACAATGCATTCATACCTGGCATATCAATGACAGATATCATATCACCAACTTCAAAACTGATTTCGTCTCGAGCCTGAAAAAAATTCAATAAAATACTGTTGACAATAGGCATGATGACTAATTTTGAAAAACTATCTCACGATGTTTTTACGCATTCACTGTTTTCAAATATATATACATTTCTACATAAAATAAAGGTTTAGTAGCAAAAATCGCCATTTTAAAATCAAATTTGACATTTACGCCAAAAAAAGCTTGTAGTATCATGGCGGCTGCCGACCCTGACGGTGACGTCATGGTATCGTAAACTGCATATCACTACTATATGTAATATATGTGTTCTAAGACGATTAGTGTATTTATAATCAATTCAAAAGTGCATAAGTGTTGTGCGGTCCCTAAATGTACAAACACGACGAAAAAAACACCTACTGAGGTATTTGTTTTCGTCCCACGCGAAAAAAAAGAGAAATAAGTGATTAAATTTCGCACGGCGAGACACAAGTGAATTTTATTAAGTACGCGTTTACAATGAAGTACAGTATTTGTTCCCCCACTTTTAGCTCTCAATAATATAATATTTACCATTATTTAGGCAATAAGCATATAAAGAACTTCATTAATGTCCAAACGTCAAAATAGGCCATCATAAGTTTCCCGCGTATGTTTTTAGCTTATGAACACATAATGTAGAGAGAAGAAGGAGCATATTTTATCGATTTTCGAGATGTAAGTTGTATTTAAATTACAGATAAATAAAGTACTTATATGTACTTATTATTAAGTTTTTACGTTTCGAAATTCTGATGAACAAAAGTCTTTGTTCGACGCAAAGAAATATCCGACCATCAAAAGTTCCATTCTAGTTAAGAGTAGTTAAGACAGGCAGAAAAATAACTACTATGGCTGCTATTGCTAAAAATAACGATAGCAGATAAATATAGCTTGTTATGAACACAATACAAATAACGAGCGCTATGTAATAATTCGTATGCTGCTAAAATTGTAACGATGTTTTAAAACGCATGCTTCGCGTAATCGCCGTCGTTTCGCAAATCGCTTCATTGCATGAAAAAAATATAGCTTGCTAGTTTAGTTTGGCAGTGACCAGCATCATAACATGTCGAACGTTCGTCAGCTCACCATCGCGTGACAAAATTGTAGAATACTAAAACTAAATTAGTTTACCATACGTTGCGAGCGTTCATTATTTATTTATTTATTCAATAAAAACTAAGTTACATACAAAATACAATTAACATAGGCCCGATATTACAGTCGGCCCTCAACTCATTGAGTTTGCCAAACTCAAGATTAATGTTAAGGGGAGATTGAATCCATTTCAGCAACTGTGAAACCCCCACTTACGGAGTACCTCAGGGTACGGTTCTGGGACCAATACTTTTTATCCTATACGTAAACCAATTATTTGAGATTGGTCTTAAATCAGAGATACTTGCGTACGCTGATGACACCGTCCTACTTGTGGAAGGCAACTCCTGGTCTCAAGTGTCTGAAATAGCTAGCTCGGATATTTCTCTGTTAAAAAAGTGGTTTGATTATAATTTACTATCCCTTAATGTGGACAAGACCGTCTTTGTCCCATTTGCCCATCAATATAAATCAATACCATCAGATATTAAAATAATTATACATAGCGACCAATGTTCGATCTGCTCAGCTGGTTCGTCTGACTTGTGTGGCGACTGTAGGATCCTCTCTAGAGCTGATCAAGTAAAATACCTGGGAGTGATTGTGGATTGTCTTGTTAAGTGGAGGGAACACGTAAGCTGTGTCACTGACCGTGTCAGAAAAATGTACTATATTTTCTATAATCTTCGTGACATATTAGATAAAAAAACAATAACTTCTGTTTACTACGCGTTGGTGCACTCAATCCTACGTTACGGAATTGTAGCATGGGGAGGAGCTTATGTAACCACCTTAAACCAATTGTATGTGGTCCAGAGGAGCATCTTGAAGATAATCCTCAGTAGACCACGCGACTATAGCACTAACCTGTTGTACAATGAATTGCCTGTTCCTCCGGTGCAGAGTATATACAGGAAGGTTGCTGTCTGTCAGATGGTCAAAGAACTAATTGCTAATATAGATAACGAACGATATATAACTCCAAGGCTACAAATCGAGGGTTGCTTAAGACTCCCGATGAGACGTACAAAGTTGGGTCAGAGCCACTATTCATTCCTAGGCGTAAAATGGTACAATGAGCTAGAAAGGAAACAAAAATTGAAACCTTCTGACTCACTGTTAGCTTTCAAGAAAAGGTTTAGATAGCTTTTCGTCTCATTGTGCCATATTAAATATTCTTGAATGATTGAGTGCATTGTATAGGCATTGTTGTGTATCGTTAACTGTACTATTTTTGTATGTGTATGTGTGTGTATGTGTATATATGTATGTGTGTGTGTGTGTGTATGTATGTGTGTGTATTTATATGTGTGTGTATGTATGTATGTGTGTGTGTATATATGTATATGTGTGTATATGTATATGTGTGTGTATATACATGTATATATGTATGTGTGTATTTTTTTTTTCTCTCTTCATATCAAATATATATATATTTTTCTTTTTTTTTTTTTTCTCTTTTTTGTTGTTTTTGTGATTTTTGTGGTGTTATCTTCTGTACTCCTCCCCGAAGCACAAGGTTTTCTTATTTTCGGGGAGAATTCCTAATTGATGTTATTTTTTTTTCCTATTTTTTGTTTATACTGTTATTATTGTATTTGTTGTTTGTGTTTTTATTTTTAATAAATATATTATTATTATTATTATTATTATTTCCGTATTACAGTGCAATATGACATGTCAGTTACTAAATCTTCAATTATAGACATATTTCACTTTTTCTGTGGTTATTATCTGTCAAATTTAAATAACCTCAAATAATACGAAATACAAAACGGGACGCTACGACTTTAAATACCATTGTTTTATTATCCAACATGGTAAATTTAATTTTTTTCACCAAAATAATGCTTTTAAATGCCCGTGTTCGTTTCAATACGGCTGTCAGTTTGTTTTGTTGTGTGGCGCCACCTTCGATACAACACTGAAACTACACACGTTGCCTAACGCCTCTAGTGATAGAAACTGAAACTACACGAGTTGCCTAGCAAATGACAGTTGACTCACAGTTAAGTACTTAATCTGCCAGAAACGTTGAGTTAAATATTTGTCGTTTTAGTGACGTATTTGAGGGAAGATTAGGTCTAAACGGACACTGTAATACGCTATATTTTTGTAAAACTTGAGTTTAGCTCTTAAACTGACACTGTAATACCGGCCCATAGTGTCCCCCGATAGGTAGGCGAGTATCTAGGTAAATTGAAACTATTTGCTTTGATGAATACTTGTTCCATTTATATTTAATTTGTTTTAGTTTTAAGTATCTAATTAAAATATTAATATATCGATAACACCAAAATAAACATAGTCCAGACCGACAATTAATGCGTATATTGTATTGAAGACTATCAGAAGAATTGACGCGACCATACTATGACGTCGTGCGCTCTGATTGTTTTTTCTCATAAAATGGCGGACTAACACATTTTGTATTTTTATATTTATAATATTATTATTATTCACTCCTATAAATTAAAAAAAAAACATTTTTTAAATCTTTATAACCTATTTTATTTTTTAAAATCATAATTTCAATGATTTTTTTCTTACAGTCATCACACCTATTACATATTTTAATATATTAATCATAATATGTATATGAATCATAACAGTTATCCCATATGTATATTAGATTCATCATAATACATTGTGTATTTCCATTTCAACCTCATGTAACACTGTACAACTCCCACAAACAATATAATTACATCATTTTATTTTATAATCAAGCAATGAAAGCCACCAAGTTATTTATTTCTGAAACGTTAAATATTCTCCACCACGTTACAATACTCGGTGCGTGTTATAACAGATGCGTCAACGATTCAATAGAGCGGATAGCGATATTATTTGGTTTATTGTCCCAAATAAACCAAATAAATCAATAAATAAAAATAGCATGTTAAAAATAAGCAGCATATTCCATATAGCTTGTTATGAAAAAAATAGCCATTTCGAACAACACAACAGTTGACAGTAACAAACACAATTGACAGTGACAATATGGTGACGTCATGCGCTCTGATTGGTGTTTCACATAAAATGGCGGACAAACATATTTTGTATTTTTATTTTAATAATATTAATATTATTCGCTCTTTTAAAATGAAAATAAATATATTTTTTCAAATCTTTATAACATATTTTATCTAATAAAATCATAATTTCAATGATTTTTCTTACTGTCATCACGCCTATTGTTGATGTGTGCTTAAATAAATATAAATAAATATGTTGTAAATCAAATTATGTGTGTAGTGTATAATTGACGAACAAAGGCACTTAATATTGGCACTTTAAAGGCTTGCTTTGTTCAAGAGCAATTTCAAGCAGCACATTTTAATTAAAACCTCTCCCATCAATTCATTTTTATTTTGATATTTTTTATTTTTTTGGTAGCCTATGAAGTGTATGGTCACCCTATACATGTCATGTTCTTTTGTGTTAGTTGTCTGTGTGTTGGTTGCATAGATATTATTGTCACAGTTATCTTCCTTGTGCCCAACTGCAGACAACATTGTAACATAGTATTTATTAAAAAAAAAGTGTTTGTTAATGATTTGTTTGTTTTGTTATTCAATATTCTAAAATTATAATATTGTTCTTATTTCACTCGTTGTTGTAAAGTCGCTCATCTCGATACAGGTTCAACCCTAGTGAGATGATTGACTGTAATGTTTTTTTATGTTCCATTATAATTGTTGACAAAAAAAAAAAAAAATATAGGAAAAAAAGATAACATATAGAAATAATAATAACACAACGTACTTAGGAAGGTGGGAGCACATAAGCCTTAGGTCATACACAGTATAACCCCAAATAAATAAAATAAATAATAATTAGGAAGGCATCATTGAATGTTATTAATGTCAATGATTGATAGGAATTTAAAATTAAAAAATCATATTTTATGCTGATTTTAACTATCTAAGTATACAATTAATCTTTGATATATATTTCGCTTCAGTCATTTTATTTTTCCAGTGTCAATATTATGTATGTAAATTTAAATATTAAGAAATGGAATCGAATACTTTTATTATTGCATATGCACAAACATTGGATTTTTGTCCTGTCGGGAGTCAAAGATATTTTTTAACAGATTTTTAATTATCTCAATAGAGACGAAGTTGGAATATTTGATTTCCCGGTTCTCCTACAGTAAATATTCCAACTTCGTCTCTATTGAGATAATTAAAAATCTGTTAAGAAATGGAATTGATAAATACCTTATAGTGCATTGAAATCTTACCTGTGAAACATATCTTCGTACAGAATAAGCTGCGGCGACAGCGGGAGTATTGATTGAACTGGAATCTTCGCTAGCTACCAGAAGTCTGTGACCTATGAAACAAAATTGTAATGTTATAAAACAAAAAAATATGGTAATACATATCCTAAGGTCTTACTCATAGAAGAAAAAAATGTATAGGAAATATATTTCTGCTCTTCCAGGAATCAAACACAGGATCACATACGCAAATTAACAGATTTACTGCTTAACATAAACCACAAAAATAAGTTTATTTTGTTTAAAATAATTATAGAAGACATGTATCATTCTATCATACTAAAATCTGATTGTTTTCTTTTAAAATTTCTTATTGTTATGTTTTAAATGTGATATTAGAGGAACTTAATTTGGAGATATGGCAACATTATTCAGTTTATTTGACTGACTTCAGTATATTACAATGAAGTGCACTTTTAAGTGAAACGCAGAATACCTTTGTTATCCATTTGAAACCAATTCAGTATGGGTCCACAGTTGATGGTGTCATCAGCAATTATACTGAAATGATGAAGGTAGTCAGCAATCAGAGATGCATAGGCTTCGGGACCTTGTGCCCTCGCTTCATCTACACCCACTGAAAGATCTGGAAGACCCGAAACCTTCCTATCATAGATGCACCTATAGACAACATTAAATAATTATTAATAACATGTTTGAAACAAAAAAATATAAACGCTTAAATTATTTTATAAGTATGTACCTACCTACCTTGATAGTATTTTACATGACTTAAGGGGCTACATCAAAACAATGAAACATTAGTTTTATGTTTATTAAGCAAAAAATATCTTTTGAATTTACAAGAAGTTTAAATTTCAATACACAGTGAAATTTTCATTTTTTAAGATACCCATTTAATATGAGAATTCTGTCGACACAAACAACCTAAAAGATAATTAACATATTTAATATTGCTATACTCTAAATGTATTTTCATATTTTTTGGTTATATATACAGTAGATTTTGGATAGAACAATTATCTAACAGTACCAGATAATTTAAGCTTGTTTTTTATTACATATGAAATATTACTGTAATTCTTATTAAATAACATAGTATAAGTAATAGATTAATTTCTATGAAAATAAATCAAATACATACACATTAAAATTATTACTGTAATAGTGTTTGATCTACTTGTTCTTGAGTGGATGCCCTTACATGTTTAGGTTATAAAACATTGGCATTAAACAGGTGTTAAAATTTATGATTATTTTTCTTTATGGTGGATATTGTAGAATGACACACCAAATTAATGCTTGATTCACCAGCTTCTAAATGGTGTAATATTGCACTTTTTTTCAATTGAGAACTCATTTTAGCGCTCATTCTTAATCTTGAAAAATAATGACTGTGATTCACGCCAATTCACATGCGTCAGAGTGGGAACAAGCCGGGAAGCGAGGTATTTTTTGCGCGTAGGTATGTAAACAAAATAATGTGCATTGTTCTAACTGTACAATTTATTATAAAATTAAGCCACTAAAAACAGTTGGTCGCTTGAACCGGAGTCATACTATACGGATATGTTTTCATAGTGTGTCTGTATGAAACCTACATAGTTACGCATTTACATCATTAAAAAGGTTAGCCATTGTAGATGAAGTCGTAATAGACGGATTTTACTGTATGTCCATTTTGATAGTTGTTCATAAAATCAATCCCTCACATTTGATACAGTGAAATCAATGAAGACATACATTAATATATCATACCTATGTATGTCCATTTTGATAGTTGTTCATAAAATCAATCCCTCACATTTGATACAGTGAAATCAATGAAGACATACATTAATATATCATACCTATGCAGCATCGTGTCAAGCATCTTCAAGTTGTCAGCACTTCTTGTAATCAACCAATGACTGCAATCAGCTCCCTGTTCTGGTGAGAGCATTCCTCCCGCTGATCTTTCCAAATCCTCATCAGCAATGCTGTTGTTACTTTCACTGTGTGGACGTACACTCACTGTCACCCAACCAGCTATAATATTTCAAAATTCTTTAACCCTGGCACAGGTTTCTTTCTTACCTAGTGGGGTATAGCAGCTACTAATAGGAAATGTCAATTCAAATGTAAAAAATACATATATAAAATAAAGTTTTCGTAAAAAATTCACAACATTTTCGTCAGATCACAATATGTTTGTTTCCTTGTATTTTTCAAAAACTTACAAAAAAAAAAAACAAAAATGCACTAATATTTATAAAACATTGCAGTCAATATTACCTAAATCAAACCTCGATTTATTTTTTGTAATGAAAAAAATTGAATCAAATAATACATTACACAACAACATCTTGCGTGTAACTAAAGTGCAGTAAGAATTAAGTGAGGGATGGTACTTACTTTCTGTTAACTGAATTTAAACACTAGTAACGTATCTATTATTTTTATATATCATTGGTTACAATAGTGAAATTAGGTTATGTTCAATTAAGCAAAATAATAATCATAGAAAAAATGTGTAGAAATTTATCTGATTAATTCGAAAATATTATAATTAATTAGACAACTTTATAATCTCAACTTATCAAATTAACTATAAAAGTATTGTTAAAAATATGTGCATGTTATAATTAAACGATACTGATATGATTTTGAAGATATTATTCTGCATTAAGCTGTACATCAATTATTATAATCAAGATATCATTTGAGTATGGAAACAATAGGAAATTAATAATGTCAGATTGGTAATAAATGTACTATAAAGCATGATTAAACATTGTTTGGCAAATTGAAAATATGCAATTGTAAAAATATATCATTGTCAATGTTTCATCAAAATTGATTTGAGTATTGTTAGCATAGAATATTTCTAAGTTAATAATAATTTTGACAATAACCTTGTAAAAAGCATATTATATCTAGCAGCGCAAAAGATAACTAACAAAGGTAAATTATAAGCAAACATTGACATTATTGCTAAAATAATAAATTAAGATGGGCTAGCAATCCAGACTTCCCTGGTTAGAACCCTGACTTGGAGAATTTCACTCACATATGGCACAAGCATTTACTTGAAATGAATATGTATTTATTGCAAAGACAATTTCAATATTTTATTCATTATTTTTTACATAAAATTTATAGTATATTAATAGATTTATTGTAACTATGAAAAACAATTTTTGTATTTATAATATAAATAAATAAAAAATATTTTTTACCAAAACTGTTGATCAAAGGTA
Organism: Molanna angustata; assembly: GCA_963576475.1. Taxonomy (NCBI): domain Eukaryota; kingdom Metazoa; phylum Arthropoda; class Insecta; order Trichoptera; family Molannidae; genus Molanna; species Molanna angustata. The sequence goes on from OY754965.1 coordinate 34,058,370, forward strand.
TGTGCCAAGAATTTCTAAGAAATTCAATCTTATAATTAGACCAGCTTCAAAAGACAAACTTTTCTAGAAAGTTCACTATATAATGTACATACATATTCGTATGACAATTATTATATCCACCCTAAAAATTTGACAAACTTATATTTTTTGTGACTTAGGGAGTATGAGATTATTGGACTTTTTGATTTGCATATGTAAAACACAGTTTGATCAATAAAATGGTTCTATAAAAGACAATTTTTCAACAGTATATAAAATACAGAAATTATTTATTGATTAATCTGGGTTATAAACTTACAAATAAAATAAGTTCAATAATCTCACAAAATGCAAAGTCACAAATAAATATTTGTCAAAATTTTAGGATGTCATACGAGTAGTCTTTACATTTATAAATAATGAATATAATATAAATGTTCTTACCGTCTTCTTCATTATGTTGCGGTAGTTTGGCTTGCGGTTCAGCCCTGACAGTGAGACCACCGAGACGTACCCTGGCATAGTGAAAGTGTGCACACTCTTCCAAGCGTGGGAACCTAGCCCCACCCTCCTCACCTGTCCCCCCCGCCAGCAATGGGGCCCCGCAGCTGGCAGGGGCACTGCGACTCATACCAATACCCCATGTCGAAGACCATCCTAATTAGAAAGAATAATGGTTGAAAGCAGCAGTTATATCCGGATGCTTAACATACACTGTTTGGGTTAGTTAGCATATGCTGGTGGAGAGAATGGTCTGAATATACAATATGTGCATCAGAATCATAAAGACATATGGTGTTGAAGCAACAGCGAACAAGGAGAGGGAACTACAGAAATGAGAACACAGAATTTCCCGAATGAGATATAAACAACCTGTAAAGCGGAAGATATTGTGAGGTAGAGCTTACAAAGGAGCTATTGTAGAGAACACATAGAGAGGATGGATCCAAAAAACTTAACAAATTTGCAATGTGTGGAATTCTGAATTGGAAGGAAAGTAGAACATACTCAACCCATGACCAGGACTAATTCCTATCACACAGTCTGTTGATTTATTAAAAGATGAAGTAAGAAGAATTTTTATAATGGTGAATGCATAAAAATAAACCTTTGCTATATCATAAATATGTAAATCCTTATATATTATATGTTTCATATTTATAGACGAGTTACAAGAGATGCAAAATATTGTATCAATTATAGGCTGTTTTATGTTAAAAATTATATATTTCATTAATGTAATGTAAAATTTAATTTAAAAAATTTTATTCATAAAAGTAAATTAAATATGGTTTTTAATCCACAACCAAGTAAAATTTAGAGGCACAATTTATACTGTGTATTAAGGCCATTAAATTTTACTCGTCTGTCGATGTGGAAATTGTTTCGTTTATTTTTTTTATATTCCATTTGTAATTTGGACTTCTTGCAACAGGGAATACCAACAACTTTGACTGCGGTGAGCAGCAGACCACCTTATATCTGTGCAGTTGTCCCACCATATGGTGTGCAGTGGTTGTGCTATTGATATCACAAGACACAGACAGAAAGTAATTTGAATGCATTGTTGACATGATAGAAGACTATTACATAATTGTGGAGAATTATGATCAAGCAATATTAAAGTATATTTATTTTACATCAATTTCTCAATCATTATCATGTATAGGGTGCATACTATGACCCATATGCACAGTCCTAGATAACTAAATACTAACTCCTAACTTCACTGAACTATTTAGTATTCTTAAGTTAGCAATTGTGTTGCAGAGAAATCACCAATTAAATACTACGGCAAACTTAAGGTCGATGGAGTAAAATTTCAAATTATTGTGTACGAAGAAAAGAGATAGACAGTTTTCTATGAGTTTATACTGATGGTTAAAATGTTTTTTTGTCATAACAACACAAACACATGTAACCAAGCTAACACTGACAGCTCGATGTCAATGATTCTTCTGAAATTCCAGTGAGTTTTCGGCATCTCGTATAGATCGCTGAATACTCTGTGTGGGATTTGATTTGATAGAAGTACTAAATACATATTTGACGAAGTCGCTAAAATCATCATCCATCAAAAACATCTCGTATTTTAGTATTAAACCACTCGTAAGGTTCCTTGCGATCAACTTTACTTTTTGACTGTTCGCAAATGTTAGTTTACGCTACTGCGCATGTGCTAAGTATTTAGATATGTCTCTGCAATACGATTCTCATACAAAAACTTTGTAGCATCCTCCAGTTAGGAAGCCACGTGATCTCCTAACTTAAGTGAGCGACTGTGTAATGATAAAATGGTTAGTATTTAGGTCGGACTCTGCATTCGTGACTATTTTATGTGCGTAAGTTCAATCAAATTCATGATTATATCATATGACATATGTAAGGTGTTAAGAAAAATTACCTTATTAGAAAAACGTTTATAAAAATGTTGGTAATTAAATTTAAACATACCACTTCCTTCATTTTCTGGTTCTCCGCGGTAATCCAAACTACACTCCATGGACTTACTCTCTCCATCATTGGAGAAGTGAACAGATCTGAAACATCAAAATTACACACATATAATAAAGTTTAAATGAAATAGTACTAAACTAAAGTATATTTTAACATCTTTCTTATTGTAAAAAGTATGTTTAGCAACATAAAACATATTTGATATGTGATTAAACTAAGATAGAAAATAGAAACTAAGCAGGAACACATTTTTCCATAGTAGAAAATTGAGAAATCAGGTAGAATGCTTATGACCTGTTTTCAGATCAATAATTATTGCTTATAAATAGCCAAGATATGCTAATACCATCTATTGAAAAATAATGTGAACTGTTCAAGTCCCAACCCTTACAATTTCATTCAACATCTGTGCCGGTGTCCTGGGTTCCGTTTTCAGCAGAAGAGAGATTTTTTGAAAATTATTTCTCACGCAATTATTGCTTCACTGGACACTGGCTAGTTGGAAGAAATTATCATTTGGCAATAAATTTACCACTTATAAAGGAATATAATAATATAAATATTGTAAACCTATGATAGATGGGTAGAGGATCAGGATCTACAGGTGCCAGCGAGAGGGACTGGCAGGACATCGCGGAGCCACGACCCGCTGGTGAACCCTAGAAAAAAATAACACATTTAATTAAAAAAAATTTGGCTGTTTTATTAATTTTTTACGGATTAGAGGTCTTTGGGTCCGTTTTTTTTATGTATCTAGTTAGAGGGCATGTCGATTAATAAAAATGATTAACATGTGAAAGAAAAAGAAAGCCTGAAAATAGCCAACGACTTTCCTGGAAACATGAAAATGTTCTGGAAAGGCGTAGCGAAAAGGAAAAATGGAACTGTGAAAGCATTGCAAGGAATTAATGATAAAGACGGAAAAATAATTATGGATGAAGAGGGCGTGAAAGAACGATGGAAAGAATATTTCATGGAGCTATACGATAGCGGTATAAGCGGGGACGTGACTCAGAGAGCATGGCAAGTAAGTGAAGACGAAAAAGATGAAATTACGCGAGAGGAGGTGCTTGAAGCAGTAAAACACGCGAAAGCGGGAAAAGCTGCCGGATATGATAGTGTATCAGCTGAACTTATAAAATATGGCGGCGAGCAGACGTTAGAGTGGTGCCACTCTCTTTTCAACTTATGTTGGGAAGCAGGACGCTATCCTGCGGACTGGAGAAATGCAGTCGTGGTACCTTTGTATAAAGGTAAAGGATCAAAACTCGACTGCAAAAACTATAGAGCCATAAGTTTGTTAAGCTCAGATGGTAAAATGTACGCAAGGATCCTGGATCAAAGAGTACGAAAGGTTACTGAATGCAAGATATGGGATGTCCAAGGAGCGTTTGTGGGCGGCAGAGGATGTATAGACCAAATTTTTTCTCTACGAATGGTCACAGAGAAGGTTCTGGATAAAAACCAGAAACTTTTCTGTGCTTTTATAGACCTGGAAAAGGCCTATGATAAAGTTGTTAGAGAAAAACTATGGGATATACTATCAGTGTATGGAGTGAAGAGTAAGCTGATACGCGCAATCGCGTCATTATATGAGAACAGCGAAGCATGTGTTCGTGTCAACGACACAGTAACATCGTGGTTCTCGATAAATAATGGTGTTAGACAGGGATGCGTGCTGTCTCCATGGCTCTTCAACCTGTACATTGACTTCTGTATAAGAGCCCTTAAGGATGAAAGCAAGGGTCTGAAACTGAGCACTGTAACAGTGCGTGATTTGATGTATGCAGATGACAAAGTACTGTTAGCTGAAAGTGTGGAAGAGTTACAGTATCTTGTAAGCATGGTATATGAAGGATGCATAGAGAACGGTCTGAGAATGAATGCCAGCAAATCAAAGGTAATGGTCTTTGAAAAGAGTGAAAGCAGAACAGCGTGTAAAATAAGAGTAGAGAATGAATGGCTCGAGCAAGTCGACGAGTATGTATATCTGGGAAGCATGTTTCAACGGAATGGACGACCTGATAAGGATATCGAAAGAAGATTTATGACAGGAAACAGAATGAATGGAGCACTGAGACCAGTTATGAATGATCGCAACATATCAAAGGTTGCCAAAGTTGCCATTCATAACGCTATCTTAGTGCCAACGGTGACGTATGCAAGTGAAACCTGGACATGGCAGAAGTCGCACGAAAGCAGAATAAATGCTGTTGAAATGAGATCGCTAAGAAGAATCTGCAATAGAACGATGTATGACAGGGTAAGAAATGAGAACATAAGGAAAGAATGTAAGATGAAGAAAGATATCATTAATAGAATGAAAGTGAACACACTGAGATGGTTTGGCCACATGGGTAGAATGAATGAGGAACGCCTGACGAAGAAAATATACAATGCGGATAGGACTGGATTGAGAGGCCGGGGCCACCCAAGAAAGGGATGGCACGACCATGTGAATGATATTTTGAAAGACGGAAATGTTAGAAGCGTGAACAACAGACGAAAATGTATAAGACGATGTATGAATGTTGTCGAGGCGATGAATGTATGTCAAGATGGAAGGACACGGAAGGAGCCTCCACGTAGATTGAGTTTCGGTTAACTTCGGAAAAGCAATCGGGCGTCCCTGGAAACGGCAGAATGCCGGCCAATCCTTCCACCACCGGAGCACCAACCAATATGATGGTGTTCCGGACACGGAAAGTAAGTAAGTAAGATAGAAGTAAGTGGCGTTCGGTTCTCTCTGCCTACCCCGTAAGGGACATGGCGTGATGGTATGTATGTATGTATGTATGTACAAAAACTGAACCTACTACTAACAGCTTAAAAAGACAGCTCAACAACGGTTAGAATTAAAGTACATTTTAGTTTGAGGTAAAAGTAGCTAAAATACGTAAATACATAAAAAAATGGACCCTCAGACCTCTAATCCGTAAAAAAATTGATAAAGTAGCCAAATTTTTTATTTAAATCTTTAAAATTCAATATCTCCATAACGGTTAAGTTTCGGACATCATATTATAGAATCAAATCCATCAGAAATGACCTGAATAATAACGTCCTTTAATATTCAGTACGACTTACCCTGTATATAAAAAAAAATTATAATATTAAATATATTTTTTTGCCAAAAACCACATCACTAGGCTGAGCCTGTTCCGAGGAGGCAGTAAATTACTAGCATTATGTATCACAGAAAAAACTTTTTTAACTATGTAGTTACATTTTTTTTCTTACATAAAAAAAACCTACATAACTATTATAAAATAAAAAAAAACTAAAAACTGTTACATGAGTTATTCTTTTGAAAAAAAAGAGTTCCAATTATATCTTTAAGATTCCACTAGTCTATATTGAAATGATACTCAAAAATATTTATACTAAAAGTGTTACAAGTATAAATTCCCGATTTCCTCTCCTGTCCTTACCATATCCTTTTTTCTTGCTATGAATTATTTTTTTTCTTTTTGTTTTAATAGTTTAAGTGTTATACGTATTTTCTTTAATTTCTTTTACTTTTATTTATTTGCTGTTGTACATACACAATGTTGTAATACTTTGTAATCTGGTTGGTTGGAAGAAATTGCCTAATAGCAATAAGCCCGCCAGTGTACAATTATATTTGTTTATATTATGTACAAGAAGATGTACAAATAAAATAAATAAATATAAATAACAAACATGGTTGGCTTATGTATAGGTACTGAAAATGAAACAATTCACAATATGACAGACAAAACTAAATTCACTCTAATATTTATAGATATTTTAAAGAAAGTTATGAAATTCAAATTCTATGTTGAGTAAAAAATTCACATCGCGCGTATCCGACATTTCAATATTTCGGATTTTTGCTACTAAGGAAAGTAGGTATTTTTTACAAATTTTTACGTTTTTTATACAAGCATTTCCGAAAAGAATATATTTTTTTCAGCGATATAGATAGACACGCATATATAGATATACCTGCGTATCGTAAAATATATCGACTTAGTATTCTAAGATAATATAGTTTTTTTAAATAATGATAAAGTCCTTGTAACAAGTAGGTGCACATAAATTGTCATAGATACCCTAAGTAAAGCAAAAATACTTATGAATGAAATCAGTCGTGGCAGGATTCGAACTCGCGACCACTGGATTACTAACCCAGCGCGCTAACCACTCAGCCACCACCCATCTAAATAACTAGTTAAGTACCGAAAGAAATATTAAATACGATTTTGTTCTCAACATAAAACCTAGAAAAAAAATTAATTTTAAAACCAGAATACCCTATGAAAAATTAAGAAAAATGTTTTTTATTTAATGGGGCAAGTCTGATCAACTGTCGAAATAAAAACAATCCATGTTTATCCATATCATGGATATAATTATCTTATGGAGTACTATAATATCTTAAGATAATATATAACTCCATATGATAATTATATCCATGATACGGTTAAACGTGGATGGTTTTGAATCCGCCTGTTGACCAGACTCACCCCCCTTGTGTATAAAAAATCTCAGTGTGACAAGGAATTAAGAAAAATCACTTTCACTATTATTTTATCTTTTGAGTTTATTTTCTTTTAAAGGTGCTTATTAAATTAAAAGTTCACCTACTATAACAATCTAGATCATCTAATGTATATATATATATATATATATATATATATATATATATATATATATATATATATATATATATATATATATATATATATATATATATATATATATATATATATATATATATATATATATATATATATATATATATATATATATATATATATATATATATATATATATATATATATATATATATATATATATATATATATATATATATATATATATATATATATATATATATATATATATATATATATATATATATATATATATATATATATATATATATATATATATATATAACGCCAATAATTTGTTAAATTACCTATATATTAAGTGTCATCAGCTGATCCAGGATGTGAAAGAGAATTGACACGCGAATATTCAACTAAAATATTATTATGTAGGTACTTACCTACTTGTTGTACCTATACCACGAGAAAAGATAATTAGATACGGTTGAAAGTGGATGATAAATTAATACGACGATCCATTAATCGGTGTGCTGCGGCGTACAGTGACATACTAGTTAGAATTTATTTGAGTGGGTTGTGGCCAACACTGAGCTCTCAACTACGTTAATAGTATACATACCTACCTACTCTTTTATTGATAGGTTGACAATCCCTGAATGCATTTTATGAAGCATATTTCTATTGTCTAGAATATTTTAACAAATATAAAAGAAAACTCGGTTTTCCAGAACGTGAGAGCATTTTAAAGTTTTAACAATTGTCGGATATCTATGGAAAACAAAACAGTTCTTAGTTAATATACTTGATCACATAAATATTATATCAATGTGATAATTATATTAGTCGATCGCACTTAAATTTTGGGCTAGGTACACATAAGAGGACATAATATTAGTAGGTACACCATACATACAAAAACATCATGAAAAAGTCACGGTACGCATTCTCTACGTGATATCCTTTGAAAAATTGGAATTCAAATACTATTGAAATTTATGAAATCATAACTCTCCACTATTCTATAGTAGAGAAAAGTAAAAAGAAGATGGGAGTTATGCGGTTCCACGAGTAAATCACAAAACGCTTACGGAAACTTGAGAGCTTTGGAGACAACCGAAAAAAAAAACACGAAGATTGAGATGGCATGAGTTAATAATCTAAACATAGGTCATGTAAGAGAATACCAACTTCATCAAATAAATTTAAAACTGACTGGGTCACGGAGATGGCACGAAAGACCAAGAAACTGTAGAAAAAGTTGGGACGAGGAGTAGATATGTAGATTACAATTGAGACAGAGAAATGGAGTAGTACGCAACGATGGGATGCCAAATTGGAAAAATACGTCATGAATTTACAAGGAAATGCCTCATTGCTGAAGGCGAACCACTGAATCTTCACATCCGAGAAGCATAGCAATTACAGCGAAATTTTATCTAACTGCAAATATAATTAAAATTGAAACCATTCTTAACCCACCATCACTCGTTCTGTTGCTGAAAACTAGACTAAAACATTCCGAAAATAATAATGAATAATAATCAAATTATTATAGCGCCGTTTAATGGTAAATACCATTCCATGGACGCTTTTGCTTATTTGTTGGCTCTGCGAAACAGAGAAGTCTTAAGCACTTCAGAAAGCAATTTATACCATTTACATTGAAACCACAATCAAAGTAAGTCGCTTTATGGGCTCGATCTAATTCCTTTAGTTATGTTTCATATTTTATCCGCCCCAAAGATAACACACGAATAGTCTAAGTCTAGTTAAGAATCGTTCATCATATTTACAGTAGAGCAGAGTCCACATGCACCACAATTCGGCGATCGGGCATTTACTTTCGCGGGACCAGATAATACAAATTAATCAATTTTCAGCATACAAATCAATCGGAATCGGAAGGAACAGCAAAATTGTACATCTTATCGACATTATTCATTATTATCAATACTCGGTATATCAACGTGTTTACTGAGAAATAGATCAACAATTAACAAACAAGATTAATTGATACGATTCTTTTTATCAATAGATCGAAATTACGTAGGAAAAGTGTGTTCACATGCCAATTATATAACACACAATACACACATGTAGGTATACGACGATAACGATAAGACAGTTATACATATTAAAATTACCTAATTCATTGAAATGTTACATATCTTGCAGAGGAGTATTGTAGAAGATAGAGGGTCAAGGGCACCACAACCTACTAAAACATATTTAATAAAATTGATACACCAAATATACTTAGACTAATCATAAAAAAATGTGTATATCAAAAATGCTAGCTGAATAAAATATAGAGTTACAATCCTGTTTACGATCTAATAATAATCCTGTTTGTTTCTTTCCCTTGCGTTTCTACAGTACGATTATTATAAATTATTTTGGTTACAAATGAATGATAAATTCTTTCGTTTCCTTTATTTTGATTTTGTTCTTTTTCTTGTGCCTACATCTACTAATCAACAAAACTCAAAACCATATCTTTCAATAAATGGCTAAAAAATTATATCTAACGAATGCCATTGTAGAATCGACTGCATGTATGGTCATGGTCGTGGTCGTTACCACAGGCACAGGCGGCTGTAGTTTCGTAGTAGCTGGTAGCAGATGCAGTCGATTGCTGCGACCGGCTTCGGAACATTTACTTTATTTCTTTCTCTCTTAAAAGTTTAATTCAAAAAAATACACAGCAGAATACTTCCGCTCACGATTTATAAAAACGAGTGGATTGTGTCCAACACTAAACACTTTTATTCAATTACATTTCAAACCACTTCCCAGAGTCCATTATTTGGGACTGAAAGGACGGAAGGGACTGATTTTTTTTTTAACTTACATAATATGTACCTACGTTATTTTTTTATTTATTGTGTTGGGTATTTTTTTACTTATTCTGAATTTATATCCTAACAAATAAACAGTCAATAAATTACAATAACGACATTTTGATGATTTAGCTTATTGCTTCACATTAATCTTTCCGAGCAGCGCCGGGTATAAAAAAACTAGTAAATTATAAAATGAGACTGTTGATGTGGAAAAACGATGAATAAAACAGGTCTTCAAAGTCCCCTAAAATAGAAAGTATTCAGTAGACTACATTGTGCATACCTACATGATAAGCAAACATAACAAATTTAATGTATGAATATATTCAAATACTGATTAAGGGTCCACTACAACAGAGGGTTTTACGGGATATGATACAATACATATGTAAGCACATTGGATGTTCATACAATACAGAGACATTACATATGTTATACCTACTGGTAATTTTATACGATAAAATTACCAGTAGGGTTTGATGACATAACGCTGACGAAGGCAATGCCATGCCACTAACCGGTAAAAGCGGCTTGCAAGACCCAGTAGGCACTATATCGTTAGCTGGATCACTTGCAAAAGTTGTGTGTACTTTACCTATTATAGGACACATCACCTGTCTTCAATAACACACATTAGTTATGAGCAATATTAATCTTGGTGGTGCAGACTTAGCCTTGCATTGCATGTGACAATGTCTGACTCACGTAAAATCGAGAGTCTCGCAAGAGTTTGCAAAATATTAGGTATACCTACGCCGATTACTATTTTTACTAAACTTCCGTAGAAACTTATGGATTTTCACCTAAATCTTAAATAGTTCTGACTTGAGAGTTAAATTTTTAAATTAGGTACATAATATGTCCTATTCTGATTCGTCTAAATTTATCCGTCTGAATTTTAGTACATGAGAAATGTCAAAAAGTTGACTGCATTTATACGGGACTCATTACGTCACACCGCACGGATGAAATCCTTATACACAAGTCACCCGTTGGTTATAGACGTTTTCTTACTCTGAAACAAATCAGAATAGGACATAATGAAGTATTATTTTCATTAGAGCATTAAATTACAAACCTATTTAATAAACCTACTTAGTATTATTGTAATTACCGTTAATGGAGAGTTATCAATTCGCATTATTTGAGGTTATTTTTTATTGCAGATTATCAACTAGTATCACGCTGAGATTGTATTTTGAAAGTTTCATCACAATGTATCTGTGTGTGTACTATGTTCGGCGCGTTTATTCTTTTTTATCGATTATACTAAATGAGGGTATTCATTCGATTATTTTATCGATTATACTAAATTAGGGTATTCATTCGATTATTTTATCGATTATACTAAATTAGGGTATTCATTCGATTATTTTATCGATTATACTAAATTAGGGTATTCATTCGATTATTTTATCGAATATACTAAATTAGGGTATTCATTCGATTATTTTATCGATTATACTAAATTAGGGTATTCATTCGATTATTTTATCGATTATACTAAATTAGGGTATTCATTCGATTATTTTATCGATTATACTAAATTAGGGTATTCATTCGATTATTTTATCGATTATACTAAATTAGGGTATTCATTCGATTATTTTATCGATTATACTAAATTAGGGTATTCATTCGATTATTTTCAAATTTTGCAAATTTGTATATCCAATACTCACTTAGATCCAATTAGACTCCCTTATTATAATACAGTCCTCCCGTTCCCAAACACATAGGTACATTCCATATATTTTTTTTTACACATATTAGTGAACATTTTCAATGTCACATATTCACATAATATAATGCTTATACTAGTTGAATGTACCACATGAGATCCAACTGTCGATGGAGATAGTACTTATGTATACTTGAAGAATACGTACCAAACTATAAATACTTAAACACAAATTAATAAATAAGTACTATAAGATATTTTGTTTTCTATATAAAACATATAAGTATATGTATGTATGCCAGGATACGATAGTATGGAGGTCAGTATTTTTTGCCTACTCAGGATATGAAAACAGCATGATGGTATGTGTGAATGTTGGAGATTAAGTATCAAACTATTGAGTCCCCGTAGATATTGTGTAGTGTATACTGCCTTACAAATTGTATGAAACAATTTCGTCACTAAATTCAATTTTTATAAAAATTGTAACTAAAAGTTTGAGATGTAGGTACTACTACAATGTTTATATTTTTTATAGAAAATTAAATTATTTAGTTGGGATGTTTCGGCAATTTTTCGAAATTTTTAAAAACTTTGGAAATATAGGCAGTTAAACACATACTTTTATCATGATAAATTTTTTTTCTTAATAAAAAATGTTTGAGAAACTCTGGAACTTTTTTGGAAAAATAGATTCGAGATTTTGTATTTGCCTATATTTATACCAATTTTCATCGTTCTAGCTTTTATGGTTTTTGAGATATATGGAAAAATAAAGTAAAAATTCAAGTTGATAACCTCTGACTGAAACAAAAATTCGAAATTCTGAGTATAATAGATTTGTAGGCCATATATTCTGAAATTTTGGGCTCTGTGAATTGAGCGGATCAAAAGTTATAAGGACACACATACACATATACACACTAAATGTTCTACTCCGAATTCTGAGTAAATCCATATATGTATATTAAACATACATATATGCTGCGAAGCCTCGAAGTTGGTGTTTTTTGTTGGTGACTTCAAAGTTGGAAAAACCGTGAAAAATATAGACCTGGCATACATATCTCGCGTATCTTGGCTTGATACTTTGTCGATATGTTAAGAGAAATAAATTCTCTTGAACAAATCGACAGTAGTTGGATAACTTCATTCACTTTAATTTGATTAAGAAATTACATTGATCGAAACAGGACAACCAGATAACTTCTGAGACACATAATGAGAGGAGAAAAATAACAATTGCTCCACTTGATATTGAAAGACAAGACAGAGGGGCTGGAGTACTGACTGCGCAACACTCGGGAGTTGACCGAGCGTTACAGAACAGGAAGGAACTCACCAGGGTGATCGCCGACGACGGCGTTGGGGGTTCCCGGAAGAAGAAGAAATTTAAAAATATCTCGATAAATATGATGAACTTTAAAATGTGGACACGGTATACGGATACAAGTATTCATTATTGCCTAGCATCATCTGAACTTGGTGCTCGTTCACCGTAAACTTCAATATCGTTGAAGAAGCACAACAACTTGAAGCCGCTATGATATGCTTACTAGATACAATTTGCTATAGGTACGTAAATCTTTATTGAGATTTCATAAACGTAATAAGTGATGATAGAAATCGAACACAGTATGTATGTATGTATGCATGTATGTATGTATATGCGAGATGAAGCATGTAGGTACCTACCTAATGTTTATTTAACGTGAAACGCACGAAATCGTAATTTGGAAAACGATACAAATATGGTATTATTTACACAACCTAAATTTGCAGCACCAAAACAATTTCATTTTGACAAAAAACGTTTGTTTACTTTAGCATGTTGTACATATTTATTTATCTATATTATATAAAAATGTATGATGATTTAATTCGTGATTTATGTATTCCTATCATATTCATCTTGGTTACGATGAAGATTGTGTACACCCGAGGTTTCACTCACCTCAAGATCGATAGGGAATAGGGATATCTCATACAAGAATTTATTAAAAATTATCTACCGACATGGAATTCATTCGCTAATTTGGTGGCGTGTTAAACGCGTTTTCACAGGAAGTATCAGACGATAGGGTCTGAAGGAACGGAAGGGACTTGAGAGATATTGCGATGTAGATTGGATATTCGTTATTTATTTATATTATCAAAGTTTACTTTGAGGCACATTAAGTATTAAGACCAAATTTGTAATTTTATAATTCTTATGTACCTACTTGTAAATTTTATATTTTTATTTGAGTCCATGTCTGACTTTATTTGTTTGTATTACATATTTTTTTATTTAATTCTTGTGTATTTGTAATTTTATGTATTTTTATTTTAGTTCTATGTCTGAGTTTATTTGCTTGTGTTAATTTGTTTATTTAATTCTTATGTATTTGTAAAATTCATATAATGTTTATTTCAGTACCATGTCTGAGTTTATTTGTTTGTGTTAATTTGTTTATTTGCTGTTTTTTGGCACAAATCATCCAATAGGATGCAATGCCTTGAGTATTTACCTACTTATAAATAACAATTCACATTGAAAACTTAGAAAAATATTCTATTAATTTAGAACAGAAATTCCATATATTTTTTCCAACTGCCGATTTGTTCAGAATTTATTTTTCTAAATGAATCGACAGTATAAAGCCAAGACGCGGGTGCTATTAAGGAACATTTTGTATGGCGTAGTGGACTTTAGCACATGTAAAAAAACACCTACTTGCAGGCTTCGCAGCATATATATTATATTCTGTACTTATGTGGATGAATTCAGAATTCGGATAAGAACATTAAATGTTTTTTTTTGTTTGTCTATGTGTGTGTGTCCCTTATACCTTTAGATCAGCTTGATTCTCAGAGGCTTAAATTTTACAAAATTTTAGGTTTACAAAACTTTATACTCAGAACTTCGATATATCTCAGAAACCATAATAGCAAGAACGTGAAAATTGGTATACTTTCATTTTTTTTAAAGTTTCAGCCTTTCTCAAATTGTTTTTATTAAGAAAATAAAAAAATATTACAAGTTACTGCTTATATTTTCAATTATTTTATTTAAATCGAAAAACGACGAAATACCCCAACAAGATAATTATTTTCTATAAAAATTATATGAATCATCCATCCATCTCAAACTTTTTTTAACAATTATGTAAAAATTGAATTGAGTGACGATATATTTTCGTTCTATTTGTATGGCAGTATACACAATATCCACGGGGACTCTCAATAGTTTGATACTTAATCTCTATACATATCATCAAGCTGTTTACATATTTGGGGTAGGAAAAAAAGGACAGAACCCCACATTATCCTATCTTGGCATAGGTAGGTACCTACATGTTTTGTATAGAAAACAAAATATCAACATATCTACATACAATAGAGTTCTATCAAGAATTGTCGATCGACCAACTAAACTTGGTTAAAATATCAATAATTTGGATTTAAGGGTTTATAGTTTAGTATTTATTCTTCAACTATACATATTATCGATATCGACAGTTGGGTCACATGTGCTACATGCTACTAGTAATAGAATTCTGGTTTTTAAATAACTAATTTTCCTCAGTGTATACAAATAAACACGGAGTGATTTCATACGATCGGTTTCGAAGTGACCGATTCTTCTTCTGGATGGATAGCAACTTTTGTTTAGTTGGAAGTTGTCATCCGTTAGGATGAAGTATCAAATAACTCATTTGTGGTGTAAAACAAAGGGAATTATCATACACACAATTGTTGTATTTTTGTCGGTTCAGTTGTTTATAAATCAACTTCAACTGTCGGAAAAAAGATCAAACAGTTTATAATCGTATAATAATGTCAGTATTGATACGACGTTTTATGACGGTTTCTATAATAGTTATACAGGTGCGGTATTGGTCTGATTCAATTATGATTATCTAATCGGAATGATTCTTGCTAATAAATAATAGTTATGCACCACGACTCGTTAAATCTTAGCATCACACTTTTAAAAATAAATTGTCATCATCCAGATAATCACTGTGACAAATATTATTATTAAAGGTGTTATCAGACAGTCAGATATGTTTGAAATACAAATCAAGTACATAATGTACCTGTGTCGATATGGTGCGATGTTAAATATAAATAAATCTAAAATAAATTATATAGCTTTTTTTTTAATTATACTATACGTGGCGTTTTAAGGGGTACCGCAAGGTTTACATCTAGGGCCAATGCTATTTGTATTCATACTTAATAGAATACAATGACATAAGGTAATATTTTTCAACTTGCAAAATCAACGTGAAGCCTCAAGTAAATATGGTACAATATATAACATAGTAGTAAAAAAGAATAAAAAAAAATAAGATGATCAGATCGATGAGAAAATGGAAGGACGGAAAGGAATTTTATTCGAAAATTGTTTGAAAAATTAAGTTTCTTCAGTTTTTTCTTCAAAATTTGTAAAGATTGAGACGATCTTACCATCATCACTTGGGCTAAAATACAATTTGAGGATCAAATCAATGAGAAAATGGAAGGATGGAAAAGAATTTTGTTCTTTTTTTTATAAGATTTTTTTCATTCTTTACTATACACTACGCTTTGTGAGGGCGATTACAACTAATAAAAATCAAAAGTATATATAAAAAATAAAATAAAAACTCCTTATAAGCATATTAATACAAAGTAAAAAAAACAATGGGAAAAGAATCGTCATATAAAATTATTTATAATAACGAATTATTAATATTGTTAGATTTTTACCAAATAATTAGAAATTTTTACAAAATAAGTGTCTAAATTTCTTAAATACAGTAAATAATTGCAGATACTGACTTGTAAACATATCAATGTCTCAGCGCATCCTGTGATGACCCTCTTCATATCATTCCAATAACTGCACTTTTTATCACATCATTTCTATGCATCAAACACTTATGTAGGTACTTATTATTAGTTTAGATCACATACAATTTAACGGTAGGTACTGGAACGCCAACAATTTATTGAAAAAAAATTGATGGTACAAATTTAATATCACTAAATACGTAATATAGTCACAAAAAAACAATCGTTTATTTATTAGACAACCAAGAAATTATATTATTATTAAAAAAACTTAATGAGTCAACGTTAGCCTCGAGCAGTTCATTCGAATAAATCGACTTTTTACACAATTGAAGGGAGAACGGTGATCTAGAAACAGTGAATCATACAAAATAACATTCATAAGACCCAGCAGAAATAAACAATTTTCTAGCACGTAACACAGTTTGGTTTTCTGTTCAGATAGATTTGAAATTTGATAAATATGTCCTTGAAACAAGTACAAAACTTATAGGAAGGTACATGATAATTACATTCTTGAATATGAAAATGATCATACAAATTTTGTGAATCATCGTCAATTGGGTGGGTTCAAATTAATATGCAAAAATAAATTATCAGTATTATAATAAAAATGTAGTCTGCTTATTTCCGCATTATTTCAAAAATACCATTGATTTATTGTGATATCTGGTATTTTAAATATGGATTCATGAACGAAATATTCTAATAAGAATTACAGATATTTAAAACTTTGAGGCATGACTGTCCACGGATTGTAGTTTAAAAAGATAAGACAAATTATAATAAATTTGAAGGCACAATATTAATCTTGTGCAGTGCGTATATTATTTGATTCATTCATCATATTATTTTGCCATTGCATCAATCCACATAATGATGTACTTTTCAATCTAATATGAAGTACATTTTTACAGAAGCGCCATTATAAATGATTATTACTAATACTGTGTACGTATATTAAATACGAATAAAATTTCTACACGCGGTGTGCTCCGTGACACAATAATACCATGACTCACTCAACTAGATTGATTTATTGTATAACGTAATTGATACGATTTTTATCTTTTAATTTTTAAGGTGGGATAAACTATCAATTTTCCAAAATTTATAACAGACTACACTTTTTCAGTTTGTGGAAATTTACCCCGCAAAGGGAACTTTATGGAACGAAATTTATTGAACTGTTGGAAAATGATCCATAGATGATACGAAAAACTTAAAAAAATACTAAATTAAAAAATGTAATAAAATAAAGAACAAAAAAAATGTTTTCAATTAGGAATTTAAATTTGTAGAAACTGTAGATATTCAATCAAAATTATTTTAATATGCAATAGGTACTTTATATTGACAAGAACATAAAAATATTGTAAGGGTTTGGAATTATATTAAAATAATCCTTTTAAAAAATTATACTCGGCTAAGCGATACATTTAAAATATTCACGAATAATTAAAATGAAGGGCTAAAAAATTAAATAAGGATAAACAGAAAAAAACAAATCAAGTTTTGAAAAGGAAGATCAGACAATAATTAAAAACAGATATAAAAAATATGAATAATATTGTATACAATTAATACGATGTATGATAGATTACAATAGAATTATGATAATGAGATGACCGATCATCGCTATAGAAAGAACTTCAAATAACAGGTTTACGGTTTTCCGCTATTAATTATACAGCATATTGACACAGTTTCATCAAACCGAATCGGCGATCATACATTTTATAATTCCTAACGTAGAACTATCCAGTCTCACAGCTGATACCGTTAACAACACAATTGAATTTTGACAAGAAAACAAGAGTGAGACGAGTAGGTCTACGATCATAATGTGCGTGCGAATACCACATGAAAATTTCACAATTCAACTAGGTACGCTCGCGAGATTTTCATTATCAAAACACAAATTGATATTCTCCGACCGGCGAAAACGAATCGTCTCAATGGACTGCACGCGCTAAAATGCATAATATTCAATTTTTGAAACGGGTGTGTGTGATATTCTCTTTAAAAATATCAGGCGTGAAAACACCAAACGCCTTTACGTTTTGACAGCTCACGGCCGAGGCCGGCGCGCCCCATTGCGCTAGTCTGAAGTGTGTTGTGATCATTCGGGGTTGCCTGAAATCTTTTAGCGGGAGATTTTCCCCAGTGTTGCGGATTTTTCGCTGCGATATAATTCGTTTCACCAACTCGAGATTCGGTTAATTTATATAGAATATTTTAAGTGTGAAACACATTTCCAATTTTGAAATTTCAATCGTACAGTTTTAAAAAAGTAATAATAAAATCAATTAGGTAATTATAGTTGAACGCATCCAAATAATTTTATATAGAGATAACACGATATAATCATACTCAATAACAAAACATATCACGGGCGTCAAGCCGGAAGGTTGTACAAACGAAATGACTACTTTACAGCAGAGACAAAAAACTATTTATTTCTGTAATGGTTCAATTTATCCATGTAATTTTTTTGGAAAATATAGCAAAAATTAAGGCTCATCGAGGAGTATTACCTAAATTTCAATAACTCGTGAACTTATTTTGCACATACGCCCCTCTGGTTCGCTAATGTTTCTAGATGTGGACTTGAATTTGTATAGAAAATTCATAATTATTGTGGGGCGTAAAAACAAATTTTATAAAAAGCTATGAATCATAGCTTTTTTAGACAAAAAATATGTAGCTTAATTATGAGATGTATTTAAACATTTTGATAGCGAAATTGAGACAATTAGTCTAAAGCTTCTGCCATTTTGAACGTTTGTAGGTACGCCCTTCTGGCTTGGCAGGTTTCTATGGCATCATCAATTTTTTGAAAGGTCGAATCATATTATTTTCTTTATTCAATCATTTGTTTTCAGACATTTTCTTTAAAAACATCTGTTTAATGTTTGGCGTATGCAGATTCGCCAATCTGGTTCGATAATATTTCACAAATATATCGGTCAAGTCTTCGGCGTGTGTTCATACGCCCTTCTGGCTCGACAAATTCACCTATGCCATAGCATACGCCCAAAATTATTTTTTGAAATATCTCGAAAAATAAGCAAAGGAAAGCCGTGATTTTTTTACAGATGGTGGAGGTCTTAATAAGTATCGTTTGGCAAAAAAACGAAAAATCGCATTTTTGCAGATACGCCCTTCTGGCTTGACAAACGCGATATTTAAAAAAGATTTTATACATACGATCACGCCATGTCCCTAACGGGGAGGGGCGGAGAGAACCAAATGTCATATTTTTATATCTTGGCAACCATCCATCGCCTAATCTGCATTCATGCTTCGTTTCATAGATGTCCGTCTATTGTTTAGGCTTCTTAGGTTTTTGTCTTTTAAAATATCATTCATACGGTTGAGCCCATACATTCATACGAACGACCAAAAATATTATAAATATTATATTGAATGAGCATATTAACAAAAAAAATAACAATCAAGTAACATAACTACGACTAAAAAACAATGTTTGACATTCAATCTAAAACACAGCAATTTCAAACAAAACACACGTGTTGTGCAAGAAAAACTAAAAATAGTAAATGTGAACTAAAGTTAACTCGAGCTTGAATGTGTTAGATCCGACAGAAACGGCAAAGTAAAATACTTATTGAAAGTTTGGTAAAGTAATGTGAACTTATTTAATATTTTATTTCAATTTGTATCAGTAAAACAATGAAAGTAAAAAAATGAAATGACTATAACATTACATTTCCAAAATCATGTCATATTATTTATATTTTCGGATTTAACTTCTTGCCACATACAAAACAATTTTACTTTACTTTAAACAGAATGGATTATACCGGATCAAATCAAATGTAAGTATAACTCTATCGGGGTTTAAGACAATGTGAATTGTAATAAGTTCTTACACTGTCTCAGGTTCTATAATAAAAACCCGGCCGACGTTGTCCTGCCGATGTATATTTAGAAGTGGTTGATATTAATGTAATCTAGAATTTCTAATTATAATTCCGTCCCTTCAGTCCCTCCCTCCAATATGAATAGAACAACAAGCTCTGAAATGTTCCCTATGAAGTGGGATAGGAGACTGCAAAATTCTGTTAAGTTAATGTTAAATCGCTCCCTTCAGTACCTTCAGTTCCTCCCGTCTCTTCAGATTCTTCTTATGTACAATAAATAAATTATTATACCATCACGCTACTTCTCTATTTTGGGTAGGCAGAGGGAACCGAACGCCAGATCCCTGTCTTGACATCATCTCGCGATAAATCGTCAAAAAAAATTTAGATGGGTGGTGGCAGAGCGGTTAGTGCACTGGGCTAGTAATCCAGCGGTCGCGAGTTCGAATCCTGACACGACAGATTTCGTTCACCTATAGCACAAGCATTTATGCTTAGTTTAGGGAATTTATGAGGATTTATATGGATATACTTATCACAAGGAAATATTCATTCTATTATTAAAAAAAATAAAAATTAATTTAAACATAAAAACCTTCCCGGGTGTGCGCTGAATGAATCTCCAAAGTTTCATATCAATCGGATGATTGGTGTAGGAGTGCATCGGCCATATACCTACAATACATGCATACACACATACCTACCTATATACCAACATACATTTTTATATATATATTAAGATTATATATCTCACGCAAATATTGCTTCTGTGGGCTGGAAACACTGGTTAGTTGGAACTCGCCACTTGCGCAGGGTGCAAGGAAGTGTTCATTATTATTATATATACGAAATCAAGATATCCTTCATTGACACTTACCTAATTAAGATTATCCTACAGAATTATATTAGACTGTCTGTTTAATATGATATTTTAGTTACAACAGGGTCGGTTATAATGTTCCCATACATAGATACGTCACATAACATCTCATCAGGTCAGGTTTCATTAATTATTCGCTTCATGTCTCTATTTTAGACATCATCTCAGTTATAAACTATCTTGATGTTTACCACGCCTGTAGCACTTTATTGGTAGCACTGGTTTTACTTTACGCTTACATCTCCAAAGGTGGCGCTATTTTTTTTTTTTATGTTGGTATTTTTGAAAATGCAATGTAAAATTTTCAGACCTTCAGCATACTTCAGTTGTGTTTTGTTGTTTGTTGTGACGCGAAACATTTTGATCCTTTAAAATCTTGAAGTAAACCAGATAATAAATATAACACGTGTGATTTTGTAAAATTCTTGTTGTTTTCGGTGTTCATCTACATACATACTATCACGCCATGTGATGGTGATGGTGTTAATCTATTGCCAGCTTTTTGTGTTTTTCGATTATCTTCGCAAGATGGCTGACAAGTTTTGTTGTGTTTTGAATAAATTGTCAAGTGAAATACGGCGAAGTGAAGTTATATAGTTTTCGGAAAATCAGTATTAAATCTTTCTATGTGGAAAATAAATTAAAAAAACCTAATAATCTACAATGCACATTTTATTTAGAACAATGTATTTTATGAATTATTTGGCATAATTTTTGAAATATTGCTAATAAAATCCTTCACATGTGTTTTTTTTAATAAATAATGATTGAAAATTGGTTATTTTTTATTTATGTTATCCTTGAATCCATTTCTCAAAGCTGGAAACATTTTAAAATGTAAATTTAAATTTTCCGTGGACCGGGCGCGTATTCATTGCCCCTATAGCGGAGATGCGAGAAACCTTATGATTATCCGGTTACAGCTTCTATGTATTGAGTGACACATCTGAAGTATACTGAAAGTTTACTTCCATATTATCTGTGATGTTTACACTTCAAGTTTTAGTTAGTTCCCTTCTCGATGGGATCACACTTTTCAAAATTTTAAATTTGGATTTGGGAGACATTAACATCACACGTTTGTGGATGAATCCAAAGATGCTATTAGGTGCGTGTTCAATAAAAAAATACTGTTAGATACTAGGTATATTGAAATACAATTATCTTCGGAATTGTTCTATTGATCTATTGTTATTTATGACACATTTTGCGCCATGCACATCGACAGAATTATCGGTAGAAAAATTAAATTTAGATATATTACATACTGCGAAAAATAAAATGATTTTCCACACTTTTTTAAAAGCTATGGGAGTACCTTCGTTATATAAATTATTAATATTTTATTATCAGATAATCGATGCTATAAATACATATTTAAATAAAGTAAAGGAATTTACATTGCACCTAGTACCTATTTACTAGTATTTTTTTTAATATCGGAGCTATCATAGATTTTTTCTTTAATACATTAGACAATACAACTTTATGGTTCGGAGGTAAACGTGTTTTTAAATTTTGATAATTAATCAATAATATTTCTATGGAAGTCGGAAAATTAGGCATACGTACGGCTTACTACTTCATATCATTCGGAACATTATAATTTACTCGGATCATTCGTACAAGAGTCGAAATATAAAATAAACGTAGTCACATTGTATTTTTAAACTATTGCATGCACGTTTCTCATATTCTTAACGGAAATTGTATAAGACGTAAAACATACACCATGGAAATATTTTTTTCTAAAGAAATTCCCACCAAAATATCGTGACATTATTCGGCATTATAAGAAAAATGACGCATTGTATTGCGTATAGCGAAAACGTGAGTCAATCGTCATTAAATGTAATGTTTCATCATATCATATTGGATCGTAGTACTGACAAACAGTACAATATACAAATTAATAAACAGTAATAACATTATTATTTGAAGATACATATAATATTGACATTTTACTTTCTCTGTCTGCGCCTAGTACGATAAGTACCTACCTATACCCATGCCGAAATCGATAAAAGTGAGTAATAATAATATCTGTATAAACAAGAACATCATTGAAACCAAAGTAAGACCTTATATACTATAATAAAGTATTATAAGGCCCCCAAGTCAAATTGAAAACGCTGTTCGTTTTCGCCAAGCGCTAATTTTTTTTGTATGGGATTTGACGTTTGTTGTAGAAATTTTTTCTACAATAACAAACAACAAACGTCAAATCCCATACAAAAAAAAATTAGCGCTTGGCGAAAACGAACAGCGTTTTCAATTTGACTTGGGGGCAAGGTCTTTGATTGAAACATATTCACGTGTATTACAAAAAATATTTTTAGATATTAAAATCTACAATTTAATTGAGAAAATGTCATTTTTTTACTAGATGACAATTCGTGTCTTAAATAAGAAAATAAGTTGTCTTTCTTGCGGGTGATTGAATCCAAAATTCAAGGGCACAAATCAAGCAACGTGCCAAGAATACAGATAGGTACTGATGGATATGGTCATTTAAGAACATCTTCTTCAAATATAACGTAAGTATAAATTTCTTACGTATGTAGTTGGGAAATAATAAAAATATCCTGAAAAATGAAGAATAAACATAATTTAATATGAATTCTGGTTTTTAAATTATTTTTTTCTTTGCTTATAAACATTTCGGTGCACCGTATTTATTGGCTTGTTTATTGCTATCCAGTGTTTTCAATCCAGAAAAGCAAAATTTGTCTAAGAAATCATTTTATATTCGAATCCGAATCTTAGCTGGCATCGAACCCAGGACGCCCGTACGAAAGCCAAATAACTATCCTACGGTATAGTACCTAGTAAATCATACAAGGGAGCGGTAACTCCAGGCTACAAAGAAAATATAATTAACATGTACCATCAGTGAGATGATTACAAAAGAATACAAAATAACTAACTACGATGAAAATAAATAGACATGTCTTCTAAAGACATCTAAACGCATATTGATAATACACAAAATAAAAATAGAAGACCCTGAACAAAGACTTGAGCACAGAATACAGATCGCTACAAAAACAGGACATGAAAAAATAATGTGCAAAGGACTGTGTGACTACAAAAAATTGCGACCAACTAGTCCAGAGATACACAGAATGCAGCTTGTAGCAGTAGGGGTCAACTGCTTCAAGCTATCGTAGCACGGCGCGCGGCGGTCTGCAGTTCCAATGCAAAATTCTCAGTTGAACCGACTGCCCCAAGCAGTTGAACCGACTTCTACAAGTAGTTGACCCTGACTGCTCCAAGCATTTCATACTACTGCCACTAAGAGTCCAACCACACTCGTGAAGGCCCGTAAATCATGGCAAGGGTTACCCTCCCAACAGTGCCACGAACAACAGACTGCCACAGGGAGCCTTCGCCACGCCTGTAGTACTTTCAGTTCTTCGATTTCCACACCAGGCGCAGCGTCGGGTGCACCGGTCTCATCATCAGCTCGGGCTAACGCCGAGTGGGTCGTGCCGACCGATCATCACGGGGGGCTCCTCCACCCCTTAGTACTCATGTTGGCGAATTTCAGGTACACCACCGGACAGTACTTTCAGTTCTTCGATTTCCATCGCCCAGTGATGCAGACTTACTCATCGCCACGTTTGATGAGTCACCGCCGAGCGAGGCATTAAGGCGTCTGCTCTGATCTTCCATAGGTAAGAATTGAAAGAATCTTAGTGGCAGTAGTATGAAATATGCATGATAGTAGTTCTTGTTTCGTCCGACGAGCAGCCGCTCCGGGGATGAACAAAACACTTAGTTCTATAATGTTCCCTATGGAGTGGGGTAGGTGAATGCGACTTTTCCTCTGCTCCAAGCATTCCGTGTATCTAGGATCTAAAACCTATGAAAGAAAAGGCATTCCCACGGGAATTGAAAACTTTGAAACTTTGTATCAAAAATTAAAGTAAAATGTTGTACATGAACGACTACCATATTACATAGTTAACGATAAGTTATTGTCATGTGTCAATCGGCTCTTTTAATAACTACTTTATACTATAAATAAAATAAAATAACAATTCTAAGAAATTCTATTGACAAGGGTCAAAACAAAATTAAGTAATTCGATATTATTGTAGTACTACACAATGATATCCTTCCCGTTAATTATAAAACGAATTGCAATAATTATAGGAAGTCGAAAATAATGTGTAGTATCTAAAAAAAACTTTCACTCCACGTAATGAAGTTTTGCGACGAACTGTAAAAGGCATGTTCCGGTGCTGTCTATGGAACTAGAAGAAAGCACTGCATATTATGATGGTCTGTATTTAAAATATACCAACTAAAAATTATTTTTGCTGAAGGAAAATAGGACAAGAGAAGGCCGCACTACATATTTAGAAAGGCATGAAAAATAAAAAATGTTGTAATACATTATTGGATAAAAGCCCGACATAGAGATACAGGCGTTCCGATATGCCCTAGAATTTGTCTTTATGGTGTGGTGTCTGGGAAATATCTCCACCGTCTATGGAGACAAACGATAAATTAATGCGACGCCCAATATGTATAAATAACATACTAATTTATATATACACGTTCTAACTAAACAAAAATATATAATGATCTGCTAAACAATTTATTCTAAAGACTATTTTGAAATAAGTAAACCATAAAATTTCTAACAAAGAATTCATAAACCAATTAGATTTGGGTTAAAAAATTAAACTTAATGGTAAAAAAAAACGCTTTTTACTCTTCACTACCCCAAGGGGATATAGCAGGGAGTTATGAATTCGTAATTTTTAAGGTGATTCTTTTAGATAACATCCTGAGATTGTATTCTAAAAGTTTCATCACAATGTATCTGTGTGTGTATATTAAGTGCTATATACGGCGTGTTTATTCTACTTTATCGATTGTAGACTACAGTACCTACTCATTCGATTCTTTTCAAAATTTGAAAATTTGGATATCTGATCAGTGCTTCTCATTTTTTTAACCGTCAAAATATATGAAAGTGACCTCAAGCGCAGGAAAAATTTTCAATTTGCTAAAAACACTCATCACTTTCATAAAATGGCATTGAAGAATTATCAAGAGTACATAATAAAATATTTAAAACAAAAATAAACAAACTCATTTCATGAAAATGCTGAAAATTATCCATACACAATTTGAATACTTAGTGGAGTGCACTAAACACTAAACACCCACTATACATATAATTGACCCCCGGGTACAAAAAGAAAGAGTGGGTTGTGGCCAACGCTAAACCCCTCACTAACAAGTCATTCTATAAAGTATTCAAATTTTGTATGGAAAATATTCAGCATTTTCATGAACTGAGTATGCTACATTATTTTTATTTAAATATTTTATTATGAAAACTTGATAATTCTTCAATGCCATTATATTATGTGCTTTTTTACATATTTGAAAATAAAAAAAATTCGAGTTTCCGGAGCTTGGAGTCACTTCGAAATATTTGACAGTTAAAAAAATTGTGAAGCACTATTCAGATATCCTTCAAAATCTAATGGGGTCTAAGTGAGTATTAGATATACAAATTTGCAAAATTTCAATGAAATCGAATGAGTACTTTAGTCTATAATTGATAAAGTAAAATGAACACGCCGCCGCGCCGTACATAACACACAGCACATAGCACACACACACACACACACACACACACACACACACACACACACACACACACACACACACACACACACACACACACACACACACACACACACACACACACACACACACACACACACACACACACACACACACACACACACACACACACACACACACACACACACACACACACACACACACACACACACACACACACACACACACACACACACACACACACACACACACACACACACACACACACACACACACACACACACACACACACACACACACACACACACACACACACACACACACACACACACACACACACACACACACACACACACACACACACACACACACACACACACACACACACACACACACACACACACACACACACACACACACACACACACACACACACACACACACACACACACACACACACACACACACACACACACACACACACCACACACACACACACACACACACACACACACACACACACACACACACACACACACACACACACACACACACACACACACACACACACACACACACACACACACACACACACACACACACACACACACACACACACACACACACACACACACACACACACACACACACACACACACACACACACACACACACACACACACACACACACACACACACACACACACACACACACACACACACACACACACACACACACACACACACACACACACACACCACACACACACACACACACACACACACACCACACACACACACACACACACACCACACACACACACACACACACACACACACACACACACACACACACAC
Organism: Molanna angustata; assembly: GCA_963576475.1. NCBI lineage: Eukaryota > Metazoa > Arthropoda > Insecta > Trichoptera > Molannidae > Molanna > Molanna angustata. The sequence goes on from OY754965.1 coordinate 34,085,984, forward strand.
ACACACACACACACACACACACACACACACACACACACACACACACACACACACACACACACACACACACACACACACACACACACACACACACACACACACACACACACACACACACACACACACACACACACACACACACACACACACACACACACACACACACACACACACACACACACACACACACACACACACACACACACACACACACACACACACACACACACACACACACACACACACACACACACACACACACACACACACACACACACACACACACACACACACACACACACACACACACACACACACACACACCACACACACACACACACACACACACACACACACACACACACACACACACACACACACACACACACACACACACACACACACACACACACACACACACACACACACACACACACACACACACACACACACACACACACACACACACACACACACACACACACACACACACACACACACACACACACACACACACACACACACACACACACACACACACACACACACACACACACACACACACACACACACACACACACACACACACACACACACACACACACACACACACACACACACACACACACACACACACACACACACACACACACACACACACACACACACACACACACACACACACACACACACACACACACACACACACACACACACACACACACACACACACACACACACACACACACACACACACACACACACACACACACACACACACACACACACACACACACACACACACACACACACACACACACACACACACACACACACACACACACACACACACACACACACACACACACACACACACACACACACACACACACACACACACACACACACACACACACACACACACACACACACACACACACACACACACACACACACACACACACACACACACACACACACACACACACACACACACACACACACACACACACACACACACACACACACACACACACACACACACACACACACACACACACACACACACACACACACACACACACACACACACACACACACACACACACACACACACACACACACACACACACACACACACACACACACACACACACACACACACACACACACACACACACACACACACACACACACACACACACACACACACACACACACACACACACACACACACACACACACACACACACACACACACACACACACACACACACACACACACACACACACACACACACACACACACACACACACACACACACACACACACACACACACACACACACACACACACACACACACACACACACACACACACACACACACACACACACACACACACACACACACACACACACACACACACACACACACACACACACACACACACACACACACACACACACACACACACACACACACACACACACACACACACACACACACACACACACACACACACACACACACACACACACACACACACACACACACACACACACACACACACACACACACACACACACACACACACACACACACACACACACACACACACACACACACACACACACACACACACACACACACACACACACACACACACACACACACACACACACACACACACACACACACACACACACACACACACACACACACACACACACAGATTCATTGTAATGAAACTTTCAGAATGCAATCTCAGCATGATAATTGTTGATAATCTGCAATAAAAAAATAGCCTCAAAAATTGCGAAATCATAACTCCCCACTATATCCTCTTGGGTTAGTGAGGAGTAAAAAACTTTCAAAACGAAAAAATTGTATAAAAAATCTTTATCCTTGATTTTTCAAAAAGGATTCCTGGTTATATAAATATTTTTCTAACAGAGTAGGGACGGGACAGTTTTATATTATTTTTATACCCATGTTACATTTTATTTATCAAGTGTATTTGTGAACAATAAAAAATCGCCATTGTTCTATTGAAATAGTATTATGGGTGATAATAATCATAAACTTATATCCAGAAATTCACCTCCATTGCATTTCAATACCGATATGTATAACCAATAATAAAACATTAGATGGTATCGTTAAAATTACAATAATGTGGTTTGGCAGTCGACATTGTAAGTTTTGCTGTTGCTTCCGTATAGCTGTTGTCCGACCCATAGGTGAAGCGAAGAAATACAATGATGAGTGATGACTCACTCGGATTTTGTTTCAAGCCGAAGTCGAGGAGGAGTCGACAGTCGACACATGGTCTACTCGCGCTCAATATCTATGTACATTGTACATACATAATTGATGTCTTAATACATACGCATTATATTATATGTGCCCGCATTGGATTATTTTCTTTTATACTGCACAAACCACAGAACCTTCAATATCACGAATTATGTTGGATGTCACAAATATAACCAACACAAATCGTATACTAAATTTTGTGACAAATTATCAAAGAATAGGAATTCGGTGTTCGTACTTAAGCTCCTAATAGAGGAACAATTTTAATTTGATGCACTCAATCACTCGCCGAATGATCCGCCTACATGTAGGACAGTCTTTGGTAAATCGAAGAGATTCGGAGATCGAAGATCCTGTTTCGGATAATTAACAGGTCAGTGAGCGAACTTCTATCTTTGACGAGTTTCTCGAGGTCCTTCTGACAATATGTCCAAAATATTGAAGGATGCGCTATGAGCAGATTTTCGACAGGCGATCCTATATATATTATGTAGTTCATTTAATATGGACACGTTGGTTCTTCTGGATGTCTATGGAGAGTTTATTTTATTTTATTTCATTTTGGGAACAGACAGTTACATATATACAAATTGTAGGAATTAGTATTTTTAAGATTAAGGCAAGATAAGAACGTATTAAGAACGTGTCATAAGAAGCCCCCCCAAGTGATGTTTTTTTAATAATAAATTGTATAAAGTACCTATGTTTAAAAATATTGCAGCTAGATAGTAGATAAAGTAAATAGTTATTATTGGTGGTGTCGCGACGCACGTATGTATGTATGTATTTATATATGTATGAAATACATAATATTATTTTACTCTGCACCAGTTTTATGAGCTATCATCTACTTCTAAAACCGGCTATTCGGAGTATTCGATTTCAGCTTCATCAGTCAGTCATTCGAGATCAATTTGAAAGTGCCATCAATGGTGAAACATGGTGAAGCGTGCATCGGAATAACTTTCGCTTACATCTCAGTTTTAACTTCATGCCCAAGGAAACACTTTTATATAGCGTATTATTTACTCGTTAGTGATAAAAATATTGAAAGTAGACTAGACTAGGAAATGACAAGAGTGATAATGAAAGGTTATCTAAATCTATACAAATATTTGAAAAAATCCTTCTGCGTCCTTCAATTTCCTTACGACTAGTCAGTATTTTCTTTTTTATGAACCTACTATGTATTGTAAAAAAAATACCCATACCTCATATAGCTTGAGTTTATTAGAAGCGATTGCCTTTTAGCAATAAATCCTTCGGATACTGTGACGCAGTTGGTTAGATATTTAACTCCTGAGTCAAGAATCAAGGGTTCGATTCCCGGTGGACACAGTTTTTATAACGTGTTTCATGCCTTAATTTGTAATATTTACAATAAACATCACAAGTCTCCAGGAAGTGGATACTTGTTATTGGGTAAATTGATATTTGACATAGTACCTGTTTAATGAAAACCAATATTTTAACTAAATTATAATCAAAATGATAATATTTTAATGTGAAAAATTGTAGATTAAATATTATTGTTGTCAACAGTTGGCGACCCCTCTATGCATCAAATTGTCGTTGCATCTTTTCAACAAGCAACGCATGGATAACTTCCTGTCTGTTCCACTCAATAAAAAATACAATATCTCCGCGTTAAAATGAAAGGGAGTCGTCTATTAAGACGTTGGTATCACATCATTTTGACGAAACAGTCGACAGTTCAGTCTTCCACATAATATATAATAATGGAAAGACATTAATGTATCGATCTGTGAAATATCAAATTAAATAATTATAGATGAAAGTTTACCTATAAGTATTTATATGTTATCTATGGTACAACGCATAATATATTATGCTATGCTCCACGAATAGAATACCTTTATGATTCTAATAATACAAAGGGACAAATAAATAATCCTACGACATTAATATATCGTCGAGTTGAGACGATTACAGAGACAATATTTTATCAGATGTTGGATAGTGCGAGATTATTTTTCTTGTAGCCAATGAGAAAAATAATTATAAATTATCGTATTATATCTAATCATGAAACAATTTAGATGAATTATTTCTAATAAAATATATTTTTCAAAGTTTTCACGCACAATGAATTTCACATAAGACAAGAAGACAAATACACGACCTTACTGTTCTTCACAAAATTGTTAATGGTAACATGGACTCAAGACTTTTACAAGACATATATACAACTGAATATTCCTAGAAGATCGCTGAGATTCGCCAATACCTTTCACATTAATATACTTCGGACCAGCTTTATGTAGGTACTAGCTTTTATGTCCCGCCGTTGGCCAAGAATGTAAAATTGTGAAAGAAAAAGCAATCGTTTTTATAATATTGTCACCCAATTATTTTGCAATATCAGACTATGAAAAGTGGTTTGAAATTTGATTGAGTTTAAGTATTGTAAAATGTTCAAGTGATGGCCACAACCCATTCTTTTTTATATATTGCTATAAAGTGTGAATGAAGTATAATATTTATACAATTTCTGCTCGCATGGACTATGCGTAATGGTTTTAAATATGACTGTTTATCAACGTTGTAAAGAGATTGGTTTGGCCACAACCCCCATTTTTAAATATTCTCATCGAAAACAAATTGTAATGTGTACCTATTGAAAATTTAGTAATTTTGGATGTTGGGATGTGGTTAAAATTTGATTAAACAAACGTAGGTACTGAAAAGATCTAGTATTGGTCACATCCCATTCGTTTTTATATTTTTTCATCAAGTGTGCACTATATTTTTGCTCAATTTGACTGAAAGTCTTCATTAACGAAGAAGAAGAAGACTTGAACTATAGTAAATAGTTTTTAATTTGAATATAAATGTTGTGAAGAGTTCAGTAATGGCCACAACCCCCATTCTTTAAATATTAGGTGTTGAAAATTATTCAAAATAGGATGATATAAATGGTTTAAATTTAATTAAACAAAAGTATTGAAAAGATTCTAGTGCAGGTTATATCGTCACATCCCATATCCCATTCATTTCATATGTATTTTCATCAAGTGTGCATATCGTTAATAATATTTCTGCACAATAGACTATTAGACTTAAAACTAACCCAAAAGACTAAATAAAAAAGAGAAAAATAAGTATAAGACTATAAGAAATAGTTTGTATAAAAAACTATTCCAATGGTCTACATAAAATAAGTAAAAATACATATACCTAATAGAAGAATTAGACTATTGGAAATAGATTGTATAAAAGCTCACCCAAAGGTCTACAAAAAAGAAGAAGAAGAATATTTAGACTATTGGAAATAGTTTGTATAAATACTGACCAAAAGGTCTACATAAAAGAAAATGAATAAGACTATTGGAAATAGTTTGTATTAAAACTCTCCCAAAAGTCTACGTACTTAAATGAAGAAGAATAATAATTAGACTAAAGGAAATAATTTTTATAAAAAATGACCCAAATGTATACATAAAAGAAGAAGAAGATGAATTAGACAATAGGAAATAGTTTGTATAAAAACTGCCCTAAAGGTCTACATAAAATTAAGAAGAAAAAGAATTAGACTCCAGGACCCGCCGCTTCAGGCCCTTCAGTACCTCCCGTCCTTTTAATCCCTCATTACGTCCCTTCCCATCAGGCCCTTCAGTACCTTCCGTCCCTTCAGGCAGTTTTATACCTCCCGTCCCTTCAGGCCCTTTAGTGCCTCCCTTCCCTTCATTACATCCCGTCCCATCAGTCGGTTAAGAAAAGTTTAAATCCAGAAACCATCCTGGAAGAACCGCGAAGAGATGAAAGAACCTTCTTTTCCCAGGATGCTCTACTTAATAGGTAAAATGACTAAATACACGAAGAAGAAAAAAAAAGTTTAAACCCAGATACCTGCGAAGAGATGGAAGGACAGTTGGACCTTCTTCTCCCAGGATTCTCCAACTTCATAGGTAAAATGACCAAAAATACACGATGAAGAAGAAGAAGAAGAAATAAGTTTAAATCCAGATACCTGCGAAGAGATGGAAGGAAAATTGGACATTCTTCTCCCAGGTTAGTCCACCTTCAAAGGTAAAATGACCAAATAGACGATGAAGAAGAAGAAAAAAAAATAAAAAAAATAAAGTTTAAATCCAGAAACCTGCGAAGAGATGGAAGGAAAATTGGACCTTCATCTCCCAGGATAGTTCATCTTCATAGGTAAGATGACCAAGTACACGTTGAAGAAAAAGAAGAAAAAATTTATATGCAGAACCCGTCCTGGAAGACCTGTGAAGAGATGGAGGGACAGTCGGACCTTATTTTCCCAGGATACTCCCCCTTCATAGGTAAAACGACCAAATACACGAAGAAGAACAAGAAAAAAGTTTAAATCCAAAAACCATCCTGGGCATACGCTCGACAATTCACCAAAGTTTCATTATAATCGGACAAACGGTTGATAAATAAATAAATAAAATAATTTTCCTATAGGAAATCAGTATAGGTATATTATTGTTGATTTGTAAGTAAATAGTATTAGGTAGGTACCTACCTACAACAACCTTCTTAATAAATTCGATTCCTAACAAATTTTATTTGAATATCACATTCTTTCTGTAGCCATGGAAACGATTCGAACACGTAAGTAATATCGAATGGTTCGGATACATTTTTTGAATATGTAGGTACCTACATTGGTTTGTTCGATGCCATAAAAATGAAAATTGTCAGAAAAATCAAATATTATTTACAAATTATGCAATTTTATTATGCCTATATCTTTACTAATAAATAACACATTTTTACAATATATGTCTTAAAACTTGCCGTAATATCTTGTGTTTCATTTTATTATTTCATAATTACATTTATTTCAAAGGTTTATTATTTTCAAGAACATATTCATTCGGTGGGAAAATGAAATATTGTATGAAAAGATATTAAAATGGCGGCGTTTATGTACAAAAGGCTTACTTTAAAAATAAGTTAAACATTATAATTATACCAAATATTCACCATGTTTTTCACTTAAACGCCAAGTTATACTTCAAAATATATTTTTTTTGTGTAAATACCTACTTCTAACTTTTAAACTAACAGATATTTGCGTGCAAAATGTACACTTTTTTGACAGATTTTGACAGATTACTTGGAAAATTTTGTATGAAAAAAATAATTATTTAAATATTTTTAAAATTCAGCATTTTTATCGCATTCTTTTTAGCGTGACACTGCATCAGGTATACTGGTACATGTTCGCACTTAAATTAGATTTTTAGATGCTCTTGGTTTTTCAGAAGGCGTGAGACAAACACACACACACACACACACACACACACACACACACACACACACACACACACACACACACACACACACACACACACACACACACACACACACACACACACACACACACACACACACACACACACACACACACACACACACACACACACACACACACACACACACACACACACACACACACACACACACACACACACACACACACACACACACACACACACACACACACACACACACACACACACACACACACACACACACACACACACACACACACACACACACACACACACACACACACACACACACACACACACACACACACACACACACACACACACACACACACACACACACACACACACACACACACACACACACACACACACACACACACACACACACACACACACACACACACACACACACACACACACACACACACACACACACACACACACACACACACACACACACACACACACACACACACAGACACTAACATTTTGATTGCTTTATTACTTTAGATTACAGTACCATACCCAGAATGTGTAGACAGTATAACGATATGACAAGGGAGTGTCCTGATCTTGACGTGTGACGCGGATTCGCTCTCTGTTTTTAAAAAAAAGTTAACTCGCGCGTGTTGTTTTAAGGAAGATCTCAGTGCTGTTTATGTACGCTATTTTGTCTTTTCTCTAACTTTTATGACTTCTTATGTGCCTGTTTTTTTTTTGCTTCTACTAATGTAACTTCTATAACTTTTTTTTTTCTTGAATTGTGTAAAATTAAATATAAATTTTTTTCATAGTTTTAATTAATTGTGTACTTAACTTTTTTCTTCTTGAATTGTGTAACTATTTTTTTCTTTTTCTTTTTTACTTAACTTTTGTAGCCGAATTATTTCTAATTTATGTACCTACTTGTGTAACTTGCGTGTGTGATTGAGTGAGAGCTCATGTAATTTTGTGTGCATCCATAATTGGACGTCCAGCACTCGTAGTAATAACCAATATTGTTTTCTTTTTGTGAGAATTGTGAGCTGGATGTCTGTAGATGTACCCTTTTAATAAAATAAAATAAAATAAATAAATAAAATAAAATATATGGTGTTATTAAACACTTATTTACTATAGTAATGAGCAAAAGCCATGAGTCTTGGTCTTGGTGATAAAGATTGTATGTGTCACTGCAGGATCAATTTCAGGGGTATAAGACCAAAAGAAAGCATATAATATTATATTTGTTTTATTTATATAATACATACATACATACCATCACGCCATGTCCATTACGGGGTAGGCAGAGAGAACCGAACGCCACTTACTTCTATCTTGACATACATTCATCGCCTCGACAACATTCATACATCGTCTTATACATGTTCGTCTGTTGTTCACGCTTCTAATATTTCCGTCTTTCAAAATACCGTTCACATGGACGTGCCATCCCTTCCTTGGGCGGCCCCGACCTCTCATTCCATTCCTGTTCGCAATGTATATTTTCTTCGTTAGGCGTTCCTCATTCATTCTCCCCATGTGGCCAAACCATCTCAATGTGTTCACTTTCATTCTATTAATAACATCTTTCTTTATCCTACATTCTTTCCTTATGTCCTCATTTCTGACCCTGTCATACATCGTATTTATATAATTAGAACATAAAATATTTAAAATAACCGCTTCACTATACAGAATCTGATCCAAAGCAATTACATGTAAATTTTGTATAATCATTGCATTTTATAATTAAAAAATACAACATAATTACACATACATACATACTATACAGGGTGTCTCAAAATAAAGTTTATATTTAGTGGATCGATTAAAAAAAAGAAAGCCGTGTATCGTATAAATGTTTATTAATAATTAAAGTACACAATTTGGGAATTTATTTCTTAAAAACAATATCATCCAAATGTAGACCCTCGCGTTCGCAGCACTCATTTAATCGAACAGGAAAATTACTTAATGACGGCTCGGCAGGTGGACTCAGTGATGGCTACCATTTCGTGACGGATATTTTCTTTGAAATGCGCCAGGGAAGACGGTTTATCGGCGTAAACTTTAGCTTTAAGATAAACCCATAGGAAAAAGTCCATAGGGGTTAAATCAGGACTGCGTGGAGGCCAATTTATGTCACCTCTCCTGGAGATCAATTTGCCTGGGAAAATTTCACGAACTCGTGGCAGAGATGTATTGGACGTGTGTGACGTTGCTGGAACCATGTTCTTTGGTAATAGCCAGGAAAGTTTTGCAGTTCAGGCACCAAGAAGTCGTCTAACATCTCCACATAATGCTCTGAATACAAATATAAACTTAATTTTGAGACACCTTGTACAAATAAAAAAACACCATAAATAGAAAACAACAGACATAACAATACAAAAATATAATATGCAGAAGAAAGACACAAGCAAAATTATTGTTGAAACATTGATGTCGTTTTGAAGTCTACTCTACCTTTAACACTTTTAAAAGCCGACGGCAGTTTGTTATGCAAGGTGCAATATACGAAAAAAAATATTTGTTCTCATTTGCACTCATTTTCAAACCCGATAGCTACTCGATGTTTTACTCCTTGTGTCCTTATAAATATATGATTGATCTAGTGTACAGTTGTCGTATATCCAGAAATTTTAAAAGATTTCAAAAAGGCCTTCAGAGCTATATCTGAATGGCTTCATGTTGATAACTAACTCTATGCACTTTTGAGGTTTTTTTTTTGAAGTCCAGAAAGGTGACGGTCTGGAAAAATTAACACCTAATAAACACATAAGTACATTGATGTTATTTTTTATGGTTCGTTGGAATTTCTGACTTTATAGAAAAAGACTTTTTTTTATAAAAGTTGTAAGACTCGCGAGATCAAGATTAAACCGAGTAGGTATATAAGATAAAGACCAAGACTAACGCGACGTCCTACGTAGGCGATTTAAAGCGAATGCGAAGCGGTGCGGCGCGGCGCGAAAATAACAAAATTTTTTGACATGTCAGAAACAGAAATTTTAATTTCTGTCCATGGACGTCCCATATTATGGGACAAATTATTATCGAACCGCGAATTTTAGGATTTGGCAAAAATAAATGGGACTACAAGTAAACACATTTATTTATTATTGCTATTTTACAATAGGATGTTGTTCATAACACACAAAGTTTTCTCTCGCTTGCACGAATGTCAAATTTTGATATGTTTCCCGGAAAGATGTAAATTCAGTCTCATTTATTAATTCAAGATCACGTAATTCTTCATACAAATCGTGATATCCCCCATAAATATGCCTCTCTAAGTACACAATATTAGTTTCACTTCTCTGCCGTACATACTTCTTGAGTATTTTATATACGTACATCCATGACAGTAGCTGGCGGCAGAGGGAACGATTCGCGGATACGTAGGACAGAGCCGCCGCGTCGCACCGCATCGCTTCGCAATCGCGTTCGCTTTGAATCGCCTACGTAGGACGTAGCGTTAGACAGAAGGATAATAATAATAATAATAAACTTTATTTTGGATATGAATAAAACAAAACGGTTAAAATGACACTTAAAAATAAAAATATCACACAATTAACATTATTAATTTGACTGGCTATTGTTTTGAAAAATAAAAACACGAAATCCATTCAAAAACAATTACTATTAGTACCTACCTATGTACAAACCATTGCAAACCATATGAATATAATTAGGTACATGACGATGTACATGTACTTACACAATTAAAATGCCATTAGGTATGTATTGATAATTTTTTCAATGCTGGTAATATACAAAATAAAGTTTCAATACGAAAAGTCTATCGAGAAAAAATACAAAAAAATATGAAAACTTATGTATTCCAACTGTCGATTTGTTCAAGAGAATTTTTTTTATTCAAATTAGTTTCTCAATTTAGTTTCTAATTCCAGAGTTTCTCAAACATTTTTTATTAAGAAAAACATTTTTTATGATAAATTTATGTGATTAACTGCCTATATTTCCAAAGTTTTAAAAAATCACCCGAACCAGAAAAATTAATTTTCTATAAAAAATATTAACATTGTAGTAGTACCTACATATCGACCGTTATTAACAATTTTTATAAAAATTGAATTTAGTGACGAAATCGTTTCATACAATTTGTAAGGCAGTAAACACTACACACAATATCTCACTCAATAGTTTGATACCTACATAATCTACAAACATACAACATGATGTTTTCATATTATGGGTAGAAAAAATAGACTGACCTCCATACTATCCTATTCTGAATTACATACCTACATATTTCATATAGAAAACACAATATATTAACATATTTACTAATTTGTGTTAAAGTGTTTATAGTTTGGTACGTATTCTTCAATTATGCATACTATCGCCATCGACAGTTGGATCTCATGTGTTACATGCTAGTAGTGATTAACAAAGCTTACTGAATATTTCGAAGTCAATATTTACAAATTTCATTCATATTTCAATAAAATGTTTTCCGTATCCATAATATTGACGCACTATAGGTATGCCCTACTTTTTCGTTTTAATGCCAATATCTGACATTAGACTGGAAAAGGTTTTCGTAAATGACATTTTAAGTGACTTTGAAGTTGCAACCGTTTCACAGACAATTGAAATAAAAAATAAACAGATTCTTTTAATATATACATAGTACCTACCTACCTACCGATCACTGAAATATTTACTTACAACCTCTTAGATTTTCATATAATATAGGTACCTACTAGATGTCGCACCTAGCAAATTTTGTATGAATCGTTTCCACGGGACTTTTGAAAACAAGGTGGGCAGAAAACATCGTTTTTGTACAGAGAATAACTACTAATGTGAATTGTTTTCGGATTTATTTGTCGAAAAACAACAAATTGTATGAAGCGATGTCGTAACTAAATTTAATTTTTATAAAAATTGTTAAAAAAATTTGAGATGTACTGCTACAATATTAATATTTCTTATAGAAAATTAAATTATCTAATTGGGGTGTTTCGGTTTTTTTTTCGATATTTTTAAAAACTTTGGAAATAAAGGCAGTTAAACACATAAATTTATCATAAAAAACTATTTTTCTTAATAAAAAATGTTTGAGAAACTCAGGAATTTTTTTGAAAAAATAAATTTGAGATTTTGAATTTGTCTATATTCATACCAATTTTCAGCCTTCTAGCTTTTATGGTCTCTGAGATATATGGAAAAATAAAGTAATAATTCAAAAGTTAATAACTCCTGACTGTAACAAAAAATTCAAAATTCTGAGTATAAAAGTTTTGTAAGCCTATAACTATTTATATATTCTGAAATTTTAGGCTTTGTGAATCCAGCGGATCAAAAGTTATAAGGGGGGGGGGGGGAGAGACACACAAAACTCACATGAAATGTTCTACTCCGAATTCTGAATAAATACATGTATGGGAACATATATGCTGCGAAGCCTCTAAGTTGGTGTTTTTAGCATGCAAAAAGTCCACTACGCCATACAAAATGTTCCTTCATACACGCGTCTTGGATTTAAACTGCCTCTTCCATCAAGAGAATTTCATTCTCTTAAAAGAATCGACAGTTGGATTATCAGTTTTCTCTGCTTCAGCACAATTCAAACATTTCTTTAATAATGAAACAACGCGAGTTGAATTGTCTACAAAACATGTCCAGTTCTGTCCAATAACACAGTATTGATCCTACATTTGCAATGAATCACGCTACGGTTGGATATTATTCACGGCTGTACAAAAAAAGATGACGAATTACGCAAAAGAATACTCTTGTAGTTAGAAGTATGTCATACTTGAAGAAAACATTTTGTACATTCGGAAGATATTCGTGAGGTCTGACGATGTTAAATGCACTCTGAACAGCAGCGCATGTACCCAATTGTGACCCAGTTTTGCGAGTCTGGTATAAAATTCCTATTATTACTTTGAACACAATGAGCGCAGTTTTCAACTATAAAAATAATATAACTATGTATATTCGAGTTTATAACAAAACTATCTAGCTTTATTGTTTAATTTTCAACTGTTGGTCTTGGTGAAGAGTTACAAGAGAAAACCATCACTGGTAAAACATAAATTACGAACGGAAATATTTATATTTTGCGCGACTCTCTTTTTTGCCAATTCCTCGTGCAATTATATACTATGCTTCTTTAGATAGGAAACACTGGTTTACAGAAACAAATGTTTACAGTATTCTTTAATTCTCACTTCTTCTCCTAAGCTCTTGAGATGACGAGTTTCAGCTGTCCCTCTATAGATTCGTTGATTTTCTATGTAGATGGCGTCCATAGTAGGCTGGTACATAAGCGAGCTTGTCATTTTTCATCAGGCTATAATGTATTATATGGTCTCTTCTGGATTCACCCCACCTCTACGATGTCTTCTATTTCACAGGTTCTCCTTATATCTTCATCACGGACTCGATCTAGGAGAGTTTTAAGTGTTTTAGGATGACGGGCAATGTTCATAAAAAAAATCGATTTGATATCTGATAATCTAATAGAAATAAGCGCTCATGGAATTTTTTTAAATAAAAAATCAGACCATAACGAAATAATGCAATGTTAGTTTCTAGTTAAAATAGCCACGTGGATTCATGATCTAATTTAAACTTATTTAGTCTTGATATTACGTCGTCTATCTCACTAAAAAATCTATCTCACTATTTTTATTACTTATTGCATCACCAGGCAAAGCCTCTTCTAATATTTACAATAACTACGCAATACATTTTTTTTACTATCTATCTGAATCTGATTTCTTCTTCTTCTCCACGTCCTTTTGTTTCCCTTTCATTGCTACGAACTGTTTTTATATTCAATCTTTTTGGCTATTTGTTTTTTTTTTGCGGGTGGCAGTTCTTAAGGAGAACACACTTAGGCCAATTGGCCCTTTGTGATACCACATTGGGGATGTCCTCCCACTCACTCATCCCCCTTGAACCAGCCTGAGAGGCTAATGAATGTCATAATGTCTCCGATGTTGGCCGACGCTATGTCAATTAAATCATCATAGAAGAAACTTCCCAAGGAGCTTCTCCTAATTCTAGAGAGAGCAGGACAGTGACAGAGGAAGTGGACCACCGTCTCCTCCTCCTCCTCGTCTTGGCATGCTCTGCAGTAATCGTATGCCTCCAGCCCTAGCCTTCTGGCATGCTTTCCTATAACCCAGTGTCCCGTTAATACTGATATGACTCTGGCGAGTGAGTCTCTTCTGAACGAGAGTATTTCTCTGGTTCTTCTGAGATCATATTTTGGCCATGTTTGTCTGGCAATGGAGCATGTGCTCTCCTCAGACCACCTCTGGTCAGCACAAGCAGTCGTTTTCTACAGACGAGTTTACATGTTTCCATGGGGACTACAGGTCTGTGTTTGATATTGTCTAGAGATAACAGGGTACCTGCTCTGGCAAGTTCGTCTGCCCTACAATTCCCCGCTATATTACTGTGACCCGGCACCCACATGATATGTAGATTGAACCGCTCCGCTGCCCCATTTAAGATGCTGCGGCAGTTCAGGGCCACTCTAGAAGTCGTACTTACGCCTTTTAAGGCTTTAATAGCCGCTTGGCTGTCTGTGAGAATACGAACAATGCTGTTTGATACTGCATTGCCTTGTATCCATTCTACTGCTTCCTGGATTGCCAAGATCTCTGCTTGAAAAACACTACGGTGGTCCGGCAACCTGAAAGAAAAATTAATATTAAATTGTTCCGAAGACTCCTCCACCCACCTTACCTTCCAGTTTTGACCCATCAGTGTAAAACACCTGGGCTTCACCATGACGGATCAAACTCTCTTTCCACATTTCCCGCAAGGGGATTTGGGTTGGGAACTTGTTCTCGAAGAAAGGTTAGGGAAACTCCCGAAGAATTATGGAGTGTACCTACAATGTGTGTCTCCCTCCAAGTGTCTCCCTACAATTCATTCTTATGGCAGCATTCGTTGCCATTTGTTTTTCCAGGAGGTCCAGCGGAATCAGATGCAGGATAGTGTCAAGAGCTTTTGCAAGAAACATTAATATTAAATTGTTCCGAAGACTCCTCCACCCACCTTACCTTCCAGTTTTGACCCATCAGTGTAAAACACCTGGGCTTCACCATGACGGATCAAACTCTCTTTCCACATTTCCCGCAAGGGGATTTGGGTTGGGAACTTGTTCTCGAAGAAAGGTTAGGGAAACTCTCGAAGAAAGGTTAGGGAAACTCCCGAAGAATTATGGAGTGTACCTACAATGTGTGTCTCCCTCCAAGTGTCTCCCTACAATTCATTCTTATGGCAGCATTCGTTGCCATTTGTTTTTCCAGGAGGTCCAGCGGAATCAGATGCAGGATAGTGTCAAGAGCTTTTGTCGGTGTAGTTCTTAGACAGCCAGTGGTTGTCACTTCTGCTAGTCTTTGAACTTTTGCCAGCTCTTTTAGGTCCACTCCCTTTTTAAAGCAGTGCCACCATACCACCACTCCGTACATCATGACTGGCCTTATGACCGCCTTGTACATCCAGTGGTTTATCTTGGGGTGTAGTCCCCACCGTTTTCCCACGATCTTTCTGCAGGTGTACAGTGCATTTAAAGCTTTACGTACTCTTTCCTGCGTGTTGGGCTTCCAGCTCAGTTTTCTGTCCAGGAAACATGGCTATTTGTTACTCTACTTCTGTAATCTTTATTTTCTTTTACCTTATTTCCAAAGTACACACCGCATTGTATATTTAACATTAGCTCTGGTTGGTAGGAAGAAATTACTGTCTGACATGAGCCCACCAGTGCACAAATGATATGTACAGCTAAATAAATAAATAATTTACTACATGTTTCGGAAACGACCGTTTCCTTCTTCAGTCATTCAGCACTAATAAAACTATCTGAGATTTGAAAGCAGAGAATTATAATGATTTAACATATTATGTTTTACTACCTGAAATAAACAGTGGAACTAAAATTTATGTTTTATGCTACGTCTTCGTAGTTACACCAACCGTCCACCGTCACGTCCATACACCGTCAGTCGAAAAGGTAAAAAAATACGTTACAAAGATACAAACACCTAATAGTAAAAAATACACTCAAAAGTTAAGTGAAACATCCATTTTTTTTTCTTTGTTTCCCTTACAATATTTTTTCGGTTTGAAACGGCCCGCTTCCGAATTCATAACCATTCCTGGTTTAGAGTAACGGTTTTCAACCTTTGATCCGCACAAAAGACTCTGTTTACCTACTCAGAATCATTTATCACTCAGTTGAGTAATTTAAATATTACATAATATAGATATTATATATGCTTCAAATATACAATTCTAAAAACAACCAAAAACTATTGAAAAATACAGATGTTTCAAATATACCTATTATTCTAATAATATCCGTTATTTGAATAACCCAAGTACGCGGTTTGGCATAGAATTCACCAACTTGACACAGATATTGATCATTTGAGGGTCTCCACAAATAATATCCTTAAATCAATGATTTAGCAAACTTCTTAGGTGTTATAGTATCTATTTTCGATTCCTATATTTCACCAAGCCATTTCATAACAAAAAAATAGCTTTGAAACTGTTTTGCAAATTTGAATATTTGATAAAAAGCCATTTTATATCAAAAACGTCGAATACGCTGTTTGATTTAAATATTCTTACACTATGACATAAATTAATAAATATAAATTGACATACGTGGAATTGACATACGTGACACCTTCGGTAATGGACCTTCTGAAAATTATTAACGTCAACATACCAAACAGACGAATAAGGCACATACCTCAACGTTCTTTCTAGACAAAAAAAAAACACTAACGCCGCTCAGAATTCTTAGCAAATATAATAATTTGGAAAGGATCAAGTCAGTGGACATATTCTATATGTCCGAGACGCCTTTCAGGAGCCACATTAGACAGGAATAATTCATTGTTTTGTTACCAGCACTGAGTACATGTAACATGAAATCAAAGGTGGGCTGATTAATTTACAATTACTTATATTATTCTTATTTATAACTTACATTGTTAAATTTTTATTTTTGTACGATGCCCATTTTTTTAAATAAATAAAAAAATATTACTGTTTTCGTATGAACCGTAAGAGTCAGAAAATAATACCCCGTATGGATCAGTAATGAGGTTCACCACACATTCTAAATGTTGTCGTTTTTGGTGTGACGAGGCTGTGACGATTTGCGGGGAAACACTCATGTGTTTTGTTAACTTTAATAAGGTAATGTACACCTATCGCCGGTTACCCCAAAGGTGACGGAATGTACACATGAATCAGGTATACTTAGTATGTCATAAGCTGTTTTAAAAAACATGGTTCAAACATGCACTGTATTAAAATAAAAATAGGTAAGTTATTAGAATAACAAACCTTTTGAACCGCAGTTCAGACACTTATCATGGTGTACCTAATCGATAATGTCAATAATTATTTCATACTTCAATAGAGACTACAATTTTCTTAAGACCTATAGCGGGTCATAGGCCCTGTTATCCGCAAATTAGAAGATAATGAATCTTTCAAAAAATTACGTCGTTTCAACTTAACAAAAAATATATTCTGTTAACCTCCTAAAACCTTTCCCTATGGAGTGGGGTAGGAGACTGCGAAAACTCTCAATGTTTCAATTAATTAAGATTAACTCCAGTGTCAACATTAATCATATGTAAGATTATTTGAATGTTTATTTAATTAACTGTATGTACCTATTTCACATGTATCCAGATTATTTCAAATGGTCAATTATTATTTCAAATTAGGTCAGCATTGGAAGTCTGTCGATGCGTATTTTTGGTGGCACCAATCTAAAGAACGGTTAAATAGCGATTTGATAACTTAAAATAAATAAATAAATAAATAAATAAGACCAATAAAGTGTACTTAGGAATACTAGTATTATTTAAATGCCTTTTATGGTAAGTATGTACATACTTATTAACTTATTTATGTTAGAACTAGTAATATTTTTTACAAATACACATTAAAATTTTTGAATTTTTTTATATACATATAATGACATTTTTAATATAACATATAGTCAACTATAGAAACTTTCAGGGTTTATCCTAGGTTGACGAGTCAGATAGTAATATGTAAAAAGGAGACCGTCCCATAAATTGAGGACCTCTGTTTTATTGGTCAATGTAAGTATGTAGGCAAAAGAAATAATTTAAAAGTTAGGAGACAAGTCAATATTTTTTGTTTATGCTATGTATGGGCATACGCAAGATTGTATATAATCACAAAAAATCAACATTGTGGTTTTTATAACAAGCCGCATTGCGTTGTTTTAATAAAACAAGAAAAATAATTATAAAATTTGTTATGGTTGTATCTTCAAAATTTGTTTTCTTCAAAAAAAATTTTTTTAAAGATCTCTATTTTTGAGTAAGTATAGATTTTACTGTTGTAACAAAATTCTTGAAGTGAAAATACCTAATTTGTTAAAAGATTGTTTATATGAAACTATACATTTGACACTATGTAGATACTATTAAAAAATGAATAAATAACTTTCGAACCATGTATGCGGTAAGAATATCGTATTATTTTCATAAAACCTATAACCTATACATAGAAAGACGCACTTATATGGTTAAAGTCAACACTAAATAAGGACTAAAATCGGATTACACATTCGTACCGCGTTCGGCAGAACATCCCACTGTCATTACAATTTATAATAAGTCAACTAAATAATCTCATGCGCAAATTAACGATACGCAGTAAAAGAATTAAAAAATAGAAATTAAACCATGTCAAAAATAATCTGACAAAATAACGGGCCCATTGAAAACCAAATATTATAGGTATAATATACCTATACACATATAATATGACAAATCTTCGAAAGAAACGTAGATATTGATATATACATGATTAATAAAATAATTATAAGTATGAATTATAAGTTAATAGGCGAAAATATTGAATACCACCAAAAAATAAACAATTTAATGGGCTTTCAAATAATACACCGTTTACATTTATTACGCAAAGGAACTTGCGTGACAGCTTAGGCAAAAAATAAACATTTGGCTTTAGTTAAAATTTGACATTTCACAAATTACTCCCTTAGCTAAAATACTGAAGATAGAAATAATTATTTTAAAATGTAAGAGACTTACCTTTCTTAAATATTAAACAAAAACCTTTTATACATTGAAAAGTCACTCATAATTCACGATAACATTAAATATATTTCGAAGAAATCACAAAACACACGCAACACCCACCATTTTACTTGTATTATGAAGTGTTGCTAGAATAAAACAAAATTTAAACAATGTTGAACAAAAAATGTGTTAAAAACAAATTTACCTGATTTGTAATAGGGAAATTAAATCTCCAACTTCTGTAACTTATTTTTGAGATATATAATTAAATTATGGAGCAAAGATTTTATTCTTAAAAAACTCAGACTCTTCGGGCAGGTATCTAGAAATTATTATATCCCCTTGGAATGAGATATACCCTGGAGTAAGTGTTCATCTTCCATATGAATTAAGTGCTTTCTGGATAGTTCTTCACACACATCTAGAGAATAGATCCTGAATGAAAAGTTGTGTAAACAATCCCTTAGCAGATAAAAATGTCTGATATCTTGAGTATGATGATTATTTTTTTTTACAAACACACAAAACAACATCATTATTAACAAAATAACCATGTAGTCTTGTTACTAATGGAAATAAGCTCATTGGAAAGTCAGTCTACCGTTATGTTTCCTGTTGCGAATTAAAAAATTCTAATCATTAGAACCGCTCATGATTTCTATCATACTTGGAATATTCATACCTAAATCTTTTTAATATTACTGTCGCAGACGTTTTCTCACTGACCCGGAATTAACATGTTGCCATGGGGTCTCCAGAGGGGCATGTCTAGTCCAACCGGCGAAATCAAAACCCTCGTGACTACCCATATCATGGATATAATTATCATATGGAGTTCTATGACATCTGAAAATGTTATAGAACTCCATATAATAATTATATCCATGATATGAGTAATCGTGAGGGTTTTGATTTCGCCAGTTGGACCAGACTTGCCCCCCTGGTCTGTGTTGGATACTATCGATAGATAACAGGGTACCTGCTCTGGCGAGTTTATTTGCCCTACAGTAGGTACCTCACTATATTAGTGTGACCTGGCACTCATATGATATGTAGATTGAACCGCTCCGCTGCCCCATTTAAGATGCCGCGGCAGTTCAAGGCCATTCTAGAAGTCATACTTACGCCCTTCAAGGCTTTAATAGCCACTTGGCTGTGTGTGAGAATAAGGATAACGCTGTTTGACACTGCGTTTCCTTGTATCCATTCTACTACTTCCTGGATTGCTAAGATCTTTGCTTGATAAACACTGCAGTGGTCGGGCAACTTGAAAGAAATATTGATACTAAGTTGCTATGAAAAGACTTCTCTGCCCACCTTACCTTCCAGTTTTGACCCATCAGTGTAAAACATCTGGGCTTCACCATGATGGATCAAACTCTCTTTCCACATCTCCCTCAATGGAATTTGGGTGGAGTACCTGTTCTCGAAGAAGGGTTTGGGAATCATGGATGGTTTTTTGAACTCCGGAAGAATTATGGAGTGCCCAATGTGTTTCTCCCTCCAAGTGTTAACACAATTCATTCATATGGCAGCATTCGTTGTCAGTTATTTTCCCAGAAGGTCCAGCGGAATCAGATGCGGGATGGTGTCAAGAGCTTTTGTTGGTGAAGTTCTTAGACAGCCAGTGGTCGTCACTTCTGCTTGTCTTCGAACTTTTCAAACATTGCCACCATACTCCCACTCCATACATCATGATGGGCCTTATGACCGCCTTGTACATCCAGTGGGTTATCTTGGGGTGTAGTCCTCACCGTTTTTCCACAATCTTTGCACGTGTACAGTGCATTTGTAGCTATACGTGCTCTTTCCTGCGTATTGGGCTTCCAGTTCAGTTTTCATATTTAGCTTGAGCTGAGATCTTTAGTGTCACCCCTTCTAGGGTTGGCAACGTGAAGATTGGGATTGCCCGTTTATTTGTAAAGAGGATTAACTCTGTTTTCCTTGGGTTGACTCCCAACCCACTATTATTACACCAATGAGTTATCCTGTCTAATGCTCTCTGTAAGAGAGATGAGAGTATGTGAAGATCTTTCCGGACACCGTTATGAGATAATCTGCGTACGCGATTACCCCAACCCCGGTGTCGTCCAACTCCATCAACAGTTTATTTAGGACGAGACTCCATAGAAGAGGTGATAGAACACCTCCGGGGGCGGGGCGTATTTACCTTTCCGTGTTGATTAGGAGGCAAGTACTGCCACGCATTAGGAACTAGTTTGTTGCGCTAATGCACTTAAAAACTGGTGTTGAATTCGAGGCACGTGTCCTCCAAATGCACACGGTTTAACAACGCAAACTGTTCCTTCTAATACGTGTTCAATTCAAGGCAATCAGTTATTGAATATGGAACAATGGAACATAATATATAGGCATGACGTTCAGGCGCTATTTCATTTCGTCGCTCGCATTGGCTCGCATCATAGAATAAAGATATATAATATACTGTAATAGAAAGGAAACTCACATACTCACTATGAAGACAAAGTTTTTAACACCATCTGTAGATTGAAGTAGAAAGTTTTTTCTAAATCAATGTAATATGCACCTACCAATATATTGATAATTTTATGATATTTATTTTGTGAGGGCATTGAGGGTATTGTTGAAAATATTTATTTTTAATAAATTTTATCTTTTTCATACAAATTGAAATTATGTCTGGATATAAAACAAAATTACAAAAATCAACGCAATTTGCTCACGAAACTTCAAACATGCGCCAGCCAAGAACAATATTTGTACTGTACTTAATAGAAAACAAAATTTACTTAGGGAAATGCTGTTAATTATAAACTTCCTTAGAAAAAATAACACAAACAAGCCACAGAAATATTATTAAACATAAAATTTGCTCAAAATGGTAAGAAAACACAGCACAGACGTCACGAATCACCACGAATCAAAACAAACAAAGTAACCAGAAATTCCGCTTGACTTTGATTTATTATTGCTAGATGAAGAAAATTATTCAAATAATTTATTCACAAGCTTTTATTATATTTTTTGATAACAACAAAGAAATACAGGAAAAAATATTAATCGAATTATTAGATTTTTTTGCAATAAAATGGACTCTTAATTATCGATGAAGTTTTTATTTGGTAGAATTCTATTATAAGATTGATATATACATAGGTATTATGATCAAAATATTACCATGGGTTATGGTAGCATAGAAGCCAGACATCTATTATTTTGTTTCAACAAAATACCTTGATTCTTGGAAAACTTTCTCTTATAATGGTTTTATCATATTAACGGGTCTTTGGGTCCTTAATGTGTTTAAACAATGCTTATATTTTGTAAATATGTCATTTCTAATCATTTTATATTCAATGCATATTCCTGGAACTTTATACTTTCTAACTTGGTAGGTGAAATGGAGGCTTCCTATTGGTAGATGGTAGAACGCGCCCCGCCGCGCGGTGGGGTAGCTCCTCCCTCCCTGTCTCCAGCGGTGGACGCGATAGCTGGTTTTGGATCAGTATTTGAGTGGACGCTTGATCGGGATAGACGAATTTTAACTCACGCGTACGAAAGATAACTTATATATATTTTTTAAAACAAACGTAGACCGCGAACGTTGAAGGAGAAAATTTTATCTCTGCGAGGCGTCTGCTTGATACTCAGCATTAAATTTCATATTTGCATGGTAGTGCATAAGTGTGTTTCAGGTCCATACATAACCAACGAGGGGTGAATTTAAGATAGTTTAAGTTACTATTAAAAATAACTTTTAAAAATAAACATAACTTAAATAATCGTATAATAGTGAATAAGTGTGTTTCAGGTCCATATAACCAACGAGGGGTGAATTTAAGATAGTTTTAAGTTATTTTCAATTAATAAAAAGTGATATTATGTAGTGTAAGTGTTTCATCTATAGACCCGGAACGAGAGCAGCGGTTGGTAAGATCTTTCTGATTTATTATTAGTTGTTTTCTTTGCTCTGAACGTTTCGTTTCGTAATTTATTTTAGCAAGATTGTCATCAATATTACACGTGCATTTCATGTATTTGATTATTCTTTTCAGCACTATTATTCTCTGTTCCACGTGTATTTCCTGTATTTAATAATTCTTTTCAGCGGCCGTCATCACTGGTTTTTCTAATTTATTTTCTTTTTAATTTTACAGCAATTTTTACTAACCGATAATTACTATTACGCGTGTATTTCTGTCAATTTAAGCATTGTTTTATTTTATACGCTCAACACGTTCTTTCGTCTCCACCATATTTAATTATTGTATTGACTAGCCGGCATGTAAACACTTTTATCAACGCTCTTCTTTGTTATATGCGATAACAAGTTATATCTATAATTAAAAGTAAAGAATCAAAATTAATGTAGAATCAAAAAGTCTTTACTTTTAATTGTAGATATAACTTAAAATGGACACTGTTTTATTTTTGTTTGGCGTAAATATAATCTTATTTGTGAAAATACGTTCCACAATATTCCAGTGAGATTTTTAACCTCTAGCAAACTTGACCTCACGCACAAGCAGAAATCTGTAACGGCATCTTGCAGATTTCTACAGACGAAATGGAGAGAACCACAGGGCACAGAGTAATACTCTGTGGAGAGAACGCTGGTTTGAGTCTCGAGTAAGATATAACATAAAAGTGTATTTAAATTCACTACAAGTATTATTTAAGTATTTATATATTTTTTCTTAAGCTTATTGATAAAGATGTGTATTTAGAGGGTAGATTCATGTTTTTTGAAAAAACCGCTACCGCCCCTTTAATCTGAGATGGGAACCCACAAAATGTCCAAATTTTTACGAATATAACCTTACGGATAACTGTCACAGAGTAGAGCATAGAATAAAGATATATATACTGTAAGTAGAGTCATGGAGTAGAGTCATAGAACACACTAACTAAGTAGAGTACTGCGCGTTCTAAATCAGAGTGAATCGCTCTACCGGTGCGACCAGCAGGGTGATTTTGTATGAAACACCAAAAGTTGTCTTAACTCCCGAGAAATCTCGGAATTTGGTATGGAGTTTTCCGGTGTTAACTCCGTGAGAAAACTGAAGGGGGCGTGACCCAAACATTAGTACAAATTTGCCATATGTAAATAAAATTTCTATGTCCAGTTTAATTTACATATGGCAATCTCGTACATTTACCCGCATTTATCAGATTTTGACAGCTAATCGTGTTTTTTGTTTATTTTATTAATATTTAGCAAGGTATATACGATATTTTCATTCATTGTTTTGTATTTCATAGCTTATTTACTCGATACTTTTTATAAATAACATGTTTTAAATAAAATTTTAATTGAAATGGTGTTACGTCAAACGACTCAACTTTGAACAATTTTCTATTACCGATTCGATTTGTTTGTTATACAAGGGATTATTCTAATAAAATTGACACGCAAACATGTTTGTTTGGGTAATATCATGGGTTAACGTTTTTTATAAATAATTTCTTGTTTAGAATGGACAAAAAAAGCATAATAATTTTTTCATGAAATTTTGAGTCTTCCTTTTATTATTTTTATAATTAAATATCATACATAGTAGTAAAATTGATTTTTCTTTATTGCAGATATTATATATATATAGTATATGATCTTCGGTATCAGCTCAACTCTGTCTGGCTCAAGAATTCCTGCAGCAGTTTACTTAATTACATAATATGGCTTCCAAACATGTGCGACACACTGATGATTGCAAGATTTCAATTACATATCTGTAAAAATAATAAACAAGGTTAATAAAATAATTTACTTTGACCACTATAATGATCATGGTTCAAAAATTTTCATGCTTGTGTTTTCTTTATATCCTATTTTTTTCCAACAAAATGTATAGTTTCAGAATTATCTGCTCTTAACATGTGAGTGAATTATTATCAAACGCACTACATAAATACCATGCATATTAATATGAAGCAGTATAAAAAGGTAAAACTAATACTTTTATGTATATATGTTGTTTAGTTATCTTCATATTATAGTACAATGTGCTTTTAAATACTATTTATTGATTTAAATCTACTTTCAAAACCAACTCCAATATTTTTTTCATTTATTTAAATTTAAACATTTCATTATATACATTATAACAAAGTAATGTGTTATTGAGTCATGAATTAACTGAAGTTAAAACAAACTACCACTATGCCACATGGATCAGCATTAGTCGCTATGCAAAAACAATTGATTGGAGCAGAATATTAATAAAATCTAAAAAAATGTAAATAGATGTTCTCTCTGCCCTATGATAAATATAATATGATATATAATAAATAGAATTTACAAAGCGCCGTTTATCCGTAAGGTATTATATACTCTTTGGCGCCGTTTAATGATACAAGATCACTCCAAGGGCGCTGTAGTTTATTTGTTGGCTCTACGAAACAAGGCAGTCTTAAGAAGTCTTTCGGCATGTCCAACGGACCATCGTCTTTTTATCGCTTTTCATCGTCTTTTAACGCTCGCAAAAATAAGTATGACATGCTGCAAATAAACAAAACGTGATTAGTATCCTCATTTTATATTATTATACTCAAAGAAAAACGTCATGTTTCATTATTTGAAACGTCAAATTCATGAAATATTAAGCCTCCAAAGACCTAAGTCGAAATATTAACAACGAATGTATAAACAAGTCAAATACTAAAATAAATAATAAATTTGGTCAATAATATGTATGAATATTGTACAAGATAAATAATACACACCTTGTAAATGATTATGGATGAATTAATTACTGTAATTAGTCAATTTTACAATATCAAACTCGCGTGCATAGAAAATATAGAATTAAATTCGTCGCGTGATTTGACAGGAGATAACTCTTATTCTACAAATAAATAAATAATTTTAACTCCGAGTATTTTATTGGGGTTAAGACAACGAAAGAAAATTCGCTTACAAAATACCAAAAATATACATACATT
This sequence comes from Molanna angustata, assembly GCA_963576475.1. Taxonomy (NCBI): domain Eukaryota; kingdom Metazoa; phylum Arthropoda; class Insecta; order Trichoptera; family Molannidae; genus Molanna; species Molanna angustata. The sequence continues at coordinate 34,112,601 of OY754965.1, forward strand.
GGTGTTAACGAGCTAAATCCACAGATAAAATAGTACTTAACTCCTCCCATTGTGAATGTTATGAAAAAATAATTTGACAAACTCATTTCATGAAAATGGTGAAAATTTTCGATACAAAATTTGAACACTTTATAGAATGACTTGTTAGTGAGGAGTTTAGCGTTGGCCACAACACACTCATTTATATGACTGTCTGTTACCAGAATAAAATAAAATAAATGTCAGATTTGTCATAAAAAGGGATACAAGTGTTGGATCAAAGACATACATACATACCATCACGCCATGTCCCTCACGGGGTAGACAGAGAGAACTGAACGCCACTCACTTCTATCTTGACACACATAGTTTTCACGAACTTTTCGTGTTTTGGGCATTCAAAAATTGTTTATTTCCCTTAAAATGATAACCACTCATTAAAAAATACATTATTTTCATAAAACAAAATACACTTACTGTTGATGTTTACTATTAAATAATGGCCTTCCACATTTCTTTGTGGTTGACGCGCGAATCGCTCGATCAATTCCGAACGCTTAGGATGACGCTCTAACATCGCCAAGCGTCTTTTCGAACGCTACCCAGACTCTATGACTCTGTTGGACTCTGTCACTGTCCACTTCCACTTGCTTCCACTGCTGTCCACTGACTGTCACATTTCTATGATTTCTATCAAGCACTATCAAGTATCAATCATAGAACACACTAACTATAGAAAACAAGCTATCGTACATTGATTGGCCGCGTCGCATGAAATGATGAAAACGATACGAGTGTCGCCATCTATTGCAATAGGTAGAAAGATCGAGGAGGCGTGGCCAATCGTGCGGGTGGGATATTCAAATATTTTATTTATTTATTTGTTGTAGGTATTTCATTACTCCTTTGAGTATTGTTCCTCATATTGCTTGAATATATTGTTCCTCATATATTTTTTATGTTATTCAAGCATTATGAGGAACAATACACAAAGGAGTAATGAAAACACATAAAATTTAGGTTAAAAAAAAACATTGTTAATTTTTAATTTTTTATTGGTAATAAAAACAATATACATATTACAAAATACACAAATATAAGAATACTATAATAACTTGTGTAAGTGAAAATGCAAAAAAAGAAAATATGTATAATTGATTGGCTAGATTTCAATATCATTAATTATTGATAGGGTCTCAAAGTACAGATTTTTCGAAAAATGGTCAACGTCAAGGTAAATATTTCATAGTTACTGACTCTTAGTCATGAGTCAGTAACTATGAAACACAGTTGGAATCATACTCCATGTGGAGTACATAATTTCAGATTCAGGTTAAAAACCCAAGGCGCATAATCTACTTAATTGCACAGTTTTATTTTATTATTAATATGCTATTACAAAATTAAACATAATGGTACAACATCAAGTGTACAATACATTTATAAATTTAATTTTTAGCATTCCTTTTGAAAGGCATCTCTTCCTCGCCCATTAATATGCTATTACAAAATTAAACATAGTGGTACAACATCAAGTGTACAATACATTTATAAATTTAATTTTTAGCATTCCTTTTGTAAGGCATCTCTTCCTCGCCCATTAATATGCTATTACAAAATTAAACATAGTGGTACAACATCAAGTGTACAATACATTTATAAATTTAATTTTTAGCATTCCTTTTGTAAGGCATCTCTTCCTCACCCATTAATATGCTATTGCAAAATTAAACATAGTGGTACAACATCAAGTGTACAATACATTTATAGATTTTTCAATGCTATTTTCAGTATAAAGTACTTTAGCATTCCTTCTGTAAAGAATCGCTCCTTTCATTAAGATCTTCCTTGTCTATTATTAAGTTATTACAAATTTTAACATATTGATACAACAGCAAGTGTATGATGCATTTATAAATATCATATTCTACATTAGCTCTGTGGGGCAGTCAATAAAATTAAAATTAACTAAATGATTCAAATGTTGAAATAATATGCTAACAATGTTAAATCTAGTTGCACATAATAAAAAATAATGAATCATTTATACATTGTACACACTATTAATATAATACAATTTAAAGTACTTTAGCATTCCTTCTGTAAAGAATCTCTCCTTTCATTAAGATCTTCCTGGTCTATTATTAAGTTATTACAAATTTTAACATATTGATACAACAGCAAATGTACGATAAATTTATAAATATCATATTCTACGTAAGTTCTGTGGGGCAGGCAATAAAATTAAAATAATGATTCAAATGTTGAAATAATATGCTAACAATGTTAAATCTAGTTGCATATCGTAGACATCGTAGGAATGTTCTGCTACATAGGTCCACCTCCAGTCTGTCAAGACGATACCAAGAAGAAATCCTCCACATCCCAGTATATCTGTAATTGATAAAAAAAAATTAAGTTTGTGTTACAAAAAAATATTTAGGACAATATAAATTTACAAAAGGGATCACAGATTAAAAATGTCTCCTCATTATAAGAAAAGTAGGTTTCCTAAAATACATTGTAGGAGATACAATAAATACAAGAAGACGACTGAGTAACTCTGAATTGAAGTATGAATTTGATCCAACTTAGATGTCCTCGATGTACCAAGATAGTTCAATGATGCTTGAAATGAAGTGTAGAAGTTGCAGATTTTGTTGTTGATTGATGCTCTCTTCGAAAAATAAATCTTGTGATAGTCATTAGTAGCTTGCCAAATCTGTATCCATGAGTGCGTGCGTAAATGTGCATGTGTGCATATTTTATTTTATTTATTTAATTTTTAACCCCTTTATCACAAAGTCTATTATGAAGATTACTGCTGCCCAACTAGGTATCCCAGTTCTAGGGCTAGCAGTTTACAATTATACCATGCCAAATATTTGACATTTCGGTTTTACATAGTTATTTTGTTTTTTTCTCCAAAAATATTAGACACATTACAATACTACATATGTAGTTATTAAATCTTTGTTCGCACCATTCATACTTCATAATACATATGTATATTGATATCATTGTTGATTTGAGTATTAAATTTAATTACTTTATAGTTCCATATTCAACGTTGTGGAAAGTTATTTTATTTTTGTTTTGTCTTATTATTAACTTAAAATTGTTTGTTTTAACCTACTTATTATGTACACATAACGATATTAGAGAATTTCTCAAAATGTTTCATTTCTGGTTGGTTGGAAGAAATTGCCTAATGGCAATAAGCCTGCCAGTGTGCATTATATTTGTTTATATTATGTACAAAAGGTTAAATAAATAATTAGTTCAGTATACCTTTACAAATACATTTGCCAAAATTAAAATAAATAAAAAAAATACCATCATCACTGTTTTTCACTTATATAAATAACTATATTACGAAGTATTACTATATTATGCTAAAGATGATTTTTTTAAACTTTCCTTTTGAAATAAATTATATGTTCTTGTAATAAGTGCATATACATCCCAATACATTCCCTAAAGTAAGCATGAATGCTTGTGCTATAGGTGAACGAAATCGGTTGTGAAAGGATTTGAACTCGCGACCACTGGATTACTAAACCAGAGTGCTAACCGCATTACCACCACCCATCTATATTACACCGTGACATTAAACAATATAAAATTCCTTACAAAAACAGATCAACAAACAGGCATTTCTCATGACCGAAATGTTAGTATTTGTAACGTAGCTCAAGGGGCCCAGATTCATATAGTATTTTTCCAAGAGTTTAATAAGCCATGTTAAATCAATATTGTCCCGAATAAATAAATATTATGTAAATAATTGTAAACATACCTATTGGGTTCGTAAAACACAAAGGTTCTGGCTCTACAAATTTACATGTAGCGGAAGATGTTTCTGCAAATTTACCACCAGATGTAGAAGTGGCTGAACAATCTGAAAAATAAAAATATTTTCTCCTTAGTTACTTACTTATATAGGTACTACTCTGTCTATATAGATATTTGTATTGAATAAAACCTATTCTAGTTATTCAAATGTATATTAGGTACACATTCATTACGACTATGTCCTTTTTGATCCAAAAAGGACTTCAAGTGATCAGCTTGATGGACCCCTACGCTTGTTAGAGTTGAAATATCGTGGAAGATAAAATTTCTTGTGTAGGATAAAAGAAAAATATACAGTAAAGAAAACTAGTCATATTCTAAATCCCAGGACCTCACGGGTAGCGTGTCGTGTCATAAGATTCCAAAACCTATAAGGGAATGATTATGTAAAAGGATATAAGTAGGTACTCACTTAAAATGTTTAAAAATGTTCCCGTGGTTTTTTGAGGGTAGAAAAAAGCATTTTCCCTGGTCGGTTCCTTATTGAATCCTGCAAATTAAAAAAAAAAAAATATTTTGTATTTGTATTTATTTATTAATAAAAATTACAATATCATGTCCCTCAATCCCAATCAATGTCCCCTTGGCTACATTGATTAATCTCAACATTGATTTCTGCATAAGAGCCCTTAAGTATGAAAGTAAGGGTCTCAAACGGAGAACTGTAACAGTACGTGATCCCATGTATGCAGACGACAAAGTACTGTAAGTATGGAAGAGTTACAGTATCTTGTAAGTATGGTATATGAACGATGCATAGAAAACGGACTAAGAATGAATGCCAGCAAATCAAAGGTAACGGTCTTTGAAAAGAGTGAAAGCAGAACAGTGTGTCAAATAAAAGTAGAGAGTGAATGGCTTGAACAAGTCGACGAGTATGTCTATCTGGGTTATTAATTTTTGAATTTTTGGTTTATTTATCCATATATCTCAGAAACCATAAAAGCTAGAACGCTGAAAATTGGTATAAACATAGACAAATACAAAATCTCAAATAAGTTTTTTCAAAAAAAAATCCAGGTTTTCTCAAACATTTTTTATTAAGAAAAATATTTTTTTTATTATAAATTTATGAGTTTAACTGCCTATATTTCCAAATATTTTAAAAATATCGAAAAAAGCCGAAACACCCCAACTAGATAATTTAATTTTCTATAAAAAATATTAATATTGTAGAAGTAATTCTCAAATTTTCTTTAACAATTTTTATAAAAATTGAATATAGTGACGACATCACTTTATACAATTTGTATGGCAGTCGCCTATACACAATATGTAAGAAGACTTAATAGTTTGATACTTAAATCTCGAAACATACCTATATACATACCATCATGCTGTTTTCATATTCTGGGTAGAAAAAAGGACTGACCTCCATACTGTCTTATCTTGACATACATACCTACATGTGTTGTATAGAAAATAAAATATCCTAAAATATTCAATAATATGGATTTACGAGTTTATAGTTTGGTACTTATTCTTCAACTATACATAGTGCCCCCAAGTCAAATTGAAAACGCTGTTCGTTATCGCCAAGCGCTAATTTTTTTTTGTATGGGATTTGACGTTTGTTATTTGTTATTGTAGAAAAAATTTCTACAACAAACGTCAAATCACATAGAAAAAAAAATTAGCGCTTGGCGATAACGAACAGCGTTTTCAATTTGACTTGGGGGCACTATCGCTATCGACAGTTGGATCTCATGTGTTACATGCAACTAGTCATATTCTAAATCCTATGACCTCACGGGTAGCGTGTCGTGTCATAAGATTCCAAAACTTATAAGGGAATGATTAAAAGGATATAAGTAGGTACTCACTTAAAATGTTTAAAAATATTCCCGTTGTTTTTTGAGGGTAGAAAAAAGCATTTTCCCTGGTCGGTTGCTTATTCAATCCTGCAAATTTAAAAAAAATTATTTTGTATATGTATTTTGTATTTATTTTTTAATAAAAATTAACAATATCATGTCCCTCAATCCCAATCAATGTCTCCTTAGCTACATTGATTAAGCTCTACATTGATTTCTGTATAAGAGCCCTTAAGTATGAAAGTAAAGGGTCTGAAACTGAGTACTGTAACAGTACGTGATCTGATGTACGCAGACGACAAAGTACTGTTAGCAGAAAGTATGGAAGAGTTAGAAAGTATTAAGATTGTCTTGTAAGTATGGTATATGAAGGATGCATAGAAAATGGACTTAGAATGAATGCCAGCAAATCAAAGGTAACGGTCTTTGAAAAGAGTGAAAGCAGAACTGTGTGTCAAATAAAAGTAGAGAGTGAATGGCTTGAACAAGTCGACGAGTATGTCTATCTGGGTAGTATGTTCCAACGGAATGGACGGCCTGATAAGGATATAGAAAGAAGAGTTGTGGCAGGAAACAGAGTGAATGGAGCACTTAGACGAGTTATGAATGATCACAACATATCAAGAGATGCTAAAGTTGCCATTCATAACGCAATCGTAGTGCCAACCCTGACATATGCAAGTGAGACCTGGACATGGCAGAAGTCGCACGAAAGCAGAATAAATGCAGTTGAAATGAGATCGCTTAGAAGAATTTGTAACAGAACGATGTATGACAGAGTTCGGAATGAAGATACAAGGAGAGAATATAAGATCAAGAAAGATGCAATTAACAGAATGAAATTTAATACATTGAGATGGTTTGGCCACATGGGAAGAACGCCTGACAAAGAAAATATACAAAGTTGACAGGAACGGAATAAGAGGTCGGGGGCGCCCAAGGATGGCACGACTATGTAAACGATATTCTGAAAGATGGAAATGTAAAAAGCGTGAACAACAGACGAACATGTATAAGACGATGTATGAATGTTGAGGCGATGAATGTGTGTCAAGATAGAAAAATGTGGCGTTCGGTTCTCTCTGCCTACCCCGTGAGGGACATGGCGTGATGGTATGTATGTATTATATATCCACCTCACTAGGCTTTGCCTGTACCGAGGTGGAATATTTCACACTCACATCAATACATCTATATACAATATTTTCATCATATTTCGTAGTTTCCATGAAAATGCGTATTTTATATAGCAACATGATTTATATGTATCCAAACCAAAATATATCAAACAATAAATAAAAACACTAAACAAAACTATTTATATCAGATATATTAATTATAATGCAACTTTCTTTAAATCGTATTCAGAAAAAGGTATTTGACATTGGTGATGCCACAATCTAAATAACACAATAAAAGGTAGCAATTTTACCTGGTAATCCTGCTGAGAGATTTGCGTCGCAAATTTCAAACTTATTGTAGATTTCTTTGTCATCTAATCCAAGGAATTTTGGGTTAATGGATTCTATTTTCCATTCCTCAAACACGTGTTTATGCTTCAATGGAAACCGATGCGTTGTTTTTTGTGTTTTGCTATCATGCAACTCGGTATGATCTGTAAAAGTACAAAATAAATATCATCGCAAAAACACAAATCACAAAAAAAACATAATAACGCAACTTGTCTAGCTTAAAAAATGACCCAATCAAGAGCGATATACTTGTAGTGTTTAATAGAAAACAAAAATTACTTTGTATTGACCAAAATGATATACATCCAACGCAATTTTTTTTTAATACATTAACCTTAAAAAATGACGCATTCAAGACCAATATACTTGCACTGTTTGATAGAAAACATAATGTACTTACGGAAATGCTGTTATTGATAAAATTCCTTGGAGAAAAACAACAAAAAAGTCATTGTTTCAACGTGACGCAGTATATCATTTCCGCACAACGAAATCCATCGATCGCGAAACAGAATTGTTTCTGTGTTAAATCCGTCGATTTATACGAACCGACACTACAGTAGCGATGGGACTTTTTCTTGTTTTCCATTTTATAAAACAATTAGAACTTCGACAACGGCAACGAATGACAAACACGACACAAAAATCGAACAAATATGGCGATTTTTTTATGCCGTTGAAAATGACTAGCGTAGTAGCGTTAGCGTCTCTACAATAACATTTTTGTTTCCGGTTTCCGGTTGGCTCTCTGATTGGTTGAGATCTCGTAGTATGGAGTCAAATGAGATGTGGAATTTTATATTAAATGCGAAAAATTAAATAAAAAATGAAAATTTAATTTATAATTATATATAATTCAATTTATAAAGCAACTCGCTCACTTATTATTATAAACAAACAAACCTATCCTAAGAATGCAGAAAATAAGAGCTGGGACTAGACGCTACTTTGAAAATGTTGAAACATTGCCATATGATGAAATCTGTTCCCATAGTGCATTAGTAAAATTGTAATGTAACTAATTAATTTTATGTTTTTTTTATTAAAAAAATATTGATTAATTTATTTAAAAATTAATACGAAACTTAAAAATATGTTTTTACATACCATACTTCAGAAAATAATAATAACATAAAAAAACAGGCGAAAATATTTTTTACTATTAGTTTCACGGTGGTAGCGCGCGCCACCACCAGATTCGGCGCCACCTCCTATAGGTTCGACGCCACCAACAATTTACGTGGGGAACTAAAACTGGAAAAGAGAGACATAGATATATATCTATCTCTATATACCCATATGTACCTGGTGAGAATTATTTGTTTGGGGCTTGGAGGCCCTGGTATCAATATGGTAGTAATCAGTAATTTTGATTATTTTGAAGTCTTTAAGTAAAAATAAGTATTAGAATTACACTTACTAATAATTATTTAAAAAAAAAAAACAAACAAACTTTCGTAGTAAATTGTTGCAAATAATGTTTAAATAGTGGCAAAAGAAATTAACATCAGTAAATTGTATGTTCATAGGAGTCTTCTTAGTATTATACCGCCGTGGCACAGTTGGTAAGCCGTTCGGTTTCTGTGCGGGCGTCCTGGGTTCGATTCCTAACATAGGAGAAATTTATTCTCATTTTTCATTCTCACGCAAATGTTGCTTCTCTGGGCTGGAAACACTGGTTAGTTGGAAGAAATTGCTATACGGCAATAAACTCGCCACTTGCGCAGGGTGCAAGGAAGTGTTTATAAAAATAATAATATTATACCTCCTTAGAGTCTTCAAAGTTTGACAGCACATATTATTGACAGTTCTTTTGGATCGCTAAGATTTGACGTATGCAATCTTGTTTCATGAGTACCAATCTCATACAAAAAAATTATCTTAGCAAATTTTTATGATGTAGATTTGTGTAGATTAATCTATTAAATCAAAAACAATCATACACAAAAAATGCCTCTAACACAGCCTTGTAACGCATGGTAAAATTTATAAACCTTTGTACGATAGAAAGGCGCGTGCCTTGAATTGAGCATGTATTAGCAGGAACAGTTTGCGTTGCTAAACTGTGTGCATTTGGAGGACACGTGCCTCGAATTCAACACCAGTTTTTAAGTGCATTAGCGCAACAAACTAGTGCCTAATTCGAGGCAGTACTTGCCTCCTAATCAACACGGAAAAGTAAATACGCCACCGGGCACAATTCCCTGATGGCCCGGTTACAAGCATCGCTAAGGGTCTCTACCATGTCATCCAATTCCCTAGTTGTTGAGGGTGTGGTTGGTATTTTTGAAAGATATTCGTTGAGGGCAGTATTGTACTTATCCCATTGCGTATTTTTTCTATTGCAGTACGTGACTTTGTCTGGTTTCTGAAAGTTCAGGTTAAATTCAATGTATTGGTGATCAGAGAAGAAGTGGTCAGCTGAGACTTTCCATTCTCTTACATATTGGGCAGCATGTTCATTGGCTATTGTTATGTCTATAACTTTGTGCCTTATTACAATAATGAATTTTTTTTAACAGATTTTTAATTATCTCAATAGAGACGAAGTTGGAATATTTATTGTAGGAGAACCGGGAAATCAAGGCACCTACAGGGCTTACGACCTGTCATCGGCTGGTTTATGTAAGCCCTGTAGGTGCCTTGATTTCCCGGTTCTCCTACAATAAATATTCCAACTTCGTCTCTATTGAGATAATTAAAAATCTGTTAAAAAAAATATCTTTGACTCCCGACAGGGAAAAAAAATCCAATGCTTGCGCATATGCAATAATGAAAATATTCGACAATAATGAATGTTGGAGTATCACCTATATTAAAAATTTCGAGGTAATTTAATAAAATATATTCAAAAAGTGACTCACCTCTCTCGTTCGTGTCCGTGTTGTCCCAGATTGTGTGATGTGCGTTGGCATCTGCAACTGTCTGCTCTATTGATGGCTTGTTGAAGGATACCCGGAGGTGGCAGTTCTTCGTGATCATGCGCTAAATAAGCGGAAATCAACCAAATAAAAGTGGATTGAAATTCCACTGCTAGCACCATAATATCTTCGTTGCAGCACTCTGACACCTTAAAGGCATTGAGCTCCTTCTTTATGAGAATACAGGATCTTGGCTTACCATTATTCTTTGTGAAGAGATCCTATAGTTTTTAGATTTTAGCCCAGCCACTCGGTTTTTAAAAATCCATGGTTCTTGAGCTAAGATAATATCTTCTCCTTTTGCTAAGAGGTGGAGGAGTAATTCGGCAGACGCCACCTTCGAGTGGTGCAGATAAATCTGAATCACTTTCATGCAGAAATCTCCCCTCCTCCCCCTTATCGCTGGAGATGTTTGGACTCTCAACATCTATTGCACCCACTTTTCTAAGTGTGCCAGATGTCAAGGCTTGGACTTGGATGAGATCGAAGTCCTTCTCAAGGTAAGTATCACCCCTTGAAGTTTCTCCCCCATCCACATCCATCACTTCCGTAATCGGTAATGGCGATGGACTAGATGGTTCTAAAGGACTTTGGTTCTCGTCCATACCATCCATCACCTCTGTAATTGGTAAAGATGATTGACAAGATGGTTCGGGAAGACGTCTAGCTGTACCACTGCTTACCCTCGATCCTTCTTGTAGACTCGCAGTGTAATGACATTCCAGTGATTTCACTGCGAATCTTTTCTAAAGGTGCAAGCGACTCTTCGTTCAGGATAATCAGAGTATTCCTCATGTTACCCTGAACTTCTCCCACCTTAGTGACTTTATAATCTTGGGTGGGCAGGTCTGGATTACTCCTTTGTATGAGATCCAGTATCCTTATTGAATCGACCGGTAATTCTGGGATCTTGGCCTGTTTGGGATTAAATCCTTCGCAACGGCCTCGATCCTTGCCTATCTTTGAGATTGCCAGTTTGTAGAGATCTGTTGAGTACTGGTCTCTACCGCCGATCAGCTTTATGCCCCCTTGGTACCAACCTGCATGTTTGCAAAGTGGGGCTGGACCGGGGTTTTCATCGATAACCTCCATGTATACTTTATAGAGTGCTTCTGTTACCTTCTTCCAGTTATTTGGAGAAATGGAATTATCCGAACGCTTCTATCGATCACTGCCCATGTAATGCAGTCTTTTGCAACCTCATTATATGGGCGTGATCTATTACTCGGGGGGAGCTCCTGCCTCGGCCTCTTGGCCATGGATTGAGGTCCCTCCCCTGATTTTTGTCTTTGTCTTTTTGTCTCACCAATAGGTTTGTTGGGAGCAGAGTTGAATACACAATTCTGAATAATGTATACATTTAACGATGCTATCAGTTATCCAAGGAGTTAACCTCTTTTTTGCATTTGAAATAATTTATTTACATGTGTGCTTATCAATATACATTTTTAATATCTTTATAAATATATTCATGGCTGTATATGTTTAGAATAGTTTGCCAATAAATATATCGAGAAAAGCCGAAACACCCCAATTACAAAATTTAATTTTCTATAAAAAATAAAAACATTGTGGTAGTATAATATCTCAAACTTTTTTTAGCAATTTTTATAAAAAATGAATTAAGTGACGACATCGCTTCATACAATTTGCATGGCAGTGACTCAGGCACACACACAAACACAATAAATGTTCTACTCCGAATTCCGAGTAAATCCTTATACAGAACATTTATATGCTGCAAAGCCTCTAAGTTGGTGTTTTTTGAGCCTGCATACAAATCTCGCGTATCCTGGCTTGATACTTTGTCGATATGTTAAGAGAATAAAGATCTCTTGAACAAATCGACAGTTGGAAAAATATTAACATTATAGTAGTACATATCAATTTTTTTTAATTGAATTGAATTTAGTGACGGCATCTCGTGTCATACTATTTGTATGGCAGTCGCCTATGCACAATATCTAGGAAGATTTAATAATTTGATACTTAATCTCCAAACATACATACATACCATCATGCTGTTTTCATATTCTGGTTAGGAAAAAAGGAATGACCTCCATACTATCCTATCTTGACCTACATACTTACATCTGTTGTATAGAAAACAAAATATCTTAAAATTTTCAATAATTTGGATTTATGGGTTTATAGTTTGGTACTTATTCTTCAACTATACATACTATCGATATCGACAGTTGGATCTCATGTGTTACATGCAACTAGTGATATTAATACACCTATATAATCATAGTTGAACTAAAGATAACATATGACCTTTTTTACTCCTCACTAACCCAAGGGGATATAGTGGGGAGTTATGATTTTGCAACTTTTAAGACCTTTTTTTATTGCAGATTCTCAACTAGTATCATCCTGAGATTGTATTTTGAAAGTTTCATCACAAAGTATCAATAAATAAGAAGGATATCTGAATAGTGGTTCTTAATTTTTTTAACTGTCAAATATTTCAAAGTGACTCCAAGCTCAGGAAACTCGAAATTTGTCATTTTTATTTTCAAATTAGTAAAAAGGCACATTACTTTCATAAAACGGCATTGAAGAAATATCAAGTTTTCATAATAAAATATTTAAATAAAAAAATAAACAAACTCATTTCATAAAATTGGTGAATATTTTCCGTACAAAATTTTGAATACTTTGACTTGTTAGTGAGGAGTTTAGCGTTGGCCACAACCCACTCTTTTCTGTCTATTACCGAGTTATAAACCTATTTTTGCATTTTCCAATCAATTTTTTACTCAACAATGGCAATTTGGATGTTTTTAGTATTTTACTAAGATTTATAGACTTATATTTAATTATATAGGTATCTAATACACAGACCAAACATGTAGTAATTAGATGTAGATCTTACTTCTTGATCAAGGCCATAGCCAGAAAATAATTTCGGGGGAGGGGGGTTTAGCTTAGAAACAAGTCGCCCCGCGAGCGTACCAAGTGAGCATAAAACACAGTCATACATAATAAAAATAAAAGGAGGTAGGGAAATTTGTTTGTAGTGATTTTAACTATTATATTTGTATAACAGAGTGAAATGGGTGCACCGTATGTAACTGCAGTCTCATTGTTATTCACTATAGAAATATCTTTTTTTCATTTCGGGGGGGGGGATCAAGGGGGATTGTTCTTGATTATACTGTATTATACACATAGCTTTTCATAGGTACCTATGAGTTTCTCTTATTTGTAAAGAATATCATAATAACATATATATTTACAAAATAATGCTCTTAATACCTAATAACTAAATTTTATGTTGACAGTGTTAATAATGAATTTAAAAATAAACTATAAGGATCACGCAAGGTTATCTTGAAACAGCGTAAACATTTCTAAGCTCAAATTTATATAATACCTACCCATGTCCCATTTAAGTGTTAGAGGTACACGAAGTAGGATCTATCTAAGATGGAAGCTCTTATGTTTAATAAAAAAACACTCACTTTAGAATATAAAATAAATTTACAAATTCCAAAATTAGAAAAAGAAAATGAAGTTTTGGTGCAAGTAGAATATTCTGGAGTTTGTGGAACTGATGTCCATATAATAGAGGTGAGGAGAAAAAAATATTTTTATGTTTCTTATTGGAAAATTTGTGAGAAATGGATTACTTCAAATTAATTAAATTGAAAAAAAAAATACTTGTATATACAAATTTAACACTGTTTATATATTGTACACCAGACCAGCGCCATGTGGTGATTTCTTACCAACCAGACATTATATAACCAGATTGAAATATATGGTAGTATTTTTGGTAGATGAAAGTGGTCGTGCAAGATCAGATAAATAAATATTTGTTTTTATAGTGCTGTGGTTACATTAGTATAAAAAAATGTAAATTCTTACGCACATGCAAAACTTAATAATTAGAACTCTGAAGGTACAATACTAGTTAGAATCTACTCCATACAAGAAGATACCTACAAATTAATTATGATCAGCTGCTGCCTTTATACTTCCACAATAAAGTGTAATAACCAAATCAAAATGGTAATCTGCTTTCTTGTTTCTAGGGTACATTTCCATGCAATACTGAAAAGTCATTTGTGATGGGTCATGAATTTGTTGGTGTCATAGTCCAAGTTGGAAGTGGCACTAGTTTCAAAATTGGGCAACGAGTTGTGATTGATCCAAATAGGTAAGTTCACAAATGTGATTTGTATGATATATTTTTTTATTAATTTTGAAACATAAAACATATGTATCTACAAAGATGCCAATCTTCTTTTTTGCTGATAATAATCTTACTGGTTGCCATGAAATATTTTCAGTTCAATGAGTTAACATAATTATATAAATAAATTGGTACCTAAATTATAAGAATTTTCTTGTATATTAATTTATGATAATTTAACTAATATATTTTTCAGTGGATGTAATATATGTCACTCATGTCACTTGGGAAATTATCATCTTTGCAAGTCAGGAGGGATTAACAACACAATCGGTATATTTAGAGATGGTGGATGGGCTAAATTTTGCAAAGTGCCGGATAATCAGATTGTTCTTCTTCCCGATGAAATAAGTTTTGAACAAGGTAATTAAACATTTAATAACTATAAAGTTATAATCTAGAATTTAAAAGGACCTTTATGAAGTCAGTGGAGAGAAGAAACCGTGGAACATAATATATAAAAATATTACATAAAATATTGATACTATGTAATATTATTTTCTCTGTTTTTCCCGCATCAATTGGTCTTGAGTAAGACCTATTGTCTCTCAACGTTACACCTGAATAGGCATTTTCAAGAGCTTAGTGGAAAGATAGCATGATATACAGTTGGCAAATAATTGAGGTCGTTGCTATTGATTATATGGTATCACCATTGAAACATTAACCGCGCTGAAGTAAAATGTCGCAAGCAACATTATTTTCATAATTATTTCTTTCTTTCTTTCACCTTAACGCTTTTGTCCCGTTTCTATCGGGGTACGCTTTGACCATGATTCTGAAATTGGCAAGTTTGGTTATTACATTGAAGCGACTGCCATCTGACCTTCGTAACCTTTAGAAAGGGGAACCAGACATATTGTGTCATGGCTACGCATTGCTTTCTAATATATCGTTTATAAATTTAGAGTAATTACTGTATTAGAAATATTATATTAGAAACTAGTCATGCTAAGTTTCGAACTAAATAAGTGGTCTAGAGCGAAGCACTTGCACCACTGTTACTAATATCTTTTGTTTATATCTCGCAGTGCAGCACTCAACACACATATTCGGTTATGACATAATCAACGTTATATGTATAAATGGTACATATATCTAGGAGGGGGGAGGGGGGCTCCACCCCTTCATTGAGAGTTGCCTCTGGCTCTTTCCCTCGTATGCCTTTCGACTACTTTTTTGGTGTGGTTAAACTCTATGATTAAAAAAAACAAGTTTTTTTACGTTTTACGTATGTGTTAACATACATATATGGCGAGTTTGAACCCTACCCTATCTGCCTTGACCGATTTCGTTCACCTATAGTAGAGATGATTTATGCTTAACTTAGGGAAGATGTAGATGTATTTGTTTAACAAGGGCATACTCATTACAAATTTTTTTTTTGATAAAAGTATATTAAAAATTGTACAAAGTAATTTTCATCTATGTTGTATTCTTTATATTTTTTGCACTTGTTTCCTGCCTTAGCACTTTGATCTATTTTACTTTTTATAAATAACTAATGTTACCAACAAAATAATTTTGACTATTTTTTAATAGGTATACCCACTTACAGGCTGTGCCTTGTGGGATTTTTGTGTGCACGGTTGATTTATTATAATTGATATTATGTTTATGTATGTTAACCGTGTACCAAATCTTAAATAAATAAATAAAATAACATTTGAATGATTTGTCTATTTAGGTGTTTTGACAGAACCAATATCATGTATTGCTCATGGATGGGATAGAGCAGGTCGAATTTCAGTTGGTGAATCTATTCTAGTTATGGGTGCTGGAATAATTGGAATGCTATGGTCTGAATTGTTTCACCTTCAAGGACATAAACATGTGACTATATCAGAGCCAAACAAGGATCGTATGAAGTTGGTACAAAATCTTGGTTAGTCAGAGTATTTCTTAACATCAATTATTTACTTAAATGGAAATATTGTTTTATTACAATGGTGAAATTAAAGAATGCAATATTTTATTGAGTTCTTTTCTAATATTATGCAAGCATATCTTTTTGTGGTTTTATTTATTATAGTATACAAAAACAAAAAATCTTGTAAAATTAGTAAAAAATTGGTAGGTTTCTATTATTGTTTGTTTGGGTGGTTTACAAATATACAAACCAACCGAACAAAAAGACACAATTTCACACTCCACACATCCACGTAACTGGCTCAAGTTGTTTTATGATAACCATATTACAAATATTTTTAATTTTTAATCCAACTGTGGATTTGTTCAAGAGAACTTTGTTCTCTTAACATATTGTGTTTATAGTTTGGTACGTATTCTTCAATTATGCATACTATCGCTATCGACAGTTGGATCTCATGTGTTACATGCAATTAGTTACGCAATACAAAAATTTGTTAATAGCCTACTACTGTAGTTTCAAGAATATGTATTGAAAAGAAAGAATAATTTCATGTTGTATATCAATTTTAGGTCTTGGATACGAATGTCTTTCACCCAGTGATGTTTCATCTAAAGGTATGACATTTGATGTGATTGTGGATTGTACGGGAGTAGCTATAGCAATGGAAGAAAGTTTTCCATTACTGAAACCATCTGGAAGATATATTGTATTTGGATGTTCCAATCCAAAAGATTTTGCAAAGTAAGTAAATTATTGTTCATTACGTCGTCTATTGTTCATATAAGAGAAAAGATATAATGAACAATAGAGACGACGGAGTCCGTTTACCGAGTATATCACAGAAACAAAAAGTATAAAGAGTAATACTCTATTATTATTCCTTTGGGCTGGAAACACTGATAAGTTGGAAAATATTATTTGGTAATGAACTCTTCATTTTACACAGGGTGAAAGGAAGTATTCATTATTAACAGCGAAAAACACTTCCTTACTCCTTTTACAAGTAGTAAGTTTTTTGCAGACGGATGGTTTCAAGTAACCAGTGTTTGTAGTCCAGAGAAGCAAGACTTGCTTGAGAATTATTTCAAATAAATTTTTTTACTGCTG
This sequence comes from Molanna angustata, assembly GCA_963576475.1. Classification (NCBI taxonomy): domain Eukaryota; kingdom Metazoa; phylum Arthropoda; class Insecta; order Trichoptera; family Molannidae; genus Molanna; species Molanna angustata. The sequence goes on from OY754965.1 coordinate 34,129,823, forward strand.
GGAATCGAATTCAAGACGTCCACACAGAAGTTTATTGTGGATATTTGATTAAATCAAATATTTTTACAATGGGGTAGTGAGCTACTAGTTCCCCTTTTATATCATTTTGTAATTATAAGTAAATATTATAAAAATCGCAAATCATCAATGTCCGTGGCTCAGTAAGTTAGATATTTGATTTCTGAATTTTTTACTGTGAGTTTAGTTGGATCTATGAATTAATAATGATTTTTTACTTGCTGAATGTGAGTAAAATTAATGTTTGACATATGTAGTATCTGTAGGATGCACAAGAAATTATACACATATAAAAATTACATACATAATTAAATAATTATACTTTTAGGATAAATCCATTTGAAATATACCACAAAGAAGCAACAATTCTTGGAGTTATGGTAAATCCTTTCACATTCCCAAGGGCAATTGGACTTTTGAATTCAATGGGAAAAAAGTGAGTATGAATTAAAAAGTTAATTGAAATATACATACCTCAAATTGAGTAGGTAACTACATATATTATATTTAATTTTATTAACTGAAGACACAAGTGGATGAAGGTGTTAAGTCGCAAAATTTCAATTTTCTACTTTTTTGTGCAGATGAAGGTTTTAAGTGCCGCTCTTTCATATGACACTAATAACAATGTGAAAAAAGTATCCTAAATGCGTTTTTCACAGTGGATGAAGGTGTTATGTAACAAAAGCCCAATATGTGTTCAAAACTTTAAACCCAAATATCTCAGCTTCATGAATTTGTAAGTTAACACCTTCATCCACTTGTGTCTTCAACTGTTGAAATCAAGCAAATTCAATAAATAGGCAATTAGTATGTAAGAGTTATGCAATCATGATAACAAAAATATTAGATCCAGAGAAATGTATATAAAAATGCATTATACATGAAGACATAATTAATCCATAAAATTATGAATCTAAAATTATTAACCTTAATAAATCAGTGTTGCTATATTACAAATTTATACTGTTGAAACTAAAAAGATAGATCATGGCTTAGTTTAAGAGACTCGAGATGCAAGTCCCAGATAGAGAAACTAATTTTTCACTGTGATGTAAGGTTATATTTGTGAGAGAATAAACATCATATACCTTCAAGTGTGATTCATATATTTGATATATTTGACATAGTGCTTAATTGCCAGAGAATTAACACAATATTAATTTCTTTATTTCAGATATATTGACTATGATAAATTGGCAATATCGGTATATCCTTTATCCCAATATGAAGAAGTGTTTAAACAACTAAAGAAAGGAACTATTTCTAAGGCTATTTTCAAAATTTAGCTTTATTAAATTTTATTGATTTCAAAAGCACCTATTACATATGAGCGCCAATGGCCAATTACACAGTGGCACGGCTGTGGGATTTATGTTATACTATCAGGGATCGATTTTGTAAAAAAATACATAAATAAAACCACCTTTTTGATATCATGTAAAAGTTTTTAATCTTCAATAAAGGAATGGAGGACATAAACAATCATAATTGCTAATTATAAAATGCCACACTATTTTGAAGAATAAAAAAATCATAATTTCAATGAAAACTTGTCATATTGAAACAATTAGAGATCCCACACCTTCACTCAGTGAATTACTCAGAGGTGGTGTGTCGTATGAACTTATGGCGCGGCACTCATATATATAGTACTTACATTATATACTATACACATATATTAATGGAAAATAATATCTGAATCAAGAAAATAAAAAAAATATGCTTTCACATAATTTTATATCATTCTTCTTTAACCATAGAATTGACAATGACTTCAGACACAAATACTAAAAAAGATAAACATATCATAAATAGCCAAAGAATTAAAGACCCTTGAATATGATATATTTGCAAAGGTGTTGCTGGATTTGCAGGATGAAGTTGAGACAAGGAGATGGAGCGCTGCACACTATAATTTAAATATTTTTCTGTTACCTGCAAAAGTAAAATATAAACAATAATAATATTATTTATTTTATTTTACAGCATAAAGTCTGTTATTTGAAATAAGATTTTGTAAATAAACTTTTATTACCTGAGATTCCCAAGCCTTCATCAAGCCCGTTTGTTGTAATAAACCAATTAATTTATCATAATATTCTTTAAATGGTGAACTTTTTTGAAACATTGCAACATACCAATCCCAGTAAATATCTGTTGCCATCAATCTGCGGTTATTTACTGCATTTAAATTTATGTAGCTAGCTGTAGCAAAATGACCTGAACAATAACAAATGGCCCGTAAAAAATATAACAAAAATATATTTATATTTGCTATGTAATATATCTTGGTAAGGTTAATAATTTTTTTTTTCTTCTTCTTCAGCCTGTTTTTTCCATTCTTGGACATAGGCCTCCCCCTTGATCCTCCACAACTCCCTGTCTTGGGCACACTGCATTCATCTCTCTCCGGCACATTTCTTGATGTCATCAGACCACCTTGCCTGGGGTCTACCGACACCTCTTCGGCTTGTTCTCAGTCGCCATTCTATGATCTATGGGTTATGCCCAGCTCAGCTCCACTTAAACCCAATGATGAATAAGACACAAAAAAATGATTAGTAATATTTTTTAAGTGTAAATTTTTTTTGGTTTAGGTAATTCAGCCAGTAAAGAGTGCTTTATGTTTGTGTTATTATGATAATTATTACGAGTACATTAATTATTTTAAATAATAATAAATTACCATGTTCCAATCTTTCTATAGCATATGCAAATTTTGCATCATTCCAATATTTAACAAGCTTTCTTGGTGGTAAAATCAAGAAGCTATTTTTCACCTTCAACAGATTTTTCTAAAAAGACAATCAACATATACCAATATTTATCTTGGTGAAAAACATACATTTTCATAAAATATAAATCTACGCTCCTTTGTTTTATAAATCTTATAATTAAAAAACAAAATTGTCGAATTATTGTTACAAGTAGGTACCTACATATTTACCTCTTTTGCATCTCTGATGGAAAAAATCCAAGCATCGTGTGTAGCTCCCCAAAATATATTATTTTCAGCTAAATCAGTGACAGAGTCTATAGGTTTTGTGTATCTAAAATCAATCGCAGGAAACATATTCTCAATATATTGAATATTTTTTCATACTTTGTGTGTATTTTATATATTTTTGTATTCTTAGTATATAACAAAATACATGCGATTAAAATAGTAAATATTTTTACCTAGGCAGTGTTAAAGTAGATGTAAGTCCACATATATAAGCGCTGGTAATTAAAAATGAGTAAAATAAAAACATGCTTCGTAAAATTAAGCCTTTTTTTCCTCCTCCATATCCTCCACCCTACATTAGAAAAATGTTAATAAATCCATACATAATATAAGAATGAACATTTCTGATATTGTAAAAAATAATATTTTTTAACTAAGTAACATTTAGGTACTTACCTGTAATAAATTTATTTCCATAATGCTCAAAAATGCATAACTTAAGTAGTTTATATCATGTTCTTCATTCATGTTTGTTACATCCGAATTAAATCTTTTCTTGCCTTTGACCCTATACACATTTGTATTTTGCTCATCTGCATGGTCAATTTCATTGACACTATTACTCAAACTTTTATTTGTAGTCTTCCATTTTTTTTGCTCCAATTTTATGTAGTAAAACAATATCAGAGTAATGATACAAACAATGACTACATTTAAAATCCACACATTTAATCTGAATGGCAAAAAAGGTTGAATCCAATCTTTAACCAAACTAAAAATACACATGTTAAGTAAAATTAAGTTATTAGTTGAAAATGAATGATGAAGAGTTTTTCAAATCGAAATTAATAAACTCACACAGGCTTAGGAGCAATTGTGGTAATTCCAGTTCTGATATATGGAGAAGAAAGGTCTAAAAAGAAATATTCATGAAACCACATGCAGCTTGATCCTAAAAATATACAATTTTTAATCATAAAATATTGTATGATATATCGAATTAATTTTGCAATACATCAAAGTTATTGAAATAATTCAATGAAACATGAAAAAAAATATATAATATTTAAGAAAGCAGAGTTGTTAAAATGGGAAATTACAAAATGAATGACAAATTCTTACCAAAACCAACATCAGCTCTATCATGTAATACATTTCCTAGCATACCAGTTCCAGTATAGTTGTTGTATAATTCACCCCATTCCAAATTTGCTTCATTTTCAACATAATACACAGTACAGTTAATCAATCTGTAAATTTATTTATACACTACAATCATGTTAAACATTGAGATCCAACTGTCGATGGCGATAGTATGTTTAGGTGAAGAATACTTAATAACTGTAAACCCTTAAATCCAAATTATTGAATACTTTAAGATATTTTGTTTTCTATACAAAACATGTATGTCAGGATAGAATATTGTAGAGGTCAGTCCTTTTTTCCCTATGTGGAAAAAAGGAGAATGGAAATCTAGTTTGCGAACAAAATTAAATAGAACGTAAAATTATATTGATTCCAAGTAATGACTCTGTAAAACTATGTAACATTACAGAGAACAAGGACATAAATCCTACCCCTAATAAAAGAATCACCAGGTCCACAGACAGAACTTAACAATACAAACACAAAGTAAATTCAACAGCTAGCTTCGTACAGGGCTTCACTTGGATCTCGACTTCTGAGTTGAACGGGTGTGTTCGCCACCAATTCAAAATAGAACTCGACATACAAGACGAAATCCCTCGACAAAGGAAAATGTTATTTGTTCGAAAAGTTGGGTCAAAAACAGTCTTTATCAAGACTATAGTATGCGAGTTACCCTAGAAAATAACCCTTCATCTTTTACCCATGAAAATCTTACGTGCGTATGTCACTGAACTCCTCCTCCCAAATGGCTGGACCAATTTGGATGAAATTTTTTGAGTGTGGTTAAGGGTTTCTGAAATTAAGTCTATTTTAATTTTCCTTTTAATTTATGTTACGGTATACACAAACCTTTGATTGTGATAAAATTGGTAAGTGATATATTAATGAGATTTATTAAATCACGCACCTGCAATATTCCAATGCTATTCTCATTTCAGTACCATCAAGATGCCAGCCTGTTTGGTCCTTCCAAATAACGTTTGATGGTAAATAATAAAATGTTGACACTCTGAACTTACGTCCTGATTCAAAAAAACCAAAGTTAATTATTAACTTATTCATTTTGAAAATAAAGTATTATTCACAAAGTATAAAAATTTTACCTTGCAGGTTAAGGATTTTATCTGGAAAAAGATTGACATCATCTTTAAATGTTCCGTTACTACCAAACCATGTATTCAATTGAATTAAACTTGATTCATCACTTTCTCCAACAAATTTATAAGTATATATTTCATAATCAGTTACACATTGATTTTTTTCCATATTGAATTTGTTTAACACTATGGATGAATCGCATATTGGAGTAACAAATATTAAATCAGGAATAAGCGATACAAGGCTAAAATTCATTATATTCAAATCATATTTTTCATTTAACAAAACAATGAAATGTTTTCTGCCATTTCTATTATTTGCAGTGCGAACATTTTTATTAAATTGATTGAAAAACATATTTAAATCTTGAAGTTGAATGATATATCCCTGACATCCAATTTCTATAGCACTTTCGAGGAAAGAAAAGTTAGATGGATTATTTTTAACCTTGTATATGATATACGGAAATGAAATTTCAAATGCTACTTCGATTTCTGTAATGATAATTGAGCACCAAAAATTATTGAAGTATGTCTGAATCAATAAATTTGTAAGGCTTAAAAGATTTAAGGATAGTAATTGCATTTTCATGAAGATAGATATGAGTTAGGCTGAAAACTGATGGATTTGGAGTAAAAACTTTATATTTATACTGGTAGCAAGCATACAATAAATATTACATAATGTTTGATCAACCATAACATGTCTTGCAAATCCAAAGCATAATCAAGAATTCAGTATTTGTTTTGTAAAATTGCACCGCACATCAGAAAGAAACAAATATGACCCACAGAAAATAATTTTCCCATTAGCACTAGTTGCATGTAACACATGAGATCCAACTGTTGATAGTGATAGTATGTATAGTTGAAGAATAAGTATCAAACTATAAACCTTTAAATCTAAATTATTGAATATTTTAAGATGTTTTGTTTTCTATGCAACACATGTAGGTTTGTATGTCAAGATAGGACAGTATGGAGGTCAGTCCTTTTTTCCTACCCGGAATATGAAAACAGCATAATGGTATGTATGCATGTTTGGAGATGAAGTATCAAACTATTAAGTCTTCTTAGATATTGTGTATAGGCGACTGCCATACAAATTGTATGAAGCAATGTCGTCACTAAATTCAATTTTTATAAAAATTGTTAAAAAAAAAATTGAGATGTACTTCTACAATAATAATATTAAAATTAAATTTTCTAGTTGGGATGTTTCGGCTTTTTTCGATATTTTTAAAAACTTTGGAAATATAGGCAGATAAATACATAAATTCATCATAAAAAAAAATATTTTTCTTAATTAAAAATGTTTGAGAAATTCTAGAATATTCCAACTGTTAATTTGTTCAAGAGAATTTATTTCTCTTAACATATCAACATAGTTACAAGCCAAGATCTATCATATTTTGAATGACTTTTACACTCAGAATTATGAATTTTAGTTTCAATCAGAGGTTATCAACATATGAATTTTTATTTTATTATTTCATATACCTCAAAACCATAATAAGCTAGAATGCTGAATATTTGTATATATATATATATATATAGAAAAATACAACATCTTTAACAAGTCTTTAACCAATTTTTTTTTAAAAAGTTCCATGGTTTCTCAAATTCTTTTTATTAAAAAAAAATATAACAAATGCATGTGTTTGACTCAGTATTATAGCTTCATGGTTTGACTGCTTATATTTCCAATTCATTTTTTAAATCGAAAAACGCCGAAACACCCCAACTACATAATTAAATTTATATGAATCATATCAAAATTATGTAAAAATTGAATTTAGTGACTATTCATTCAATTTGTATGTCAGTATATGTACACAATATCTACGGGGACTCTCAATAGTTTCATATTTAATATCCATACATACCGTCAAGCTATTTACATATTCGGGGTAAGAAGAAAGGACTGACCTCTACACTATCTTATCTTGACATAGGTACATGTTATGTATAGAAAACAAAATATTTAATAATTTGGATTTAATGGTTTATAGTTTAGTATATATTATATAATATATGAATCACCCAGTATCTCAACACATATTAGACTATCGAGATTGAGATGGGCTAGACATGTTCAGAGAATGCCAAATATGAGAATTCCTAAGAGTATTATTACTGGTCATCTAGGAGAATTAAGGAAAATAGGAAGACCCAGGTTGCGATAGTAGGACGAGGTGAGGAGGGATGCAGTGCAGCTCTTAAGCGTTACAAACTGGAGGACGGCAGCTGAGGACAGACGGGGTTGGAGGCAAAAGTTGAAGGAGGCCAAGGCTCGACATGAGCTGTAGCCCCATCGAAGAAGATTTATTCTTCAACTATACATATTATCGATATTGACAGTTGGATCCCATGTGTTACATGCAACTAGTAATAAAATTCTGGTTTTAAAATAACTATTTAATTTTCTATAAAAAACATATACGATATACCAGTACATCTCAAACTTGTCAACAATTTTTGTAAAAATTAATTATAGGGACAACATTTTTTCTTACAATTTGTATGGCAGAATACACAATATCAACGGGGACTCTCAATAGTTTGATACATAATCTTCATATATACATAGGTACACAGCATCGAGCTGTCTATAAATTTGAAGCGTGAAAGAACAATTAATATAGTACAAATGAAATATCTTCGTAGAATGTGTATTTGATAAGGTAGGTAACAGTTTTTCCACAAAAAAAGATTAAATGCCAAAGTGGATTATGTTAGTAGGAATAAATTGCCATATGACACTAAACTCACCACTTGCACTGGGTGAAGTATTAATTATTATTATTATGAAAAATAGGAAAGTAAAATTACAGAATAACAGAACGTGTATGAGATAGGAGGCTGGTGTGGAATTTGGATCTCTCTGTTAACCCCACACAGGAAAGCAGTATATGTAAACCAATTCATATACATTTATGATAAAATGAAGTATGGAGCAAAATATTTGTGACCCAAATAATATTTTTATTTGTTTGAACTGAAAGACAAATTAGTAGCAGAAAATTGTGTCAACAATAATTTGCAAATTGTATGACTAGAACCCATTGTTTATGTATATATCATTCATCAACAATATTGCCTTACATCCAGCATTAAAAAGGTTCTATGGTTTAATATTACAGTTGGCCACAATTCATCGAATTACTAAATCGCATATCTAAGTTCAGGGAAGGTTTTATTATATTTATTTCAGTACAGAAGAAATTTTCTGTCGGTGCATTCTATTATCCACCTGTTAAATGTCACTCAAATAACTAGTCACAGTGGATAAAATCATTTAAAGTAATAAAGCAATGATAATGTATATGTTTATGATAATGTATGTGTATGTTTGTCTCACACCTCCTGCGAAAATATGAGCATATAAAAATATAATTGATGTGCATGCATGTACCAGTGTACTCGACGGAGTGTCACGCTAAAAAACATATGGTAAAAATGTATAAATATATTTCAAAAATATTTTTTTTCATACTAAAATGTTCAGCAAAAGAACTGTCAAAAATGTGTAATTTGTGTGCGCAGATATAGGTTAACGTAAAAATATCCTCCTCTCAAGAAGTCGGAAAACTAACTCACTCTAAAGTCAAAATTGAATGTAAAATGTTTGTTCACTTACTTAATAAAGATTTCAAATAACGAATCGCTGTCTGACAGTACGCAAGTTTGTCAATTGTCCAACATCAAACAGAATGATTATGTCACAAATAAAATATTAAAAGCTAATCGTGGATGAAATAAAATTTCAAATAATTATTGTCAAAATGAAATAAACTGAATGTCACAAATTATGATGTAAAAATAATGTCATTTACTGACGTCGAAAATTATAGTGATAAAGTTTGATAGTAAAAAATAGAAATTAAAATAAATTTGAATAAAAAATAAACACAGTCTAAATAATATCACAAATTTAGAATTGTCACAAGTAATGTATTATTATTCTTGATGGGCACATATTGTCTTTTCCTGCTTTCACATAGTTATGATCTAAAAGACATCCAACACCAGGGTGGATGTTGGCGTTGACTGATGGGAGCAGAATATCAGAGACATACTCCGCCTGACCAAGACAGGGGCAGATATTGGGTGTGCGTCTGTATCGGGAACAGCAGTGGTTGGGCAGATCCTCAGGTTGGCAGGGCACAAGAGTGAAGCTGCAGACTGCAGATTCAGGATGAGTACAGCTAATTGGCATCGGAGAGCTTTCTGATTCAGAATTTGCCACTATTCAAGTCCGCGACAGCATGCTCACTGGATTGGTGCTGCGTCGTCTATGTTGGCACTTCAGAGCAGGTCTTCAGGGCCCAACCGATATCTCCAGACATGGTCTCCTAAGTGCAAGAACGCCAACTCACGTTCGACGAACGCAGTCTGTGTTCAGAAGACAAATGTCTAATTCAGACTCTCACATTTTGGAATTTAGGTGACTGTCATTTTTTGCAAGAAAAATATATTTTTTAACGAATATGTGTGTACGAATAAAATCTATTTTCAAGTACAGTGGTACCTCGACATACGAGTGCCCCAACATACGAGTTTTTCGAGATACGAGCCGGCGAGCGAGTGATTTTTTGCTTTGAGTTACGAGCGAAATTCGAGTTAGGTTTAGCAGGTCGGCCGGTAGATACAAAAGTTAAAGTCACAGCAGCATACGGAGGTTATGCAAGAAATTGGTTTCGAGGAGTCAGAGGAGGAGGAGGTTATTTCTACAAGTGAGATAAAGGAGATCTTAGGAATGTGGGAGAGAGTTTCACAGTTCGTGGAAAACAAACACCCAGAAAAAGTTGCAACAGGTCGTGCAACTAATCTTTTTAATGACACTTGCTTAACTCATTTCCGGAACATTCTGAGAGGGAGGAAGAAACATACCTCCTTGGACATGTTTTTTTTCTAAACGGCTTACAGGTGAAAGGGAGAAAAATGTAGCGAAAAAGGCAAAGACCAGTGAGGATATCTAATTTATTTATTTACATTCTCTTTTTTGTTTTTGTACAATAAATATTTGTCATTTATAAATACGTTTTTAGTATTCAAAACCACGTAACAAAAATAACTGGGGTGACATTTTGGGGGTTGGAACGGATTAATCCAACTGTCGATTCGTTCATGAGAATTCAATTCTCTTAATGAATCGACATTATTAAGCCAAGATGCGTGTACGAAGGAAAATTTTGTATGGTGTAGTGGACTTTTTGCATGCTAATAACACCAACTAGAGGCCTCGCAGCATATATGTTCCCCCGTACATGGATTTACTCAGAATTCGGAGTAGAACATTTTATGTGAGTTTTGTGTGTGTGTGTGTGTGTCTGTCTGTCTCCCCCTTATAACTTTTGATCCGCTCAATTTACAGATCTCAAATTTTCAGAATATATAAACAGTTATAGGCCTACAAAACTTTTATACTCAGAATTGTGAATTTTTGTTTCAGTCAGGGGTTATCAACTTTTGAAATTTCGGTTAATTTTTCCATATATCTCAGAAACCATAAAAGCTAGAACGCTGAAAATTGGTACAAAGATAGACAAGTACAAAATCTCAAATTGGTTTTTTTTAAAAAATTTCAGGGTTTCTCAAACATTTTTTAATAAGAAAAATATTTTTTTTATGATAAATTTATGAGTTTAACTGCCTATATTTCCATATTTTTTTAAAATATCGCAAAAAGCCGAAACACCCCAACTAGATAATTTAATTTTATATTAAAAATATTAACATTGTATTAGCACATCTCAAATTTTTTCTAACAATTTTTATAAAAATTGAATTTAGTGACAACATTGCTTCATAAAATTTGTATGGTAGTAGCTTACGCACAATATCTATGAAGACTAAATTGTTTGATACTAATCTCCAAACATACATACATACCATCATGCAGTTTTCAAATTCTGGGTAGGATCAAAGGACTGACCTCCATACTATCCTATCTTGACATACATACCTAGGTACATGGTTGTATAGAAAATCAAATATCTTAAAATATTAAATAATTTATATTTATGGGTTTATAGTTTGGTACTTATTCTTCAACTATACGTACTATCGCTATCGACAGTTGGATCTCATGTGTTACATGCAACTAGTAGTAGTTCAATTGTTTTGTATGGGGAAATTTGCTTCGAGATACGAGCAAGGTTGCGGAACGAATTAAACTCGTATGTCGAGGTACCACTATACTTGAAATTTTAGTGAAAAGCATGATTATTTTGTATAATAATAATGTATTTCATTTAACCATACAATGCAGCCATTTTGAATAGTTTTCTTACTAAAAAGTTTAAAATTCCATACTAATTACCAAAATTATTCATTTTCATGTGTATTTTTTTCTTTATTTCCATTTGTAGGTGAGAACCTGGGAAGGTTTTATGATTTTAATTATTTTTTTTATTTTTACGGTGCTGTCAATTTACCAATGATATTAATAACAATTAAGCACTACAAATAATAACACTCAATTATTATTATTACCATTATACACTTCCTCAAAAGAATTATCAGATCAATGCGTAAATTGTAAATTATTTAATAGAACAAAATAAAATGCAACAAACGCATCATCAAGCTTTTAATTGAGAATAATTCACCCATCCAGATACTTAACATAACAAAGGAATAGGCTCTTAGGAGGTCTCTATACTACCTATCAACCCTACTGATTCCCGAATATTAATGTTAAAAAAATCTTTAACGATTCTACATATATTCATTATTACCGTTTTTTGCATTTTTATTATAAAGTTTTTTGATAAATCTAAAATTTCTAAATTACAGCTTAATGATTTTGAAATAATGGCAGTGGCTGAAATAATGGCAGTGGCTGAAATAATGAACGGTAATATTATTATTTTACGAGAATGCCAAAGTCTTTTAATCTCGTTACCTAAAGTTATGTATTTTCTAATTTTTCCATGAAATGATTTTATAATACAATTAGAATTTGGAATAGCTATGTCGCAAATGTAAGTTATTTTTTTAATTTCATCATGTATTATTATATCGGGTCTGTTGAATTGACCGGTGACTTGAGGCACCTACAGGGCTTACGACCTGTCACCGGCTGGTTTACGTGATCGCAAAAAGTGACAATATTATGAAATACATATTTGACGAATTCGCCAAAATCATCATCCATCGAAAACATCTTGTATTTTATTATTAAACCACTCGTAAGGTTCCTCGCGATCAATCTTACTTTTTGACAGTCCGCAAATGTTATTTCACGTTAGATATGTTTCTGCAATGCAATTCTCATACAAAAACTTCGTAGCATCCTCCAGTTAGTAAGCCACGCAATCTCCTAACTTAAGTGAGCGACTGTGCAATGTAAACATGGTTTGTATTTAGGTCGGATTCTGGATTAACAATATGCTAACAACAAGAACAGTGGCGGCAAACACTAGTGGAAAAACCATCCAGGTTAGCACCACAAGGGGATGCCCACAGGGAGGAGTACTGTCACCACTGATCTGGAGTCTGGTCGTTGACGAGCTGTTGAGGCGGCTGACCGAGTGTGGATATCACGTAAACGGCCGTTATGCCGACGACATCATCATCCTAATCAGAGGTAAATTTGAGGAAACACTGTGTCTCCTAATGCAGGATGCCCTCAAAATCACCAAAGAATGGTGTTTATCTGTGGGCCTGAATCTAAATTCAGGGAAAACCACACTAATACCATTTACCAACAAAAGAAATCTCCACAATATAAAGAATATCCAGATAAATGGAGAAGATATTGAATGGAGAGACCACACAAAATATCTAGGAATGATACTAGATAAAAAGTTGCTGTGGAACAAGCATGTTGAAGAAAAAATCAGCAAAGCGAAATCAGCTATAATGATATGTAGAAGAATTGCAGGAAAAATATGGGGATGTCACCCAAAGATCCTACTATGGATGTACACTGCAATAGTAAGACCTATCATCACCTATGGTGCAATAGTATGCTCAAGCAGAACCAAGCTTGAAACAACGAGGAAATCACTCGAGAAGTTGCAAAGGCTAGCCTGCTTATCTATAACAGGCGGTATGAGGACATGTCCGAGTGCGGCAATGGAGGTCATCCTAGACCTCACTCCACTCCATATAGTAGTGGAGGAAGTCGCAACAAAGGCCTACCTCAGACTGTACAAAGAAGGGTCAATAAAGGGTGGGCATGCTGAGCTAGCTTTGCCTAATTGCACACACCTAATCGACCTACCAGGAGACAAAATGGTCAAGAAGTTCAGTCTCGAAAAGAACTTTGATATCAAGCTGAACACGAGAAATGATTGGAACAACCACACCATCCGATCACTCAGGGAAAATACTATTAAATGGTATACCGATGGATCCAAAACAGAAGAGGGAACTGGAGCAGCAGTATATGGACCAAGGACAGAATATTCTGAAGCAATGGGCAAACTCCCTAGTGTCTTTCAAGCGGAAGTTCACGCAATTGAGAGATGTGCTCAGTTCAACCTCGACAGAAGATACAATAGGCAGGATATTGCTATTCTATCTGACAGTCAAGCAGCCATCATGGCATTGAATTCCCCAAACATTGACTCAAAAATGGTTTGGGAATGCCTAACAAAACTCAATGAACTAGGCAAGAATAATAAGGTCTCCCTGCTCTGGGTACCAGGGCATATGGGCGTCGAAGGAAATGAGCGAGCTGATAGACTCGCCAGGAAGGGTGCGAGAGAGCATCTGATAGGACCAGAGCCATTCTGCGGCCTAGGAAATTCATATTTTCAGGCAGAAGTAAAGAGAATTACGGAGAAAGTGAGACCTAGCTACTGGATTGAACTCCCGGGGCTCAGGCAGGCTAAGGACCAGCTCGGTAATTATGACCGAAAAAGGTCCAGAACATGTTTGAGCCTCGGCAGGAAAGCCCTAAAAAGTCTGACAGGGTTCCTCACAGGCCATTGTAGACTTGGGGAACATCTGTGGAAAATAGGACTAGAAGAAGACGGAACATGCAAATTCTGTAGGGAGGCGGAAACGCCACACCACCTCCTCATGCAGTGTGTTGCTGTGACACAAGTTAGAATGAGGACCTTGGACAGGCCCCAAATGGACATTGGATCCATACCCTCATTGAATCCCATGCGGATCCTAAACTTCCTAAGAGGGCTAGGACTCGAGGGGATGCTGTAACAGGAAACCCGGTAAGCAAGTAGGGGGGAGCGCAAAAGATCCTAAGGGTGGCAGTGCATAAGAACACCCTCTAATAATAAATAAATAAATAATAGGTCGGACTCTGCATTCGGACCTATATCTTATAGAAAGAATATCATAATCTTTATTTATGCAACACAAATAGGACTACATGTTTTAAGAACACAGTCTTCAACTTTTTGATTAATGCAAATGGAAAAAATAAAATAGGAAATGAGTAAAACAAATTTTACAGAGAAATGTTTGTATTTAGCAGCACTATTCAAATTTGATGTTTACACACTAACATGGAATGATTTACAATATAATTTTGAAAGAAAAAAAATATTATTTATATTTCATTGTGGTTTAAAAGCAATAAATTAAAAATGATATTAATATAAATTAAATTACATTAGGTAAACAATATAGACCAAATCAATGAATTTACATATTATCAGCAGCCGTTAAGATTGAATTACATATTCTATTGCAGACAGTAAAAATACTTATAACTAAATGATTTATAAAAGTCAGTAACAAAATAAACCAAATAATTTGATTGATATAAAATTATCAACAGTTTTACAAAATGCCTATCTAATCTTAAAAACTAGCAGATCCATAATACAACAAATCTGATTATAAAATTAATTTGTTTGTAATAGATATCAAATACAATGTCCATATCTTGATTTAATATATAAATTATAATAACAATATGAAATGTAATTTTTTAATAAAAAAGACTGATAACTAATGAGTGATTATACAAATTTATGGAAGTATTTAAATGTGGATGATGAACAATTCAAGTAGCATGCATGGGCATAAGAACTGAACAGTGTATTTGATTTCTTTATTTTAATACTATGGATATGTCACACAAATAAAATTTACATAGGAAAATTAATATTTTGAGAGAAATATAAAAATGGAATTAATTCAATTAATTCTTACTGAGTTGTTTACTATTATATTACTTAAATTTACCGTTTTATTTAAATAGAATTATATAAAAATACCCTACGTATAATGTATACATAAAAAAGATTACAAAGGTATGGTAATTTGCAAATTACAAAAATGTCAAAAATTATCTAAGACACAAACAGACATTACGTGCAGATACTTATCTAAATTTATTTAATTTGATTTAAAATGGATGGAATCAATGAAAGTCCTTAAAAAAAATGGGTATTTAAAATATTTACAAGTACTGGTTACAGATATAACAATTATTTTTTGTAGAATATAATTTCTTTTTTTTAAATGAATTATATTTAAAGTTTTGTACTTATTGTAGCTAACAGCTAAAAACTTCATGTAAAATGTTAAAAAAATACTGTCAAAATTATAAAAAGAGTATAATGCTTTGCTACAGTGTAAAATAATATTTCGAAGGTGAGGAATCATTATTGATCACAACATATTGTTAAATAGGTGAGTAGAAATAAACATTTTTCACTTACACATAATTAAAGTAAAAAAAAATACGCCCACATATTTCTCCACCACAATATCATATACATATTATATAAATGTGGTACGACCCATTGTCAAAACAATATCAAAATATACATAATATAATTGATATCTAGTGCAATCATTTTTTTGTAAAATATCAGTCCATCTTAAATCATCATTTGAATAATCATTGAAAACGAATATTTACATATATAATATATATATTTAGTTCATCTTTTTTTATACATACACATAATATTTTTAAAAATTGTTATTTTAATTTGCACTTTTGGTTACATTTGCAATTATTTTTATATAAATGACCCTATTTTTTATAAATGAAAATAATCGCCACACAACAATAGGGAAATGATATATATTTAAAAAAAATGTCACTTTAAATAATAATGAATGACATATTCTTAAAAGTATTCAAATATAGAAAATGTATAATTCATAAAAATACAAGATTCAAAATATAAATGAGATTCAAATGTATATTAAAAGACCATTTTTAAGAATGAAAGAATCTGTCACACAAAACTAGAGATGACATATTATAAACATTTCACGTAGAAAATTGGTATATTATGGACTTCTTAAATATATAAATAAAAAAAACATTTATCTTATAAATGTTTAAAAAAATTCAACTTGCAATACATACAATGTTCAAGTTTCGCAATATAAATGAGATTCAAATGTATCAATTAAATTATTTTATCTTATAAAAATACTATCATCTATTGCGGTTGTTTTGAAATCATATTTTTTTTCAAAAACAAAAAGAAATTATAATAAGATCACAAATAATTCACTTCCGTTTTCTCCAGTAAAAAATAAACCAACACCATATAAGAAAATCATCTTGGTGTAGTCATTCCATTTTTTTTTTAAGAAAATATTGAAAGAATTTGATACATTAAATAGAAATGTTAAATAATTTCAGAGACTCACACTTTTGTGCATTGTACTTTTTAATTAAAATATGTCCGTATGTGCATTGATACATAATAAAATATGATAACTCCTATATGTAACGATTTGCACTTTGAAGCTGAACCAAAATAATAATTGTAAACAGCCGGGTCCCACCTTAGTCCAGGGAAGTTTATGTCGGGAATTTCAGTTTCTGTATGGAAAAATCAACAAATTATTTAAAAATATCCATTAAATAAATCAATATTATTATGGCTACCTACCTGTAAATATTGATTAAATGAATATGTCCTTGTTAAACAAGTACATATACATCTTTCTACGTTCCCTACAATAAGCATAAATGCTTGTGCAATAGGTGAACGAAATCGGTCAAGGCAGGATTCCAATTTGTAGCCACTGGATTACTAGCCCAGCGCACTAACTGCTCTGCCATCGACCCATCTGAATTATTGAAATTATAATTTTAAAAGAGTGAATAATAATACTATTAAAAAAAATATACAAAATATATTAGTCGGCCATTTTATGAGAAACACCAATCAGAACACTTGACGTCACAGTATGCTTAAATGCTTGCGTCACGTCTTCTGATTGTCTTCAATACAATATACGCATTCACTGTTGGTCTGGCCTGTATTTATTTTGGTGTGATCGATATATTTAATCTTTTATCAGGATTTTAATTAGGTAGTTAAAACTAAGATAAAACAATAAAATAACAAGGAACAAGGATTCATCAAAGCAAATAATTATTTTATTTGCATCGAACAAAGACTTTTGCTCGTCAGAATTTCGATACGTAAAAACTTCCATGTACGTACTTTATCTATAATTTAAATACATCTCGAAAATCGATAAAGTATGCACCTTTTTTTCTCTACATTAAGTGTTAATGAATCAGTTCAAAAATTTGGTACAACTGTTACATTATAACGAATTAGTTCAAAAATTTGGTACAACTATTATAACATATCAATTCAAAAATTTGGTACAACTGTTATATTATAATGAATCTGTTAAAAAATTGCAAGCAAAACACGTCATTTCTTACTCATTTGTTTAGTTTAACAGTTTTTATGTAATTAAGTTATGGAAAAAACTGTGTAGTATTATTTAAAATCAACAAAATAAGGGACAGGAAGTTTATAGGGCAATAGACAATGTTGTCATATAAAAAATTTTACTAACAGTTTTTATTCAATAATAATTAAAAGATTAACATACATTAGTTAGGGTGGGTTTTTTCAGCCTTAGTTATAGTTAATGTTAAGAGTTATAGTTACAGTTACCACTGGTCATTACAGAAATGGGTTTTTTCAAAATATAACTACGCATTTAGCCCGTAACTATGGCTAGAAAATTAACCAGCCGAAAATCAGTAGTTATAGTTAAATTTGATAGTTATGATAGATGTCGCTGGTAATTTTTGTTCATGTCTGACCATTTGACATTTGTACGGGTTCGTATTTTTTTTGAGCATAATATCTAAACACAGTAGGTATAATATAATTATGATAGTAATGTATACGATGAAATAATGGAATACGTATTGAAAAAAAAAGAAAAAAGTTAGGTTTGGACGACTGCGAATTTTTAGCGTGATGACGCTTGTATAAAGAAATAGTGAGATGATATCTCTTTATATAATATAATTACCTTATGTCATCGGTAATTATATTATTCATTCATGAAAAATGAATGAATAATATAATTACCTTATGTCATCGGTAATTATATTATTCATTCATGAAAAATGAATGAATAGTATAATTACCTTATGTCATCGGTAATTATATTATTCATTCATGAAAAATGAATGAATAGTATAATTACCTTATGTCATCGGTAATTATATTATTCATTCATGAAAAATGAATGAATAGTATAATTACCTTATGTCATCGGTAATTATATTATTCATTCATGAAAAATGAATGAATAGTATAATTACCTTATGTCATCGGTAATTATATTATTCATTCATGAAAAATGAATGAATAGTATAATTACCTTATGTCATCGGTAATTATATTATTCATTCATGAAAAATGAATGAATAGTATAATTACCTTATGTCATCGGTAATTATATTATTCATTCATGAAAAATGAATGAATAGTATAATTACCTTATGTCATCGGTAATTATATTATTCATTCATGAAAAATGAATGAATAATATAATTACCTTATGTCATCGGTAATTATATTATTCATTCATGAAAAATGAATGAATAGTATAATTACCTTATGTCATCGGTAATTATATTATTCATTCATGAAAAATGAATGAATAGTATAATTACCTTATGTCATCGGTAATTATATTATTCATTCATGAAAAATGAATGAATAGTATAATTACCTTATGTCATCGGTAATTATATTATTCATTCATGAAAAATGAATGAATAATATAATTACCTTATGTCATCGGTAATTATATTATTCATTCATGAAAAATGAATGAATAGTATAATTACCTTATGTCATCGGTAATTATATTATTCATTCATGAAAAATGAATGAATAGTATAATTACCGATGACATTCGCAAACATTCAAAATTCAAATGCGTTCACCATATTACAGCAAAATTATGACAGCCACCATTACTTGGAACCACATATACATAAATAATAGAAAACGAGACACACTATGAAGTAGTATGAGCAAGAAAGAGATAGGAACGTACTGTTTACAATTTGTATGGAATATTTGGGGTCTTTATACCTGCAACACACGTAACTATAACTATGACATAACTACACTTGAAAAAAACCGTTTTAAGATATTTCTTGTTTTAAGATATTTAGCTTTTTAACTATAATTACCAATTTAACTATTCTGTGAAAAAACCCAGTATTGGTCTACCCAAGACCATCATCAGTGTTGATAGTATTGACAGGCAGTCATCAACATCAGTCAGTGTCATTTTATAATGAACAATGAAATTAAAACATAGTGTTTAATTTGATATAAAAATTCAACAAATAATAGTGTTCAACAAAAAATCTGAAAAATGAGTATTCTGCAGTGCACTTCATGGTAATGTTGGTACGACTGTCAGTCAGTCAAATAAACTGAATAGTGTTGCCATATCTCCAAATTAAGTTCCTCTAATCTCATATTTAAAACTAAGAATAAGAAAACAATCACGATTTTAATGTGATAGAACGATACATGTATTTTTTAAATATTTTAAACAAAAGAAACTTTTATAACGATTTGTGCAGATTTATTAGAAATAACTTTAAATAAATATTACAAAAAAAACTTAGTTCTTGAGAATATCCTTTTACAACAACACCAAATGCGATTAACCACAAAGTGCATTTTTAAATAAAACACACTCTAATTGTGGGTATCCACATATGTTAATAATCATATCAATCAACCACAAAGTGCAGTTTTAAATAAAACACACTCTAAATGTGGGTATCTACATATGTTAATAATCATATCAATTTACCACAAAGTGCAGTTTTAAATAAAACACACTCTAAATGTGGGTATCCACATATGTTAATAATCATAACAATTAACCACAAAGTGCACTTTTAAATGAAACACTCTAAATGTAGTTATTTACATATGTTGATAATATAACATGCATTGTACAAAAAAAAAAATTATTGCATTGGTCTGTTCATAAAAATTTTTAACTGAAAAAGAAGTTTATTAAATTATATATATGCATTGAAAGGCACTCAAATTACAAATACAAAAAACAGCATAAATATATGCATGCACATGCAAATGAACTTGATCAATAGTAATACTAAATTACGCCAAAAATTCAAGAGGATTTTCAAGGCAGTTACACTATTTTTGCAGGCAATTTATTCTCATATATTCTGTACTAATATTCTGAAATAAAAATAAAACATTGAAGCTTGGAGTCTACAATTTTTTTTGTTAAAAGAGTGATTTTTCATGTTTTAGAAAGGATGAATAATTACAGATTGAATACGCTTCATTCGTGAAACAAAAAATCCAGTGCGGAAATAAAAGAGTTAGCAAGAAAGTTGTTTAAAAAGAAAAAAAAAAACTTACCATTGACTATTGTCTGTAGAGTCGGTACATGAGTCCGAGTGAGGCGATACTTAAAATGATGGTGGAGAAGCGTGGAAACGTAGAAGAGGCAGCTCCGTACCGAGCTTGACCACAAGCCGGTGGACAAACTGGGATGATAGATTCTGTTTGGGGAATACGGAGATACGGTATTGGAATTTAACAGGACAGGAAAAAGTGTGATTAAATAAAAATATATATTTATAAAATAAGAAAGAAAACATTTAGGAAACAAAAAGTAATATAATTTGAATGAAGATTTGCAAACATTATGTAGTATAATTTAAAAGTAGATTGGCATATTTTGTAAATTTATGAATAGATAGTAAATAATTATAAATGATTTGAAATGGAAAGGATATTGAAAAGAGAGAAAAAAAAACAAAAAATGCATAAATTACATTCACCAAAACTGCAAAGCAAAATAAAATGAGAGCAATTCAAAAAATTAATAAACATTATAATTTAAAAATCAGTAGAATTATGTTTGTGAATCTTATTTTGATATTGTTGCTGAATACTTATTTTTAACATTGGGAAATTGTCCAACATTCATAGCATATGGATTTTTAAAGTTTGCTGGCATTTAATGAGTGGTTTAGATCAGCCATATTTTTATTTCTTCGGATCACATAAATAACCGCTTTGTTAAATAACAATATAATCGTGATATGATTTTTTTTTTAAATTTCTGATAGTAAATGTGTTATGGACCGTACATTGAAGCTTGGCGGACCACATGCAGTATGACTGGTATAAATAATCTGTTTAAACAAAATTATGTCTTGATGCAGCGAATTATATCTCATTTAAAGCTATGTTTTCGAAAACTTGCAAAACAAATATTTAATGATTTTAAATACACAAACACATCTGTTGAATGGTTTGAAATATGAGAGTTTGATTTTTTTAGAATGAAGATGTCCTAGAAAAAGTCTTGTAACAATAACTTGTAAACATAAGTTTTAAACATTGAAAAAATAGTTAAACAATAAAAAAATTAAAATTTGCAAAAATGTTAAAAACATACTAGGATTTTTAAATATATTATTTTAATAAATGTACATAGGAGTGTTTGCATTTAGACCAGTAATAGGTCCCATAAAAAAAATAGAATGTAAATATAATAATAATAAAAGACTTTTATTGAATGAAACAACGTGGTGGACTTATTGCCCGCAGGCAATCTCTACCAGTCAACCACCATGCTCCGGTCTGAGACATCAAATAGAATAATCATGAGTTATATTCATAGTACAACAAATGTTGCTATTGCTTAAATGCAATTTTCCTCAAAGTAACATAAAAAAAAATAATTCAAAATTGTATACAATGCATTTGATGTCTTATTTTATATGATCTGTATTCTACCATCGTTGGATACATCAAAGTGCGCAATACACTTCACAAATAAATTAAATTAACACATATTTAAATAGTTCGTTTAAAGTTATTTAAATTTTGCCAAGAAACGATGAATATGTTTATAAAAAAAAAATATACATACATACCTACATAATATTTATAACAATTTATTATTATATTCAGTGAAATTTATTGATGATGTAATTAATTTATATCAATATTGTTATGAAAACTTTGTCTAAAAAATGACATCCCTAGATGAATTGAAATAAACATTAGCATAGTACTGAATGAAATTGTGTATTGATAAACTTTACAACAAATAGTATTACTCAGAAGATAAATGACTCTTAGGCTGGGTTGTTTCAATAAAAGTATAGTTAAAATACTTTGATTTTATAAAATTGTTCAAAATTGGTCATTTGAAGACATTAGATTTCAATGAAACAACCAAAAGTATTGAACAATTTTATGAAATCAAAGTATTTTAACTATACTTTTACTTTGATCTTTGTTCGAGAAACACAGCCTTAGATATTCCTGTCATATGAAATGATATAATCTAAAGAAAAATAAATATCTAATGATAAAATACACATAACTACATTATAGAAAGAAATTATTGACATTAAAAGCAGATTGATAACATAACTCTTTGATGTAAAGTAGAAGAGAGAAATATTGATACCTAAATATTTCTTCTAACTTGTAATGGAAGATAACGGAAATGAGATGTTTAGCAAAATAAAATACCATGAAATATAACACACACCTCAAGGAGACATTTATACAAAATATTTGACAATGCATGATCATCTCATGAATAAAAACAAGAAAAATGTATACACTAATTTTTCATGCACAATGCTAATATTGCATTTCAATCCAAAGACAATGAAAAAAGCTTCATTCATAATCCATAAAGTCTAATGTTTTGTCTAGACAATAAATTTAATAATAAATATATGTACTAACCAAATAATTCAACCTGCGCTTCATTCTGTCCCAGCTTATTGGCAGCTTTGCAAGTGTACATACCATACTGTCTTTTCTCTATGGTGATTATTCTAATGGTGGTGTCGGTGAACTCATCGGCAGTGGCAAAGTGTGAAATGCTAAAAGATCAATTTTGTATGTAAGTTATATATTCTATTCAATAGAACACGCATAACATTAGCTGCATTTAGCAATAAATAAATAAACATATAGTTGTAATTAACATTGAAATAAAATGTATTTAGAGCATTGATTTATCTGTACTACGTAATAGATGAGGCATTTGGAACAAAAATGTTATATTTAAATGTCACATTTTTACATTCTGAGGTGAGGAAGGTAACGAGCGGGCATTGGGGACGGGGAATAGACGGTGTAAAAAGATACATTACAATAATGATGTGTTAATATTATATTGGTAGTATAATCTATTGTTGGAAATAAAATAATGCATTTTGCTATCCCTCTCTGGCTTCGAACTTTAAATATAGTAAATGAGAAGCCAACAAGCATTCTATCTCTCTCTATTTTTAAATATTTTTTTACGGTTACTTTGGAAAAGGATCAAAATAATAAGAAAAAGTACTAATGATGAGGGGCACTAGCTTCTATTCAGAGTTGAAAATTAACATTGTTTATGAAATCAGATTTGTGCATCGAATATTAATTATATACCTAATTTAGAATAACTAGAAATTATTTTTTATTACTTGGATGTGAAAAGTGCAAATTTTACTTGGATGCAATTAACAGAATTGTTCAATATTGTCCCCCTTTTTCAGATAAGTAAATATCTTTTTTTTTAAATGTGCAAAATAAACAATTGTTAATTGAAAAAAATTTTAGTTGGATTTTTTTCTCAGTCGGCAGTCTATGATATTTTATGACAAATATTTAACATCTCAATAGAGTCATAATTGGAATAGTATAGCAGAACCAGGAAGGTGGTTTACGTGATCACTTAATGAGCTTGCTCAATTATACAAGCTCATAAAGCGATCACGTAAACAGCCGACAATAGATCATAAGCCCAGTATGTGTTTTGAATTCCTGGTATCCCTAGAATACTCCAACTTCGTCTGAGATATATATAAGTCATAAATGATGATCTAAAAAAATTCATGGGCTGCCTTAAATACAATAAATCCCCACCATAATATTTTAGAAAGTTATATGTATGTATGTGGGTTTTTTTTTTAGTGGCCTTTTCAATCTACAACTAGAAAACTTTAAAGGTTAAATATTCTTCATATCGCTTCCTTTGCGACCAGTGAGTAATTTAGGCAAATAAAAAATAGACTTTATAATGTTTTATGTTATTTTTCATTTTTTCATACAAATTTTGTCACGAATGAAACATCAAAATATATACTTTTTCGTAAACAAATACAGTGGTACCTCGACATACGAGTGCCCCAACATACGAGTTTTTCAAGATACGAGCCGGCGAGCGAGTGATTTTTTGCTTTGAGTTACGAGCGAAATTCGAGATACGAGTTCGGTTTAGCAGGTCGGCCGGTAGATACAAGAGTTACAGTCACAGCAGCATACGGAGGTTATGCAAGAAATTGGTTTCGAGGAGTCACGAGAGGAGGAGGTTATTTCTACAAGTGAGATAAAGGAGACCTTAGGAATGTGGGAGAGAGTTTCACAGTTCGTGGAAAAGAAACACCCAGAAAAAGTTGCAATAGGTCGTGCATCTGATCTTTTTAATGACACTTGCCTAACTCATTTCCGGAACATTCTGAGAGGGAGGAAGAAACAAACCTCCTTGGACATGTTTTTTTCTAAACGGCCTACAGGTGAAAGCGAGAAAAATGTAGCGAAAAAGGCAAAGACCAGTGAGGATATCTAATTTAATTCTTTACATTCTCTTTTTTGTTTTTGTACAATAAATATTTGTCATTTATAAATACATTTTTATTATTCAAAACCACGTAACAAAAAAACTGGGTTGACATTTTGGGGGTTGGAACGGATTAATGGTAATTCAATTGTTTTGTATGGGGAAATTTGCTTCGAGATACGAGTAATTCAAGATACGAGCAAGGTTGCAGAATGAATTAAACTTGTATGTCGAGGTACCACTGAATTTGTTTATTTCAATGTCATAAGTGCATTTTTACACAAATAACATATATTTGCAAGTATAACTTAGCGAGTGAAAAACATTGAGATTATTTTTTTTTTTTTTACTAGCAGAACAACAAGCAGAATCAACCGAGAACAAAAATTACTAAAATATTCGACGTGCCTATTCTATTAGTTTTCGTTTCCATGGTTACACAGAATACAATTTTCAAATAAATCAACCTACTGGTAGGGGAATTCGTTATGAATCAAATTCAAATTTATAGAACTTTGGTATAGGCATAGATTTTTACTAGATACTAGATATAGTACTCTGTGCAAAAAGTGAGTCATGGAATATTGCACGTTTGACTCAATATTGCCATTAGATAAAAAAGGTACTTATTTTTGTTTTGCTAATACTTATTATTGTCAACACTGTAACTTGTGACCAAATCTTAAGTCTTAATTGGGTTAAAGCAATATCTAAAAATAAGCTTTTTGACAATCTAAAAATGTAGTACAATAACTTTATGATAGCATCGCTTGGTTTTTACTAAACCACTACTAAATGAAGTTCTTTTGACTTATCTCTTTGGTTACATATTTTATAATGAACATGCCATTTCTACTATAGAGTACATAGAGTACAATGATATAGAACAGCAAAGCCTTTGTAGGAGTTACATGATCAATCAACAGGAGCAATACTAAGTATTTTATTCTAAATAAATACCACAATGGGTTCATTTCTGAAAACGCATTAAGAGGGCGACTGCTGCCAATGAACCTATTTTTTCATATTGAAATTGCATCATTACTACAAAATGAATCATTTTGAATGTAATGTTCTATATTTTCCTATATAAGTCAAACCCTCAAAGCTGTCTTCGGGGTATCAAATGTTGATAAAAAAATGTATTGTTTTAATAGAACTATAAAATGGTTTACCATATTTTAACAAGATATATTATGATGTAAATAATCAAGTACTAATTACTTTTATGTATAATTTTCGCCAAACATCTTGAACGAGCTTCCGGTAGCGCAGTTCGCAAATTTGTGCCTTTTTACTTCGTTGGTTTGTACAAATCGCCCCCCTTCTCAGCTAAAGGTTCAAGATATTTGGCTACAACTCTATACAAAATAAATAAAAAACAGACCTATAATGCTGATTATTAGCAAGTTGAACTTCATCCTTAAGCCATGTTATAGCTGGTGGAGGATACGCTTCTACGTGGCACTCTAAATCCATGTCATATTGAAGAGCCTGGAAATAAATAATTAGAAAAGATAAAGGTATAATAGGTATGTGGTTTTAAAAAAAGAAGCTTTTTGTTAGCTTCAATGTGTTATGAAAAGACAAAATGTAAATAATTGTCCTTATTATTTAATATCGTGTCAAATAAAAGTAGAGAATGAATGGCTTGAACAAGTCGACGAATATGTTTATCTGGGAAGCATGTTCCAACGGAATGGACGGCCTGATAAGGATATTGAAAGAAGAGTTATGGCAGGAAACAGAGTGAATGGAGCACTTAAACCAGTTATGAATGATCGTAACGTATCAAAGGAAGCTAAAGTTGCCATTCATAACGCAATTGTAGTGCCAACCTTGATGTATGCAAGTGAAACCTGGACATGGCAGAAGTCGCATGAAAGTAGAATAAATGCAGTGGAAATGAGATCGTTAAGAAGAATTTGTAATAGAACGATGTATGATAGAGTTAGAAATGAGGTCACTAGGAAAGAATGTAAGATGAAGAAAGATGTAGTAACTAGAATGAAAGTTAACACACTTAGATGGTTTGGTCACGTGGAAAGAATGAATGAAGAACGCTTGACGAAAAAAATATATAAGGCTGACAGGAATGGAAAAAGAGGTCGGGGGCGCCCAAGAAAAGGATGGCACGACCATGTGAATGATATTCTGAAAGAAGGAAATGTTAGAAGTCTGAACAATAGAAGAACATGCATGAGACGTAGCATGAATGTTGACGAGGCGGTAAATGTATGTCAAGATAGAATAGTGTGGCGTTCTGTTCTCTCTGCCTACCCCGCGAGGGACATGGCGTGATGGTATGTATGTATGTATTATTTAATAAAATAAAAATATTACTGTGGAAAATCTTTTAACTTATATGCTGGCGTTCTGAGTTCAATATCTCATGCAATTATTCTTCTCTGGGTAGGTAACACTGGTAAGTTGGAAAAAATATCATTTGGTAATCAACACACAAACAATAAAAATTCTATATATATGAATCAGTCGCTTTTCGAATTCTTTCATTGGCACAGAAGTGTGACTGTGGAACAATATTCTGAATTCTATGCTTTCTTCAAGGTCAAGGTCAAGTCTTGATTGACATTTTCTTCAGTAGATAGCAAACTTTCCACTACGCTACATAGGGCCGGTATTACAGTCTCAGTTTAAGAGCTAAACTCAAGTTTTATAAAAATATAGCGTATTACAGTGTCCGTTTAGGCCTAATCTTCCCTCAAATACGTCACTAAAATGAAAAATATTTAACTCAACGTTTCTGGCGGATTAAGTACTTAACGGTGAGTCAACTGTCATTTGCTAGGCAACACGTGTAGTTTCAGTTTCTATCACTAGAGGCGTTAGGCAACGAGTGTAGTTTCAGTATTCTATCACTAGAGGCGTTAGTTGTATCGACGGTGGTGCCACCCAACAAAACAAACTGACAGCCATATTGAAACGAACATGGGCATTTAAAAGCATTATTTTGGTGAAAAAAATTAAATTTACCATGTTGGATAATAAAACAATAGTATTTCAAGTCGTAGCGTCCCATTTTATAGTTCGTATTATTTGAGGTTATTTAAAATTTGACAGATAATAACCACAGAAAAAGTAAAATACGTCTATAATTGAAGATTTAGTAACTGACATGTCATATTGCACTGTAATATGGAAATGGATTCAATCTCCCCATAACATTAATCTTAAGTTTAACAAACTCAATGAGTTGAGGGCCGACTGTAAACTGTGCCATAGTGCGTTTTTTTTTTTTTTTTTATAAAAAAATGAATATGTCCTTGTTAAACAAGTACATATACATCTTCCTACGTTCCCTAAACTAAGCATAAATGCTTGTCCTATAGGTGAACGAGATCGGTCAAGGCAGGATTCGAACTCGCGACCACTGGATTACTAACCCAGCGCGCTAACCGCTCTGCCATCCACCCATCTTTGGAATATTACAATGGAACCAAAGCTGGTGTCTCATATGGAGCCTGTAAAAGAAAACTCACCACTGGCAAAGAGTGCAAGTATTTATAAACAAATAAAATTACAAACAAAAATTGTAACTAAGTAAATAATTATTAAGAAATATTTGAATTAACATACTTGTCCAAGTCTGGGGCGAGGGACACTGATGACCGGAGCAAATTCCACTTCCACAGCAACATTCCTTCGAGCACCTTTGCCTACACCATTTTCAGCAACGCAATAGTAAGTACCACGATCTTCCTTCTTCACTTTGTCTATTTTAAGAACATTGCCTCTGAATAATAAACATGAATTGTTAGTAACATAATAGTGAAACTCTATTGATCAGATAGATTGAAGATAAAAATTTAAGTAAATACTTTTATTGTCCTTGTTTTTAAAAATTACTAAATATTGCAACTAATATATGGAGGTATGAGGTGTAATGGATGGTGGGTTAGTTTGTGAATTGGCTGAACAATGATGAGATGATGATGATAGTGCATGACTGCGATGTGCACAGCTGGTACGTGCGACTGCCTGTGTCTGATGCATTTGGGACTGCTGGAAGACGGTTGGAACTGGCGAAGGCGTCATATGTCTTCCGATTGTTTGAAGGTTTCGTAATGTGAGTATGTCGGGCTTGTTACTACCAGAGATGCGGGGATTCCAGTGGAAATCTTTGGTGTCGGCGAAAGATGTAATGACACTAATGTGTCATCACAAATACAATATTCAGTTATTCAATGAGTATTTGGAATTTGATTTTTTTATCTTGTTTCAATTAATCTGTTTGATACTGTACATAAACAAATCAATATTAAAGTTCCAAACTAGTACAAACACGGAAAGGGACACATGGCTGCGGCCAATTGGGTACAACGGATACTTGGGTGCGAGTCCACTTGGTTGTGATGGACACTTGGGTGCGAGCCCACTTGGTTGCTAGTCCACTGGTCGTGAGGGACACTTGGATGCGAGCCCACTTGGTCGCGACTTATTCTATTCAAAAATATCTCTCCTGCTGAGGAATGAAGTGTTTCATATTGATTTTTGTAATGCTCTTTATAGGTATGTAATAGATATTCAAGTATTTAGATAAACAGGCATTTAAAATGTAAATAGATATCAGTTTAAAAGTATAAAGTAAAAACAAGGTTATTAATTGAAAATAAAGTATTTTTATAGATACAAACATAGTCAACCTATTTTTACCAAAAGTTTAGTTAGAGTAGGTTAGTATGTAGTTATCAATGCAACTCGCGTGAGTGAGATGCATTATATATTGAATTATATTAGCACCCAAGTTTAGTAGTATGTAGTTATCAATGCAACTCGCGTGAGTGAGATGCATTATATATTGAATTATATTAGCACCCAAGTTTAGTTAAGAGTAGGTTGGTTAGGTTAGAATGTAGTTATTAACTCACGTGAGTTTATTTATTTTATTTCAGAAAACTACAGTTTTGTTAATTGTTTCGTTACATTTGGTGCTTTTAAAATTATTACAAGCCAATATTGTTTTCTTCAATTTCATTATACATATACTGAATTATATTAGCACCCAAATGACTCATACTGGAATAGCCGAAGCCAAGTGTCCTAGACTGGTACAAACATACCAACATGCCATGTACCTATATATACTGACATAAAAACATTATTTTTCCTATATTCTTACGCTCTTCTGTAATTTTGATTTTTTATAAATCTTTCAAATGACAAAACTTCCTGTTTACAAATATTTTTAATAGATCATTTTTTAATCACATTAATATTGGATAGTATTTTAGTATCACATTATACTGCTATTGATTTTGGAACATTCATTCATAGTCATTTTCTATACATACCTCATGCACTTAACTGAATATAATATAGTAGAGCTCAACAAGTAAAAAAATGCAAGTGATAGTTTCATACAACATGGTTGTAAATGTATGATTACAAATGCGAACTGATTTTATTGCTTGATACAAATTATATTCCTGTAAGTACTAAAAAACGTTTGTGCACAGGTGATGTCACCTGCATTCATTTGTTTAGCGAGCTCTACACCAAAGAAGCATAGTAAACATTTTGTGTTATCTGACATATATAGAAAAAATATTGAAACCTGTGGATGGATCCTCCAGTAGGAAGTATGGCGTTGTTCTCCCTTCTCCAAGAAATGCGAGGCAATGGAAAACCTCCGGCATAGCATTCCATTTGAACACCTAGAAATGTTTATAAAGAATAATGATAATTAAAATACAATAAATGTTCCTTCTTTTTTAGTTCACACCTAATTGGAAGTGTACTAGTTGTTTTCACAGCAGTCCAGGATATTTTAGTTAAGTTTAAAACATCAGTTATGTACGGAACAAAATAAAAATGGATAATTTACACGTGTTGCATTATGTTGAAAATAAAAACCAAATAATATCAGTGCAGATAGAATGAAATGTTAGATAAGACTACATCACGGTGTCATGACATAAATAAACAAGGCCGAACAGTGCACAGTACGCAAGCTTAGTCTGCGCCATAGATAATTTGAGTTCAAATTATTATCTACAGTGCACTTATTTTGTAGATTTTAGTTTTAGAAACAACGTCAGTTATAGAATAAGAAATTAAGTTCAAGTGACCTTGATTCTAAAATTTTAGATCTTTCCTATTTTAGTTCAAAAAGTTACTAAATTGGACGTAATGTGAGATCAGTCGTGATGGTATGAATGAAAATTATTTACAATACTTCTACCTTTATTTTATGAGATTGTGTTAATCAAATACAGGGAGCCTGGACTAATGCACTAAATTTAAAATTCGCTCATTTTGCCTTTAAAATCAGACAGCGTAAATTTCACCTAACAATATAATTGTACGTTGATATGTTATAAAAATATAAAAATACTTGGTTAAAGTTCTATTGTATTTATTGGATTATTGACGCGTTTCGTGCAAAGCACATCGTCAGAATAATGCTCTACAAGACTGAGACTAGTGGTTATATACAAAATTTACATGACAGGTGTATAAAAATGTTGGTTTTTGAATGGTTGAAAAGAAGTTATATAATGCAAATGAATCGATACAAATCTACGTTTTAATACTTAAAAGATAACAATAAACCAATAAATACAATATTATTTACCTTTCGAATTTTACTGCTGTCGTTTTCTTTTGTTACAGACCTAATGGACACAGAGGACTACAACCAGTGACCCAACTACTTTCATTGTATTAAAACGTAGATTTGTATAGATTCATTTGCATTATATAACTTCTTTTCAACCGTTCAAAAACCAACATTTTTATACACCTGTCATGTAAATTTTGTATATAACCACTAGTCTCAGTCTTGTAGAGCATTATTCTGATGATGTGCTTTGCACAAAACGCGTCAATAATCCAATAAATACAATAGAACTTTAACCAAGTATTTTTATATTTTTATAACATATCAACATACAATCAAGAATTGTCGATCGACAAACTAAACTTAGTAATATAATTTTATCCCAAATATCTACTTAAATAAGTACCTATTAGTAAATAAAAAAATTCAACGATTAATGAAACTGAAAGATTATTTTCAAAAAAAAACAAAAAAAGTATACATTACTGAAATCAATTGTATGAATTATTTTTTTCTAATTGTAGTATTTCTTATTTTTGAATTGTTTTTGGGTATATTTTGAGCCTATGATGTACCTATGGTTGGTACAATTGTAACATTTGAACCTATGATGGATACGGAACCAAACATTTTGTACCTCATGGTACTTTACTTCACAAAATCGTTAGAGTTATTCACCAACCCGTTTAATTAGCAATTTTATTGCGGATGAGAATTCTTAAGGAGAACACTTTTTGGCCAATTGACTCTTTGTGATACCACAAATGGGGTTTTCCTCAGCCTTACTCATCCACCAAGAACCAACCTGTGATATTTGACTATCATAAAATAAATTACATTTAAAACAAAGTATCAAATTGAAGTACTCACTTTGCCCTTCACTAACAACTAAAGATCGGGTGGAGTTGTCAGATATGATGGGAGGACGTCGAACTTGCAGTTCCACTTCAGCAGTAATCCTATTGTTGAGAGAAATTAACACTTGACAGACATACCATCCTGCATCTGTTTCTTGTATGTCTTTAACCTTAAAATAATACAATAATCAATAGTTATTCAAATACATGGGATTGAAAGTTAACTTTAATTGATTATTTATATTTATTACATTAATTTATTTTAATTTAAAAAAAAAAATGAATATGTCCTTGTTAAACAAGTACATAACCTATACATCTTCCTACGTTCCCTAAAATAAGCATAAATGCTTGTGCTATAGGTGAACGAAATCGGCCGAGGCAGGATTTGAACTCGAGACCACTGGATTACTAGCCCAGCGCGCTAACCGCTCTGCCATCGACCCATCTAATTTGAGTTTTTATTTCCAGTGACTCTTAAAGTAGCCAAACGTAAACTACAAGACCCGCCCCCAACCTCCTACCCCATAGTCTTCTTCTAAGCACATTGTTACATTCTGTATAAGTTGAAAATTAGCCTGATGAGGAAACGGTTGGTTCCAAAACTGGTCGCTAGTTTAAAAAAATAATGTGGTAAAAGTAATTAATAATATAGTAAAATTTTGTTCAAATATACCACAAAGTTAAGAATACAATATTTGAGAACTAAATCTAATACCTGCAATGTGTAAGTGGATGAAGCCACATCATAACGAAGGGCAAATCTTGAATCTCTGATAATAAGAGTAGATCCTGTGGAAATTGGGAGTAGTTCAGTTGCTCTCTCTCTATCTAATTTTAACTGAAATTAAACAAAAATAAGAATATTAGGAACATGGATACAAATTCTCAAAAGAGAACATTTTTAATTATTATGAACGAAGCAGTAGAAAAATTCATAACTTTAATTTATTACTTGATTAATAATACTACTACATATTCTTAAATAATTATATAAGTAAATATATTTACCCATAAGACAGGATAATCTTGTGCATATTGAACAGAACACTCTAACTCTACTGTACCACCAATATCTTTTATTTGTTCTTGTGTTATATGTGAAACTGTAGGAGTCCTCTGACAGGAACCTGTGAAAAACAAAAAAATTATATTAGCTGGATAAAATTTATCAGTCAAATACAAATGTACATAATTGTAGAATGAATCTCGGATAAAATTTAACCTTTTTAAGACGAGCGTCATGTATAGATGCCCACCGGTAGCGTGCCTAAACGCCGAGCGTCATCTATACATGCCCTCATGGCTATACACAATTGTGAACCTTCATATCTCAGTAAATTCCTACTTGATTGAGACGAAAATTGGATGAATATTACTCCCATATATTTGACTTCAAGACATCTGTCGGTGCATCAACAAAACAATTGTTAAATTATTTTAAAAAATTAAGAACTCTAAACATTGTAATTCATCGATCATCACCGGCCAAATTTTCACTCTCCCGTGCTTTGTAAGGATCTAATACGCATGCACGTAGGAAAGAGGGATACTGCGCCAGTTCATTTTGTTGTTTTGCGCTGAGCATTCTGCTTTGAATTTGATCCTTACCAATACACAATTGGGGCATATTCCTAATCTACATCAAATGCGGGAAGGATCATGAACATTATTCTTCATCCTTATCTACATCAAATGTGGGAAGGATCATGAACATTATTCTTCATCCTTATCTACATCAAATGTGGGAAGGATCATGAACATTATTCTTCATCCTTATCTACATCAAATGTGGGAAGGATCATGAACATTATTCTTCATCCTTATCTACATCAAATGTGGGAAGGATCATGAACATTATTCTTCATTTATCTTATGAAGTCTTCAATTTCATTGAGTATATGTGATCTTTTGTTTATCTTTGATCTTTTTATGATATATGTACATCCTTAGATTTTGTTTATGTTATTATATTCAATTAAAACAAGTAATATAATAGCAATAGCCATAAAATATCTAACCATAGCAAACAAATAATAACTTTATCTTCTAATTATGTAAATGACCCAACAATATAATCAAAACCATATCAATAAATTAATTTAATTGTCTGTATTTAAACACATTAATGGATTAATAATAATAATGACAATTTATAAGTCAGTGGTCACCTCAAGGGCGCTTTCAGTTTGCGAAAAAATAAATTAAAATGAGTCCTATAGCTAACTATTACATTGGAAATATAGAAACATAAAAATCACATTGGTGAATAAATTACAAGTGTAACCATAGGCTCCACTCTTCACCTTTGTGGGTTAATGTTAGAAAGCCAACTACTAGCCCTGATAATAAAGAACAGATCATCTTGGTGCCAAAGTATTAGGAAAGCCGGGTCCTATCAAAAGTGGGATAAGGCAAAGAAGTAGAATAAATGACAACTACCCAAGGCCAGTGATTCACGGAATGAGTTATTAAATAGAAGTCACACAGGAACTAAAGATATCATCATTATAAAGACGAAAACAGGACTAAATAATAAGTATATATATATAAATAAAATCAATTTGAATTTACGAATCATAAAAAAAAACAGTAAATGAATCAACCAAGAAATAATAAGAACCTATAAAAACCACAAAATTATACAGATAAAGATGATTCACAACAAAGTATGACTCAATTTATATATAGGTATGTAATCTTATTATGCGTTCACAATTGTTAGATAATGTGACTAGTAATATATTTCCTATTTGGATAACAATTGATCCAATAAGTGAATCAAATATAAAACCATAAATTCAGAATAGTGAAGAATAAACACTAATACCAAATCAAGAATATGGTCAATTTTTCAATATCAATATTTTTTGACACTTTGTACAAACTTCATATTATTTATTTTATATTGCAATTTTTATTTCAACGGCTCTACCCAAAGGCTTTTAATTATTGTTAAATATAGAAACGAATTTGTCGATAATAAAAGGTTTTAATTAACAGAAAACTACATGACGTTACATGATAAAATAAGTGACATATCAAGATAATAACAAAAGAATAAAGACTATTATTTTTTAAAATAAGACAGCCATAGACAAAACCATCACCACATTCACCCCCACTATTTTATTTTGTAACATAATCAGACAAGTATGCTGGAGGTAACTTTGGCCTGTTAGAGTGTCTGGTATTTTGTGCGTTTACAATTGTTTCTCCTGACGGATTCACAGCAGTTGGGAGGTCATTGGAGATTCTCCGTTCCACATCCTCTGGCTCTGCCGATGTTGAAGGTTCATCATTTATGTTTTCATCTTCATCCTCTTCATTCAGTATTGTTGATTCTCCTTTAGGAGCTAAATGGCGAGTTGAAACAGTAGTTTCTCTTCCATCTTCCAATCGAA
Organism: Molanna angustata; assembly: GCA_963576475.1. Lineage (NCBI taxonomy): Eukaryota > Metazoa > Arthropoda > Insecta > Trichoptera > Molannidae > Molanna > Molanna angustata. The sequence continues at coordinate 34,165,741 of OY754965.1, forward strand.
CGTGTGCATAGTTTGGATTTGCTTCCAGAAGTTCCACCTCCCTAACCAAGGGTTCGTATTTGTTGTTTCGCACGTAGTTTTTCAGTAAAACTGGACCTGGTTGTGTCAACCAAGTAGGAATAGCACATCCGTTGGCTGATCTTCTGTGGTGAGAAAACATACGTTCATGAGGTGTAGCATTAATCGCCGTGCATAAGAGAGATCGTATAGAATGTAATGAAACCTGTAGGGCCTCCTCCCACTCTTCTATTTTCATTCCGTTTGACTTTAAGGTCAGTTGGATGGTTTTCCAAATGATGCCATTGTATCTTTCCGCCTGTCAATTCCCTTGAGGATTATAGGGAGTTGTCCGGCTTGTTGCAATTCCTTGAGAGTGTAAAAATGATTTTAATTCGTTTGACATGAAGGCTGATACTCTGTCTGAGTGTATGTAAGCTGGCATTCCAAAGATAGAAAAAATATTCTTTAATGAACTTATGACTGTAGCTGCTGAAATATCAGAACATGGAACAGCGAAAGGGAATCTGGAAAATTCGTCGATTATTGTTAGGAGGTAGCGATTCTTAGAGTTGCTTGGTAGTGGGCCCTTAAAATCTATGTTTAATCGTTCAAATGGAGAGGTAGCTTTGATTAATATTCCATGGTTTTTAAAAAATCTTGGTTTTAATTCATTGCAAATTGGGCACAAGTTGATCATTTTCTTGACTTCTTCTAACGAAAAGGGCAAATTCTTACTACGAATCCAATGATGCATTCTGGTAACTCCTGGGTGACAGAGAGATTTGTGCAACTCCTGCAGATTAATATTTGAATATGTAGCTGCAGTTATTCTGGACAACGTATCCGCTGTTATATTCTTACTTCCAGGACGGTAACTGATATCAAATTTAAAGGAAGCTAATTCCAGTCTCCAGCGCATGATTTTCTCATTTTTGATTTTACTGTTGTGGTGTTGGTCGAACATAAATGAAACTGATCTAGTGTCTCCAATGACGTAGAGACTCAACAATTGCATAGGCTTCCTTCTCAATGGATGAATGTTTCTGTTCAGAATTATTTAGTGTTCTTGAAAAGAAGGCTACAGGGCGACTTGCTTGACTGAGTGTTGCACTGATGGCAAAATCAGAAGCATCAGTCTCTACTCGAAAAGGAATATTGTCGTCTATTGCAGCCAAGGTTGCCTTAACTATATCACTTTTTAAAGCATCAAATGCCAATGTTGCATCTTTTGGCAGAGGGAACTTGGTCTTTCCAAGCAATGGGCGTATTTTCTCAGAAAAAGCAGGTATCCATCGACAGTAGTGAGCGAACATACCTAATGCACGTTGTAAAGAAGTAGAATCCCTTGGAAAAGGTAGATCAAGCAGCGGTTTAAGACGATCAGGATCTGGTTTGATGTCTCCGTCTTTAATTATATATCCAAGCAAGCAGACTGTGTTTGTTGAAAAGCTAGATTTGTCTTCGTTTATAGTTAGATTGTACTTTCTAACAGCGTTCATAAATTTTTTTAAGTTGTGATCATGTTCTTCTTGAGTTTTCCCACAAACAGTGACATCATCTAAATATGGGTATGTTCCTTTAAGTTCTTCGTCTTTTATTATTCTATCAATAACTCTTTGAAAACAGGGTACTCCGTTAGTAACACCAAAAGGCACGCGAAGGAATTGATATAGTTGACCACATGCCTCAAAAGCAGTGTAGATTTTTTTCTGTATTTTGGATAGGTATTTGATGATATGCACTTTTTAGATCGATTGTGCTAAATATTTTGTTTTTCGATACTTTTGAAATGACTACTTCTATACGAGGAAGAGGATATGCATCTAACATGGTAAATTTATTAATTGTTTGGGAGTAATCCACAACCATTCTAGGTTTATGGTTTCCCCCTTTAGTAACAAAAGCCTGGGCGCGCCATGGTGAATTGCTAGGCTCAATTATTTCTTCATTCAAAAGCTTCTGAACCTCTGCTCTTATGAAGTTTAAATCTTCTTCCGAATGACGTCTTGATTTTGTGGTTATAGGTTTACAGTCTGGTGTCAAGTTTTCGAATAATGGAACAGGGAAAATTAGAGCTTTAGCCAGAGAACAGATTGACAGGGTTGGTTTACTACCATTGAACCCTATTTCTACAGAGGTGTAGTATTTTAGTATATCATGCCCAATCAGGACATCTGTGCAGAGGTCTTTCATTATAAGCAATTCAGTAGAATAAGATGACTCCATTATTGTTATATCTACTAGACAACATCCCACAACATCGCTCACCAAAGTAGAGTTTGCCATAGATATTTTTCCGAAGTATGGTTTTACACGTATTTTACATTTGGATATATGTTTTTGATTTACAAAACTTAAAGAGCTTCCAGTGTCGATTAATGCTTCAAGCTCAATTCCATTTATTTTTACCTTTGTCATTGATTTTTCAAGGCAGTGTGCTGTAGTTGAGGCCAAAAGTGCGTTCATGGAAGCGGTGGAGATGTTTGGTGCTCCAGATCTGCAAACACGTCGATAGTGTCCTTTTTTGTTGCATAACAGGCATACTGCGTCTCTAGCAGGACATGATGATCTAGGGTGGCGTTTATAACCAAAAAAGTAGCACTTCTCTAATTTTTGTGGAATGGCTGCAGTTGTGTCCGTTTGATCGGCTTCATTTTCAGAGGTTTTTATGTTTTTTATGGCGGCAATGGAGGCAGGCACATTTAAATAAGATGATGAATGCTGCTCAGCTAATTCTAAAGATCTGGCCTGTTTAGTGTTGGCCACAACCCTGAAACAAACGGGTTGTGGCCAACACTAAACTCTCCACTGCTCCATAGTAAATTTACATTTTTTCTTCTTGAGAGGTTGACAAAACCTAAAAGCATTTTTATGAAGTACATTTCTATAAGATTCCTAAACAAATATTAGTTTCCCTGAGGACAGAAGTTTTCATAATACACCATACATACAAAACTCATAGTATGCACTTTCTACATGATACCTGTTAAGAAATTGCTTTAACAATAGAGGATCATGTATGAGACAGTGAATAAATGTTGATGAGATGATGGATATGTGTCGAGATAGAAGAATGCAGTGTTTGGTTCTCTCTAAAACCCAAGGGGAAGATGGTATAAAAGTATGTAGAATGAACCCAAAAATGCAAGTTATTTGACGGCCAAGAGGGATAATTGCTATACTATTGATATGTAAATAAATGTTGATGAGATGATGGATATGTGTCGAGATAGAAGAATGCAGTGTTTGGTTCTCTCTAAAACCCAAGGGGAAGATGGTATAAAAGTATGTAGAATGAACCCAAAAATGCAAGTTATTTGACGGTCAAGAGGGATAATTGCTATACTATTGATATGTAAATTCAATATAATGTTTTTAGAGTGATAACATTTTTAAGTCATTTAAAAGATTGTGTCGGGCACAATGTCATTTTTTCAGTTCATATTCCAATGAGTTGAAATATGAGTTGTAATATTAACTGGTATCAGGCTGGCTTAAAATGGATCGAGAATCTTATTTAGAACCTTCCGGGAGTAATTTACATACAATTAGGGAATGCAATCCCGCAAAACCATGTCAATCCAGGTATTTGCGGGACTGAACAATCTTAGTCCCGCTGGATCCAGCAGGGTCGACTTAGATATCATCTAATCAATCGTATAATAAATACCTAATACCTCGATCTACCAACCTTGTTTTTAGAGTTTTAAATTTATACCTAATCATACAAGTTCTTTGGGACATTTTAAATGGTTTATTAATATACCTTTAGTTAGACACAGGTAAAGTTTAAGTCATAAATTGGCAAAAAATAAGACATAAATTTACATTACAACTTAAATTTAAAATATAACGTTCACACGATAAACAATATTCTTGTACAATAAGCATCACAAGTTTAAACATTATTTTGGAAATAGCTTCGTAAAAAAGTTAAAGTATTAATTGTGTCGTCTGATTAACGGGTTCTGATATTGGAGACAAGGTAGCCAGCGGCTGAAAAAGCTCGTTCAGCTTCCACGCTGGTTGGCACAATAGTCATTAGCGCATAAATTAAACCTGAATAGAAGGTATGTGCCTTTTAATCCACCGGACTCGAAGTAATCGAACCCTTCATACTAATCAAAGTAAGTTCGAGTTCGCCTTGAAGTGACATTGGTGCTGCTGCTGTTGCTGCGTATGTCTCCAGATTAGCAAGAGGAGTGTCAAGTTAGTTCGCAGCTCTGAAATCCATTTCCTCAACGAATCAAAAAAGAGTAACACGTATGAACTACGCTTCTCTCGAATCCCGCCAGTCCAGCGGGATCCCGCAAAATTTTCGACCGAGATTAATCCCGCAAAATGTCTGTGGGATCTCGGTATTTCGGGATCCCGGGATTGCATTCCCTACATTCATAAAGTATGTGAATTAAATTTTTTTTAGATTTCATAAAATTTCCGGTACATCCAGTAAATATCATTGTTATTCTATGCATATTGTATCATATTTTGAAATGACTGCCTTTCCTGGATCTATTGACTGTAGGTACACACATTCCCATAATATGCTATATGACAAATAAATGAAGAAGTATTTCTTTTCCCCATCCGAATAAAATGGTAGACATTTTCACTATTTCATCAGGTAAATATCATAATATTATATTTTCCAAGATTACTGAGACAAAGAATTGTTAAAATATCTATAAATAGCTATTCCAACTCATTGCTACCAACATAACAATGCTGAAATTATTGCTATTCACGAGTACAAGTACTTATTTATAGAGATGGATCCACATTTTTTTCGAGTCAAAATGTCTTAAAATATTCAATAATTTGGATTTATGGGTTTATAGTTTGGTACTTATTCTTCAACTATACATGCTATCGTTGTCGACAGTTGGATCTCATGTGTTACAAGCAACTAGTCTTATTAAACATCCTTTATTTTATTCAATCTTCAATAGCAAAAATTACTTGAAATCACAAAATTTGAAATTGCAGAATCACACCCATTATATCAACTAGAAAAAGCCGTGAAAAATGTAGACCATGCATACAAATCTCGTGTATCTTGGGTTGAAACTTTGTCGATAGGTTAAGAAAATAAAATTCTCTTGAACAAATCGACAGTTGGAATAGAATGACAAAAGAACATCACTAGTGTATTATAAAATGGATGTAGTTTAAAGTGACAGCTCTGGTGTACACATTTTCGTTTTTAATGACTGTTCGAAACGAAAACAATGAAGTCATTAAAAATTAATTGAAATTTTAATGACTTCGGAATTAATACCCATTATCCAAAAATTTTGCAAAATTATTTTTATTGAAAATGAGTCTTCGGAATTATTAATAATAAATACTTCCTTGCACCCTGCGCATGTGGCGAGTTTATTGCCAAATGGCAATTTCTTCCAACTTGGGAATTAATGCCCAATATCCAAAAGTTTTTCATAATTATTTTATTGGATTTAACTGTACATATTTATCTTAAAGATTATTTAACAAAGTCCATGTGTAATGGGAGTGTTATTGGTGAAATATAAATATACCTATATGGTTGGCTAGGGTAAAAACACAATAGAATATTATAATTGTGTATGATCATCGAGGCGTAACCAGCATTACCGAAAAACTTTGTTGTTAACATGTAAAACTTTATGTATACATTTAAAACTTTAAATGTAAAAATATTTTGAGAAAATGTGCATCAAATCAAAAGACACTGAAATCAACATCAAGTTTAAGACACTGAAATCAACCTAAGTTTTGAAAATAATATTGTAATTATCGATCACTAAAAAGATGCGTCAAACAACACAAAAAGGGGTAGATGCAGGTGTTACAGAAATGCCTACAAGTGTGAATTTCATTAGAAATATATTCATAAGTATGAAAATAATCAAAAATTATTATGGGAATATCTAAGTAAATAACCGTATTTATTATAAAAAGGGCGTGACACATTCATGATTTCACATTGTAAGCATGTAAACAAATTGAACGAAAAGCGCGCGTTCATGAGTCAACGTAATATTATTGGTAAGGAGACACGGGAAAAAAGAAGGAAAGTAATTATTAATAAAAAAGATTATTGTAAAATATTTAAATAAACTAA